>CM023449.1:212602314-213202314 GCA_013339765.2 Haemaphysalis longicornis
TTTTAATGACCCGCATATTGCGTGGGGCTACTCCCGCACAACTCGTAAAGGGCGGCCTGCTGTGGGAGGCGATCCAACAACTCCCCTCACCACTCACAACGACCCTGACCTCGCCACACGCATAGGAAATAGTGTACAGCGCGACACAGCCCCCGATATCACTTGCTCACATCGTCTCGGCCCTGCCACTTGGCATCCTCTTCCACATACCTTGGGCAGCGATCACTTCATTACCGAGTTGCACACCACGATACACATCCTCTTCAGACGAGCACCCACAGCACACGCATATAACGGACTGGGATGCATTTCGCTTACACAGTCAACATATTGCTCCCCCTGACCCTGACAAAGACACTGACCTCGAGCAGTGGGTCGCCAACCTGTTGCACGCTAAACAACAACACGAGAAACTCGTAGACCCGAAAATTCCCCTCCGCCTACGTGGACTCCAAATGATGCATCTATGGGAGGCTTACAGTAGCCTCGAGCGACGGTGGCGCAAACACAAGCAACCGCCGAGCCCTGCGCCGCCGACTCGAACTTCCTCCGCACCGAAATTACACGACACGCCGAATACCTTAGGCGGGCCAACTGGCACCAACTCTGCGACGAAATGCGGGGTACCCTCAACATGCGTCGCACCTGGGCTCTATTACGACACCTACTTGACCCTTCCAAATCCAAATCCAGCCAATCCTTACGTATCACACAGCTTCTCCACAAGCAAGATGGCACCAAGCAAGATATCATATCCCGCCTTAAAGCCCTATACATACCGACCTCTAATTCCTCCGAGCCACCAATTACACGCTACGCCGGAGCTCCCAACCTCACCCTCGATGCTGAAATTTCCCGCGAGGAAATCATACAGGCCTTACGTTCCCTGCGCCGCCAAACCGCACCAGGCGCGGACGCCATAACTAACAAGCTACTCCGACATCTTGACGATACTTGTATTGAATCACATCACCACTTTGTTTAACTACCCACTGGGAGCACGGCACTCTTCCCAGCTCGTGGAAACACGCAAAACATCTCTCTAATCCCTAACCCAACAAAACTCTTGCACTTGAAACATCTCCGGCCTATATCGCTCACTTCATGCCTAGGCAAGCTCTTAGAGCATGTCATCAACACCCGCCTTACTGCCTACCTCGAAGAGAATCAGCTCCTCCCACCCAATATGATTGGTTTTCGTCCTAGCCTTTCGACCCAGATGCTATGCTCCAGATTCACGCTGACATCCTCGCCCAGCCACCTAAATCTGACAAACGCCGCCATCCTCGCACTTGATCTACATAAAGCTTTCGATCATGTTTCCCACCCACGCCATCCTCGACTCCGTCAACCACCACAATCTTGGCAGTCGCACACACACCTACATAAACAAACTTCCGTTCTAACCGCACCGCTACACTGCGCCTCGGCTCACTCCACACCCACAACTTTCCCTATGCCCTCTCGCGGCACGCCCCAGGGCGCCGTCCTTTCTCCGCTTCTCTTTAACCTGGCTATGACGCCTCTCGCTCGCGCACTTGAGCACACCCCCAACCTCCGATCTGTGATCTATGCTGACGACATCACATTATGGGTGCCCAGCGGTAGTGATGCCATGATCGAAGATACCCTCAATCAGGGAGCCTCTATCGTACACCAGCATGCCCAAGCTGCCGGTCTCTCTTGCTCTGTCTCCAAATCAGAATTACTTATATTACCTCCACGGCGATCCCGGTCCACCTCCCTAAACGGTGCCGCGATTCCATCCAGGTCTCGCTCGATGGCACAATTATTCCCCATGTCTCACAAGTCCGCATCCTTGGCTTTATCATACAATCTACTCGCAGCAGCACACACACCATCGCCCAGCTTCGCACTTACACCACGCAGATCATTGCCCCTCATTAAACGCATCACGACCCGTAAAAATGGCCTCGTTGAATCTGAGCGCCTTCGCCTCCTTCATAGCTTCCTCATCTCTCGCTTCTGCTACCACCTACCGTATGCCACCCTCACCTCACTCAGAAGCAGTCCTTAGACGCTCTTTTAAGACGTGCCTATCGTGCAGCGCTTCTCTTGCCTACACACGCCCCTACCGAACGACTTCTAGCCCTAGGTCTACACAACACGGTGACGGAGCTACTCGAAGCGCACCGCACTGCCCAAATCACTCGCCTATCCCAACGCCCACCGGCCGCTGCATTCTTGAACGAGCGCATCTCGACCCACCCATTCTACTCGATCCTATGGCTACCATCCCTCTCTCAATCCGCTCCAGCATCCACATCAAACCCCTTCCTCGCAATATGAATCCCGCCTTCCACATTGGTCGCCGTTTAGCCCGTGCCCGGGATCATCTCAGACGCTACTCCTCTTCCCCGAGCGTCGTATATGTAGACGCGGCTGAGTATCCGAGCAAGCCCGCCTTTTGGCATTGCGGTCATAGGAACACCTGGTGCCGACCCGCAAGCTTCAGCCACGGTGCTCACCTCGACCTCAGTTACCGCGGAGGAGGCGGCAATTGCCCTCGCTCTTACCCAAACACCCACCCCTCTCATTATATTATCAGATTCGCAACCCGCCATCCGAAATTACCTCAAGGGCACCATTTCATCACTGGCCCTCCAAATTCTTCGCACTCGACCCCCTTCCGAACCCGTGACGCTGCTGTGGACCCCGGCCCACACCGGCATAGGTGGTAATGAGGCTGCCCACCACCAAGCCCGAGCTTTGACACACCGGGCAGGCGCTTCTTTTACACCTACACCCGGCGTTCCCGAGATGTCCCATTCGGTACTGCTCACATACCGGGACATCACCCAACATTACCGCCTCCTTCGCAGACAACTTCCCCCTCCCCACCCCTCCCTCACCGCCGAGGCTGCCCACATGTGGCGCCTTCTTCAGACTCACTCGTTTCCTCACCGCACTCTATTAATGCATACGCACCCTCACCTCTTTTCCTCTCCCAACTGCACCTTGTGTGACGCACCGGACACGCTCTATCACTCGCTCTGCGAATGTCCGCGCGATCCTTTCCCACCTCTACCCTCCCCCACCCTCTGGGAACAGGCTCTGGGGTGCTCGGACCGCGACCTCCAAGAACTGGTCACCGGTCGTGCCCTCGACGTCGCGGCGGCCCTATGGGCCACCGCCACTCCCCCACCCTAAAACCAGAGTTTCAATAAAGTGGATTCTCTCTCTCTCTCTTGAAACGCCGCCGGCGAGTAGCTGATCCAGATGGCGTTCGGTAATGTGACAACGCTTCGAAACGCCAGCGTCGAACAGCGGATTCCTCGCTTCGATAACGAGAAGCTGCAAAACGTTCCCCACTACTCGATAAATAAAGAAGACATGTAATACGCTACTGCACGTGTCTTTACTCCAACAACCAATTAACATGCTACTACTCCACGGTTTTGCATCTCCTCAGGGTTCCCACGTGTGAAGATGGTGTAATTTTTTTTGTTGAGCACACTCCGTAACCGTACTTGCATGAACCGGCGAATGAGGTTTCCTGACACCCCAATTACATGTAGTCTGGCTACTGTTCCTTGTCTCAGGATGGAGTTATAAGCCTTCGAATCGTAGGCAAATAGAGCTATAGTTGACAGTCCATGCGCTTGGTCATGTATGTCCGGCGTGCTGATAAAGTACAGAACGCTATCCCGGGTGCTTAAGCGTCGCAGAATACCAGTAGTACAGGATTGTAGTTGTTTTAAATGTTTTAGCGAGCAGGTTAGCTTCGATACAAAACAAATTTTCTATCAAATTCCCCCCACAGGATCGGAGGGAAACGGGCCGGTATGAAGATACCGCCGTTCGGTCTTTTCCAGGCGTAAAACCCGGCACCACCCAGACGAGTTTCCACGAGGAAGGGATGGCACCCCTATCTCAAATGTGGTTGAAATACGTACAGAGTTCGTTTTTGCTTTCTGCCGGTAAATTAAGCAGCATTTGATTGTTTATTTCGTCAGGACATGGTGCACATAATCTCCGTAAGGTACTTAGCAACCTCTAGAACTCCCAAGGCGTGAATGGAGCATCTAACGCTTAGGAGGACAACGAGGGTAACGGGGAAGAGAGTCCCCCATACATGGTCCAAGTGTATGTGTCGGCAAATTCCTCAACCAAATGGGAGATCGTCAGATTCTTCCGCAATGCGAAGGCCGCAAATGGTATTATCGAACATGAATTTCTAGACAACAAGTTTACGACGCTCCATATTCGAGGCACTGGTGTGAAAACACTCAATGGAGAGCAACACGCGGCCTATTAGGAGCGCCGGATTGCAAAGTCTAGTCTGTACAAGGTGTCTTCAGTGTTCGATCACCCTCACAACACTCCGCTCCTCTCTATACTGGCCCAAATTATAGAACACGGACAATTTTCACTTCGCTGTAGTGAAAGCCAGCAGCGGTAATGAAGATAGAAAAGTAATCGCTGCCCATGTGGTCGGGCGCTGTGCAACTCTGGATCTGTATACTACTGTTATGACGAATGAAATCAATATTGCTTGCCGACGGAGGCGGTCGGTAAAATGTGGCCGCCCCATCATTCGCAACACACATGTTCAAGCTGTCACTGACGTCAAGATGTTTGCCCCTTGCATCCGTCGTTTAGTCGGCCCACAGACAATGATGGACATTGAAATCCCCACATGTGATCGTAGCGGCGGGACAGCGATTACACGGCTGTACCAAGAGAACTGTGTAGTCGATTGGTCTTCCTGGGGCATATTAACGGAAGCAACACTAAGCCTGTGCTTGCCCAGTCCAATGCTCACCGCAACCGCTACCGCTACGTCCGATCCAAGTCCCCTAACCGGCTTAGATACATGAGTGACCTCGCGCCGTATGTACAGTGCGGCACTGCCATGCGGTTTAATTTTGGTGACTCGGATTTTTAGGAGCCATTGAGCAAGATATTGATCTTTTACCCGGTAATACAGTTTCCGTCAAAGCCAGGATACGGAACTCTGAAGCCTTGAACAAGGCCATAATAATCAGGAAAGGGCAAAAAGCGGAAACTTATAGTTGAAATTACACGCACCATCTTTGCTGCCTTGCGGCCGCATCTTGCATTTATGGGCTCTGGCACGACCAAGACAATCCTTGACAGAGTGCGCTGCTTAGAGCCAGTCATTTTAGGATCTTTGGTTCCATTGCTGCCACATAATATGGCGTGCTTAAGCCGTAGCTGTTCAAAACTAGGACGAAAAGTGCCCGTAATCATGTAGTGGAACTGCGCTGGTAGAGCCGGCCGTCTTGCGGAAATTAATGTATTTGTTAAAGACACCCTAAATTAAGATATTGCTTTCCAGTTATCTTGATTAAATACTAGCCTTAAAGATGCGTTGGAAAGTTCTGGTACGGGCTTTATTTGTCACCTATTACTTTTTTGGTTCGCGGTATCATTGAGAGTGTTTTCCTTGCACAGGGTACAAAATTGTAGCTCAAGCTTGCAACGTTAACCCACTATTGGCATGTGCTGGCCCAAGTTGTGCGCTCATAGTTTCTGGTCATTCGTGAACCGCTTTATATAAAGCTAGTTGGCCAGTGCCTTTGCCCATCACACTGGATACTAAAGGAAAGCTTCGGGAGACCACGTAATTTAACCCCCCGCCGCCCCCTATTACTGCATCCGATGTTATCTTGAGTATCTGGTTAGACCAGTCTCATCCTTGTGTGTGTGTGTAGGGGGGGGGGGGGCTTTATTGCGGTACGCACACTTTCTCCTGTACATTCGCCCAGGACACCTCGTCGGGAGAAACAAGATTATGGTAATAAGGTTGCTCGGACAGCATAACGACGTGGCTGGTTGCCGCGATGGTCTTTGTGGGGCGTTAATCTCAATAAGCATATTAGGACTGTACTAGTGCCTCGCCTGCGCAGTGTTCAGTTGGGATAGCCGCATGGTTTCCTTCAAGAAGATTATGTGCATCCACTGATTGGTCTCCATCACGCTTGGAAGCGCTGGTTTTCCTTCACCAGGAACTATTACTGCATGATGCCTTGCAGGCATCTGCTGTCTTGATTTTGAAATGAAGCACAGAGATTCATGACGGCAGAATCAGGCTGAGAATTGTGCCGAGGAATACTGGACAATCCCCACGAAGAAGTGAGGTCGCAGAAAGCCCAGCGCGATCGTCTTGAACCCCTGCTCGAGCAAGGACCAGCTCCATCCTGTTTGATCGCCTCCGTCCATTTGCCTTACAAATTAACATCAATACACTTTATTCATATGGCAGAAAGTTCTATCGAATCACCGGAGCGATCTTCTGGGAATTCGCACGTTGGAAAATCTACCTGTGCAACCTGCAAAGCATGGTTTTTTTGGTGTTGTGCGTCCATGGTTCCTGACCACCATCCTTCCCAAAGCGACTGGCTTTTAGGAAAAGCTGCATCTCTCCCTCTTTTACTTTCTCCGCCGGAACATATCATTAAACACAGCCATGTGTACAAGTCCGCTCTATAAAGGCCAAGATGTTACTTGCACTGCCCAGTGAGATAAATCAGTTACGATGAGGCGATTACACAATGGCATAGTTGCGGCTCGACATGCACATTAAAGCGAACTAATGTTTGTATCTCGGTCAGGCCTTGGTCTATGTTTTAATCGGAACCTGGGGTGTGTTTTCGAGGTAATATTTCAGCCCTTATTTATGCACCGTATCCGTCAATCCATACACATGAAGCACCATTATGCCTGGAATCACCAGAGTGAGTGAAACAAATTTGTCTAGCCTGCAACAAAGCAATTTGTATGCGTGTTGCCAGAACATGTGTAAAGCTGCAACTTTTAGCTCAGATTGCGGTGCAAGACTGGCTCCTGCTGAACATTTGTCCCCTTCATTACCCCCCCCCTTCCTTAAATACCTAGCACAGGCCAAAACATTGATAGTCGCTCAGAAGTTTGTGCTGCTTCGCAATGTTTTATTAAAATCGCTTATTCCAGCAGCCCACGTGCCTCCAGAATACAGGCATTATGTCGGCACCACGATGAGGGTGATCTGTGCTGGCCTAAGGGGCCGCAATGCGATTACCGGTGAGGGCGCCTCAGAAACCTCGAAAGCGTAAATTAGGCTGAGCAAAATCCTATCGCAGGATGGTGGAGCACGAACTGATATATCGTCACCAGGAAATCATTTCTCTGTAGCGAGGGGCGACGCGCGCAATAGTCAGCGCGCATTGTTTGCGCGGCGCTTTGCGCCCTGGTTTAGCGGTAAGAATATGGATAAACGGGTTTGAAAGGTGGGCAACTCCCCAAGCTCCGTATGATTTTCATTGTTTCCCGCCTCCTCTAAGTTACGCCCTGTAAGGGATTCAGGCGCCAGCGACGTGGAATGTGTCGGACGCAGGGGGAGCGGCTGTTCCGGGAATGAGGAATGAATGGCTTTATGGCAGCCAGCTTGCTAAGAGCGAACGGCCTCTGGGTCACGCCGCCCGCGTGAGGACACATTGTCTTGGGCCGCAGCCGCGTCGCTGCGTTGTTTTGGTCGGAGGGCATGGTGCAGCTGGGGAAAACCATTGGCGGTACGGCGGCTTGAAGAGAACTCAGGGCTCTGAATGAATGAATGAATGAATTTATTGTCAAGAAAAAGGAAAGGTAAGAACACCAGCAGGCGTAAATTGTCACACCTAGGGGTGGACACCGGAACGCCTGCTGGTGTGGGGGTTGGGGCAGAGGATGACAGATTCATAGAGAGGAGAGACAGATGATAGAGGTGACATGTTTACAGAACACAGGGGAGAGAGGGGGCTCTGGGCCCACCGCGTTTTCGTTTAGCTGGTTGTAAAACCATTCCGTCCATCGCGCCGCAAGAGACGGGGAAGCTTGGAGCTGTCAACTGTGGCTGGACGGCGGTCGATTTATGGGAAAGTGTCCTCTTTGTTGGCCCGTGCTCAAGCAGAGCGAAGGTGTGCGAGGGTGTTCGGGTAGCGGCCCGGGATGGGCGCGGCAGATGCGAAGCCTTTGCCGGTCGCCGTGTCCTGTTTTTCCTACGCGCTGCAGATTGTGGCCGGGCATCGCCAATTGGCCGGGCATCGCCTGTGAACGGTGGACACTCTCATAGGCACGCCGCTTATGGGTTCCAGCTGGCGTAGAGTGGCTGTCTGAGTCTTTACGAGAACCGTGGGAACAGGCGACTCATACCGCGTTCGTAGAAGCGTGTCCCTGGCGCTTGCACGTTTTTCCGCGGGTTTCCGAATGTTTGTGGCCGCCGTTTCATTTGCTTTTGATATTTTCTTTTTGGTTGCTGAGATATGGCGACCAATGTTTCAGGGTTACAGGGGGCGTTGCGCGCCACCCCTACAGCGCTTATTTAACGACGTGCACTACTTCGTCATTCCTGGCGCTATATAGGAGTGCGCCCGAGTGCCACCGAAGCAGCGGTAATTTCACCGTGGTGATTCGCCAAGGTTCGACCACTATCATTTGCTTAACTCCTTGCTTTGGGCTTGTTATGGATTCTCGCCGGCTCGTCGGGGTAGTGTTTTCTCGTTTCGTTTTGCCGGCAGGATCAAATCTTTAGAGCACCCTACAACTGGGCTCAGGCGGTCAATAAACTGTCGAGTGCTCACTCGCGTGTACCATGAGATCATGTCGACCGCTAGTCTAAGGTTCTTCCTGTTCAGGAGTTGTGCTGTTTTTGATAAAGAAATGACCGCCTATCTTCTCACTCAGCTGCAACTGTCGGGGAAGGACGATAGTCATCTGTCACCCATTCCACGCAAATACCTCTCTTCTCTCTGCCGTCCACCTCTCACGCTCTTCACCTACCGTCTCGCACCTCCCACGAAAAAGACAGGGAAGCTTTGCTCGAGTCAATTCAATTTTACCGCGTTCCATTGCTCGGGCGCCATCTATGGGAACCTCTTGTTACTGGTGGACTCCTTGGAATGCCATCACGAGGGGGTGCCGTGAGCGCGTTTTCTGCTTTGGGATGAAAACATATTTTTCAAAGTATATAATATTTTTTTTAATATTGCACAAATCCAGCCGTCGTGTATTTAGAATTAGCACAACATTGCAAATATCAGTTATGTGTTGATGTTTTTCGTCAAATAGGCCTAATGATTTCTTTTGCTCAAAAGTATTTGCAAGTATAAACAATGCCAGCGTATTTTGAACTAAAACAAGTGATCCAAATATGAATTATGTATTGATCTTTTGTGTCAAATATGCCTAAGGTTTATTTTAGCGCAGCAATGCTCACAAGTATGAACTTTGTGAGTGGATGTAGTACTTTGGAAATGTTCCGCCGATATAATCGTCCGCTAAAGAAATAATTTAAATTTAATTAGTGCCGGGTGGCTGGATTGATTGATTAATTTTAGGGGTTAACGCTTTGACGCAATGTTGACGATGAGGCGCGCCGTAGTGGAGGGCTCCGGAATAATCTTACCCACCTGGGGATCTTTTTCGTGCGCCGAAATCTCGCACACACGGGTGTTTTCGCTTTTCGCCTCCATCAACAAAGCGGCCGCCGCGGCAGGGAATCTAACCCGCGACCTCGTGCTCAGCAGCGCAACGCCTAAGCCACTGAGCCACCGCGGCGGGTCAGGTGGCTGAATTAAGACACAGACAGACAAGACAGACAGACAGACAGACAGACAGACAGACAGACAGACAGACAGACAGGCTAAAATCTTCTCGTTTGAGTAGAATGAGAAATGCTATCGCCTTTAAATGCAGCTAAAAGCAATAAAAACAGCTGACAGATTTGGGTCATTTTCCGTGTTTCACTTTTCACCGTCACGTAAGACGAAATCAGTGAAGCTCCTTCCTTGGCAACAGAAAAATTTTCACCATCTTCCCTTGGGGGAACCCTGAGTAGTATGCGAAGCAGCCATGGGGTCGACTCAAGTTACCATTAGTTTTCAGTTCGTTCGCGGCGTTGCGGGAGGACAATGAAGGGAGCGAAGCGCGCGCGCGCGTCATTTTTTTCGCGGAGCTACACTGGCGCCCCCATCGGAGTATGCAGCGGCTACCGGCGCGTCGCCATTCGTTGTTGCCATTCGTTGGGCAATCCTGGAGAGGAGAGGAGCTTCGGAGAGGAGAGGAGGAATGCCGGATAGAGGAGGGTCGGAGAGGAGGGGTGGAATCCCTCGCATACTACTCAGGGTTCCCCAACGGTATGATGATGACGGTGGTTGAACGCGAAGCTATCTCGTGATGGATTCTTTGGTTGGCCAATCCCTAGGGGCATCCTGCCACAATCATCATCAGCGGTGCCTGGCCAGGCATGCGCAGTGGGGGGTGGACGCCGCACAACGGCGCCCACACAACGGTGCCCACACAACGGCGAGGGAACAGGCTCGACCATAAGCTGCTTCGCATCTAATAATTGCTTTAAATTGGTTATCTAGTACTAATTACTACAATCTTTTATTTCAGAGTACTTCCTCAGGATGACATCTCCCCATTTCCCACCCAATCCCCTTCTGCCTTTAAGCTGTAATTCAATGCACGCATTAGAGATGTAAAAAGGCGAAGCTATGCGTGGGCTTTAACGCGCGGGTAGTCGAGGGCTCAGAATTGAATTTACCACCTAAAGATCCTAAACACTGAGTCTTTCCGCGTCTTTTTAACACTTCGTTCTGTTTTTTCATACCTATGTAAGACACTACGGATGAGCTCTCTGACACATAGCTGGATCATACAATTGCGCATAACGTCCAAGCACGCTGTACAAAACAATCTCGTCTCAAATACAGCAAGCGGCTCAAATAACCTCATTTACACATGTCAATTATTCCTCCAAAACAAGCCCTATGAATATGACATCTAGGCTGACTGTAATTTTAGAGAAATTCAATGTCATTTTTTAACACGCATACTCCTTAAGATCTGATTCCGTCTTTCTTAGGGTAAAAGTATCTGGCCAGTACACCCACTGTTTATATCCAAGATTAGCCAAAGTAAGTCCCTTCTATTCCTTTATAATTGCATTCATTACTGTGGCAGGGTTAAGTAATTAAGTGGAGTTTATTCATCTTTATATGCCCGCTGAAGAAGTATATAGTAAATTTTAAATTTCCTGTTATCAGAATAATGGTATCGACGCGATGTATTGTTGGGCAGCCTTTACAATGTTAATCTGTCATCTTCGTTGTTGTAGATAATCTCTGGTGTCGCTGCTGCTGTTACTAACACCTTGGTAAGAATTGTATAACGCACAGAGCAGTCTGCTGGGTCTGTGATTCTCTAGCCCTTCGAAATCACCGCTCCATTACGTTAGAACTGTGTAGTTGTTTTCTCGTACTAGTTGTACCTCCCGAGTTCTGAGGCATTTCGGGAATTTTTTTGCATGCTTTTAGTACGAATTCTCCTTTCTGTTTTGGGTGATCTGTGGTTATTCCGTCGCTTTGCACAGCTTTCCTTCTTTCTTTTTGTTTAGTGGAATTTCCGTCTTGTCTTTGCTTACTTTTGAAATAAGAAATTATTCTCTTTTGAAATTAATTTTTGTTAGACCAGGAACGTTTGACATCCACCTAAATCAAGCCTTGTGGCTACAAAGGAAAGCTGTATAGCTTTCCTTTGTAGCCGTGAGGCTGCTTTAGGTGCACATGTCACACGTTCGCTCGGAGAAACTTACCCCATCATGGGGATTTCCCCTAAATCTGGCGAACCTTCCTTAGACACTAGCAAGCATCGAGTACTTAAGCGAATTCCACTCAACGCGCGCCAGACTTGTGGTGCTCGCCGACATCTGCCTCCGTCACAACGCGCGCGACAGGAAGTAGCAGGAGCACTCGATTTAGTTGCCCACATCCGACTTCTATTCTCCGTTATGGGTGCAGTTTAGCCACTTAAAGCGGAAGCTATAATACGCTAAATCTTTCAAGCTCCTTCACCGCGTTCCAAGTGACCTTCAGCCGCCAGCGCGCAAGCTGCGCTTTCTTTCTTATCGCCTTGCTCCCTCGTAGCCCCGCCGCTTTGTACCACGTGACTGGGCGAAGCTGCAACAGCCGAAGCGCAGCCGAAGCTGCTTCGGCTGCGCTTGATCGCTCAGCCCCCGCTGGGCCCTCGGCGCATGCGCACCAGCTTATGCGAAGGGCGTGACTAGGCGAGGATTTGACCTCTAAATCCGGTTAAACTTGGCCTCACCTTGGGAGCTTATCCTAGCTTAGCAAGAACATCGCAAAGCCTAGAAAACGCAGCAAAACTTAGCGACACCGGAAGAAACTAGGTGGACCCGCAGCTGCTGTGTTCTTTTTTGCAAGTGAACATTTTTTCAACACCGTAAACAAAGCCAAGCGTGTTGCCGCCGTTCTTTTTGCCACACAACTATCGTTTTTCGTTATTTTAAACGTTCGAATTGATATTTCACGTGCCAACGCTGAACTTGGGACAAGGGACACATCGTATATAGAAACGAGCGATCTTTCTAGACGAAGTCTTTTTTTGCTTTTGAATATTTCTTACGAGTATAGGAGGGTATGAGGGCATGCCTTGTTCTTTACATCGCAGTTATACTTGTACGCATGGCCTTATTCAATGAACAGCTAACACCTTTTCCTCACCCTTTCAACACCCTACCAAAAACCAAGGGTGTTGAAGTTGATCAACACCCTTTTTTTCACACAAAGAGGGTGTAGAGCTAGGAAAAGGGTGCTGAGATTCAAGAAAAAGGGTGTAATGGGCTCCCTACACTCTTTTTCCACTTGTGCTACATCCTTTTTGGCCAAAAAAAGGGCGTAAAAATGTTTAGTGTGAGATTAGGTTTCTCAATAAAGTCGTGGACAGTGTCCGATCGCCGAAATAGAGAAAACATAAATCAAGACTGACGCATACAGGTAGGCTACGCTGGCGTTGCTGGCAGCGCGTGAAGCTCGTCTCCACAGCGCGCGGACGGGATTGCCAGTGATAGCTCGTTTAGTCCGTGCTAACGAATGTCTCGTAAAGAAAAACTTGCTATAAACAACCAAAAATGGCCTAAATGAAAACCAATCCCCATCATTTTACGGAGAGACGCGGTCTGAAGTGACGATGGGCCTTTTATCAAGAAAATTACAACTTCATAGCCGTTCGAATGAAACGCCTGGTCTGAGGAAGTTAATTCTAACCTGACATGGTCAGTTTCGTGCTGCGGAAGTGGTATTTACAAATGCTGCCTGCTGAAATGGAGCTGTTCGAAGTATACAACAACAACCAGAGGACCATCTATGGAACACCAAAAGAAACGCTACGTGATGCCGACTGCATTCTAGGGTAGATTGCATTCCCTGGAATGCCAGAGAAATAGGGAGGGGTTTACCGAGAACTGAACCTGAAATCTTAGACGGGTGGCGGTGTGGCACCACAACTACTTAGGAGGCCACGCCCTGTTTTGGTACCATCGACGGCCATGTGCGTGGGGTATACGCTACCAAACGACATTAGGCACACAAACCGCACGAGCCTTGCCGTCAGGCATGGTCCTCTGACTGACTGCCTGACGGAATGATTGACTGACGAATTCATAAACACACAGCAAAATATGCTGGAGTAAGATACTTGAAACATTGGGGCGAAGGGGCTCACGAAGGTGGGATTTTTGGAAATTATGCCCCTAACAGACAAGAAAGGGAAATTGTGTTTTTCAAGTTCCTGATTTTCTCACTCACCCGTTCAGATATCGAATTCCTTTTATTATATATGTAGCCTGGCAGATTTTCTAAAAAGTAGTTTTATGGCTTTTCCCTAATTAAAACCAATGGCGAGAATGTGCATTTTGGATCAAATTGGATGTTTTTCAAGATCCCCCAATGTATCTTTCACTCTTTGTACGTCCCATCGGTTTTTGTTGATAATGTTTAGCTAATAAAATGTCCCATAATTGTTCACAAAACTCATTTTAATACGAGTTTCTGTCAACAAGCGTCTAAAGAGACTAGAAGGATTTTTAAAATTACACCTCTTAAGGGCAATACAATTCAATTTTCGCGCGTGGCATAGCGCTCGCCTTGTGTTGAAAATGTTTGCAACCACACACCTCCAGCGGGACCCCATATTCTTTATTATCAAGCTAGGACGGATGCGTACCCTTTCATACCTACAATAGAACACTTCCCATGAGTAAGTAGTCTTTTGAGCACACCATCTTAGAACAATCTGTTCCGTGATAGTTCGAATAAACCACGGGTTTCAATCGTTTTGCAAAACCACACGCGCCCTGTAGAAGCCCATGTAGTTACAGCAGGGATGAGTTTCTAATTATGTACAACTACATGGTGTACTACTTAATCATGACAAGAGCAATTGTTGCACACATTCGCGTAATTACTATGGTGGACCACCCGCGCATCGCCGGGTACTTCCTCTAGTTCGACGCAGGAGATTCTATCTTGACATTTGGGGGACGCAATAATAATTTAAGGCGTTTGCATTGCAGCGTTTGTGAAATCATAGGCTAATAAAACGATGGCGAGGATTGAAAAAAAACGATATCGAAAGAGGGAGGATGGTATGGAGACTGTAAGGTATATAAATGCGAAAAAGAGCAAAAAAGTCAAATTTTACCAATCTCAAGGGTTGTTAAGTATGTACGCGAAATGATGTCACAGCAAATTACAGTGTACGCGAAGTGATCTGAATTATTACAACTTTACCTGTATAGTAATTCTTACACAGAACTTTCTGGCTTTTTGTTGTGTTTGCCGACAAACTGGTGTAGCTTATTAAAACATCACCTCCATCTGGAGAGAGAGGCTGCCAGGCAAATAAGCTCGTGGTGTGAAATGTTGTTTGTGTTGCCAGCCGTTCATGTTTTGACCCTTGGAGCTTAAGATGACCAATCTAGCGGGTTTAGGCATATTATACACAACAATGCTTATTGAAATGGAGAATGAGAGCTGACATTGAGAATGGCCAGTAGGCAGGCACCCACGCTGCTTCGTCAGGTTAGCAGGAAAGCAGTATTATTGCGCGTGGTCTGTTTATCGGCCCACAAGTACCTATCGGAACGTGAACTAGTCATTTTCATAGTCGGTTACCCCAGAATGCAATTATTTTGATGCTGTCGGTAAACATTTGGTGGGTTCCGTTTGTTTAACTTCAGGTGTGTGCTCACTACGTTGAGTGCGTGGAAGCAGACATGCAGATACGTGTTCACATCCCACCTTCCCATGCATTGCGGCGTATCGAAGTGCGTGAACCTGGCGCAACGAGTTTTGTGTTGGATTGACATTTTACAGTGTTTCGAACGTTGATCATTGACGCCGCTATAGTGGTGTATAAGACCATCAGTATTGGGTTACCAAAAATACTCTTACTCCCTTAATTACTGTTGTTTTCACGGACCACTAATTTGGGGGCAGGAGTTCTCGTTGCGCACTAAATCTGCATCTTTTAAATTTGTTGTCTACATTGACTGATGCACGCTTATTGCACTAATGCACTACGTTGCCGCTACCTCGATGCGCACACTTTAGCCAGCAAGCTACCCACAAAGATTGTATGTACTACGGTGGCCCAAAAGATCGCGGACACTGCTATTTCCTATTGAAGCTCTTGATCCAGTTCGTGTTATCGGAGTGCTGCATGAGAGCATAGACACACAGAAATCGATAAAGATTTCCGCATGTGCACTAACAGCGAACGCCTTCCCGTTCATTTCTCGTTTTGTATGCGTATCGGCGAAGAGATCGATCACGGATGGATTCTGTTCGTGTAGGCCCGCACGCCAAGGCTGTGTCCGCGTTAGGCCGGGCTTTCCTGCTTTCGTGATCCCCGTAGACGGACGTTGCCCCTGTGGGCTCTCGTACTATTTGCATACCTCTTACATATAGTCAAGAAGAGAACGAGCCAATCTGGGATTACGCCCCCGCATCGGCATGCGCTCAGAATTCGCGGCATATCGCTCGTGCCTCCCGTCCATTTTCATTAGGTCCGGAGTTCCGTTCTCCGACGGGGCATCATGGAAATGAATAAAGAGAGAAAAGGAGAAAATTCGCTACCGGAGACCCGGACTCAGATGTTTGTCAATAATCAAGCCTGCAAATACAGTGTAGCATCACAATACCTATCGATTCGAAGCCTGAGAGCCTCATACTCAATATCTTATCTCGACGGTACTATTCGCCAGACACATCTTGGTTTGATTCTTGGCATGTGTACATTTTCAGTATCATTTTTAAGTTGCCCCCTCCCTCAGCCAAATAGACTACGTGTGATGGAAGTTTCAGGTCACCTTTTATTCAGGAGGGGCTGTGACAGCAAAAAGAGAGTACAAGGTGCACTTTCCTTAAAGGAGCACTGAGACGAAAATTTTATGTTACACTTTTATTGCTTTTATCGATGCTTAATGGTCTGGCGAACCTGAAACAGCACTTCAAATACTTCAGCGCGCGATAGTTAATTACATTGAACGGCCTGAAAATCGTTTGTTTCAAATTCCCGCGCTTTCATCCTGAACGGCGCATATGACAGAATCCCGGCCTGACCTCACCGCTTTGTGCGGATGTCACCGGCCCCCGCATGAGAGGATGTTGCGCCCGCTCGCCCCTCGTGAGGCGGCGCGCGTGAAGTGACGTCACGCGTTTTTGACGAGCGCTGCGCGTCACTTCTTTTGGCGGAGTGGGGCTCCGCGCGCTGCTCCGTCGGCGCGATAAATGAGATCCAATTGAACTATGTTCTTCGAATCGCAGGCCGCTCATATATCAGCCGGAGTATTGTGTTGAGTGAAGGAAGCGCAACTGTGCAATAATATTACACGCCGAAAATCTGTGCTATGTTAATATTGCTCGCAATGCGAAGCTATAGGCGAGCATATTCTAGGCAATATTGACAGCACAGATAAGGTAGCTACCGTTTTGCCATCGAATAAAAGATTTCATTTGGGCTTCTAAATAAACGACTAAACGAACAAGGCACGTTGCGGAGCCCAGGTCTTATCCTGAGTTTTTTAAGCTTTGTGCAATAAAGTAAACCGAGCCTTTACGAATCCAACATCCTGGAGTAAAACGGGGGAACAATACTAGTTTTAATACCCTGCCAAAGTTTTTCTCCACTAGAACATGGTGTTGTCCAATGCACGATAGCCTCATTAAAGTATCGCTCCTCTCTCACTAAAATGTGCTCGATTCCGTCAGGTGTTCTTCGACAGCTATGTTATTACGGTAAAAGTGCTTGTTAATGCAAAGCTTTACTAACCTAATCGAGCCGAGTTTCGCCGTCACCAGGAATTTGACCTTCATTTGACCGCAGCTGCGCAGTAGCCGTGGCAATGCATCACGTGACTCGCCGCGCCGAGCACCGCCGCAACGGCCGCCGCCAGCGGCGGCTTGGCTCATGCGCTCAACGAAGCTGGGTCACCGCCTGACCACGTGACTCGCCGTGTGCCTGGCTAAGAGGAGTGCGGCGCTGGCCTAGTCAGTGCGAGCTTGGCTATGGATGAGAGTGAACCGGGACTTCTTCTGCGAACGTTGCGTGCGAGCTGGAGGCTTTGAGCCGTAGACGGCAAGCGGTGTCTGACGAACCCAGAGATATCGCCCGCCGAGCTGCTTCACTGTATAGGATCCGCAATGCCGAGCGCGCGGAGCTAGCGTCAGAGACAGAGGAAGGGCAAGCCGCTAGGCTCGCACAACGCCGGAACCGGGACACACAACAAAACCAACAGCCGTCACACGTGGGTTAAGAATGAGTATATGCTTAAGTTTAGTAATTAAAGCTAAATCAAAAGTTAACCAAGTAGAACCAAGAAAACGATGCTATAACAAGCTTTCGCTTGGCATATTCTGGAGTTTAGCTGAGCTAGGCCGCAGCCATTTTTTTCTGATAACTTCTTTGGTAGACTAAATAATGAAGGAAGCTCACATTAACGCCTAAGACGTGAAGCTAGCGAAGCTGTACGCAATCTTCACGACCATCATGAAAGTTCACATCCACGGTTGCAGCCGATTTGCTTCTTCTCCGCTGACGCAATTACCTCTACTCCATCATCGTTGCTATAAGTGCGAGCGTCCTTCATTTTGTGCTTTTTTGGCAGTGATCATCAGAAGACATCACCTTGGAAGGGCCTATGCTAATGGGTATGCTTGGCTTGAAAACGTGCGCAGAGACGCTGGGCCGTCGCCGCGAGGCACGCACACACGAGCGCTACGCATTTCCGCTGGTTTTCTTTACTGCCGGGCGGTCACCGCGAGCCCCGAGCTCACTTGCGGGCACTTGCCTGCGCGCGCTCGGAAATTTTTTGGTAGCTTTTACGGCAGACACGAAAACTTGCTGTTGTGTAGTTGGTCCCAGCTTCAGCAGCAGGAAGTTATTGTGCACGATGAGTCTATGGCGTATATACCCATTCGGAGGGAGACTGGTGTTACAGGCATCAGATATATCTATAAAGCCTCAATTTGGAGTGACGTATTGCACAAGACTAGTACTAACGGTAACCATTGCATATCGCAGGTAACGAAGCCGAAAGCACAAGAAAGCGAATAAATTGGGAGCAATATTAAAGCTGGTGGACGAGTCGTAAGTCTTAATGAGAGAAAGTTGTTCGAGTCACATTTTCGCCCTCGGCAGTATGCCCAACGCCTATGCCGAATCTTAACAGCGATTTGGTTCAAACTTCATAACACAAACATCAGTACTTCTGTGTTCAGTCATGTTGCCCCATTCTCTGCGCTCTTGGCCAAATGAGAGAGAGAGAGAGAGAGAGAGAGAGAGAGAGAGAGAGAAAGAGAGAGTTAATGTTTATTGAAAAGGAGAAGAGGTCGGCCTGAGAAATTGATCTTGGGCCTGCTACTTCCCTCTGGTAGGAGAATACTGGGGACCGAAAGAGAAAGGAATGAGTATGGAAGGTATGGGAAATAACAATGAAAGCCACAAATGAACTATGTACAAGCAGTAAAACCAATAAACGTCTCACGTACAAAGGGGTGCTGAATGAGATGACTACAGTTAACTTTTCAGCATATGACTATCATTCATTAAAAAAGAAACTGCTCAGACATTATTTCGCAGTCTGTTCAATTTTGTCGAAACCTAGAGGCGAGAATCCAAAGAGGAGTCACCAAGAAATGTAAGCAGGGCTTTAACGGCTAGGCTTTGCTTCCTGTTGTCAGCCCACGTGCCCAAAATATTTTCTTCGGACAGAGGGCGAGTGTCCAAGCGTAGTAAAGCTGTCTCAAGGTTCATTCGTCACTGGAGTACTTTGGACAAGCGCTAAGAGTCTCAGGACAACCGCACAGAAGGCAGTCTGGGCTGTTCTCTCGTCCGATTGTGTGAAGATACTTCCGAGTCAATGCTACTCCAAGACGGAGCCTGTGTAGCAATGTCTCTTGACTTCGGCGAAGAAGAGGAGCATGACTGACCCAGAACTTCCGTACTGGATCAAGCTTGTGAAGGCGTTCATTTCGATTCTGCGGGTCCGACGAATGCAAGGCTGCAGCTTGTTTACGTGCAACGTTGAGTATCGCGTTAGCATCCTGCCTTGTGATCGGTATAGGCAAGAGAATTCAATTGTGGTGTGCCTGCTGTGCTTCTGCATCCGCCAACTCATTTCCAGCGATGCCACAGTGACTTGGTATCCACCGAAACACCACCGTGTGGCCCTTTCCATTCAACTCTTTAAACAGGATAGTGAAATCAGTGGTCAGCTGATCGTACGCGCCTCGCTTCAATGGGTACCTTAGTACCTGCAGCGCTGGCTTGCAGTCGCAAAAGATAATCCACTGTTGTGGCCTTTCACAAGAAATGGTGCGGACTGCTTCGCGTAAACGCACCAGTTCTGCTGTGGTAGACGACGTCCCGTAAGCAATCTTGAAACGTTTGTTCAGGTCCTTCCCAGGCATAACCATTGCCGCTGCCGACGAAGACGCCGTAACCGATCCGTCAACAAAAACATGCGACGCCTCTCCGTACATTTTACTGATGTAAAATAGTGCAAGTTGCCTTAAGACCGAAGACGCCATGTGGGATTTTTTACCGATTCCAGGAATCGACAACCGCACCTGTAGATCAGGTACAACCCATAGAGGCACTTCTGATATTTTGGCGACTGCAATTATGAAGGGAATTAAATGTTGCTGCGCCGAAATACTTCGGGAGTAGTTTGAATTCGGCCGACTCGACAGTGGATGGCACTCATGTCTTGTCACATGTCGGAGGTGCAAACGAAGAGGTTCTTGCGCGAGGTAGACTTGAATTGGGCAGACTCGCGCACATGCGATCGTTCCACGTGTTGATGTGCATCGAGGCAACCCCAAACAGATTCGTAGGGCTTGTGCCTGTGCACTTTGAGGCACGCCTAATGACGATCGCCGAAGGTTACACAGTATAGGGGCGCTGTATTGCAAAAAGCCAATAAATAGCGCCTGGTAAAGGCGCAACAGCGATGAAACCGATGGATTCCTTGATTTCCCTGCCATAATGTTGAAGGACGGGGGTGAAACTTTGTAATTTCCTTCTTAACGCCGAGACATGTTTTGACCATGACAGATCTCTATCAATTGTCACGCTGTGAAATTTATAATGCGTGACACATGGAATAACAGCTCCTTCGATCTTACCGGGGTAGGATAATCATGGGTTTCGGTAATGCCAATGTTGCACTTTTTGACGGTGAAATTTCAAGTTCTTGGCGGCGTAGGTACGTCAAAGTGGCAGATACTGCTTTCTGAACCCGTGCTTGCACGTGAAGTCGCGTTACACCTGATGTCCAAATGCAAATATCATCAGCATAGGCAGATACTGATACTGTTTGGCCAAATGGCTTCAACAAAATGTTACGGGCATGCACCCCGGGAGAGATCTTTGGCCTTCAGCGGCACACGCTTGATAGTGTCACGTTCATTGGCTTCGTTGCTTGTTTTTAACACGAAAGCGCTTTATTCCCGGATACACGAAGATTTCGCTGACGTCATATCCTTCACAGAAACGATGCCAGTACTAGGAAGCAAGCGGCCTGTAAAGGGTACACCCTTGCACACAGATCTTCTTGCTGGGAAGCAACCTTTAGCACCAAAGTACGTTATGCTTGGGGTTGTCAATTTTCGAGTTTTATATTTTAACACGAGTGTTTCGCGCCGGAATACACCAAGATTTCACTGACGTCGTATCCGTCGCGGAAATGACCCAATACACCTTTGCCAAAGCGACCCGCCAACAAGACGTTGCTCGCCAGGCACACCCAAAAGACAGCCGCCGACCCGAAAATCATGCTCAGTGGCAGACTTCGCTGCACATTTCACTTTCGCATTTTACTTATTCCTATGACACAAGGATCAACCACAATTTTCTTTTATTGCGTTAGCAAGGCATGTCGGCAAATGCTTTTACCATTGATCCGCCCACACAACATGACAGAAAAACCGAACCAAAACCTCGTGCGGACACCCCGGGGTGACGTTGCCTGGGTGTCGCTTCGTTCGGGCCTCTGGCGGCGTAATTTCTAGGAGTAATCTCAGGAGGATGGCAGAATGGCTCTGGTCTGTGCTAGTTGGTACATCTTCGATGGGAATCAGCTTGAATAAAACGAACACAAAAGGAAGATGGAGATACACGACGCACTGCTGACTATCAACTGGAATTTTACTGAAGGAAACACAGATATATACATAAGAGAAAACACGAAAAATATAAAATGCTTGTTCACGTCAGTCAGTGAAATGATTAGCCAAGATCGCTGCGCAGAAACTCTTTTTCGGTACGTCACAGTGCCACAGACGTACACTGACGCAGCTATCTGCAGCTTCGTATATCGCCAATGCTTCAACTATATCTCGTCCGATTCTACTTCTCTTCCGTCCGATAACCGCGACTTTGTGCAACTAGACTTCGCAGTGGCAGTCTCGAACGTGGGTGGCAAGGTGGCCGGAAGGGGTTGCTTGGAGCGAAGCAGCATGCTCTCGGGCCCTGTCGTTCAGTGTTTTTTGTCACAAACGGGCAACGGTGCCCACCTGTTCACCTGTCGGCACATGCCATAGGCCTTGTTGGGGGCGGAGAATACGACCTTGATGCCATGTTTCTTCCCCACTTTTTTCATAGCATCAGAAAACCCATGTACGCATGGCAGAACTCCCAACCGTCTTCTGTCCTCTTCAGTGGGTTGAGGAGGCCGTCTTTTCTTTTTACCCTTTATCCTTTGCAGGAGCGCTTCGCAGATTTCAGCAAGCTATTTGGGTATCCGGCGTTCTCTAGGCGACTGAACTGTCTTTCGAAACTGGTAGCCATCTGGTGCGGACAGGACTTCTTGAGTGTAGATAGCAAGTCAGTAGTTGCCACTGCTCTCTTGACAGTCTTGGAGTTGCCAGACGCGTGGGGAATAATGGCCTTGGACGAACGGGGCTCGTAACTCCAACAGGCGTGGTGCCGCCGGAAGTCAATGATGATGTCCAGGAACCTGATTGACGCGTTTTTAGGGAGCTCGTGTGTGAAGGAGAGGTCCGGGCAGCATTCCTTGAAGACTTTGAGGACAGCGTTCAGGCAACAGTTTGGAGGAGCATCTGTGGTTGTGTTGCACAATACGAGGAAGTCCTCTACGTAGCGAAAAATGAAAAGGACGCTGTCTTCTTCGAGACTGGACTCTATTGCTCTTCCGCATGCTGCCAGGAAGATTTCGGATAGGTACGGGGCTACACGGGACCCTGTGCATATGGGTCGTAGCTCTAATACGGGCGCCGCGGCTCGGAGTGTTTGGTGCGGATCGCGGATTCGTCTCGCACACGGCGTGCGACGAATGCTGACGTTGCGGGCTTCTGAAGCCAGAACGTTGTTTGCAGAATATGGAGACCAAAAAACCAAGAAGGAGCATATATATTCCCGAAATGACATTTTTAGCCACTAAAAGATTCCATGCAGGCACAAACCTCAAAATTTATTTCTATAGACCGATGGACCTGGTACCGACGTTAAGGCAGAAAAAGACCAGATGGCTCCACACCTGTTCCCCCTCGTACCCTTCCCTGCCCCTGTGCAATACGACAGACCCACCATACACCACCTTCCTGGGACTGCGCTGGACTCTCCAAGGAATGCCCTAGGTGTCTACCTCCTCACGTCACGTCCCTTCAAAAATGGATAACGCCTTCGAGTGAGGTGAACGAAAATTTAATGACCCTGTGGACATTTGCTGGACGTACAGGTCTAGTGAAAATGACCTAAATTAAGTGGTCCGTGTGCGGGGCGGACACGCGTTGCGATTGAACCCCATCCCTCAGCTGGTTTATTTCCCCTTCTCTTCCTCCCCTTCCCCCGCACGAGGCGTTCGACCTCTCTCTTCTAAATAAATTTATTTATTTATTTATTTATTTAGTTCTATAGGCACAATAAATGATTATTTAAAATGTTTCTGTTCCGTTAGTCCATGTTTATATTTTAAGAGGCTCGATAGAGACCGAAGAAAACAATAGGTATTTTGCCTGAAGTTACGGTCTCTGTTGATCACAAAGTGACTATCATTGCCATAACTCTAAAGAAATGAAGTATTGCATATTTCTACTAGGAGGCTTATTAGTTTTGTAATCGCTTTATGCATATTCGCAGGGTCGAGAAGGTGCGCAATATTTTTTGCTTCCACCACTAAAGCAGTCACCGCTGCCAGGATCTAACATGCCACATCCTGCTCGACCGCACGAGGTTTTAGTCTCTCAGCCACCCTGGCCGGTGCTGCTGCGTCTGACTGCGAGATAAAACCTGTCATGGGGTGATGGGAGGCGGGAGGGGGGGCATTAGCTGGGCATCTCAAGCTATTGCTTCAAGATTACCCGGCTATGTCCAAGGAGGAAAATGCTGCTCTTTCGCATCAACCAGCGACTCAGGTGCGGAGAACAAGCGCTTGCCGACCTGCGGCTCATTGTGGTTCGGGTGAACTCTACCAGCTTGCTTTATGTATCACGTAGGGTTGACAATCACACGAAGGCGTCGGACGTCTCCTGGCTGGGCGGACGCTGCTCTGTTAGAAGGAAAACGATGGGTAGCCGAAAGGTCAACCGTATTTCATAAAGGTTACCGTACTGCCCGGCCTCCAGTTACTATAGTAACAGGAGGCCGGGCAAAAGTGGGAACAAAGATTTATTTCTCGAGGCGTGCATTAGTAGCTTCACAACTCTAAAAACACAGCTGTGAACGCTGTGAGCACCAATGTACACACAAAATAGGGGCGTAAAAGGGGGAGGGGGGTGCTTCGGCGTTAGAACGCGCCCTCAAATGTTCTGAGCGGTGCATTCCTCATTTGTACCTTCCAGATTTCGGCCTTTTTTTACGTCCACGCTTTTCATTCCCCGCATCAGTATATCAATATGAAACAAACAAAATAAGAAAATAAATAAGAAAATGAAATTATGTTTTCCGGTAGGGCATCATTTTTTATTGTTTTTTTTTTTAATTTTTACTCTCTCATGGTCGACACCGTGTACATAGTGTAAATACATCGCTCACATCTTTCCATGGTTCATATCCTGGGTCCGGACGCCACGTAACAATATTACACGCTGAGTATAGTATCAGTTTTGAATTCAGTACCAGTTGAGGCATTTTCTTGTACCGCTTATGCAAGAAAACGTTAGAATGCTTTCATACATAAGCGGTTGCGTGCACAAGTAAAGCTTCCTTATAGGTTAACAGACTTTCATGCAGTAAAATTTGAAACGGCGCGAATTCGGCAGACCACGCCCGTATTGACTCATTCAATGCGTGAGTACGGAAAGGCAATCTAAGCGATGGCGGCCAGGCAGTTGAAGCGCATGATAGGTGTTCGTACACGACGCCGCCGCAACAAAGTGCGGCGTTCTTGCAAAAATGCGTGAGGCTACAGCCGAGAACTTTTTAAAAGATACACGGACCACGAGTGCCTCGACAATAAAATATTAGAGTGTAGGTTGAGAAAATAAACGGCACAAACACAGCGACCGGGAAGAGAGAGAGTGAAAACGTTTATTGAAACAACATGGACGGGATAGGGGAGAAAAAGAGTTAGGAGCGGTGGGTGTCCATCCTAGTCGGGCACTTTAGGGAAAAAAGTAAAAGGAAGTAGCGCTGAGACAGTAGCAATTTATGGTTCACTGCACTCGTCCGGTTGCCTTTTTACGTGGAATCGATACGGCCATCAAACGGTGCAAACGTTTCTGTACATCTCCCTCAGGATGAATGAAAATCAAGGCCAGCACGCGCAGCGGCACACAAAAATGTGGCTAGAAGAAAACAGGCTTGCGCATTTTGTGGGACCACGGAGAGAACGAAACCTGCACAAACATGTACGAGAACACGAAACGGAAATAGATGGACCAGCAAAGAAGCCGAATGCCTTATCGCACTCAAACGTTAAGAAAATACGGCAGCTACAGTCTGAGAAAGCATGGAAACTGAAAAAGCATTCTCCGAGCTTCTCTTGACAGAAACACGACCTCTGAGGGGAAACCAAAACGTGGCTGATATGTGAATTATAGCAGGCTCAAAGTAAGGAGACCCAAGTGTAAAGTGATAGGAACATAAAAAAACAACATTGACAAAATAGAGGAATGCAACAATAAGCAACAAAGGAGCAATGAAAAGGAAGCGTTATAGAAAAAAAAGGGGCTGAGACAGCCATGTGTGGTACATATCAGGGCCGCTAACTCACTTGAATGTGGGGTTCTTCTTTTTCTTATTACATAGAAAGATAAAAATAGGAGAGGTGACGCCAAATATGAGCGCCGGCTACTCCTTCTCACGTGAGGTAAATGCTTTTATGAAGACGCTGCAACGTGGCTATAGACATTGCGCAGTTCTGTAGAGGTGAACGCTTCTGATAAAGTCTTTGCAAAGTTCATTGAGCTATGAAGTCTTATACCGCAGAACAAGCTCCAGCAAAGCAGACACAATACACTGAAGACACCAATTTGTCCCTTGAAGCAAGTGACTCAATATAAGTTCATATGGAAAGAGGAAGAAATGGGTCTGGACGAGTTTGTATAAAAACACAAATGGATTCAAAGTACAAAGTACACGCAAGAGAAGATACGATATACAATAGAGATGTGGGAGGGGAACGAACTGCACAGTGACATACATAATAAAACGAATGGTAGCTAGTAGAGTTTGTAGTATCTGTAGACTGTAAGGGGTTTATGGCGGCAAAATTCCAAATCTGCATCCGGCTTGAGTAGGCTCTTGGAAGTGCTGATTTTCTGCCTTCTGCCCTGTCAAATGACGCAAAGGTTCTTTCATTTTGCTTTTCTTTCTTGAGTTTCGAAAAAACACTGGCTTTACTCAACAACGTTTAAAACAAAACATAACACGTTTCGCCACCTATGCGGGTGGCATCGTCAGTAACAAATTGATGATGCCAACCGCATAGATGGCGAAATGTGTTATGTTTTATTTTAAACATTGTTGAGTAAAGCCAGTGTTTTTTGAAACTCAGGAATAATGTCCCTGGCTTTTGGAACGTTTTATCACATTGTTTTTCTTCGTCACACCTTTGCGGCGCTTCTTGCGAGAAAGGTGGGATTCTTGGCGAATTGTTGGCTATGGGACCGACAATGTGTAGCCAAGGAAAGTAAACATCGCAATAAATATATGGCGATTTAAAAAGTACTGCAAATGGTCATTGACAGCGTTGTTTTTTCTTCCCTTTTATCGGGGATTGGTTAAATTCTTTCTGGGCATTTCCGACGTTATTTTGCGGGGTTTTTTATTTAATTGCTCGCTTTTTGGAGGGGAATATGTAGGATGCCAATTTTTCATTTGGGCAGTTCCTGTTTGTAATTGTTTTTTAGTTTTTCTGTATTTTTTGGTTTCCGAATTCCTTTCGGACGGATTATCTTCTTTAAGCTATTTTAACGATTAGATGTGTTACTTCCGCAAAATATGCATTTTTGTGGAAATGCAAGGCGTTATGCGGTTGTCTCATTTCCATCATTTTTTTCATCAGCATTTGCTTCTTTCGTGTCCGGGATTTTTTAGTTCAGCTTCCGTGTTTCGGATTGGATGTATACGATACATATATTGTCTTTTGGTCGGTTCATTGTTGTAATATATTTGTTCGGTATTTTTTTTACTTTGAATCTTGCGTTCTGCCACTTCTTCCCATTTACGCTATTACAACGCGTAAAAAGGGCTACTACCGCGAATTATAATTTTTTTTACAAATGCAGGGCGTTACACGGTCCTACCTGTGGTGGCAATCAGCAAAGACGGCTACGCACTCAATCTCCTGGCTGTGACTCTTCCGAGACGTTCTACAAACTCCCCTCGCCTCCCTTTAACAAACGCTGTGAAACGATAACTTTATCCCTTTAGTCACCTCCCTTAAATTTTATTAAAAGGTCCATAAAAAGAAACTAGGCATTCGGTTCAGTATAAAGACTGCTTTGCCCAGTAACAATGAAATTGTTGCGTGGCGGCATTTCAGATGAGGCCATCCATGTTGATGCTGCAGTAATCTATTTACAAAGATATCCGATCGGCGTATTTGCAGTATGTATACATGGCAGCTATATCCGAGCCTGCGCATGCTCACGTCCCACTCACCTCCTTTTCCGTCGGAAGTTGGGCCCACAGCTCTTCTCCTTGTCGTCCTTATCATGTTCTATCAGTTTTTCGTGCTTGATTCCTGCTCCGTCTTCTGCGTTAAACCTTGCGCTACTTGTTACAGTAGAAAGTTCGCAGCAACTCTGATGCATTCATTTGAAAGTGGGCCTATATTTTTAACAGACCGAGCTTCAAATTCCACAGACAATACTAACAGACCGAGCTTCAGCATACAATACCAGCAGGCCATGAATTCATTCAAATGATGAGAGGTTTAATTAGGCATGCACTTTTAAACAATCTTTCTGAGTAAATACTGATTTGGTTACTGTCCTCGAATGGAATTACTTTGCGGAAACATTCTGGCTGAACAAGTGCGCTTTAGAACGTGTCTTGCAACGTCTTCTTCGGAAACTCACTATTGCTTGACTCCTATTGCACTTTTAGCAAAAAAAAAAGTCTAATTGAATTTGTAAGTTTACAAATTCGTTCTGAACCTTCATTTGAATACTTCACGACCTCGTTTACATTAACAGCATCACTTCTAGATCTAAACAAAACGCTTGAATATGCCACTCAAAAATATCCGTATGCATTAGAATCAAGAGCCCTCTAGGCCACGTTAACACTAACCGAGGCACGTCAAGAAGAAACCAACCAACTTCATCGCCTGCTATTCAAAGGCACTCACCCGTAAGCTCCAGCCTAGATATACACTAGTACTCTGATGAGGAGGAATACGCAATCTTTTATTTTCACTTTATTTTTAAGCCAAGGCCGTTCAGGGCAAAACGGAACTTCCGACGCAGGCGACGAATACAGCGAAGTCCCTCTTTTACCAACACCGCAACCGCCAAGAATCCCCGAAATAAATAATGCGCCTCCGTCGGACGTTGGCCCGTTCCCGTCGTAAGCGTTCATCCTAGGACCCGTTGGACCACCTGACAAGTTCCCCCGCACCGTCCTGCAGTTAGAAAATGGATACAGGCTGGGATTCTTGTACCGTGTCCCGAAGGGAATGCCCACTGCGGGCCATACATGGTTAATGTCTTATTCATCGGCGCAGCAAGCTCACGGTTCTTGCCTGATTCTGTAATTAGGCGCCCTGTACTCGCTCTCCGGCCCCTCCCATATATAAGGACATCGGACGTGTGGGTTGGGGTTTTCTTCGCCGAACGGCTGTTCTGGACGCATTAAAAAAGGATAGGAAAGTGCGCAAGCATAAACCCGTGGTTATAACAGCAGCAAATGTGTTTTTACCAGGCATAGACTGGTGATATCACTTTAATATTTAACCTTCTCTTATTACTTATGATTTTTATTGCAGCCCACTTGGTTCTGCAGGGGGTTGTAAGAACGTGTTCATTACGCTCTATATATTCACAGAGACCACAAGGTAATCACTTATAAAACAGCGAGGCCCACGGAAACTGTAGCCAATGATAAATGCACATATGTAAGGATAGTGTGAAGCTGGTCCGCAAACTTGGCTACTAACGTTGCTTTGATCTTCCAAACGGCGTGATTAAACTGCGCGTAGCTGGCAAAAAGTCTAGCCGTCATTGCTCTTTCAAAGCGAAGCTTTTTAACTCTACCCCCAAGCGGTAGCGTTAAACCGTTCGTGTCAACAGAAACCTCGCGGACCGTTGGTGTCAACAGAAAGCTCCCGCGAACAAATAAAAGAAGTAACTGGCACCGCCAGGAATCGAAACTGTAAGGAATAGAGAAGCGGAGCGAGAGCCCGTTGTCTTACCGATTGAGCTACGAGCCCGTGCGGAGACGGGGGCGACATACTGTGCACTGACCGAGCACATTTACCCCCTGCGTTCTCGCTGAATTCCACGTGACAGCGTCACGCGACCTCTCTAGCCGCTGTTCGCCTGACCCACGAAACGTTAAGCGGCCGTGTGCGCGCCTTGATCATGTGCTCGGAGTTAGTAAAAATTAAAGGAAGCTCACACCAGCGCATGGCATCTCACTTCTCCTCCGTTTCTGCCGCCAATATCGTCGCCTCCGCAGGCGGTGGCAGAGGCGGAGCAAAAATGAGGTCGTCTAACGCATGGTTCGAGCTTCCTTTATTTTACATAAAAAAGAGTTTCCACTTATGTGCTTCACCAGTAAAACTCAACTGAAGTCTAGATCATGGATAACTTAACCTTAACAAAAATTATCTCTTTGAAGTAACAAAGGGTGCGGTTTAGTGCATTTCACTTGTCTCTGGTTTCAGTCTTTTTAGAGACACGTGTTTGAATTCAAGTGACGTCGCATGGGTAATCAATGTGGGTGTCTTTTACAGCCCGCTTTCCAACCAAATTCACAAGGTGGATTGGCGCGCATTTTTTAGCAGTTGCTGAAGATGCAACTCAGGTTCACGTAAGGTGGATTTGTGGATTTTAGCAGCTATAGCTGTAAAAAAACAAGGGACACGTCAGAGTTGAAGTTTGTCTTTATGACATTCGAGGCAGCATAGATAGGCAGCATAGGCAGCATAAGCAGCATGTTTTTTTTTTAATATGACGACCCCAGGATACAAACCTGAACGTCAACCACGTTCACAAAATTACAATAAAACCTACCGTAAGATTACTGCCGCGAAGTTATACTCCGGCATCAAAATTATTTGAGCTCGATTTCACGAAGGCCGCCGAATAGGATCTACCCCAAAATATCATCATACCAAGGGAATAATAGAACTCAATGCACTGCTAATTAATCCCACCCGTAAGCTCCATATGATGGCGGGAAACCACAACTATAGCATACAGGCATGCTACCGGTAATTTGGGTTGGTTTGATATAAAAAAAACATTTCGAAACGTCTTAGAAATAACCTCTCAGAAATGCTGTGTTGTACGGTTTTCCAAAAAAAAAACACAAATACGCGCAAGGTTCGGCGTTTTCAGTTACCTTTGAACGGAGCTGCACCATTTTTTTATTTCGTAGGTGGCCATACTAAAAAAGAAAGGGATGCTTACACATCTTTCTGCTTGTGCAATGCCTCCCTGCGGAAGTGATTTTCTTCCCGACCACCCTGAGAAGTGCTCGACAATGGAAAGACCGGGGAATATGAAGACCGCCATCACGTGGGCTCGGGTCCTTCCGGCCCCGCACAATGCGATCTTCCGAGGCCGGCCGGATGCGAATGCGACTGGCCATCAAGGCGTGCCTTATGCTGCCATCACCATAAAAGATGCCGACGCGGCAACGCTAACTCCCCTGTGTTAACAGGAACCGCACCTTATGCTGACGTATCGCGCATCCTCGGCTCTTTCAATCACACGCAAGAACCGGCAGCGTTTCTCTGAGCATGTACAATTTGTAGATGTGTGCATTTCTCCTCTTACTCCCCTTTCTTTCTTTCCTTTTCTTTTTCTCTTTATTTTTCGCTGTCACCTCACTGTATTCACCCCATCTGGAGTAGCAAGCCCTACCGTTAGTGGGGCTGACCTCTTCATCTTTCATTAAAGGCGTTCTCTCTCTCTCTCTCTCTCTCTCTCTCTCTCTCTCTCTCTCTAGCCTAGCGTAGTTCATGACCTAATATTATTGCTTAATATATTATAGTAAAGTGTAACAACTACGTCAACAAGAAAATTGTGCGCCTCATCTTATGATGCAAGTCTTAAAGACGATAGTCTTTCTTGGGCGACTTAAAACCAGAAATTGTGGTCTGTCTGTATGTCTGTCTGTCTTCGGTCTGTCTTTTTTGTATTTATTGCCTGTCTTTGACAATTAGCAACAGATTACATCTCAACGTTGTAAATATGTACACAAACAAGAGGTAGAGTTGCCAGCCACTACAGGGCTGACTTTGTCAATTTAAAATGCCCTCATATCGATTAGTTGTTGCATTTGTGGCAGCCAATCAGGTAGTTCCTTGTGGAACTTATTAACTTCAACAAATCGACCAATGCTCTCTTTGAAATACTCCCTTGCACATCGCGCATCAACACATTGTACAACCTTGGTGTACGTGAACGCCATATACTATGGAGACCCAGTGCCATGACTAAATCGTAAGGCACTCCATCCTCGTTGTCTATTGCAAGGAAACGTATACCGTGAGCATCTAGTGGAAAGTCTTTGTGTAATGTCCTCTGTAATACATCCCAGAAATATACCCCCTCCCAACAATGCAAAAATACATGATCTATTGTCTCTAGTGATTCACAACTAAAACAATCTGCCCCCCCCCCCCCTCGGTACGAATAACCCCCTTTCTTCTATAAAAGTTCGTACTAATAATGTTCCTGAATGTAACCTATACACGAAGGACTTGACCCCTGCTTGAATCTGCATTCTTTTAACCCTCTTAAGCACATCGCTACCCGTGCTTCCACAGTACATAGCCCTCTACATGGGAACAGGGAACACAACATCCGTCTGTCTGTGACTCGATTCAGCCACCCGGCCAAAGTAAAATTCATATTGCGCAATAGTCTTATATACTCCCAGCCAAATGTAAACGTCTAAGCCCTGTTTATATGTTCATACTTGTTGAACAAGATCAAGACATTACGCAAATATAAGACAGGAAATTAGTACACAAGGCATATTTGCAGTGTTCCTTTATTAAAAAATTCATGGATGCTTGGTTTTTAGATAAAAAAAGAGGTATTCTAGATCTACTGAAGAAAACCGCCGCCTCCTGGCGGTATATGAAAAATCACGCGGCAACAGCAACGAAAGGTTCCACTAGCTAGGTTCCACGTTCTGCTTGGAACGCACGTTGAGCACGGCCACGCGGTTCTATAAACCTTCTAGTCGGCCGCCTCCATTCACACGCGTCTCCGCCGCACTGCAGCGCTGGCATCGAGGAACCCGGCCTGTAGCAGTCGGACGCGGTAAATTCAAATCGCCTTGCGCAAACCTTTAGTGTGTTTACCTTGGGATGAGCGTGACGGTACAGGAACAGCATGAGAGGTGAACGGGAAAGCAAAGGGGGCATTTCCTTGGCAAATGTCTACAAAGACTATCGTCTTTTGACCACATTTGCAACGAAATGAGCAGATACGCGGCCAATTTTTTTCTGCTGCACGGTGAAACTACCGCAGTCGTACGCGATGGGTGTCAAAAACGGTCTTCACGCGTCGAAGCTCGATCCGATCGACGCTTCAGGAATCGCTAGCTGGCCTTTAACGATGACAAGAACGGCGAAAGTAATTTGTTTTTACGTAAAAGCCTTAGGGAAATTTTGTAACTAACGTTTTTTAAGATAGGAAGCAAGTTGAGCTATTTAGCATCCCGAAATGTTGCAGGCCATATTTACCCTACTAGAATTAGAAGCGAGAAAACTATCTTGTGAAATGATTCCGCGCAAAATAACCCATATTTTGTGGACCTCAAAGCTCCACAGGGCCACTCGGTGACTACTAACTAGGTTGCTATGGCGCAAGTGGCTCACTCTGTGGCAGAGAAATCAGTATCCGTTAAAAAATCACTTCAAAAAGGGAAAAGATCTATATATTTGTCCTGTGTGCCTTAGTAGGTTAAGTTTCATAAGTTAACCATCATTCCATAAGTTAACCATTTTGCTTAATAGCGGACTACTTCAGTCAACTTAATCCGTAGCCACGGTGTTGACTCTGCGTGCTGAAATTTATTCTGTACCAAGAGCACAAACAGAATATACTGTTATTATTTGTAGCCTGCTCTGTTCGACGCGGTCTGGAATTGGCCGGGTGTTGCATACAGGGTTCTTTTCTTGTTGTGATGCACGCATAGCTCCCGCATAATTTGAAGCTTCTCATGTAATAAAAAGACATGATGCAACAGCACCGTTTTAGGGTCTCCGCGGTACGATCGCAGAACTCTAATAAGTCTGCTTCACTGCCAACTTGTCCTTAACAAATAAATTAGAAATTTGCGAAAGCAAGGCCAACAATAAGTGCTCATATTTAAACTGAAAGTTCCGCATGAACGTTTACGATGTGCGCGCTATGTAACATACGATTTGTTTAGATTCGCCTCCCTGGAGAACCATCTTTGACGTTAGGCGTCATCGGAGAAACCATCTGAGAACGTCACTGAGTAACTTTTGGGTTAAAACTTTCCTGCCCGTAGTGCTGCTGCAGGAAAGTGGGCGGAAAATGCACTTAATTATTTTACAGGAAAATTAGTTGTTGATTTTAGCACAAAGCACACCATCCGTGTGACACATGTCCTCCAGCCAGTGAAGAAATTAGCGCACTGATCGCTTAGTTTAAAAATTATCACATTCCACTTCCTAATGCATCGCTAGTGTTAAATTTTCCAAACTTGAATTATCTTTCAATTCTACAATTGTCTTTTTATCTCTTTGCAGATTTAGTACTGCGGAGTCATCGCAAAAGCATGATTTAGGTCCTAATACTCAGTAATTTAGGTCCTAATGCACAGAGAGTCAGGAACGGAAGATGACGGGTATAACATTAACGGACAAGAGAGCGGAGTGGGTCAGGGAACAAACGCGTGTTAAGTACATATTAGGAGAAATTAAGGAGAAGAAATGGGTGTGGGCAGGGCATGTAATGTGAAGGCAAGATAATTGTGGGTCATTAAGGGTAACAGAGGGATCGCTAGAGAAGGCAAGCGTGACACGGGACGGCAGAAAGTTAAATGGCAAGATCAGACCAAGAAGTATGGGGGTGGTGGGGGAGGGGGCATAAGCATAACACCTTTACTTAGGTTGTGATTCTCCCTCATTTTCCTGGTTCAATATCTCTAGTGTATGTCGCTTGCTCTCGCATATGAATTCAAATAATATTCTCTTTCTCTCTCTCTTTCTCTCTCTATTATAAATGGAGTGCACTTAACCCCAAAATACATTGGGCATGTAGGGAAAGAAAACCTACAATTTTGTAAGAGAACAGAGACAGGGATAAGTCGGCAAATAAACAAAAAGCACTCCGCATTACACCAATAAACAAGCCAAAATGGAGCCGATGTTATAGGATCAAACAGAACCAAACTGGTGCCCGAAATCGAAGTCGAAAGACGGGGAAACGTTTTCTCGTTCGAAGTTTTTTGCATACTTCGTAAACTACTTCATTTTCTGCAAGTTGTTGTTCCTGGATATCGGCATGGATCACATATCTGAACCGGAACTGCGCGAAAAGACACCTCGGCAGAATAGCACATAGGCACACCAGTGTGGCGACCAAGAACTGAAACTTATCAGTTGAGAGTTGTCTTATTATTTATTCTGCGCGTTTTGCTCGCCGAATGCTACACCTTGGCTATGACGCTGGCCGAAGTGGAGTACTCCGGGTTAATTTTGGCCACCTCAGGATCTTTAACGTGCGCCGAGATCTCGACAGACGGGCGTTTCTTAGTTTCGCCTCCATCTCAAAAGCGGCTGCCACGGCTGGCAATCAAACACGCTTTCTTGAGCTCAGTAGCGCAACGCCATGGATTGACAAGCAATAAATAATAAAAGGGGGATACGTAACTTGAGACTCCGTCAGGTCTTCGCAAAAAAAAATATGCAAAAAAAATATTGTACAAAACAAAAAAAATTGCCTGGCGATTACGGTGCTCCTTAATGCGATATTTGGGCCAAGCAGCAGTGCGCTGAGGCAGCACTTACTCGTGGGTCCCCTCGATGGCAGCGATGATGAGCGTCTGCGTCAGCAGCGTGAAGTGCGTATCAGGAAGGGATCGCGAACTTGGTCTTAAGTACGCACATCATAGACACGCCCACGCCCCCCCACTCACGTTTTCGCCAAGCGTCGCGCCGTCGAGCGCCTCGTGCAGGCACAGTATACTGCCCCCTCCTCTCCTCCACCGCACACTTTCGGAGAGAGCTTGTCGTGCCGCCAAAGCGAACCCCCCCCCCCCCTCCCAGTTTTGCGACACTCACCTCCTTTGCTTTCTTTCACTGTCGGTGTTCCCATCGTTCGCTTTTTCGTTCACTCGTTGGTCTTCCACTCGTTCGCTCGGTCAAGACGACGGGGACGCGGTGTATGCATCCCTTTTTATAACGACAACGATACTACTGTTACAAAATCAACCAGTCCACCTCGCTAATGTGCCCAGGGTGTGATGTGCGTGAACATCTGAAACACCTAATATGTGACTGTGCGCGATTAAGTACGTAAAGAGTGTGTCTTGCAGTGTCTCTGGGCCGGCCGCTCTTCGTAGGGCTGGAACTGAGGGACGTATTAGGCCCCTGGAATTCTTCCAAACGTGCCTGTCGTGCCACAAAAGCTTTACTGACCTATCTAATGCCACAAGCCTTGATCAGAATTTGTAAAAAGTTCATATCATCTGTGTTCCCCTTCATCATTATAATCATCATTGCCACCGCAATCATCTGGCGTAGCAAGCCAAGCGGCTTAGCTCGGATGACATCCCCAGACTCATTAAAGATTGTTCTCTATCTTTCTCTCTTCTCGTCAGTGATTCCTTGGTTGTTGTCTGTGTTTGGACTTTGACTTGCCGATTTCCTGTACTTTGACTCAGCACGCAGTTTTGACTTTTTGCCTGCATGGGCTTCGACATTGAGCGACTTGATTTCGCACTAAGAAAGCTTCCGTTTAACTATCATCACCGTTAACCAGAGGGGTGCATGATTTTTTTGCCCACTTCTGCACATGCATGCACCCCTATAATAACTCAAACTGCTCCGACCATGTCGGAAATGAGAAATCGAACTGGCGTCGGCTTTACAACGAGAGAAACCCTGGTTAATTTCCGAACGCAGGAAACCTTTTTTTGTTTTTTTTTTCCTTCACCCGCTGTCATCCTCATCGACAGAAAAAGTTGGCTTTCCTGCAGTGTGTTTTCTGGGTGACATATGCCATCAGTGATACATAGAAAGTTTCGCTTTAATACAGTGAGAATTGCGATGGTATATTAATCACAGCACACGCTATTGTGATGGCGTATTCGAAGGAGCGTTTTTTACAGCCACAGTCTCATCCAGGCGTCAAGATTAAAGAATTACGTTTCTCGTCCAAGTAAGAGCAATGGAACGTGAGAAAACGTGATCTTGTTGCCTCTTTTGAATTTCTAGTGCTTCTTTTATCTCGCGCTTCATCCTGTCCGGATAGCTGCCAGTGAATGGCACCGCTAAAACGAAGGGATGTATCCGCACTTAACATCTTGCGCAGCAAGCGTGCTTGCTTAGGTGTTGTACAAGCCACACGCGTGCTCCTGCAGTCGATTGTTCAGACAGCGTCCCGACTGCCAGACGTGGCAGAGCTTTCGTGGTAATGACATTCTGCACACCACTTCGTCTCCTCACCTTTTTTCAAACGGCCTTTCATGCTTCTTAGAGCATTTTAAAGCGAAATCTTCCTGATTGGGACCGATGACGTCCAGTGAAAAAACTAACGCATTTCCCCCTAGACCAAATGGTAGACCGAAAAGCTCGGACAAGATCTTTTGACAAACGGCGCGTGCGGGAAACCGGGCTTCCATTGCATCAAAACGGTCACTTGAAAATTGTGAAAAGGGAACGAGAGATAAAAGGGTTCGAGATAAAACAATACACTGATCGATCATGAAGGAGTGCATTAGTATACCTTCATTCCGTAAACCACATATCGGCATACATTTAAATTGTAGTAGATACGTTTAGTTTGTGCGCCAGAAGTCGTCGAATGGGTTCGTTCTTTGTTTGCGATTTGGGTCTTTGAATTTTTTACCATCGACTGCACGCACTTTTAGCGAAGGTTTGACGCACTTTAAGCGAAGGTTTTCACGAAGTTTTGGCGCAGGTTTGATGACAGAAAGCTTTCGCGCTTGTGCAACTGTCTTTAGGAAGAGTGGTAAAGATTTTTTTCTGAGCAGAGCCTTCGCAATGTGCTTTGCGGCAGAGGCTACTTTCTTTTGTTAGGGAAAAACAAGATAGTTTCTTCAGCCTGTGGCGTACTGCATAGATGTAAGGAATGGTAGCAATATTTTTCTGCTCTTACGGAGACTCTTGTACAAAAGGCAGCTTTCGCATGCCTTTCACAATCTCGTACCCCACGCTGCAGAGAAGAGAATCTGGAAAACACGAGAAACCAGGATGGCATTTTCGTGCTCACGGCTGCCTTGCACGCTAACATAGCGAGAATATTCAGAGCCTGGTATTCAGGACAGACGTTGCCGCTCCTCTGCTTGCAGCCTCGGAATAAACAGTGGTGAATGGAATCAAATGTCTATGATACCACGCGGAATAACTCCGATAGAGACGCTCGACGCCTAAATAAATACGTGGAACTCCGATAATACGACTTTCGGGGACCGCAAAAAAGCGTCGTATGACCGGGGTGTCGTACCACCGGGGTGCGGGCAAATGACGGCCTAGTAGATGGTCTCACGTGACAGTTGGGCTAACTTATTCAAACCACTATATTTAGCGCGTTCTCGCGTGATTTGCGAACCTTTAGGTGAAATCCCAAGTTAAAAACAAACTCCTCCCTTTCATGGCGTCTGAGCTAGCCCGCCAGCCAAGTGCGGTGCGCTACGTGAACCCCGTGCTGTCGGAGCAATTTATTTCCCGCCAGCCCCGCGCCTTGTCCGCGCTAGATAAGGCCGACACGTTCGAGCAAACTGAGAGGGGAAAAGGCTAGTGTGAAATTGCCAAGGCCAAGCAAAACGAACGATAGTACAAGGCGGAAATGAAAAAAAAAATATGCCGTGCGTGGTGGAGACACCCTTTGTACGATTCCGGGCCTTCGCTATTCAAAGTGCTCAACACAGCTGTTTTTCTTTCCCACAAGACACAGCTACACGAAATAGATGACATGATTCAAACTGCGCGAGTAAACCGTGTTTCGGCTAAAATTATAGCGCGGTCTTGCTACAGTGACTTGCTGCGGCGGCCAGCGAGCGACCTAAAATGGCGGTGCCAACATATACTCGTTCCCACCCTTGTGCCGGACCCGCGTGAATTTAGACAAAGGGGTGGAGTAACAGTGCGGCTTTGAAAGACACTGATGAGCAGAGATATAGGGAGAGAGGGCGTCTTGAAAGGAGGAAACTTGGGTCGAGCGGACGGGGAAAGCGGGTGTTCGGTCATCACCGTGGGGTTGCGTCTTATGTGTTTTCGCGTTAGTCGGCGGCTCGACGGGGGCTTCAAATTTGCGGTTCACCTGCCACCAGAACTTTGACTTCTCGCGGTTGCGTTGGCGTACTGCTGTCGCGTGGGGCCATCGCAGGTTAACTCCCGGTCACGAGTACCCGCCTGCTTGCTTGCGTCTCTTCAGCAAGTGGTCTGGCCCACCTGCGGAACTTTGCACGCCAAGCAGCTTCAAACAGCGGTTAAGAATACAGGAGGTCAGCACGAGGCGGAAAAGCGGTGCAAAATATGAGAAAAACGACTGTTTATCCGTGCCAGGGTCCGTCGTATGAAGCATACTGCGTGTACCCGAGCGTCATATCATAGGGGTTTTTTATGCATTGTTTCTATGGGGAGTTTGCCGGGACCGTTGTGATCGGTCGTACGAAGCGGGTCGTCGTTAGACCGGTGGACGTATCAGCAGGGTTCCACTGTATAAGATCTAAGAACTGAAAGGTCGTCACTGGAGTGGGGGGACATTCCTGTCAGCAGGAAGTCACTCGAGTGGTCAGCGAAGATACGCAAGAGGTCCTCAGCGTCATGCGGACTGTCCAGTCAGCTATCGCAAAGCCTGTTATTTGACCTCAAATCATATAATATATCTGGCCACATCCCGATCAAAAACGCATACAGACAATGCACTTATTCACAGTCGTATAAACCGTTTTATATCATCATAGGATTAATTTATGGTACATTTTTGTTGCTTTTGATTGTGTAAAATATTTTTATTTGCAACGTATGTAAGAAAGTCTATCCGAGCCTTGGCACTGAGCCATTCCATTTGTCTGTACCAGTGGCAGTATCTCCTATGAATAGGAAAACTTAATTATGTTGCGTATTCCCAGAATGTGCGCTTGTAGACCTTTTACTGACAAAAGTGTGCACGTCATAATATGCAGAAAACATCGGAGTATTCAAATTGTGACATGTTTTGATTATCCTAAAGCCTAGTAATTTGTTAAGTGAGTGATAACTACGTGCGAACAACTGATGCATTCGCCAGAAAATGTATCTGAGCAATTTTCACGTAAATGCAGTACCCCTTACTTTCGTTACCATACAAACAGGCACTCCATCTATTCGCGATCAGAAGAAAACTGAATAAAATTTCTAGTAAGGAGACCCTGTCGAGCAATTTTTGAGCAAATAAGGTCTCTGGGGGAGTACTCAGACCTTTTATGTGAGGGGCAAAAACAACGAATCCTCATTATGCGCTATTTGTGAGGGTTCTACACGTGTCCTCCTGTCAAATTTTCTAGGAAAAGTGCCTCAGGCTTTTTCCGCGAGGAGCACCAGTGCAAAAATAGCTAGGATAATGGTTTTGTCGCGCTTAGTAGAGGGCCCTTGTGCGAGCTTATGCGTTTGACTCTTTACTGAGTAGCTATGGGTAATGAGGTGTTCGTAGATAGCCTTGGACATTGCGGCTGCTTTGTGGCGGCTATGATTGTCCGTCGAGTCTTTGGGAAGAAGAGAGGAGGCTGTTTCTGGTTCCTCTTGTTTACATTTTATACGCAGAGCCTGTTTTAGGGGCAAAGCCCATTAGGTGCCGGGGCTGTTGGCGTCTCCTGTCATCGTCGTAGTCGTCATTATATGTAGTCACGGTACTAAAACACCGGGAAATTCATTTACACCTCGCGCTAAAATGTAATGCGTACTAAAAAAACTACGGGACACCCGTTTACGCCTCGCGCTTCAAACACAGCAAAGATGTATACCTGTAACCCTCAACGGTTTCATTTCCGTTGGCAAAAAGGCCAAGGCGTCAAGAATACAATTATACACTGCATGCCTCGCCCCTCCTCAGGTTTCACGTTAGTGGAGACGGGAGTCTCCGCAAAACTTCTACAGGTGTTTCCGGGAATATTTTAAGGGGGACTCACCTGAACACATTTGTGCATGGAATGCCGATGTTGATCACGTTGTTCAGTAAAGCAAGAAGGGTTCTAAACTTTATTCAGAGGAATCTAAGATGGGGTCTCCAAAAATAAAAGAATACATCCTAAGTTGCATGTATTACAGTGATTTTGGAGTGCGCATGCCGTGTGTGGGACCCGATGCAGGCCAGGTTGATTGATGAGCTGGAAAAAATCCAGAGCCGAGCTGCGCTGTTTGGTTTAAGGCGGTAAAGGCGGACAGACATCCGTATACTGCTAAAAAGCGGAATTGGTTTGGAAATCGCTTCCTTTGCACAGAAAATTTCGTTTGAAGTTTTTCTTTTCTCTGTTTCATAGTAACACTGGAATTTTCCGCAGAAGCTATTTTAGTGAGCCCACTTATACTGTCGTAATAACCACCGACACAAAGTGGAAGAGTGCCGTGCAAAGACAACCATTTTTTACAATTCCTTTTTTTGCGATGACCATTAGAGAGTGGAACTGGCTGAAATCGACGCAAGTGGGCTGTGGGAACGAAGAATTGTTTTATTCCAGTCAGTAACCCTCCGGCTGCAGCGCCTTTATTTGAAATCGGGGCACGCACTGAATAAAAAATAAAGACCATAAAGCTGGTAGCGCGAAGGGGGTAATAAGTCAAAATTCCGTCACCCATTCAACAGCTAAAGAACACATTACGAATGCGATGTCAACATTTAAAAAGTAAATCCCTGTGAAAACGCGAATGCACTTTTAAATGACCGCACGATGCCATATCGAAGCATTATCCATCAGCTCACTCCATCGAGTGCCATCTTGCCGCCGCCAAAATTTTGTCTCTGTTAAAACTGCAATCCCACGGATGAATGTCTCTGAGTTAAGCAGAGGGAATGCATAATGCACTGTCTAAGGTTTTTCGCAAGTACATAACCACCGAGAAAACCATTTATTACATACAACATAACGCGTCCCTCTGTGAGAAGGTGCCGCCAACGAGTAGGGCACGTGCTGACACCTGGCCGTTCTACCCTCGGTGTAATCGGCTGCCTGAGAGGAATACCAGGCCGGTCAGGAAGCCCGATGCGACGAACGTAAACGGAGTTAAGGGGGACGAGTAGCTGGGTAAGTACAAAGGAGGGTATGCAAATTTTTAAAGGGACTTACTTGACTAACATGTCGGATTCGATTGCTTCGGGGTGCGGCAGACTTCTCAGAAAGAACGCTTCGATGTGATTGGTAAGGATCTAGGTGTCTCCAAGTCTGAGCGTGCAACGATCCATTTGCTGCGTGCTTATCCCCCAGGTTTTCCAACTTCGCAATGTCCTTAAATTCTTAATACAGTCTACTTTAAAATTTGCCTCGTGTTATTATTACAGATCAGCCTTCTTAATTAGGAAAACTTTTATTTCGTGCTCATGGCTCCTTTAAAAAAGTAGAGTCAAATTCCTATTTGCTAACGCAAAGAAACCACAGAGTTTACCGTTTCCGTAGTAAAATAGCTAAGAGACGCACTGAGCTCAAAAAGGCCATAATTCAGCTGACGACTGATAACGATTTTCCGCTCCTGGGAACACTAAGTTTGCCGCAGGGTAACTGACAGCAGCAACATCAGTGAAATCCCAAGCTGAGCTCAAAGAACAAAATGGCAGTGGCCCTTGAGCCGGCCAGTAAAAACAGGTGCGTTCTGCTGTGCCACAAAAATGCGAGAATTACCAAGGAATAGTCAAGATCACAAAAGGCAAGGCATTTGAAACAGACACGCAGGCGGAAAATGAAGCGGAATATTTGACACCTAGGTATACCCCGCGGCGTAACAAGTTGGCTTTGAGCTAAGCGAATAGATTTCAGTCTCTTCAAAATTAGACGCTTGCAACTGGATATGTGCCTTTACTCAAGAAAGCCCTATTTATATAGCCCACCTCGTATTACCACGGTAGTTACTTTTGTTTTTTTTCTTTTTTCAGTCTTCAAGAAAAAATGTTTCCCGCTTTCCGAACCTGCTGTGTAAAATGGGGAGAACTCGCTGTCCAGATAGATTGGCCTCGTCGTAGGGAATAAAACGGACGAATGGCTACGGCCGTGCGTTCGCAGGGAAGATTGTCTATGCTGTCTACAGAAGCTATAGTGCAATACGGAAAAAATGGAAAGCAAATCTCTAAAAAGGGCTGAAAGGTTGGGGCAATGCTCCGGAAAGCAATAGAGAAAGAATGGCTTCAAGTTTCAGAGGAGCAGCTTTTGGTGGAGCTCGTGCCAGAAAAAAAGATTTTTCGGTAGGCGGGGACAATTTCTCCTATTGCACTTCGTTGCCCAATCCTTACCAGCTGCGTTTGGCACGATTTTGTTCAAGCTTCCTTTATTTAATTATAAAATAGGTCTTATTACACAGCCCTAAATCCTCTGTGTTATGATCTGGTCGTACACTTTCTTATACAATTTGTTCAAGTGTCCTAAAGTGTAATTAGTACTTTTCATAAACGCATCTTTTTTTATCATTTTTAAGGGGTTGCTTACCTGCGCCTGTTTCACCGTCCTTGCGCAATCCTACTGTGTGTCTGACCTCTGAAAATATCAGACTTCTTTGCAACATACGAGCACAATTAAAGTTTGAAAACAAGAAAACGAGAGTAGGCGCATATTTCGAGGGATTTCTGGCTGCCTCGTTTGCAAGCTCAGAACAGGCGTTGCGGTTTATTCAACTTATCCGAGGAAAAGCTTAGTTGTTACTGTTGTACTTTTCGCTTATCCGATGCGTCGAGGTATCATCCGTATTCCCCTCACCACAGCACAGATCACCAAAATGTAAGCACAATTATTCTGGGACGGCACATTCTACGGCGTATTCCTTTTGGGCTCCGCCTGAAATGTGCGATTCCGGGTGGGGGCCCAAATCGCCGTGAAACACCGCGCTACTATAAAATGAAATACTTTGCTGTCATTGCCGCGTGCTCCATCGCATATCCCTTTTCTTGTTGGGTCCTTGTGGCGGGGCGAAAGAAATCACGGACTTTGAATGGAGGTTCCACCGAAAGATTGGGGTCCCCGGGGCATACTCCTCAGTAAAAGACCAGAAAGGGAGGGACATTTCTTTAAACAAGTTACAAATCCCGCTGTGTGCCATGATGCCCAGTGTCAATATGCAGAATGCAGACGCGGCAGTCCTCGGGTTACGCTAATATGCCCGGCAGGTCCCCTTCAAAGAAACTCTTAAGGTTGAAGGAATCTGTTGCGTTCCTCCGCTCGCCCGATGGTTTCTTTCGTTTTTTCCCCCCGTTTATCGCACATAGCTCACCCGACACTTCTTTCTGGGTACTTTTAAGCAGGGCTCACGCCAATTCAGATATGCAAGATAAAAATGCTGGGCAATGGAGGGACGCGGGCATCGCACGAGGAGGAAATAATGTCAGGGACCAACATTCAGAGCTCGCAGGATGGTGAACGAAACAGTAGCGGGTGCAAAAGAAAAAAGACGAAGCGAAACCAACGTGGAAGGAGATTGTGAGACACACTAATTGTTGTCCATAGAGGCTTGTGCTTTGAAATCCCGGGATGTTTCAGAACACGTTTTTTGAAAAGGGGACAGGACATCGTGTGAGGGAAAGACTTTGATAAAATGGAGAGGTCGAGCAAACACAGAGCAAACGCATGCACAGATAAACGCGTACGCATGCTTACAATTGCATATACCCACATGTACCCACAAACATATGACTGTGTTGGGACTTCACCGAGTCTGACCCACGACAGAGTCACGGAAGAACACCAAGTTTCTAGTAGCCAGTGCCACTGCGGCTGCTTAAAGCCGTGCCTTGTTGCGTCACCAGGTAGGAGACGTTGCCGCAGACAAAAACGCCTTCATGAAAAGCCGGGGTGTAATAAAGGGAGGACACATGCGCATAATGTGTACGAAGTCTTCACTCATAAAACACTGCTAGTATGAAAGAGGGGGTAGAGGGGGTGGGGTCCCTCAGTGCGCGTTGTAGAGAAATTTGTTCATGAAAGCAACCTTGCCTCGCATGGAGTGTAAGATAGCCTGAACACGCTTGCTTTAGATTATGTAGAATTTCAAAGACAGAGGCTGGATAGGTTGTGTGCGGTTGTTCATGCTTCTGTAACATGCATTCATACAGAGAATAGCGACTGCATTGACACACAAATTAAATTCGAAGTGGCACCGAGCTGCGTGAATGGAAATTGGATGGAGAGGTTCCACTGGCTGTGGCCGGCCTATGAGTATGGGAGGTCTCCACGTTTCGAATCGCCCCGCAGCACGTGAAGCTGCTGAGCACAACCACGTAAACTGGTACTTAAAATTATTAACAAATGTACCAAACACCACATTTCTGTTTATTTCGCTCAAAATTCATTTTCGGCCGCATGAAAATTTACAACTTCCTCGCAGTATTCTTCTTTTCTGTTCCTTACAATCCGGCCCCAATTCGCTTCCTTTAGGAAAATCCTCGTTTACAAGGGATAGCAGTAAACAGCTTGTCAACCGAACTTTCAATCTAATCGCTGAGACGGTTTAGGTAAAATAACTTAGAACGTTTTATAGGGCTCGTGATGATAATAACTTTACCCTATTTCTGCTAGCCCTTATGCCTCCTCAGTGAAGACTATTGTAACCTCTACACATTTCACCTAGCGCTCCTATGCTGTTTACGGAGTTACCGTGTTCTTATTACGTAGAATACCCGAAATTCACAAACCGCACACCTTTACGCCTTTTCGTCGTAAGCAAAATGTTTGAAGCAGCGGAATGCTTGTATACCCGAAAAGGAAGTTTTCATTCCTATGCTGCTAAACGAAGATGGCTCCCAGCCTCTATCCTTTGCCTTCTCTCGTCGTCTGCTGACTCCATTTTTGGCTCATATAATTGGCGCAAAACCGGCATGGCTTAACATGAAGGAGAGATGCTCTTTGGCAATATCAGGAAGGTAGCATCTGTGCCTAACTACGGCTAACGGAGGCACCACCGCTATGAACATACCGGCTACGCTGACTGGTGAAGAGGCGCTTGGGCCTACATCAACATAGTACATTGCTAGTGCTAACTCTCACTGCGTTTGTTGTGATGCTGCCATACATGAGAGTCAAGCATTTGAGGTCGTTATGTATCATACAGTGACTTCCACTATAGCTTGGTTAAAAGACATTTATTTGGGCCTTTTTGTTACTCGGCGTAGCAGGGTTGAAGTGGATTCTAGTCCCGTCAGTATTGTTTAGCTTAGTCGAAGCTTTATTTTATACAAAATTATAAAACAACTGGTATGACGTCAGGCTTACCGTTAATATGCGGCTTTCCATGGCGTTGTATCACTCTGGCATACCGTGAGTTATGCTTTCTCAGTGATATTGCCATGCGAGTATAAAAGTCTTCTTAACCGGTCAAATCTGTTTTCATGATCCTATTTTGGTTCTATTTGTTTTTTTCTTATAGTATTGTATGCTTGTGTCTATCGGCCGTTTGTGTGTCTCTTACGGCGAATGATGTGACGTTTACAATTGCTTCCTTCTTGCTCCAAAAGTGATTGCGTGTACGGCAGCGTTTAGTGCATTTGCCTATATTTTTACTGTATTTTTTTTATGTGTAACAATTTTTGCTTGTTCGCGTGCTTCTGACATCATTTTTGCTCTGTTATGTGAGTCCTCCTTCTAGAATGCATGATATCCATTGTTAAACGTAAACTTTTAGATTCTTTTCATAATACTAGAAATTCTTCATTGAACCACATAGTATTTATACAACAAAAAATGCCCTAACGATTTGTCTACATACAAGTTTGGTAGTTGTTTTATAGAAGTTTCGTACAGGACTGTCGCGTCACTGGTTTTGTAAGCGCCTTGAGAAGTTCAAAAGCAAGTATAATTTTTCTGAATGGAGAGGGTATCTGAACTCTTTTAGAAAGCAGGTCCAAAAACTCCGGCGACTTTGGCATGCCGTATCAACTTTACGTGCCCCGTTGAATGCCTACGTTAGAGGGAGGGAACACTGATTCTCCACATAGTAGCCACCAGATAGTTCTAGCCACTAGCATACTACAATACCGGGGGTGGGTTTTTTCGACAAATGCACAGTAAGCCGCTGAGGATGACCGGAATGATATTATTGTTAATGTCTATCCGCACAAGGAACTTATACACAAGTGAACTCGATCTTTTCTCACAATGACACAATGACAAAAGCGGGAAACTATCAATCAGAGAGCGGTATTCATCTTTGCCCCTCAACCACACCCAACAGCGTCGTAATAAGGAGAACAAAGGAGGGGGAACATTGACAATTGTTCCCCGATGGCACTCAAATGTACAAACCTGCAAGAGATCACCACAAAAGAAAAATGTGCTCTGACACTTTACAGCAGGAGCCATGAAAGTTCTTCCGATAGTCCCGAAGAACTATTATCCTTTCTCGTCCCCCAAGCAGCAGGTTCTTTGATAATGCAGCGGCGTCAGATTATCCACGCACGCTGTCAATGAAGGAATAAGTCAAGTTGTATCCGAGAGAGCAGCCGCTACATACATGCCGTCGCTCAAGATCGGGAGGAGCCTTCTCGAAGAACAATCGACATGGGGGGCGCGGGACAGCGTCGCCGCTAACTTGTGATCCTGAGCGCATTTGAGCTGCCTGCAGCCATGCGCTCCGCGGCGGCAGCTACGAGGAGTGAGTCGTCCCTGGGTTCTGCTACACTGTACGAAGCGTTTATGTAACCAATAACCTACGGAGAAGGAGGGCGAAACGCTGACGTCATGAACTCTGGAGGGAGGCTGAACTCGGAGTTCGAGCGTCGCAGCACGTCCCGCCATGTGTCAGATCCCGGGTGTTCTTTTTCTTTAGCCCATCCCTGTCGTTCGTTGCAACCGCATCGACAAAGCGAAAAGTCGGGTTTTTGTCTTAATAAATAATTCATCTCTTTGCTTGCCTAACTTTTTTTTTAAAAAAATTATAGCACATGGGTATTGTATGTATATTTAACTGTGCCCAGTTTCAAATTCAATGTGGCATTGCAGCTTCGAAAAGAGAAATAATACAAATATAAAGTGACAGTGTAAGTGTCCTTGAGAAAGTTTGGAGAGAAGTAAATGCGACGCCACCAAAAAAATTACGCGAGTGAGGAATTGAGGAAGCAAACATGCAAGCAAAGCTAGCTGCCATATATTTGTCGTGTGCAAGCCGACAAGCAAGGAACAAAACGAGAATTCCCAGCACTCAGTTCGCAAATTTTTTAAATTAGTAGATGATCCTCTGAATGCACATGTATAATGCTCTCGTATATGAGTGCGAGCATCAGGAGTTTTCTTAAGACGAGATGATAGTCCAAGAGTACCTACAACGGCCTGTCCGTGCCATTTTTGAACAAGAACACCAAACCCCCCTGCCGTATGCAGGAACAATAGGTTTTTTTTCACTGTTGTTTTTAGCTTCCTACAACTTGCAAGCCATTATGATTTCTATGCTTCATTGGAACTAGGAGTCAATAAAACGTAAAGAACCAACTGCCATTCCCATGTTTACTGAACCGTAGCGGAGTGTTTGATTCACACTTCGGAAGCCGAGAACATGAGGTTCACGCTGAGAAGTCACCCACTGGCAGACCAACCGTATTTGTCATAAACTGTGTAGAACGTTGCAGGCACACATGCAACAAAATAATAAGGTGGTTTCATCAGAGTCATTTTATGAGTGATGTGCGGTCGACCTTTTGTTGGGAAGGATTTTGATTGTATGGATGCTAGAAGCGACAGTTAGGTGTTCTTAAACTCGAAAACACTGCTTGAACGTGTGAAACAGGGTCCGGAACCTTCCGCGTCACCTCAGGGGAAAGGTCCCTTCACAGTCAGCTGTTACGCCGATCAGGTCCGACCTCTGCCCCTAGCTTCGGCTGGTGAATAGGGCACAGACGGCCGGTTACAGCCAGGGAGTCCTGGACTGAGGACACCCCTCACTGGCATACAGAGTGACCGAAATCACAACAAATAGGGAAAAAGCGTTTCTTCTCTCACCCTTTCTCTCTCCTCTAATTTCGCTCGTGCACTGGAGGCTAGTGAGCTGGCACGTGAGTGCACGTATACCCTTCTGTCTCTTCTTTTTCACTTTCGTGTGCTAGGCGCTTTAGAGTGGTTCCTCAACCCAGTTTACTGCTGTTGTTACCTCTCCCTACTTGCATCCGTTTCCATGCCTGAACCTCCTCCATCAGCAAAACGAGATGCAGCAGCACCGGAAATCCTAGCGCCCGCACAGCATGACGACAGCGAACCGCTGCGGAACTCGTAAAACCAAACTGCTTCCAACAGGAGGCGTGCTCAGAACGAGACTTTCCATCAGCGCTCATACAGTTGCGTTTTATTCGGCATTCGTGGGCTTTTGTTTATTTGATTTGAAGGCAGCAATCCCTTTCGCAAACCGCTCGTTCATCCGGCCCTCTTTTACAGCAGGCATGGAAGGAGCGGAAAGGCAACACAATCTGACAGCTGGGACTGGCGTCTCAAGGAAAACGAGGGATACACACAAAGGTCTCCCAAACAGCAGTCGTAGCAACTTTTTTCTCCGCTCACATCAAGACCGCCACCCGCATTCCCGCTGCCGTTCTAGTCGTACGAAAAATCCCTGTGAATTATTTATTACGATAACCCCTTTCCATCAACCTTTCTTCGACCTGTCTTCATTCCCGTGTGAAAATATTTTAATCCCATACTCGCTAGATTCATTTGATGTATCTACTTCCACTTTTGAACAGATGTGTAATCCATGAAGAGTATAGAAAAAGACGAGTGCGCGGAGGACGCGCATCTTTGTATGCATGGAATATGAAATCCGATTCAAATGTTATCCGAGCTGACGGTGACAGGACGGGCAGTTTAAATTGTGGCTCGGTCGGCACCCTGTCACGAGCCAGGCTAAATATCTCGTCCGGCGCGTGACACGTGGTGGGGCCGTCGCTTTTGCCACCTTATCCACCCTCTTCACCATCGCTGCATCTTCGTATTTCGGCCTGCGCAGATTTTCAGGACACGCCATGCTATTCGAATTTCGGAACCAGGAGTTTGTTTAAAAGCACCGAAATAGGGAATCTTATAAGAGTAATTATCCGACGGGAACAAATTTTTGGCCCACATTTTGTAATCTTCCCGCGGTTCCGTTGCAGCGAGCGTTTTCATAAGCATAGCGCGACTGCATTTGGAATTCAGGCAATTAATGAACGGCTCTATTGAGGTCTCTATGTCGTTTTCTGGCCAGTGGTACTTGAACGTGAAGCGCTAGCTTATTACACATCCATTCGCTACCTCTAAGTTGGCGTTATTGGATTTGCGACGTCTAATTAGCTGTCGGGGGATATTTGCTCCCATTCCTGTTTTAAGGACTTAATCTTGACGCTCGGAGAGTGGTTCGGCAACTTCCCAACTGTTCTTGATGTTGTCGAGCAGGCTTGTGCAGGCACGTGGTAGTGAATGATTACGGGAGAAAGAGGCTGCTTCCCAGTTGCAACTACAGCACGCCATTCAACTCACTTGGAAAGTTGAGTACGTGACGAAATGTTGGACGAGTTTCTTCAGGCCACTGCATTCTTTATATTTGTAAATCCACGTTCCAACTTGTTTTTGCACCAGAAAAAATTGGCAAACAATTAACATATCTCCTAACGCTAAGTTTGAGCCCAGAGGAAGCTGCTGTCTTCTCGGTGACGGCGCAAACTTCTGCCTTCCAAGAAGTGGCCGCGTCATCAGCGAACGAGCGACTGCAGGCGCTATATCTTATCTTATTTGGCGTTCTTTTACAGCACGTCGCCGCCGGCAAACATGTCTCTCAAGACACCCTAGGCATACCACCCTCTACCTCACAATTTCGCCATAGCTTCCACCTCCAATTTCCGGCTCACCCAGTCTTCGGTGGCCTCTTCGTTTACTCGGTTACAACGAGACCCACGCCGAGGGACGACGCCAAACAGCAGGAATGGTAGCTTAAGAGCTGCGCTTTAAAACAAAGAAACACAGACATAACAAAGCCTTGTATCTCAAAATTGCTGCGAATTTAGCGCAAAAAACGCCATGAAATTGATCCACCCCCGGGTTAGATTTCAATAAAAATCAGGACGTGCCTTCTAAAACGTGTTCAAAAACGAAGTAATGAAACGAATCCTGAGAAGGGAAGCCTAGCGTCTGAAGCTTGGCTGGGGAGTTAAAACGAAATTATAACAGCGCGGCTTTCCTGGTTCACCATGTACTTTTTTTCAAGCGAAGGTTGAAATAGCTGACTTGAACACGCGACATGTGTGTGCTAAACTCCATACAGTAGAGCTCACCTTAGGGAGCTCTGATGATGATAGTGATGATGATGATGCCTACATTTACATTTGCACGTCGATGGGAGGTCACGGGTGACTCACTTGGCCGAAGAGCATGCGGTTATGCATGCATGCTTTCGTGAGCGTAATAGTGAGCGTTGCCTGGGGGCGTCGCGCGGACCCTGAAGCCCGTCAGGCGGAACTGAAGGCGAACAATTGATTGATTGCGGGATTTACGCACCGACGTAACGCACGCTATGAGGCGCTCCGTTGTGGGGGGCTCCGGGTTAATTTTAACCGCCTGGGGATCTTTAACGTGCGCCGAAGTATCGTACACACGGGTGTTTTTGCTTTTCGCCTCCACCGGAAAAGCCGCCGCCGCAGCGGACAATCGAACCTGTGTCCTCGTTCTCAGTAGCACAAGAAGGCGAAGAAGCGACCAAGGCATGCCATAGACGAGTAAACGGCCACCAACGTTAGTGAGCGTGCTCGTGGACGTCTGGCGGTTTCCGCGGTTATATGTACAGAAGCAAAGTTAAGCACACGTACTCGCAAGTTGCGCTCCATGAATCTCAGCCTCAGTTGTCTTACATTGAGTGTTTACCATCATGTTTCGCCTTTTCAACCTTTTGGTTTAGAAAGGGAATCAAATTCCTTAATGCGTAGCATTTTTTGACGAGTACCCGACAGCCAGGACCATGTAACGCCCTGCATTCTCTAAAAATTGCAAAGTGGCGGAACTAACCCGTTTTACTGTTATAATAGAGTAAATGAAGATAATTGGTCCAACTGAATTTTGAATAAAGTTGAAAATAAGTGGAACAGATAAAATGTTTACAAAAATGATTTGACAGAATCAAAAATATGCGACATATAGGTATCCTCCAGAAACCTAAGTTTGAACGAAAAGATCCCGCACAGAACATTCAAAATGAGAATAAAAAATTTGGCAAAAATGAGCAAATCATTTAACGCCCTGCATTTCAGAAAAAATGCATTAGCGGAAGTAACACGTTTAAAAGTTTTAATGGCGTTTTAATAGAATATTTCAAAAACAAAAAATAACAAAACAGAAAAATCAAATTTTCGCAAAAATAATCTGATGAAATCAAAAATACGCATCTCACACACCTCCTCCAAAAACCGACACTAAATTAAAAAACTTCGCAAAAGAACTTTTGAAATACGAATAGGACTATAGTGAAATTCAGCAAACCATGTAACGCCCTGCATGTTCACAAAAATGCATAGCTGGCGAAAGAGACATTTAAACATAATATTGTGAATGGAGATAATTGGTCGAATAGAACTCCGAAAACCGGAAGATTCAAAAATTGAAAAAAAAATTAAGGAATTGCACAAAAGTATCCGGCCAAACCAAAAATATGCATCTTTGACAAAATAAGCCCGGCAATTAACGTTAAAAATGCGAAAGAAACAGCAAAACAGAAGCAACACAGCACTACGTTTTTTATCACGGAAAAACACATATTTGATGAGGTAAAGGCACCTAAGCCCTATAAGAGTGTAACTTTACATCATTGGGAAAACGAAACAAACGAAACATTAAAAACACATAGCCTAAAGTCTTCGAGTAATTTCGCCAAATCTGGCTCTACACAACTCATACTTCAGACAAGATTCATCAGAATGCTACGTTTGAGTAGACAATTATATGAATTTCTGCAGACATGTTTGATTCCCAGAAGCCCACTGCTTGTTTAAAATGTCAGAGTACTTGAATACTGCAATTTGGCAACAGTTCTGGTGAGTGTACACTGTTGAAGCCAGCTTGAAGCCATTCCTGACATAGCGGCTGAGCATTGGCGACAGCTTGGCCGTTTTCTTCATATATGGGAAAATGGGCGGGGAAACTTATGACAGCCGGCCTGCGTTTCCTCTTCGAAACATGACAAGGTTAAGCAATGAGAAGCTCCAATTTGCTTTTTAAGTGATTGTGATGGCACTGCTCTAGGATACTGCGTTTATCCGACATCGCTGCGTATTTACAGCCGATTGTCCCAACGCAGATAATCGCCTTTTATATGAAGAGAGTTTCTTTACGCTTTTGCATACAAAGCATTTTCCCGTGAAACTTTCCCTTCTGGGGTCACGTGCGTGCATATTTTGATCTAAGCTCCTGTACGTGGGCCATAAATCGAATCAGGCTTTTGTATAGCTTTGGCGTTTTTGCTTAGTACATAAAGATAAACCAGCAACTGAGCCGAACCTGAATCGTAGACGTCGTGGCTGCCATCGTATCCAAGTATAAGGCAGTAATGCGAGTAACCAGCTGTAATCCTGTGCATGCTCTCCCGGGAGGATATATTCAGAATATCATGCCTCATACCACCTTTGACGTAATGTTTATATAGGCCTACGCTTTCTTAAGAGTACCATTGTAACCGCACTTCGCTAAGTGGGATCGAAATAATCTAGTAATAAAAGAACCTAATACAGGAAAAAAACAGTTACCTGCTGCGATATATCGTAATATTATAGGTGCGCTGAGTGCAGTGCTATTTTTATTTTATGTGCATAGTCTTTCTTGTGAAAATAAACAGCGCCTCAATCCAACCAAATTTTGTCCCTCACAGAGTATTCAAATCGCTCATCACATGCCGTTTTATTTCCGTAGTCATGTCGACGTGTACAATTCTATCAGTAACGAAGGCAAACGGTATCCTATCTAGAATTTACCACAGTGTCAGGGATGCTTTCGCCGCCACGCTCCAGTTTTTGCGTTCGCATGCGAAAAGCCAGCTACTCTCGTAGTCGTCATCGTCAGCAGCAGACTGAAGGCCTCCCCCAGTGGCCTGCAGCAGCTCCTGTCCAGCGCTGCTCCAGTCCAGTTTACTCTCGCAATACATGAATAGTTTTCTCGGCAATTGCGCTCAGTCTCTTTCTGTTTTATAGTAGGCAAAACACCAAGGCACAATTTGTTTTTCAGAAAATTCCTTCGGTCCTCTGCAAACCCTTCCGGTGGTAGCCCATCGTACAGCTCGGACTTAAATGGAGTTCCCTTTTCTTTACTTTGCAACAAAACTATCTTTGCGGTTCTCTTCCTGAACATATCAAATAGTTCTTGCAAGATGTTTAGACTGTAGGTTCACATCTTCTGTCATCCGGAGTTTACCGCCCTCATTTCAGCATTCAGGTTCGTGCCAGTGAGCTATAGCGTAGAAAAAGAGCGGTGGAAGGCACGTTCTGACATTGCACCTACCGAGAGAAAAGTGCCGAGGCTTCTGAACGCTTTTATTTGGTTTTCGCGAGCCTATACCGCCGAGCTTCTACGCATACATATCAGACGTAGAGCTGTGGGTGAAAGCTGCCGTTTCAAGCGCCGTTGGGAGTTCTACTCTTTTTCTGGTGGCTGCATTGCGAACCAATGAAAGAAAAGGCGAACAAAAAGTGTGCCGCATTGCAAGAACACCGGACGCGCACACTGCATCTCCATTGCAGCACCGTCGTCACCTCCACTCCGCAAGAAAACTTTGAACGAGCGGTTGCCACTCAACGCGATGCCTGAGAGGGCGCGAATGCGTGGGCGAAGGAGAAGTATATGCCTTGCCCATATTTTGTCCTCTCAAGTCGAACCTGTCCTTTCCGTTTCTATTGGTTAGGGGAATAAACAACGGCCACAAACCACCTCTGAATATTGCCTTTCAACGGGAACAGTTCGTTTTATTGGGAAAATACTCGCGGTTGCCTCGCAGGAATCTTACAGATATATTTGCCCTCGTTAGTTACCGCCCTGGGGACCGCAGAAAAAAAATGCTGGCGTACGAGCAGTGCGCTTCGCGCGTGCGGTCGCAGCATGTGTTTGGCTAGGGTGAACGCATAAAATATGACGACCACTCATAGGTATATTCATACTACTTCCCTTAGTGGATCACGCAAATGGTATTTTTACTTTATGTAATAATATTGCCGCGAACCATGCATTGGGCTTGTTTATTTATGTTTTGCTTTTACCGCCCGGCTGCGCCAGTCGGTGTTATATGTGTGCCGAGGGAAGCGCGTGTTCCATTCTTTATATCTATGCCGCACGTGTTCTCTTTTGATAGGGAGAGCCTTTCGAACTAACGTCAACAGCCTAGAATAATCTTCTTTGATCTACAGTGTTCTGGATGAAATTCGACGGTTCGAAAAACACTCGCGCCCAAAGATAAATGCCCGCGGAGCGGACGCCGCGGCATTCAGCCCGCCGACACTCGCCTGCGCATGTCACTTTGTTGACTGTTGCTTCGCCGGCTCTGTATTCTTTCAGTTGTTAAGGGAGCAGAAGTTCGCTCCAGTAAACTTGTTTTTCCTTCAAGACAACTGCGTCATCTTTGGCTTGGTGACAATATTCCTTTGTTCATTCCGTCAGGCCTAACGTGGTTATCGCTGATGATTCGGCTCATGACCTCCTTCCTAAGCCACAGCGGTAACTCATTCAGCTGCTGAAAAGCTGTCATGATGTTTCTGAGGCGATAGCTTTAAGCACCTCATTGGATGAATAACCATCGTTCTCAAGTCACAACAGGAACGCTGCAGTAAACAGAAAATAAAACACATTGGTGTTAGCATGGTATTTCAACCCAGGCACCCGCTGTGGGAGCCCGCTGTGCTACCACTGCGCTACATGTGCAAGCTGCTAGCAGTGGGGAATTTTGGCTGTTTTGTTCTCCTTTAAGGCACATACCCAAATGAAAGATAGGCCAGGAATCGGGAGGTTCGGTGGCTAATGTGGCCGCTTCACAAGGTTAAGAATTGGCACAGTTGAATTTTTAGAATAATGAGGGCCGCGTGACACCAGAACGTGATGGGGAGTGTGTAAAACAGGTGAGCATCAGCAGCGCAGACCTCTGGTTCTAGGTAATCAGGGGGGTTTCCACTTTGCTTCCTAAAGTAGCTAATTCATTGAATAAGACGAAGAAACGAAAGCGATGAAATAGAAACAAACATGGTGTAGCAGTAAATAGCCCTGTGGAAGTGATTCGCACCAAGAAAAGACAAAACGGAAGCGTAAAAAGTGGCAAATACTACGTAACAGTAAAGAAAACAATGATACGCTTGGCGAAAACGTGAAGGGGCGTATGCGGGACCATGATGTGAGTTCGCTTAAGACGCAGTTCGCAGTCCCTTCCTGAGACGCACTTCGCGCCGCCGGCGCAGAGGCTCGTCATCGCTCTCGTCAATGTAACCCACGAGTGAGTGCTGGCTCAGCGCACTGCTGCTGCGCCAAAATATCGCATTAGGAATTATCGTAATCGCCAGCCAATTTTTAAAGACGATAGTCTTTCTTGCTTTACTTAAGCCGAGAAATTTTGGTCTGTCTGTATGTCTGTCTGTCTGTCTGTCTGTGACTCGATTCAGTCACCCGGCCAAAGTAAACTCGATATTGAGCAACAGTCTTATATACTCACAGTCACATGTAAACGTGTAAGCCCGGTTTATATGTTCATACTTGTCAACTTTGTTGAACAAGGACAAGACATTGCGCAAATATAAGACAGGAAATTAGTACACAAGGGGTATTTACAGTGTTCCTTTATTAAAAAATTCATGGATGCTTGGTTTTTCGATAGCAAATAATAATCTACATCTACTGCAGAATAATGCCGCCTCCTGGCGGCATATGAAAAATCACGCGGCAGCAGCAACGAAAGTTTCCACTAGCTAGGTTCCACGTTCTGCTTGGAACGCACGTGGAGCACGGCCACGCGTCTCTATAAACCTTCTAGTCGGCTGCCTCCATTCTCGCGCGTCTCCGCCGTATTGCAGCGCTGGCATCCGGAACCCGGACTGTAGCAGTGGAACGCGGTAAATTCAAATCGCCTTGCGCAAACCTTTAGTGTGCTTACCTTGGAATGAGCGCGACGGTACAGCACAGCATGAGAGGTGAGCGGGAAAGCAAATGGGGGCATTTTCTTGGCAAATGTCTACAAAGACTAGCGTCTTTTGACGACATTTGCAACAAAAGGGGCAGATACGCGGCCAATTTTTTTTCTTGTAACTGCTGTAACCTGCGACTGGAGCGACTCACCTGGATGACGAGATATTCCTGGTCACCGTTTCTTGGCAGAGTGGTTGCGTTGGCCGCGTTTCCGAGTTTACCTCCCGCCAGCATTGTACATTCAGCGCCTCCCGTAATCCTTGTTCCCGTGTGTGGACGGCGCGCCGTTTGTATTCCAGGTGCTTCTTCTCGCTGCAGGACTATTTGTATCTTTCTCGCATATTGAACGCGGAGCTTTTCTAGGTCGAGAGTTTTTTTTTCTTTCCCTTGTGCTCGAAGTCCTGAGTAACAGATGGGTAGGAGTAGGTTCCCAGAACCGCAAGTGGCCTCCCATGGTGGGCCTGGAAACCGCAGGCTAGCTAGGTGGTTCCCAGACGTACCGATAGAGGACGCAGTGGTCTCTCAGGGCACGAGTACCTCTCCCTCCTGCTGTGCAGGGACAGGAGAAGGAGCTTCCCGCCGCTGACGTTTAACAACCACTTTTTTGTGGGAACCGTAGAATTTGCGGGGTGACTGCGTTGCCGTTCTCTGGGGAGCGCCCGTTTACGTTCTAGCCGACACAGGAGAACCACTGCTCCGCTGTTTCAGTATATTTCACACTGGGTGCCACTTAGTTTACTTTTTTTCTTCACACTTTTCTATAAGCTTTTGTGTTTACTGCGACAACTATTTCCACATAACCGATGCATTTGGGTTTGAATTCCTGGTTTGTCTGTGTGACTGGGCAATTTGAGTAGAATACGATTGATTGGACTAAGAAGCGCTCACACAATTTTTTGCAAACGTGGTCGCGAAAATGAACTTTCTGGGCAGAGTACATGTGGTTGAAACCGCGTTATTCCCTTTCACGGGCGCCAAGCATGGATTTGATTGTGAAGGTACTCGAGATTCCCTTGCCAGCCACGGAGCTATAACCAGGGGGTGGGGGACTTTGCCAGTCAGCAACGATTTATTGGGCCATGTTTTTTTAGTATTTAGTTTATCGTGTAATCTCTGTGAAATAAATGCTCGTATCAGTAATCCAAACACGCACCCCATAATTTCAATCCAATCGAGTCTTCCATCGTGGCATCGACATGCAACAGCAGCCGAACAACAAAGCATATTGCTACACAATCCTCTCCACCACGCTATCTTGCGATTACAGATCGTGCATCGGCACCACATCTCACGTACGTGATCACCCACACTTTCACTCATTCGAGAGCGAGATCCGACTCAGGAGTATTTACCTCCGTTGAGCCAGCAAAAGTTCATTATAATAACGAACGTGTGAGCATGGGGATGCAGTTCCATTCGACAAGCATTGATTTTACGGGCACCGATTGGGCAGATCAACCGCCACACTGATCTTTCACGGCGAGTGATCTCGATCTCCGTGTACATTTCTCTTATAGTTCTCAATTCACAATGCAATTAACTTAATAAATATTTTGCACACAAGAGTGCCGCACTGCTTGATATAACATTTTTAGACATAAAATCAATTGAACGGTACACAACCTATTACCATGCTTTATACATGCATGGATGCATGAACCATTCTAGCACACATCCGAGAAAGAAAACGCAATTGCCAGTACGGAGTATCCAGCCGTTGCGAAGCGCCAACTCAAACAAATGGGTCTGAATTGACTTTCTGATGAAACAAAGATTCGATGTTTTGCAGATCAGTTTAGTTTCTGGTACTGAACAGCCGAGGTGACAGAAGGATAAGTTACGATATTTCATAAAACATAATCGAACTGCAATCTAAAATTCAAAAGGAATAAGTTATGTACCCCTTCGGCCGTGTAACGACGACACCGGCTGAACGCGAATATTTCTTGTGACGGATTCCCTGGTTATCGTCTGAGTTTGGAATTTGACTCGCCGGCGACTTGGACTTTGACTAATTCGTTTTCCATTTTGGCTCTGCAACAGTTTGGGCTTCTTATCACAGCGGCTTTGACTTGGAACCTTCTACTTTCGAGATTTTCAAGCTGTACGGCAAACATATGTTTTGCACATTTTCTCCCGGGTGTTTCTGGTCTTCGCAGTCGGTGGAAGCAGTTCGAAGTCCTCGGGGTTTTCTTAAAGAAAGGGTTAGCACATTCCGCTTGTTTCAGGCTCATTTTAGACTTGAGTGCAGTCGTGGACGAATGAAGTGCGAACCCGAGACTAGCCACCCGATCAAGCTAATTAAAAAATACTATTGGTGGAGGTCAAATAATGGCGTGCTGTTGGTATATTTGAAAAACCAAATATACAAACTTTTTTACGGTAATTTAGCCACGCGTCAATTTGACCTGCATGGAAAGAAGTCAGGCTATTGGTGTGGTCTGGTTCATATTTTTGTGTTCGCATTTCATTCCAGGACTGCACATATTTAATAATTCGCGCGGGTCTATTTCCCAAGCATTTATATTGTGTCCCGTACCTGCAGTGTCTATTCGAGGGCGCCCTCAATAAAGTGAGTAAAAGGTGTGTTCCGCCAGGTGTCAAAACATTTTTTCTTTAAATTACACTCTGGTACGCTCCCTGTTAAAACTTTGATGAAGGAACGGGGTCTTTTTATAGCTTGATCGGCAGTTTACCGCCTTTGTCCACGACCAGAGACCATTGATTACTGTTTTGTAGATTGCTGGGATGATGTCTTTTTCTGGGACATTTTGCAGCGAACACTAAGAAAAGATATCCCATTTTTGCTTTCCTCAATCCCATTTTTGCTCTTCGGCTGGCGTGGTGAGCAACCCAACGACATGCTTGTTTTAATTGGTCTGTACAGTCTGTAGCGATGTCGCTTATGGTATAGGCATGCGGAGCAACCGTGACCGACAAAGTCGTTTTCCGAGAAACTTTGCCGTTTATACACAGTGTGTATAATTCGTTCGACCAACCACCTCACTGGCTCCCTCTTTTGAACGCTTGTGTGTGTTTGCCTGAATTTTGATGTATTTGAACTTGTCCTAACTTTAGTTCATTCTCTTGTGTTCTTGAATAGTGTCCTCGCAATGTCATGTTCCAGCGTATTCTCTCATGCGATAACGAAAAAAAGGAATAACGCAATCGAATGGATGTCGTCTTTCTTGATTGATTGTAGGGTTTAACGCGCCGACGCAACGCAGGCGATGAGGCGCGCTGTAGTGGAGGGCTCCGGATTAATTTTGACCACCTGGGGATCTTTAACGTGCGCCGAAATCTCGTACACACGGGCCGTTTTTGCTTTTCGCCTCCATCAGAAAAGCGGCCGCCGCGGCCGGGAATCGAATCCGCGACCTCGTGCTCAGCAGGATGTCGTCTTCCTAACCCGAAGGTCCAAAGTTGCATTCCGATGGCAGGAAGCATTTTTTTTTAGTTCACCCGCAATCATCATCATCGTAACAGAAAGTTGGATTCTCCACCGAACGGGTGGCGCAATAGCAGCCCCCACGCTCGTCAAATAAACATTTATTGCCCCCCCTCCGGCGGTGCGTTTTCGACGTGACCTACGCAATAAGTGAGATATGGCAAGCTTTGTTTCAAAGAACACGCGGTTTCTAGATAAACCTGATGCATCACTTCGTATCTGAAGCAGGAAACACTGCTCCAACCCAATATTCTTCGGGGAGACGTACGGGGTGATCAAACCTAAGTGGACAGGTTTTTAAAAAAGTAGGCGCTTTGATTTACGTGAATCCCACCTCTACAGTGAGGCTATGCGGCAAGGGGGACACGGAATGAGGTAGTAATTATTGAGGTCGGTGGATTAATTAACTAAAATGTAATAATTAACTTTTTAGTGGCTGCAGTAAGAAAGCATTTTTGTATTGTAAAGTTGAACGCAATCGTGTTTCCACGCAGTTTAATTTAACAGAATTCTTCTTACACTCCGAGATATCATACTAAGAGGTTTAATTGCCGTTTGTATGATTCGCATGAAAGACAGTAATGTCTGGCCCAAAGCTCCTCCCTTTTGTGTAGTACCTGCTGCGTGAGGTGTTTAGTTTGACAAAGGGGTGGAGCCATATGTAACAGTGATAACTGGCGTCCTTTCAGTCTTGGCTGGCGTTATCGCAATCTAAACTAGGCAGAATCGCTATGGAAACAGAACAAAAGGGAAGAGCTTTGCGCCGGTCTTCACTGCCTTGCATGCGTAATCATGCGAACGGCAATTAAACTTTGCACTTCGATATCTCGGAGTACAGATGCGCTAGAAGAATTCTGTCAAATGAAATTGCGTGGAAACACAACTGCGTCCAACTTTTCAATACAAACATGCCTGCTTACTACAGCCACTAAAAAGCTAATTCTTCAATTTTAGTTGATTAAGCCACCGACATCAATAATTACCATGTAGTTAAATATCCCCCTGGGCGCAAAACCTCGTTGTAGAGGTGGTATTCTCGTAAATCTAAGCACCTGGTTTAAAAAAAACCTGTCGAGTTAATTTTGATCACCCTGTATACTTGACCAAGGATATGGGGACCAATCGGTTGCAAAACAAATTCTCGGTGTCATCTGGTGTTACAAAGACGAAACAACTTCAGGTACTTTCGACGCAAAAAGCAGCACTACGGTCCACCAACACACGGAAAATTCTTACGTGCACGGTGACATTCCGTTCAAAGTTAGGTACAAGCCTTGCGGTTCCGGTACGATGATAAACGTTATTTTTTGCGTATTCATACGCCGCGCTCCACCTCTAAACAAAGTTAAAAGATACCAAGCCACTTTATTAGCAAAAACAATGCGCAGAATTGAGATAAGAAAAAGTTTAACAAAAAAAATCACCAGTCCTTGAAAAAAAAAAACTCCCACCTCCCCTCGCGGGAAACCCTGTGTAGATGCGACGCATAGGCGGAGCGGCGAAGGGACCGCGTTTTATAGCACGAATAACGTTGACGGGACTGCGTAAGCCGGTCCCAGTCGATTATAGTGCCTAGAGATGACGACGTTGGCGTACTTGTAAAGCGGCGTGGACTCTAGGTGTTTGAGCCAAGCGTGGATGTTGCTTCGCCGGAGAACGGCACACCGGTTATATGCGCAGCGCGCCCGAAGGAGAGGAAACCGCGGAAGAGAGAGTACTGCACATGCGCCGGCCCCAGCGCGTCTGCCGCGGCTATGACGCAACGTGCCGCGGCTGTGACGCAACACAATCCAACACAATCCACTTTAATCCAATCCAATCCAAATCCAATCCAATCCAATCCAATTTAATCCAGGCCAAGCCAATCCAATCCAATCCAATCGAATCCAATCCAATGCCCCTCGCGAGAGAGTGTTCGCTATCGGAGAGGAGAGGGGTGAGCGGCGGAGAGCGCAGCTGGCGCGGCGAGGAGAATGGGGGAGGGGTGGACAACGCCGACGACGACGACGACGACGACGCCGGAGGGACAAGGCGAGTGAATCAGATGCTCTGCATCTAAAATATTGCCTTTGCTGGAGCTCGAACCCGGGGCGTTCGTTCCAAAACCCACTTTTTTACCCATAGACTCGCATATACGTTTTTCACTGCGACCTCACGTGCTCACGACAGTATTAAAAATTTGAAACGCTGAATGCCGCAGATTTCCGGAAACGCAGTCCTAGCTTTATCAATGGAGCCTCGGTAAGTAGCGGGGTTTATGAATATGCTATAATGGAAAAAGTAGCTAGCAATCGCATTGACATTAGACCAATAAAGAAAGAGGACAGGAACTTTCTTTCATCCCTAATTAACTAATTTGCGTGTACGCAGGTGTCACCCAGAGATGCTGGCAATGAAATCTTATCAAGGTACTTATTTCATTCATACTGCAACCTATTTCTGTTTGTACTATTTCTGTTTGTACCTCAATCCACCGATTTGAGGAGAACAGCGTAATTATGGTCAGCAGCTGCGTAAGATTTGCGAAGGCGATAGCATACTTGGGGCAAGAACACATCTTCCAGTCGCAAAACAATTCGTAGTCATAATGTTTTCACACAAGAGCAATATTAGCGCCTGGTGCTGCTTGTTGGGAAAATAAACAAAATTAAACTTTTTCCGATACAACTAACAAAAAAATTACAACCTGAGTTGGGACAAGACGCGATGAATACTACGAGAGTTAATGGGGCCTGCTGAGGAAAACGGGAGATCTTAACAGGAAGGTATCAAAGTACTTCGTGAATTGTCAGGGTGTTGCTGTCTGGCTCCGTTGCCGCTATCGCTGGATTACTTTTGCTAACAGCAGGTGTTAAACAGCACGTACCCTTTCTCTTTTTACTAGCCCCTTTGGAGGCTAAACCTAGTGGACCCTCCTCACCGCCTTTACGTACATAACCGGCTCAAGAAGGAATCCCGGGCTTAGATATTAGTTTTGTGACACTGGACACAATAGTGACATCTGCAACTGTTAAATCAAATAAGTAAATGTCTAGTACACACGCATTAGCTCAGTTGGGGCGTTGGCGCGTGACGCCTCTTTGAACAAATGCGCATGCATAGCGTGTAATTGCTTGCGTGCGTGCGTGCGGATTCGCGTGTGTGGTTGTGCGTGCGTGCGTTCGTGTGATGATGGGTGGTTGGATGAGTGCGCGCGTGAGAATATGCGCTTGTGAGCACGCGTATGGAGTCACGTAGCGGCTTGTGCACGAGTATGGGGAAAAGCCCTTTATATTTCCATTTTTCATTGAATGTTTTTATTTTCAATGTTAACTTCAGAGGTGGTTTTACGACCAAAAGCTTATTGGTAATAGATCATTTTTTATGATGGAATTCACTCTCTCTAGAACTTTAAAGTCCTTATATTTTAGTAGTAAACATTAGTACTTTGCGCGCAAGTGCAGCAAACTCTTCAACATAAGTGAAGACACCTTCGCTCTGCTTATCGTCGACGTTGACATTTGTTACCAGTGTCTACAGGACTAGAATTCAAATGGTTCCACGCCGACACACTGCGCATTTTTTTTAATTTTCAGACGCTCAAGAGTATCAATGCAGTGTTTCACTTCTTTCTTGCGAACAGACTTGCTAGTGCTCCTTTCGGCCATGATTAATCTTTGAAGCAAGCTTTCTAGTATTTTAAACCACACATTTATGCAGGGCGTCTCCTTGACTTTCATCACTTTTATTCTCAAACTCCCGAGCTTCTCAAAGCGTTGATTTTTTTCGGGGAAAGGAAGCTCGCCAGAGAATTATGAATCCATCGCGAAACAAAGCATGTTGACTGCGTAACAGCAGAAGGAATAACATTTGAGAACACACTTCAACATCATCATAAATTGAAGAACGTGACAGCTGTCTCACTCTTTTCACCCCCGCCCCGAGTCGCGACTGCGCTGTTTTTCTTCCTTGGCATCCTTCTGTACAGACGCCACAGCCGCCATTCTTCTTCCCTCGCCAACATCCACCAGGAAACATCAAACCTTCCCTACCTTTGGTATCCCTGACAAGCAGGGAAGCACGCAAACAATCAATCCCTCTTTTCTCATATATTTGTTGTGTCAACGTTTCGTGTGACGTGTAACAACAGGCGAGGCTTCTGGTATCACCAGTCGGCAATCTGTTGGCCCCAATAATGGCTTGTCGAGAAGAGCAAATTGCCCCAGGGCCATACGGGTCCCTCGAACGCAGGCGGCGTCAGGTCGCCGTACAGCAAAATAGACCCCGGATTCGTCGGGGTTGCTGAGACGCGGTAACGATTGCTCCATCGAGCAGAAGAGATCTCCCCGTATGTCTAACGCCGCATGCGAAAGGGCGTCATCTTATCCCTTTCCTATTGGTGCGGAGTGCAAGAAACAGATAGTATTGTGGCTCATACGTGAGCTAAAATCAGAAGACCGAAAATGTGGCAGCATAAAAAGCAAGAACAAAATAAACGTATCCGGTAATAGACCATCGCCTTGCAGCCCCGTGGCTCGGGATCGCAATGACATCTTGCGTGCAAGGTCGTAAGGCAACATAAACTGAATAGCTGGGCGGGTACAAATCATGTTGCAGCTTTTAGCTTTGCATGCCTTTTTTCGGATACAATTAAGGTTAAAACAACGTACGGTGGCTCTTGCAAGGAAGTGGCAGCGCCGGGTTACTCGCATGACCACTTACGTTTCGCGCTTTATCATCTGAAGAGAAACTTCCCCTTCGTTGTCGATTTTGACATCATTCACTCCGTTCTCTTTGCATTTCTTTCGTTATTTTTTGATCATATTGGTTTTGACAGTGTAAACAGTGTAAGCAGGCGTAGGGCTACGTTCAGAACCTTTCCGCAACCCAAACCATCTACGTCGTTTAAAGAAAAGCCAATTTGATCTCTCGTATTATGTCTGCGCTGACAAAAAAACCTCTTGTTCACATTTCACGTCCCCTCCGCTTTTTATTGCTCCCTGAATCCTTACCACCTTGAAAAACCTTCCTTAACGTTTTTGTGTATTTAGCGAAAGATTGTCTTACGGCATAAGAAAATATTTTGTATGTACAACATTGCACCCGTAACGCGCAAAAATTCAAGAAGAGACCCGTGCTGGGGCCCCCTTATACAGCGCTTTAAATGTGGGGGTCAGCCAGGATGGAGCCCTGTGGCTGGGAGGTGTTGCTCTCGGGCGTCTCTAAGGCCTATCTTCACTTGATGCCGATTTTTGTTGCTCCATGAAGCTTGACTCTTGCGTATTTTTGTGTTTCTGACTATTTTTACTTGTTCAAATAGTTTATAAAATGCAGCCGTACTTTCCTGCTGATCCTGTATTGCCAATAGTTTTTAGATCCTGAGAATTCCACTTTGAATTCTTCTCTTCTTGTCTAGCACTTTGACATGAATGCCTTGATTTCTTGTTTAAATGAAGTCGACGAAAACTTTCATTTGATTGTTGTGGATTTTGTTGATGATTTCGAACTTCGACGTTCGCAAGAGATTTAAATCATTATTCACATGTTCCTTAACGTTGCTAAGTCGACTAGGGAGGCGTGTGTTATGCCCAATGTCTATTGTGAAATATCCCATTACCTACATTACTTTTGCCGGTTTGCAGGCGCCTCAACATTAGAGTTTCAATTCATAACGTAGTTGGTAGCCTTTGCTTCGTTTATTTGTTAATCCATGGGCGCGTAGCCAAGGCCATCTGCATCAATATTTTATGAAAAGCAAGGGTTTATGCCTGCCCAAATTTATCTTTTTTTTTTTTGCTGAACTTAACAATCGATATGTTTTCAGCGACCGGCTAGAGTTTTTGTACATTTTTTTACTATCTCTTTGGTGGTCATGTATCTGACCCGAAGCTCCTTCGTTTACGCAAGGCATAGGTAACAGGGAATATTCCTGCATTCATGTGTGTCCCTTCGCGGGGATCATGCGGGCTCGCGTCGGTCTTTTATATGATTGCAACTCACTTACTTAACATTATCTGCGTCTGTTATGCATGTGCAAACAGGCAACTACGTGACAGTTGTATTTTCGCTCAATACCACTGTTTGTCACCACAGCATTGCGTTTTGTGCAGTGTTTTCAACTCCAATGTTCCCAATTTTGGGATCCAATATGGAGCACTAACGAGCTCACAACTTATCATTGAGCGCGTTGGCAATCAATTCATTGAATAAAATTAATCCAGAAAAAACTTACATTCCGCACTAGCATTGAAATATATAAATATTAAAAATTACAAAAAAAGCCCAATCAGACAGCATTGTCAGGTCTTGTGAGGACTCAACAGGGGCAGGAGGGTTTGAGCCATTCCAACAGAACGAGCTACATGCTAAAAAAGGAACTGGTGATTACGATACTCCCTAATTTCATATTTGGGCGCTGCAGCAGGGCGCTGAGCCAGCACTCACTCGTTGGTTCTCTCGAGGGCAGCTATGGTGAGCCTCTGCGGCGGTGGCGCGAAGTGCGTCTCAGGAAGTGACCGCGAACTGCGTGTTAAGCGAACGCACATCATAGTCACGCGCACACACCCCTCACGTTTTCGCCCAAGCGTCGCGCCGTCGAGAGCCTCGAGCAGGCACAGCATACTCCCCCTCCCCTCCCCGAACGCACATATTCGGAGAGCGCTGGCTCACGCCGTCATGGCGAACCGCCCTCCTCTACCAATTTCGCTGCACTATCCTCACTTGCTTCCTTTCATCGTTCACTTTTTCTTTCACTCGTCGGTCTTGCCATCGTTCACTGGGTAACGACGACGGCGAGGCGGCTCGGCCCAGAGACGGGCGACAAAGCGCTGCGCCGTAAAACGGTTAAACTGCCCCAGCCTGCCCCTAAACCGAAGTAGACATGGCTCATTCATTGCCTCTGAAGTCTTCTGTTTCCGCGGGGAGGGCAGGCGAGAAGCTCTTTGCAAGAAAAATAAATTGCGATGTACGCGCCCTCATCAATACTGCATATCCGTCGTTTATAAAGGCTATTCGAGTTAAATGAGTGTAATGCATCCCGTTATCAACGGATTTCGGCGGAAGCCAGTCGCCTTCAGCCCTAGCTCCTACTGCAGCAGCGGCCGCACCGGAGCTGTCCTTCCATCGATAGTGCCGCTATCGGTCATGTATCACTTTGGGGCCGTAGAGCCACTTTTGGAATCATTTACGCTTTGGGTCCAGCTAGGTGCCTAACATCGGCGCGTCTTCGGCCATGTACAGAGGGCTTCTGCGAGACCCTCCAGCGGTGACCCCGACACTGTGCTCGCGTTTTTAAAGACGATATTTCTTGGGCTACTTCAACGGGAATATTTTCGTCTGTCTGTATAACTGTCCGTCTGGGGACTCGTTTCAGTCAGCCGGCCGATGCGGAACAGATGCTGCGTAATAGTCTTATATACTCGCAGCCATATCTAAACGTCTAAGCCCGGTTTTAATGTTCATACTTATCAACATTGTTGAAGAAAAACAAGATAATACGCAAATATAAGGCAGAAAATAAATACACGAGTGATATTTGCAATGTTCCTTTACTAAAAAATGTACGGATTCTCGCTTTTTGCGATAAGCAAATATAATACTACATCAACTGCAAAGAACCGTCGCCTGCTGTTGCCCGCGATACCTGGAAGAATTGGAAAAAAGGAAACCGCAACTGCAACGAAAGGATCCACTAGATTGGTTTCGCGTTCCGTTCGGTACACTCGTGGAGTAGGGCAGCATGTTTCTATATACGTTGTAGTCGGGTGCCTCGATTCACGCGCGGCTCCACCGTATGGCAGCGCTGGCATCTAGGAACTCGACGTGGAGCAGTGGAACGCGGTAAATTTAAATTTATTTGAGCAAACCTCTAGCGTGTTACCTGGAAGGACGAGACGGGAGAGGAACAGCATGAGTGGTGAGCGGGAAAGAGAAGGGATGCGGTGGTTGCACGGTTTAACGCGCTTACGCAACGCAGGCGACGAGGCGCGCCGTAGAGGAGGGCTCCGGATTCATTTTGACCACCTGGGGAACTTTAACGTGCGCCGACATCTCGTACACACGGGCGTTTTAGATGCGAAGCATCTCATGGTCGGGGCTATGTCCCTTCCTTGTCGTTATCGTTGTTGTTGCGCCGTCCACACCCCACTGCGCATGCTCGGCTTGCTGAACGCCCGGTCCCATTCTATGGCTCATGGAGCGACAGTGTTGCCGTGTCTTCCTGGGCCGGCACGAGACGAGCACGCTTCACGCGCCTTCGACGTTTCGTCGTCTCGGCAGCGGCGTGCGTCGGCGAGTTCGGCGGGCCGTGATTACAGGCAGCCCACAACCATCCGCGGAACGTGCATCGATATCATCTTCAGCAACTTTAGGGTTGATCCCAGTACAACAGCCGTTGACTTTACATTTCACAGACCATAAGGCGGTCATAATCAAAGCGGAACGCAAACCACAGCTTTACGTCACCTACGTTGAACATGATGATGATAATGCTTAAATAAAGACAAACTCATACCACGTACAACGTCTCTCTCTCTCTCTCTCTCTCTCTCTCTCTCTCTCTCTCTCTCTCTCTCTCTCTCTCTCTATCTATCTATCTATCTATCTTCTCTCTCTCTCTCTCTCTCTTTAATGCCTCTCCACTCTAACACCCCCGCCCCCCTCCAATAAAATTACACCATCTTCCCGTAGGGGAACCCTGAGTATATTAGGCGAAGCAGCCATGGGGTCAACGAAATTTCCCATTTCGTAGTTCCGGTAAGTGAAAAGTGTGGTAGTTACCATGGAAACCAAACGGTAAATATAACGGTAGCTACGTACCTCAACCTCACGGAAACGACGAACTGAAAACTAATGGGCACTTGCATCGACCCCATGCCTGTTTCGCATACTACTCAGAATTCCCCTACGGGAAGATGGTGTAATTTTTTTGCTTTTCGCTTCCTATCATAAAACGAGAAGGAATGCATTTACTTGCGAGGGGCGCCAGTCGACTACCGTCTTGCGTCGACATTTGCAACGAGGGGAGCAGATACACAGCCATTTTTTAGGATACGATAGAGGGACGTGGATAATTTGAAACATCTTGTTGGTAGCGCACTTACACACTGACAATAAGAAAGGAGACGACAAACCGCAGCGCAGACTCGCAACTGTTTTTTTATTGGTATAGACACACATTTAAGTACTTCCATCAAACCCAATGTCACGGCCCATCATATGTACGTCACAATACGTCGTGTTATTTCCAAAGGTGGCAGCACGAGCAAACTGTGTGGATGAATGCGTGTTTTATACGCAAATTTTGCTCATTCTGTTGGATTCTGAAACGACAGCCTTCACACCAAAGCGACCCGCAACATTCTTCAAACCGTGGGCCGATCTGTGATCACATGGTAGTACCGCCGGAAATTTTCTTCGGCCGGTGCTCTATCTTCACGTATTTGCGCATGTGCCCATCTTTACCCGTTTAAATCAGATTATTTACCGTAAGACCGTTGCCCCTTACGATGGGTCGGCACCCTTTTGTCCTCCGGACCCGTATCAGGGGTCGTGTGGCGATACCCTCCTCGTGCAATGCGCGGAATTTTAATTTTAACCCACTTGTCGTTTCGTGTTCTTGCTTTCAATCGTCTTCGGCAAATACTTGTACATACTTGTGATTAGACTTTTCTTCCTCGTATACGTTCTTCGTTTTGTCATCGGGTACACACACCCCCTTCACGGACGACATCACCCTATCTAAACAACGAACCCAAATGCAACAAGGAATGCGTATGGAAGGAAAGCGGAAAACAATATTGGCAGGCGTGCGGGATGGTGGTCTCGTTCCTCAGCCGTGCGGTGTTCCAAGGCATCTGCGTCGCTTTTGAGGCGTGTCACTCCTTATTAAACGTGGGGAAATCAAAGAATGAAGCTGGCACAATGGCGAGCAGCAGGCCTCGCTCCGTGAAGCCAATACCTTACTGTGGCCTGCCATTTCCAAACCAGGTCAGCGAGAACAGATTAGGCCTGGTCGATAGCGCCTTGTTTCGGAAGAGGAAGCAAGGAGCTCGGGTGGTCACCGCCTCGTCCCAATGTTGGGATGATCGCGTGGATCGCCAGGGAACACAGGCGAATCCCCCGCGGAAAGGGCAGCTGTACTGAAATGTCAATTTGTGCATTCTGCGTGCGTGCAGGGGAGCTCGTGCTTGTGTGTGGTGTGTGTGTTGTGTCTGTGCGTGTGCGTGTGCGTGTGCGGGTGCGTGTGCGTGTGTGTGTGTGTGTGTGTGTGTGTGGTGTGTTGTGTGTGTGTGTTGTGGCGTGTGGTGTGTGCGTGCGTGCGGGGCGTGCGTGCGTGCGTGTGTGCGTGCGTGCGTCGTGCGTGCGTGCGTGTGTGTGTGTGTGTGTGTGGTGTGTGTGTGTGTGCGCGTGTAGGTGTGCGTGTGTGCGTGTGGGCGTGTGTGTGTGCGTGCGTGCCCGCGCGCGTGTGTGCTAGCTTGCAGCGCCCATTTTATTTTGAGCACACAAACATTGAAATGAGAGTACAAGAGCACGACTTGGATTGGAGCGGTAACCACTGGTACATTCGTAAAAACTCTGCAAGATAACTGCGTGTATCCATAGCCCGCCCCTGCCATTTTCATTATACGCCTTCTTTAGAAAACGCAGCAGTGTGTGTGTTGGGGGGGGGGGGGGGCGGCGGGGAGGAGGGGGGGGGACTTTATGCGGGATCGAAGGCTTCACGCAGGCATGCTTCACATGCTCACCGTTGACACACCCACTATTCTGAGGGCAGATTTCAAAAGTGGGCCTCTCACGGCCCGATCAGACCTGACTGCTGTCTACCGTGGGCGAGCGGTTTTGGTTGCTGCGTTATACAAATACAGTAATCCTTCGTTATAACGAAGTCGCTTTACTCGAAATATCACTTTATTCGAATGTCTTGTGGTCCCAACCCCAAACACATGCATTTTGGGCTCCATTAACCGAAGAGCACGAAGAGCTTGAACCCGCTTAGAGCGAAGTGGCGAGCGGAGGCGACTCAGCGCGAGTCCGGCTATCACCATGTCGGGTTAACGCAAGCTGTGTTTCCCGCGACAATTTCCGAGCCGGTCATGCTCGATTCGCCTCATCCGACTTCAGACAAACGGTCCAAATGCGTGGTAGGGCCATTAAATTTTGTACCTGGACATTGGTCAATGGCGTGGACTGAGTTGGTGCGCGAATATCGACACTCGTTCCATAGAATCAGCAGTGTCGGCAGGGCGGAGAGAACTCTTGTGTCGCGAACTGAACGGCTGCACAGCCAGGGAAAAAACTGCCCAGTCATCATGCAAAGCCCCTAGTGTATAACCGGTCGGTTTTCATGATTGCGCTGTGCACCCACAATGAGCAGTTATTCGTTTTTTTGGTTCAACAAATACAACCCAAACTCTAGCCACTGCGTTGCAACGCTTTCCAGCGCGGAACTGTCGTAGCGTTCTGTGACCTCCGCACGCCCCCTATAAAAGTGGCTACTGCCACTTTTATGTGCGGCGCCCGCTGCGTCATGCAATGCTTGGCCAAATTAGAGCAGCGGTTGCTCGCGCCTAGCAAAAGCTTGAAACAGCCAAAGCTGGCTACCTTTTTTGCACCTTAATTATGTTTTGCTTCACGGAATACATTGTGTTTTGATTCTTTACAGCTGTGACGCAATTAAAGCTCAAATACTTTAGTTTTTCTCGAGTTGTCACTTATATCGAAACACTGCTTATAACGAAATTTTTGGCCGTCCTGCTGACTTGGTTATAACGAGGGATTACTGTAGTAGGGTGACTACGACGAAGAAGGGAAACGGCACAGCCCATGGCTGCGCCCTACAGTAAAACTGTAGTCCTTCGAATTTATTTCAGCTAACTATCTAGGCATTATGCTCAATCGCAAATTAAAAACAAACGGGTTTCTTTTTTTTCGCGCACTCCTTGCACTGCGCACCGCCTCGCTGGTCATACTTCCCACAGTGAAAGGCCACTGATTTTTAGTCTGTTTTTGTCATTCGAAGCTACGTGTTTGATTAGCCCACCAAGTTATTACGCAGCACAGCTGCCTACTGAAACACTTTCCTTAACTTGTTCACACCGTATAGTCATGACGAGCTCACGAAGCATTCTAGTTTAGTTACCGAATACTTGCGCAAGAGATACTTGCAAAGTACATCACCCGTCTTAACCTCCACAATTTTTATTGAAAGTATTATCAGTAAAATAACGGAATTGAATCTTTCAATTACATGTCAAGACTTGTTACTACGAACCTCAAATGAACAAATTCCTCAAATTTACCGATGTTTTTAAAAATCCCCGCCAGATTGCCTAGATTTCCATTGTAAAAATATTTTAGAACTACGAACTTCAATATAGCGCATATTTCAGAATAACGCACATAATTTATTTCTCCTTGATAATCGTAGGAACGTCAGTATTACGAATTCGGGTAAAAGTAACAGCGCCCGCAACTCTCGCATGAAATAGACACCACCGTTTCCGTTGTTATTCTCCAAGCGCAGTAGCTCTCCTCATCACCATGTCGAGTGTTAATTGCAAGCGCAACCAAAAAGCTGCGGTTTTAGCAGATGTGCAGTAGCCTAGAAAGGGCTAGCCGCCCTTGCCACTTTTCTCTCTCGTGTTTTGTTGTGGTGTATTTCGGTGGTTGGTCAGACTTTCGTCATGCTATTCACGTGTATTGGTGGGTATGTCTTTGTTATGGGGGGATCTAGCTGCGAAGTTTGTTTGAGATCCAATGATGAATGCAGCTAGCGACCGAGCCAAGAAGAAGTGAAAGTGACGCGAAGAAAGACGACAGAGGTTCACTGAACGGAGGTTCACTGGACATTAATCATTTAGTGCACATGAAGAAAGTCTGCACTTTTATCGCCCCGCGCAATGCCGTACCCGATGAGGTATTGCGCTAAGTGGAAGATATAGGGGCATTACGAATCAGTTGCGCGTGCTTTTTGCGCCGGAACTAATTGATTTCTTCAACTAAAGCAGCTTTGAAGTGAGTGCAATACTTTTCAAAGGTTTATTGTGTGCAAATCATTTTCTTTTCCCAAGTTAGGTTGAGTAGTGCCTTATAACCGCAAGTTTTTCATTGCAACGATATTTCAAATAACCAATGGTATTCCGCGTTCCCGCGTGATTCGCTATATGGAGATTTAACTGTAGAATACAAGGTCAAAATAAATTCGGCTGCTCCGTTAGCGAGATGCATTCTGCAGCTTTTCAGCTGCCACCACGGCTTTGTTGCAGTCCGTTCGTTCTATTGGTCTCACGCAACTGCCCAGACGATTCGACAATCCCCCAACGAGAATGATTAGAATGTGACTTGAGACGAACGGCCGCTTTCTGATCAGGCAAGTAGTGAATAAAACCCATCAGGCGATTACACCGAGGCTGCTAGACCAAGTTTTTGCAAGCCTCCAAGCTGCGGCGTTGAGGGACATTCCAGGAGGTCCTTCTTTGCCCTTCACCCGCTCTATGCGGCCGTTTCGACCGGCCAATGGCTGTTGTCGCGGAAGCACCGGCTTTGAGCAGATATATCCCCTGGCGGCTATTCTCGCCTCTAAGAGATCAACAGATTATTGTTTAAATGCCAGGGAGAATGGTATCGACAGAGGTCTGGTCGTATGTCGGTGTAGCGCACCGAGACACGCAGTCATTTGTGCACGTAAAAGAAAGAAATTTCGACGGGGAAGACGAATGACGACACGAAGAAGTAAGCATTAGCGGGAGCTTAAACGTAACGCTGGCCGCTTTCGTAGCCGAACGCTGGTGCACGGCCACCGTGCAATTTTGTCGGAAACGATGTGACGGGAGGCCGTCCGTTTTCTTGTTGTCCTCGCAAGAATCGTCGTTACGATTCCCGACTCCTCAGGCCGTCGGTCGTAGAGCGATAAATAGACAGGGGGAGCAAGCACTCAAGAAATAAAAGGCTGTTAGGGTGCAGAGTTAAGGAATTCCCGGCGGTCAATTTACGGGTTTGGAGCGCGTGGTGTTTTGTAAAGCGTGGCCAAGCTACCCATCCGGGTTATCGGTTTTATACGGCAAACGTTGAATGGCTCTTTTTCAAGCGTGTATTTTCGCGCTTCGGAATCACATGGCTGACACACGCCGCGAGTGATATCTTCAGCGTAAAGAACGCAGCACTATGTGGATAATGAGTAAAAAAATATTTAGCACCATATCCCAATAATAACGGTTTCTGCAATCTATGCTTCGGTCCATTTACTTTACGGCTGCGCCGGGTCTCCTGGCCGCTTCAGGAACAAGGTTAATCGAGAACTGCAGTCTTGTCCATAAACAACTGACGTTTGTTTCTATTTCCAGCCAGAGCTGTTTAAATGATGTGGTCACGCCTTCTCGATTTGGGTCTCACAAACCACCGTCACAATTGCTTGTCGTCTTCTTAGTCTACGCGAGATACAGCAAGACACTGAATGTGTCCATATTAAGGTCGCCGTCATAGCCGTCAGTGAGTGACAGACAATTTAGCTGATTCATGCTTTTTGTGATCATTCTTCTCCGTACTCCAATAAACAAAGCCTTAAATGGGCCTTAGCCGTGAGTCCGGTCCGCGATTGTATTTTCACACGGAACGAGAGAATTGGCGAAGATGCAAAGCGTGATACTAATTCTAAGCATATTCAGGGTGGTTTCTGACAAAGCCCAAAGACAAGCCAATTAAAGTTAAACGTTGTGCGTCCTCAATGTGCTCGTTGACGGAGACGCCGTGCTGCTGAGACCAAGGGCAATGGCTTCGTGCTGGCCACAGTGGTTGTATTTCTGATGAATGTGATGTGAAAAACGGTACTGCCCGTGTGCCGATATTTATGCGCATGCGTCGTCGAGACCGTCAGGGAGAATGACCTCTCTGCAGGTACGGCGTCCGCAGCGAGATAAAGCATAAAACACTCCGCGGACGTGCTTTATGCCTTCGTGCGAAATAGGGAAAATGGTACGCTGTTTCTGCCAACCGACAATGCACATCTTTCTGATGCCGCAGGGAAGTCGACGCTGCTAATACGCACTCTTGGGTATTTGTCAGTATAAACGATGCAGTGTACGTCATCAGCGTAGAAATTGCATTTCGCCTAGCGTGAAAGTTCTTAGGCACACAATGGTGCCAGCGGATTATGCTTCATTGAGCACACTTAGGCGTATGAGGCATCATGACAAAATGGTTCAAACGGGTAACATTCAAGAAAGCACTCTCATTCTCATTCGTGTAATCAGTGCGATCCGTCTTGAACCCCGCAGTAGTTCAATAGTTCCAGACATTTCGGCAGTCAAGAAACTAGATTTGGAATCAGGCGAGCAGCGCACGAAGTCCGTGTTGTCGCTTTAAAGGTACCTACACTTATCGAAGCGAAACAAAAAAAAAAGCATCTACTTCGCAAGTAACATATTTCGGAGTGTTTCCATGACTTATTCCCTGATGTGGGTAAATCACACTGCATAAACTTCTTTCGAGCGTGATATTGTTACGTGCAGGGAACGACGGTTTATTGCAAAGTAAACAAGCGGTAGCTCAGTATGTTCGACGGCAGACGCGCACGCTAGCAGCCTCGTCTTCCTCTACCTTGCCAGCATCTTCCTTTAAAGTCGTTGGTCAATTCCTTGGGTCACTTGACCTTGTGGACCGTGAGTAGACAGCGTAAAATTTCCCCCGGTGGAGACGCTGCCTTCCGGGCCACTCAAGGCATGCCGCGTGAGTAGTAGGGTTTGAGTCGGGTGACGCGAACTGTTTGAGACTTGCTGCTTCGTTTGCCATTTCTAAGGAGCCGTGAGATGACGTAGTTCACATCGCTGGTACGATTGAGAACCACAAATGGCCCTGTGTAGTGTGCCAGAAGCTTTTCACACAGACCGCGTTGGTGGAGGGAGGTCCAAAGCCACACATAATCTCCTCTTCTGAACGACATGTCTTGGTGGCATCTGTCGTAGCGCAACTTCGACCGGTCTTTCGAGGCCAGTGTACGTAACCTAGAGATTCGGCGGGCTTCTTCAGCGAAGGCGAGAGTCTTGGCTACGCTGCGGTCATCGTTCAGAGAAAACGGAAAAATGGTCTCCAAAGTGCTCGACGGCGGACGCGCATAAAGGAGGTAGAAAGGCCTGTATCCTGTGGTCTCGTGGCGGGCGCTATTATATGCGTACGTAATGGAGGGCAAGATGGCGTCCGAGTATTTGTGTTTGGAATCAACGTACATAGCTATCATGTTCGTAAGTGTCCGATTGGTGCGCTCAGTGAGGTCGTTCGTTTGCGGATGGTAATGGTAAGGGGTTGAGTGACAAAGCTGCGAGGAAGAATGTCGGAGCAGTTCTTCGACAACATCAGTGGTGAAATGGGGTCCACGGTCGCTGATGATGGCGTGAGGCGGGCCGTGGGGGAGCAGAATACGGTGCAAAAGAAACTTTGAGACCTCGGTGGCAGTAGCGTATGGGAGCGCAGCTGTCTCTGTGTAACGGGAAGGTAGTCCACGCAGACAATTATCCAACGGTTACCGTGCGCTGACCGTGGGAATGGACTGAGCAGGGGGATACCAACTTTCTCAAATGGAGAGTGCGGTGGGTTTACCGGGTGCCGTTGGTCAAGTGGCCTTGACGCAGGAGTCTTGTGCTGTTGACATTCGGGGCAACTCGTGACGTATCGTTCTATCACCTGACGCATTTTGGGCCAGTAAAAGCGCTGGCGCGTGCGGTGAAGCGTCCGAGTAAGTCCCATGGGGCCGGCAAGTGGCATCGTCATGCATAGCGTGGAGAACCGAAGTAAGTAAGCTTTGGGGAACTACAAGAAGCAATCGGGAACCGGTTGACGAGTAATTCTTTTTGTAGAGTAATCCGTCGTGCACACAGAAGCAGCTGCGCGTTGGACTTTGACGTGCTGAATCGAACAGTGATGCCGGGTGCGGATCTTGCAGATCTTGCTTTCCGGAATGTACTGAGGTCGGGAAACTCCGTGGTCACAGCTGCAAGATAGTCGTCGAGGTTATCAGAATCGCCGTCTGTTGTTTTAAATTGGGAGGCTGGAAAGACAGCCTTCGTCAGAATTTTTGCGGCCGCTCTTGTAGGTGACACTAAAGTTGATTTCCTGAAGACGCAAAACCCACCGTGCAAGACGGCCTGAAGGGTCGCGGAGGTTCACAAGCCAACGCATTGAGTGATAGTCCGTAACTACGGTAAAGCTGTGGCCGTACAGGTAAGAACGAAAGCGTTGCTTCGCGATTATGACTGCCAGGCACTCTTGCTCCGTGACCGTGTTTTACGCTCGGCTTTGCTGAGCGAACGAATGGCATAAGCAATAACGTGTTCACGCCCGTAAATTCGTTGAATTAGCACGGCACCAATGCCCACTGCGCTAGCGTCCGTGTGAACTTCTGTAGGGGCCAGGTGGTCGAAATGGCGCAGGATTGGCCCCGATGTAAGCACAAACTTTAACTGGCGGAAAGCTTCATCACATTCTGGAGTCCAGATGAAAGGGACGTCTTTTTAAAGCAGGTTCCTTAGGAGAGACGCAATGTCAGCAAATCTGGGCACGAAGCGTCGAAAATACGAGCAGAGGCCAAGAAAACTTAATAAATCCTTTACAGACTGGTTCTTTGAAGTACGCGACAGCCTCAGTCTTGTGCGGGTCTGGTCGCACACCCTCCTTGTCAACCAAAAGGACTAAAACAAGGGCTTGGCGCTCGCCAAAGCGACATTTTTTTAGCTCAATACGAGGCCTGCGTTCTGTATACAGTCAAGCACAACAGGTAGGCGGGAATTATGCTGCGTCGAAAGTGCGACCGAAAATGACGACATCATCCAGATAGCACATGCATATGTTACACTTCAGACCACGCAAAACTGTGTCCATGAACCGTTGGAAGGTGGCAGGCGCATTACACAAGCCAAAGGGCATACATTTTTTTCGTATCGTCCATCTGGCGTGACGAAAGCCGTCTTTTCATTGTCGCTTGGATGCATAGGAATCTGCCAGTATCCGGTTCTTAAGTCGACGGAAGAAAAGTAAGAAGCTGAGTGGAGGCAGTCAACAGCGTCGTCGACCCTTGGTGAAGGATATACATCCTTTTTTGTGACAGCATTCAGGCGGCGGTAGTCAACACAAAACCGCCAAGGAGCGGTCTTTCTTCTTCACCAGAAAAACAGGGGCTTCCCAAGGACTCCTGAATCACACCTTGGTTCAACATTTCGCCGACTTGGTCGTTAATAACTTTGCACTCAGATGGTGATCCTCGATAAGTTTTCTGCCGAAGTGGTGCTGCTGATCAGGTATTTATGACGTGATGCGCCCGGGATTTTGGAAACGACAGCGTGGAGCGGGTCTGGGAAAATTCAAATACGGCAGAGTACCGGGAAAGAATTCTCAACAGAGACCGGCGTTCGTCAGAGCGGAGAGATTTATCAATCATTCTATGAACTTTGCTTCCTGGGGAGAAGGATCGATAGAATGAACTGGAGCATCGGTCAGTGAAGAATTTGCGGTTGGGGCATATCAGTCGTACGAAGCAATTTTCATGCCCTGGCGAAGCACGGTGGTTTCGTTCGAGCAGTTCACCACCCACAATCTGGCACGTCCATCAGCAACTGCAGGACGACACACCGCGGAAACGGTACGTTCTTTTTGGCACAGCGTTCATGTAGTGGATCCACCAAGGCTTCGGACGGGCCTGAACGGATCGGATCGTGGGCGAAGTAACAACAATAAATATTGCCGAAATCGCTGGTACGGCATAGTCTTCCAATACAGAAAGAGCGGCGATATCACTGCAATCGTCCATGAGGGGTGAATGAACATCATCTGTCAGGTGAATTTCTCCATTAGCGCAATCAAGAGTAGCGCCACACTCTTTGAGGAAGTCAATACCCAATATGACACCGTGTGTGGAATGGGCAAGTACAGTGAATTCTGTCTTGAACACCTTTCCAGCGAGATGCACACCTGCTAAACAGGTCCCAAGCGGACACAACACAGCAGCGCACGAAGTACGTGTTATCGCTTTAAATGGTACCTACACTTAGCGGAGCGACACAAAAAAAATCTACTTCGCCAGGAGGCATATTAATCGTAGTGTTTCCACGACTTATTCCTTATTGTGGGTAAATCACACTGCATAAACTTCTGTCGAGCGTGATATGACAGTTACAGAAGCTGTGTGTTTGCACGGATGATAGATTTCCTATTTCCACATTGATTACGTTTGTCGTTAACAATATTCATAGTATTGAGGCTAGCTGCTGGATGAAAGTCCCACAAGCAGATGAAGAAAACAACATTAACAAGACAGTTCTCCCTCCTTTGTATTTTCCTCTCCTGCCTTCTCTCCCCGTCCCTCTGTCGTCTTTCTGTAGCCTGGATGGTTCCACACTTGTAATTCCTCGTGATTACACGCTAGGCTTAAGTCCACTTTTTCTTTCCTAATTTCAACGATTCTGTATTCTTCATAATTTTATACCGTTACGCATGAATTTCGTGTACTATCCCAAGCGGTTCCTTCTATCGTTCTCTTTTTTCATGGAAATTTAAGATGAACTCTAAAGTTGTTCGATGCCAGAGACCTACCTTTTGCTATATATTTAGGTCGTGTTTCGCAAGGCGTAACCAGTACACAAAAGCGGCGGTATCACGGAAGATGCCAGTAAAAAATGCTCCGAGCTTCACTGATTCTTATAAACAAAATTTTGTACAATAAAACTGGCATAAAACGGCTTAACCTATACAGATACACAGAACGCAACAATTGGGCAATGGAACCGTTGCACACTCCTGCGATCATAAGATGGCCAAGCAGGAAACATACATTTTTATTTAGGTCTCACACTCTACGCGTTACGTCGCTTATTTTCCAATATTCAAATGTTTAACGCTTTAAAAGGAGCCTAGCTTTCTAAAGACACTGCGTCACGATTCATGTACATTATATTTCGGTGCCTAAATCGAACTCTAGTAGATGTCACTTTCCAATAAGCATAATATTGAAGGGCCTAGGTCCCCGTTTCCAAGATACCGATGCCGTTGAGATTACGGGTTGGCCATGGAGTACCAGAGGAGTTTCTTCGCAAAAACAAGGCCTAGCACTTTGCACACGAAGCGTGTACGAAGACCGTCACCTTACGTGTCAGGAAATCAGGTGCTAGATCTAAGGAAGCGCCAAACAAGGCAGAAATACGGAGTCCAACAACGCAAAGAAGAGGCAAGAGGAATACGTTCCCGCAACTGAAAACCAACTCGGTAGTTTGCACCACTCAGCGTATGTGAGAGTATGGGAAAAATAAGGTGGTCGCTGCAGTGTAGCAACTTCCTGCATTGAGGTTGCGGTGGATCAGAATCAACGACCAGAAGGTAATCACAGCATGGCTAGATCACGTGGTCTAGGTAATTTTCGAGGCTAGGGATCAGAACACTAAACTTGTGCAAAAAACATTGTCAGGAAGGACAATGTGAAGGTAAGAGACAGGAAATCGACTGCACAAAATGCAAGGTTTCCGTAATGCGGGGATGTTAGCCAAAAAGGGAGAGCTGACAAATAATTGTACGTGAAACGCGAAAGGTCATTCCATGATCCGCAATAACGAAAGCAATTAGGTATACAACCACTGAGGACAAGATTTTAAACCTTGCATACTCTTACCAAAAGTGCGATAGTGCAACAAAGTAATATAGCGGAAAGAAATAAACGTGGGAAAAAGTGCACCGAAAGATGATTTGCGATTGAAACGGAATGAAAGCGTCAGTGAGCGAGCTGTACGATGAAAACGACGTTTATACGACGACTGCTTCAATGGCTCTGTACCGAGCTACTGCTGCTATATCAGATTTTACGACATGCATCTGGATCTGTCCCTCGCAAATTTCGCGGTTTTTGTATGATGGAGATTACTCATATGTTTCCTTCTGCCATAAAACTAAAAAAAAATCCGATTTTGCTATGGAGCGTTGTTTAATTTGAAAGGGTTTTGGACCACCAATTCGTGTATTGGATGTGGTTCTTTCGTCTCTGTACTGTATTTCCGAGGGAATGCTGATATGGAATGGTTCATGTTTTAGGGAAAGTAATTACTGCGTGGGACCTGTTTTGCCGTGGCAAGAACCATGCCGACAATCACAGACACAACACAGTAAAAATGTTAACGTTTCCTTCTCCATGTACACTAATTTACCCCTAAAGCATACAAGTGAAATACGACAAATAAGAAAATGCTGTACTTCCCAGGTTCGAAAATAAAGGGGTATTTTTAAAAGAGGACAGTGCTTCCGGCTTCAAGAAATGTTTTCTACAAATACAGCAGTCTCATATAGTGCACGTACTGTAGCCGAAATTCTGCGCAATGACATTCGGAAATCAGATGTTCTAAATAGTGCACGCTTTGTTGCAGAACCCATTTTCCCATTACGTTTGTGAAAGCAGAATGGGCACGGATATAGGACGCAATCGCAAACTATATCGAGTGCGTCACTCTAAACGTACCTATTAAATCGGCATTTACTGCGGCCGCCTACAGATTTGATATGTGTGTTTTAGGCAGAGGAAGTTGTTTGAAAGGACAGTTGATTGCTTCCGACATCATGGGCTAAAATTGTGTTCATGCCACCGGTGTCGTCAAAGGGCTTTGCGCTGTTCGGATGTTGTCACCTTTCCTTTAGGCCGGTTCAGCTTCCTGCCGATGGCAGACTTTACCGTAGAGGACTATCTGACATTGTTCTTCGATAAGTAACTCCAGGTGTATAATGAGCTCGAAGACTCAGTTTGCTTTCTCCTCCGGAGACACCGGACCTTAAGCGGCACCGTTGGCTGAGGGCGTGTCGGTGTTCTCGTCCATCCTGGTGTACATGTTGCCCATCACGCTTAATCATAGCAGGAGTCAAACAGCACAAGCTTTTCCAATACTTGTACTACTAATCCTAACAAATTCTGATTAGGAGAGAATTAAATAATTGTATGTCTGTCCTTTTATGTCTGTCCTCGGCGACGATTTCGCTGCTTCTCCCCTTAAGAGTATCAGTATCTGGGGGTCAAGGTGACTGCCGGTTGTGAGGATCTCCCACAGCGCGAAAAAGGGAAGAGGGGAGGAAAAAATTGGAGGTTTTAGTTGTTACACCAGATGATAAAATGAATTAGGGCGCATGGTTGTGAAAGCATTTCGATTACTCGAAGGAACAGATACAGGCGGTGCCGCCACGATGGGTGAGAGAAACTGCTCGTCTGTATTTTGCGATTGGGGCAAATCTTTTAAAAATTGTTATTTATTAATGCTGTTCGGAGTACATATATCCACGTGGACTGAGATGCACGTGCAAAGGCTCTAAATTTCGTCCAATAACAGTTCATCTTCAATAGCTGTATTCTACCAGCTTCCCTGTTCTAGACTGAGAAACCTTAGTGAATACATTGTCGTATTTACTAAATGCAGGGGGATTTTTTCCCGGTTTCGGGTAAAACACACGTCTATTTGAAACGGACCTAGTTGCGAAATCAACCATGGTGCCCGGTGCTCCCCAGCATGCCGAGACACTCCGTTGGTGGTCGCAGATTACACCCCGCATACCTAAGCCAACTGAAGACTACGTTGTACATTACCTAAGATTGTATACAAACATAAGCTCGCAATGGCGTATATGTGCAATTCGGCCATGGGGAAGTATTAATTTCTTGGGTTGCCACCGGAAATCACCCTTTTGTCGATCGCTGGCCTCCATCGTAGAAATCCTTGAGAGAAGAGAAATAAGTGCACTCGTAACAACGATCGCTCGAAAGAAGTAACATGAGCTTCCTTCCAGGTTGGTGTAGATTTATGTCGTGAAAGAAACTGTTGAAACATTGATTCAGGGTTCATTGAAAGAGCGCACCGAATATGTGCGCTCAATTAGGAAAATAATTGCGTCCACGAATTAAACAAAGTACGTTTAATCACTTCGGTCCAGAGGAAAAACCAGAAACATCGTTGGCAGCATCAATTTTGACCTCACACGTGGACACCAGGCGTACAAAATGAAGGACTCATTTCTCGACAGCCCCTCTTGGGACCTGCACAAGGTTGCCTCTATACCCAGCAACACGGATTCCAAAAGGTACGCGGACAGCAGACGGCGAAGAGCTAAGTTTCTACTGATACGTGTAAAGGATCGCCACCAAGCCGAGCCCTTTACTATGTAGACGTTCCCTCCAGAAATGGCAAACTCAGCATCACCATTGAATAAAAACCTTAATGTGGCAGTAGCTACCACTCTCATAAGGGACGCCAACATCAACACATGAGGCCCTTAACTCCAGGCCATCGTCAATGCTGTTAGATACCAGGACAAACCTTTCGGCGGCATAACTGAATTCCCGGTTACCACGGTCGAAAATTCTCAAGGACCGTGCAGCCAAATCAAACTGAACGGCATGAATACTGCAGATTTAATAAATATTCACTGACATAATAACTACGGTATCATTTAGACACCTGGTCACGCTGAGATATTTGGCAACATTCAAACATTCACGCTCGCCCGCGAGTTAAAATTTGGAGGATCAAACATCCCCCTAAAGAGGTACATTAATTGTTGAACCACGAACTGGAATATATTCGGTTCTGAAAGCTCTTGAACAGCTCAGGTGTTAAACACCATATAAGAGAATTGCCCTGCCGCGCAGTTACCTAGACAAGCACGAAACAGTGTTAGTAAAAAAAGCTTAGTGTAACACTACATACGCCCCAGCAAGATGACATCTTCTCTTAAAAGGAACTACAGAAGCTTCACCAGTGTGTAAAAGTATTCGAATCAGCAGTTTCTTGAATTGGAAGGCCCTTGCAATAGTCCAGACCTCCCCTACTTATGGTCTCTATTGTAACTATAATATCCCATTGACACGACCTGGATGGCTGTCTCTTCCTCTTTCGAGGAACAGCTATCCCTTGAGTAGTACATAAAAGTGTACTAGAGCCGAGTTTAGCATTCAATAAAGACTACCTGTAGCCGGTTACTTTGAGCCACCGCTAGTTCTCAATACAGTTTCCTCATTCTCTCTCTCTCTCCCTAGTTTGGTTTGTCCACCGCCTGTCCATAAGGAGCACCTGGAGTTTTAAGGCACGAACATCAAGAATTTATGGGAAGTTCAACAGATACAACTCCTCTGCAAGAACTCTTTGTTTTCAATTAGAAACGTCAGACACTTTTAACCTCATCTAGATGTAGTGAAAATTTTGATCTTCACGGAATTGCCGAGGTGCAATCAGCATCTGAAGTTTGGGAACTGCTGCGTTTGAACAAGAGCAGCAGGGTTATTCTCTCCGTACGGCAGTTAATAAAGTGTTAGAGGTGCGGGAACAAATTCTCAACAGCAGCGCCGAATGGGCAGGTTTGAACCCCTATAGGCATCTCGCACGCCAATGTTGCGAATGCCCAGAAGTTGACAGTTTCTGGCTTTAGGGAAATAAATATGGTCTTTGAAATAAATGTCGAATTTTAATACCATGAAGCTTGCTATTCAGCCTTAGGCCTGTTCTTTGTAACTTAAAATAATTTATGGTTCTTTTCCCTAGATAATCTTGGCATGTAGGACACTTGCCACAGATCATGGTTGTTAGGAAATCGATTGCACTCTATTCGCATATTTTTGTTGTAAACTGTTTCTTTTTACATAAAGGCTGTTGCAACTGTATGATGTGCGTGCGCCCAAGTGGTCTTCAAAAGAGCACCCCCGAAAGCGACGCCAGAAATAACCTGCCGGTGTTCGCCAAGATATCTTTCTCATATAAATTTTCTTATACAGATAATCTACACTTACAGTATAATATCGATAAAATCATATTCCTCCATCATTATCAATTTTTGTTCCAATAAAAAGCGCTTAACAGTTGGAATTTTTGCAATTTTTATGTATCACTATTTTTTTTATGTTTTATGATTGCTTTTCTTGCGTGAGGGCAGTGACTAAGAGATTCCTTTATGGTTTTGTTAGTTCACGTTTATTTTTGTTTGTAGTATTCTTCCCCAAATTATCTACACTTACGATAATATAGAAACTTAATCTGTACTTCGACAACTCTTAGTTTTAAATGTGGAAAACATTAAACGGTTGGTGCTTTGAGGCACCACCATAAGAATGCTCACGCTTTATTATAAGGCTAATGGAGTCCACTCAGCGAAAAGAAACCCATTGAAATATTCTCTTGAAATATTTACTCTGGCGTTGAAAAGTTAAGATTGGTCTTCTCATTTTACCAGTTCTATACAGACCGAAGGCTTTCACAGGACAGGACTCTCTTTTTACGGGACGTGCTTATATCAAAAACAACAAAAAAATTAACAACTTTTTGACTCTTGGACAGTCCTCATCTTACCAGCTGTCCGGTGAAAATGGAGAAGTTACGACGTCACTGTGCAATTGTGGTCACTTTTTGTTCGGAGCTGAGCCTAAAATTGCCTATTCCTTAATGAACATCATTGTCCATGGAATAGCTTTTTTGTTGTCGCATTTAGAAAGGCCTCAGCAAATGTTACCTCCCCGCTGCACTCCTTGTTACAAAAAACGAATCACGAGAGCAAAATTCGCCGTTGTGGAATTCATAGCATGTTGGTACACTGCGAATACGCTGCCTGCAGGAACATTTGTTGCCGGTTATCTGGGTTTTCTTCCTTTAGAATGTATTGGGAATGCATTTGCTTTCGAGGTGGTCGAATGCAGGAACTCGTGGCCCAGCCTCAGTACATCACCGCGAAAAAATCGCTTTGTAGCGACTCGGAAGTTGGGTACGCACAAAGGATGATTTATTGTGCGATGCACTGCTATAGGTGTCTCCAAGGTATGTGTTCTAGCCAAGAAATCCGAAATATTATTCGGCTAAGGTAAGGCGAAGCATCGAAATCCTTCCCGCAAAAGTAATTTCAGTTGCTGGGCGTTTGGCTTGCAGATACCCAATTTTTCTCTGGTGGAAAGGTGCTTTGTATACGGGCGTAATAGATACATACGTAGCTATTGCATACATTCGACCCATTCTTCAAACGGGAACATGCTTTTAGTATTCCTCCCACAGAGCGCTTATTCTCCCACTCCTGCAGCATTTTTCCAAGTACGTAGGGATAGCAAATGCAGAAGCTCGCAACAGCACGAGCGACGGGGGCGAAGCAAAAGACAGCGCTAGAGAGAAATGAAGTTTTATTTATTTATTCAGATACCCTAAAGGCCCCGAAGGGCATTACATAGGGGGGGGGGGGGGTGAACAAAGTGTGGGATACATTTCAATTCAAGAGCAAACAATCAAGAGCGGAGATGTAACAGGAAAAGGTAGAAAAGCAAAAAAACAAAACAGTAAATGGAAAATAAATACAAAGCAAGCGCACATAATACATGGTTCATGGCTCTGATAATTTTAGCTATCTATACATAAGAAGCACTTCAGACGGCTTACAAACAAATCGTGATTATGAATTGTGGCAATATCTTCTGGTAATCGATTCCAATGAAAGATGGCCAAGAACAACGGGGATGTACGAAGAAGGTTAGTACGGGCAAACAAGGGGAGGACTTTGAAAGGGTGATCTAGACGTGGAAAAATGCGATGGGCAGGTTTGATATGCGACGCAGCAAATGACGACGCACTATGATAAAGCCGGTGGAAGTGAGATAGTAATGCTAGTATTCTTCGTTTTTCGAGGGAGGGCAGCAGTAGAGATTCTTTAATGGCAGTTATGCTAGATGTACGGGAATAGTTCTTAGTAATGAAACGTGCCGCTTTATTTTGCAAGGCCTCCAGTCTGTCTGTTAAGTATGCCTGGTTTGGGTTCCAAATAATGGACGCGTACTCAAGTTTGGATCGAACTAATGTAGTATAAGCTAAAAGTTTAGTTGATTGTCTAGCTAAATACAAATTTCGTTTGAGGAAACCGAGTGTTTTACTTGCCTTGGAAATTATAGCATCAATATGTTCATTCCACGTAAGGTTGGACGACAAATAGACACCCAGATATTTTAGCGTAGAAACGTTTTCTATCACTGTGTTATTAATAGAATACGAATTTAGGTGTATGTTAGTAGACCTGGTAAATGTCATAGCTTTTGTTTTGGAGGCATTTATTTGCATTTGCCAATCCTTGCACCAGTTAACAATATTACCCAGGTCGGTCTGTAAAGCATTAGAATCTTCATGGCTGTTAATGTTTCTGTAAATTACGCAATCGTCGGCGAATAACCGAACATTAGAACTTAAGTTATTGCTTACGTCATTAATGTAAACCAAAAATAAAATTGGTCCCAGTACAGAGCCCTGAGGCACTCCTGATTTGACTTCTGTTAAGGGGGAATTGTGGTCATTTACTGAAACGTATTGATAGCGCTTGGTTAAAAATGCTGTAATCCAATTGAGAACGCTGCTGTTTATGTTAAGCCGGGCAAGTTTCATCATCAGGCGTTTATGAGGTACTTTATCAAATGCTTTTGCAAAGTCGATGAATATGGCATCAATTTGGGATGAGTCATGAACGGCCTGATGTAGGTCGGTTACAAGCTCAAATAATTGGGTTTCGCACGAGCGCCCTCGAAGAAATCCATGCTGATGAATATAAAAAAAGTTGTGCTTTGTAAGATATGTCATAACGGCTGATGATATGATATGTTCTAGAATTTTGCATGGTACGCTTGTTAAGGAGATCGGTCTGTAATTTGAAAGTTCTGATCGGTTGCCGGATTTAAATACAGGAACAACGCGTGCGATTTTCCAGTCATCTGGTATGATACCGGTGTCGAGTGACTGTTGAAAAATGGCGGCTAAGATACAAGATATAATTGGTTTAGTCATTTTGAGCAGTTTTGGACAAATGCCATCGGGTCCTGGGCAGGAATTATTCGAAAGTCGATCAATGGCACATTCAATTCCTTCCGGTGTGATGGTAATGCCATTCATAAAAGCCGAAATAGAAGTTGGTTGGAGTTCAAGTGGTAGTGGGGTTTCATCTGTGAAAACCGAGCTAAAAAAAGAGTTAAGTTCGGTCGCAACCTCGGATGGTGAAAGTAATTCGCCTTCTTTGACTATATCTATACTAACTTGTGAGTTCCGTTTGGGATTGATTATATTCCAGAATTTTTTTGTGTTATTTTTTAACATGCTGACAATATCATTATTGTAGAATTTTTCTTTGGAATCTTGAATTAAAGATTTGCAGTTTTTTGATTCTTCGCGATAGCGTTCCCAATCACCATCCGAGTTTGAGGACTTGGCTTTTGAATACATGCGTTTCTTCTTATTTATTGCTCTTTTTACGTGTGACGTGAACCATGTGCTTTGAGCTGATGAAATGATTTCGACCTTGGGGATGTGCTTGTGCTTAAGTTGGATTAGTTTGTTTTTGACACAGATCCAGTTATCATTAACATTGCGATTACGCATTGTGCATAAAAATTCAACGCGAAAAGATGACAACTCTTGGAGGATCAGATCAACATTTGCACGTGCGTAATTGTAGATAGTTTTCTTTGGCTGCCCAGGTTTATTATGTTTTAACGCATATTCACAGTGTAGAACATTGTGATCACTTATAGATTCCAAAACACGAACAGTCATTTTTTCCGGCTCGGTTGTTAATACCAGATCCAAAATGGCATCGCCACGTGTGTATTCACAAACCACTTGTTGCAAATCAAATAAAGAAAGCACATCTAAAAATTCCTTGCATTCTTTCTTTCTTGTGCCGCCCAGGGGTGTGTAGGATTGCCAATCGATTGCAGGATAATTAAAATCACCACCTAGAATGATTGGTGACGCTGGGTATTTGTCCTGGATAGTGCTTAAAGAATCATTTAAATTTTCCACGAATTCCTGAGGGGAATCGGGGGGGCGGTAACACACCCCGACGGCGCAGGTTACAGAAGGGCACATCTCAATCAGAACCCACAAAATTTCTATATCGGAACTCGTTGGAACAACGCGTGCACGAAACGTATTTTTTACGGCTACTACCACTCCACCACCGCGTGCGGCCACTCGGTCTCTCCTGAATATCGTAAATGCTTTAGAGAGTGACAGTTCGGTATTGCTGATGTCGGGAGTCAACCACGTCTCTGTGCCCAGAACAATGTCGGCCGAACATGATTCCACAAATGCACATAACTGATCTTGCTTTGGGAGCATACTACGAAAATTGCACACTAAAATTGATAATTTCTTTTCTAGATTAACGGTTTTATGTCAGTCACCATTAGCATTCGCTTCCCCTTCTGGACTAGCCACTCTGTCTGTAAGTGGCATGCTTGCGGTAGCTTCTTCGTGCCTTGGAAGACAGACAATCTCATTTTTTGCCGAGTCGAATGAATAACACTTGTTTCCGAGAAGAAGTTTATCAAAGACAACCCTGTACTTCTCATCTTGGGTACGGTTCTCCCGAGCGAAGTCTCGTAGTTTTTTTCTGACAAGTTGTAGTCGTCGCGAGAAGTCTTCCTCAATCCATACGCGAGGTTCTTCTAACTTCTTTAGCTTAGAGGCATTCCTAAGAATGTTGTTTTTATCTTTGTAGTTTAGAAATTTTATCACAATTGGGCGACTTTGTTCTGGTTTTGGCCGGCCCACCCTGTGTGCTCGCTCGATTTCCCCTGCCTGGATGCCTAAATGTGTGGACACGAATTCCGTAATCAAACGTTCTGTGTCTGCCCATTTTTCATCTGGTTCCTCGGGAATTCCCTTGAAAATCAGATTGTTCCTTCGCATTCGGTTATTCAAGTCGTCGACTACAAATTCGGTTTGTTCTGATTGTTTAGTCTTAATGGTCTGCAGCTGTACCTGGGATTCTTGAACGGCTTCGTTAACACTGGTGACATCCTGACGCAGGTTGTCGATGGCGCTTACTTTACCTTCCACATCACTGAGCCGCCTTTTAATGTCGGTAACGTTCATTTGAATGTCCTTCAGCTTTACTGACGTGTCCTTGTGAAATTTTTCATTTGACTGTGCTAGGTCTTTTAGGAGAGAAATAACTTGGTCTATTTTTTCTGGACCAGGATTTGTCTCAACATCTCCCGCGCAGATTATCAAATGGGCAATACAGAACAGAACCAAGAAACAGCGTCCTCCGGAACGACAACAATCAGCGAGTGATGCAGGCCGTAACCATACTGGTGAACATGATGTCTTCAATTTACTACGTGCCAAGAAACAACCAATCCTCGCACGGTACGCAGAAAGATCAACACCCATAATTCATTACACTTCACTTGGGATTTGCAGCAAAAAAGTTTGGAAGTGTTAATAAGCGCTAGGCTTTACACACTCACCTATAAGCACGAAAATAACGGTGTGAGCTGAGCCCTCTGCTGCAAATCCCGATGGTTCACTGTCGATGCTCCTTTAAGTAGACGATCGGCATGAGGGCGCTGCGTGCGATGTCGACCAGAGTCGTCTGCGGCGCAGGTTGCGGCGCAGATCACCAACGTGTGGGAGGACCAAGACACGAGGCTGCTGGATGGCTGACTCGGCGACTGCAATCAGCTTGCAGTGTTATCGGCGATGAAAGCAGCTTGCTCCACTGGGATGCCGGCGCCTATAAGCACGAAAATAACGGTGTGAGCTGAGCCCTCTGCTGCAAATCCCGATGGTTCACTGTCGATGCTCCTTTAAGTAGACGATCGGCATGAGGGCGCTGCGTGCGATGTCGACCAGAGTCGTCTGCGGCGCAGGTTGCGGCGCAGATCACCAACGTGTGGGAGGACCAAGACACGAGGCTGCTGGATGGCTGACTCGGCGACTGCAATCAGCTTGCAGTGTTATCGGCGATGAAAGCAGCTTGCTCCACTGGGATGCCGGCGCCTATAAGCACGAAAATAACGGTGTGAGCTGAGCCCTCTGCTGCAAATTGAGTTAGAAGTGGGATTTTGAAAGGGAAAGGGTGGGGTAAATATAAACAAGGTTCAAGATGTGTCTCCACACAGAAATAACCATGCGCGCAGCCTGGCTCTCACACTACGTTGTTGATAATATGGCCGAGTAGAAGGAAGTGAGGGGATCCTCACTACATAGCTTCACATAGAAAAAGCAAAGGTTTGGGGGATCATGATTATTAAATTATACTTGATCTTTGTTGTTTTGTATCCTTCACTGAACTGTTAAGCAATTTATGACGCGTAGTTAAGTTGCGATATTACTGTGGTCATGCACGAGATCTCGGCGCTCATCAAACCTTCCGAAGTCCTTTAGACAAGTCTCCAGCCCGGTACTACAGCGCACCTTATCGCTCAGGTGTAGCTTTATCCCGTAAAACTGAAAATTGAAGGATATCATTGGGCTATGAGGTTACACACCAGCCCAAATAGTGCAGACAGTATAACACACGTCAGGATCTTAAACCGATTGCGCAACGTTTTAAATAAATATATATACTCTTGGGTAACTTCGCTCCACCACGCAACTCAGTGGAGCTTGTAAAAATCTATAAAAACGTCTAGACCTCTGTCACGCTGATTAGTACCTCGTTTTGAGCATGACGATGCCCCCACAGAATTGCTTTGTTCTGATGGCCCATGGTTTAAAAAAATAAATAAGGCACATGTCTCTATCGTGAAGATCGCCCTCTACATTACCTTGCTCACTGGTTTACACAGTGGGATTGTGTGAATTGGTCGATGCCATGGACTGTTAACCTGAATTGAACTTTTCCGCCCTCGAGGAATTGCGTTCTCCCTTTTACTTTTAGAGCAGTCCTTAGAAATTAAATAAAGCTTCCAGGATAGAAGCAGCGGCGTACCATCTGGTTTGAGGATCAACTCATTGTATTCAGAATACCTGCTCTAATACCATCGAAGGTGTGTGCCTTTATGGAAGGGCAGGTAAAGGGAATTGGTGACATCATTGGGAAGCATATCAAACGTGTTAATCGTCGACTGCCCTAGAGACGGGGTCCTGCTGGGAGCTGACCAAGCAGTTTGGTTACCTTAACAATGAAAATGGCAGTCGGCCTGTTTTTGCACTGAAAATCACTAAGACGTGGCGCTCAGTGCATAGTGCTATTGATGAGGGCGCAGTGCAGCTTTCCCTCGTGTGTCGCAGGATGAAATTGTTACAGTGTTAGGTACAGAACAGCTCCACTCTGATGTGAGTGGCGTGGGCGTCGGAGCTGTTCTCGTCCAGTTACATGAAGGGGCACAACACGTTATCGCTTATGCCCGCCGCACCCTGTCCAGAGCTGAGCGGAACTACACCATCACGGAACTGGAATGCCTTGCCGTTGTGTTCGCTGTACAAAAGTTTCGCTGCTATCTGTATGGACGCCACTTCACTTTGGTCACGGACCACCACTCGTTATGCAGGCTTGTCGGACTGCGCGATCCTTCTGGTCGCCTAGCTCGATGGGCCTTACGCTTACAAGAATACGACTTCACAGTCTCTTACAAGAGTGGGCGCCGTCATATCGATGCGGACTGTTTGTCCCGCTTACCTCTACCGGGCACATCGAGCGACGATGACACCTTCGAGGACTGTCTGGCTTCCGTGTCACCAGAATTCCCAGACGCCCCACTTTTTCGGGGTGAACAACGGAAAGATCCAACGCTGCGGAGGCTTTTGGAAACCACGGAGGACACAATGTCGACACCCTTTGTTGTCCGCGACGGCGTTCTGTTCAATAAGAATTACTCTGCTGATGGTGCGAGTTTACTTCTTGTCGTCCCCACTACGCTTCGACATCTGGTTCTCCCGCGCAATGCAGGACGACGTACATCAGGTCACTTTGGCCTTTCCCGCACCCTACATCGGCTTCGGCAACGCTTTCTACTGGCCTCTTATGCAGACAGCAGCGCAGAAGAAATACGTCGCCAGCTGCCCGCAATGTCAGCGTTACAAGCGTCCCTACGTCTCCGTCTTCCGGGCCTTTGCAACCAGTGAATCCTCCCATGTCGCCCTTGAGAAAGTGGGGATTGATCTGATGGGGCCCCCTATCGAAGTCCAAGGCAGGTCACCGTTGGATCATCGTCTGTGTGGATTTGTTGACACGCTACGTTGAGACCGCTCCTCTTTGCACTGCAACGGCCGCGGATGTCGCATCTTTCCTCTTGAATCGTGTTATTCTACGCCATGGAGCTACTCGCGTTGTAATCAGTGACCGTGGCCGCCAGTTTACGGCGGACGTCGTGAAAGCGCTTCTTCGGCTTGTGGGCTCCGAATATCGACATTTCACACCATACCACCCGCAGACGAACGGGCCTCCTGAACGCACAAATCGCACGCTAACTAACATGCTGTCTATGTACATTGATTCAGAAACAAACGAATTGGGGACACTGTTCTTCCCTTTATAACATACGCGTACAATACCGCCAAACAGGAGGTCACAGGCTATTCTCCGTTCTTCCTTCTGTACTTCCGCCTTCCTCAAAGCTTCCTCGACACCATCCTTCCATTATTCTCGCCTAAAGATATGTCGCTGGCTGAGACTTTGTGCCTCGCTGAAGAAGCCCGGGGACTGGCTCGACTGCGCACCCTCAGCTCCCAGGGGCGAACCAAAGCACGCTACGATCAGCGCCACCCACCAGTCTCCTACTACCCGGGCGAACTCGTTTGGTTGTGGACTACAGTTCGCCAACGAGGCCGCTACCAAAAGTTTTTGCCTACGCACTCTGGTCCCTTTGTAGTGTTGTCTCAGCTGAGTGCTGTGAACTATGTTATCGCAAAAGTTACTGCTCGGGACCGTCGCTCCCGCAAGACCCAGGTCGTGCATAAACCTCGGCTGAAGCGTTGTCATAGCCGCACTCCTTAAAGGAGCCATGAAGACAAAATACAAGTTTGGTTTATTAGAAAGGATGCTTTTTTCTGATAAAAATGGTACCTATTTCATCGCAAACTTCTAAAAAATAACGGAGTTATTAAAGAAAACGTGTGGCGCTGTGGCGACTCGCTAGCCAGTTTCCGGCAACTTTTCTATGACGTCACAGAATCTTGTTTGGGCGATTGACGGCGGCCGAACTAATCAATCGCCAGGACACATGACTGGACGATTGTAGTGGGGCCACTAGTTCCGTTTGATCGGATCACTCGAATGCTAACGTGCACCTAACCCACTGAAAATTATCTTTTTAGTGCTGGCCCATATGACGTCACTCGCGCCGATAACACGTCACTGTGGCGCGAAATTTGAAAGTTCTTACGTATTTCTTGCGTTTTTATCGGTTAAAAAACGTCTTTCGTGGCCGGAATGGAGCTGAGTGAGGTACTGAAGCCGAAGTCTTTAAAGTTAAACAAAGTTGTATTTTCTCTTCATGGACCCTTTAACTCGCTAGGTGCACTTCGTCTCCACAGGGGGAAATCGTTACAGTGTTAGGCACGGAACGATGACTAGGTTGTCTGCTACGTTAGTCGGCAGCCAATCGCCTGTGTAAGGTATGTCCCAGTAGTACCGGATCGAGGGGGTATGCTGGCACGTAGAAGAGGAGGGCGAAGAAGACAGTTTTCCCCGGCTCGCTGCTCTCCGGCTCCCATTGTACCACGTCTTGCCTGAGGTTCCGCACGGCTTGTAAATTAAGCCTTCAGCCATTTGTTACGTCCGTAGCAATATAACACATTCGCACCTAAAATATCTCCCTCCAGGTAGTATTACCTTGGAGTAGTCATGTGTGAGTTTTTCTTTTTTCCCCTTCACTCAGTGTTGATACTGTTACCTTTTCTTTTAAATACGCTTTCCCTTCGCTGTTGTGAAGGGCACGGTGTAAGATACACTTTTAGGTGAGGACACAGCTTGGAAAAGAACGTTTACTTGTCGTTCTAATAAAGTCGCCGAACAGACGCCGCTGGGACCGTTGACTGCAGCGCCTTCCAGCACGACAGAAAAGAAGCTGCCCGAGCGCCAGCCATTCGGAGGTGTTGGGCATCTTTTCGGTTCCTCGTCGGGCCTACTACTGAACATCAAAAAGGTGCGCGGTCGCAAAGGGTGCAGTGCCGTCTTTTTTACCGTTGGCTGTACCGCTCCAGCTACGCAGTACCAGCAGCGGCAAAAAAAAAAGTCCGCTTCCAGAACAGCGCCCCCCAATATACGATGAAGCAGCTGAACTGCTCGAATAGATTAAACTAGCGGCGAGTACGCCGATGTTTCTTCGTCATAAATTACGTTGCACTACTTGGGTAAGTTCACGCACAAAGCAGCGGGGATGAAGCGATGTTGTCGAAATCACGGCGGTAATCTCGCAGATGTTTTAACAACGCGGTAAAGTCGCGCGTTCAGATCGCGTTGTGCACTCACACGTTGATCTTACACAAACCACGTTACCTTCCACGCATGTCCCTCGTTCATGCAAACCACCTGCCTCCGGACAGTCGTTGGTGGAGCCACAAGTCTACGACGCTGCGAAGTTATGAGTTATGCCACCAGATGACTTTTCAATTGAAGGTCTACGCGCGGCACAATTAACTTTATTTGACAGCATTTTGGGACACTGTTTCGTGCACCTAAAAGTGTATGTTACACCGCGATGAAGGGTAGCAAGCGTAACTTTAACCTCCTGCTTTTTCTGCGAAAATTTTTCTGACATGCAAGTCGATTGGAAGCCCCGGCACAAATGGGATTGCATGAGTCAAGTGTCGCCTTTGAGGTGCACTATTTGCTTCATTTACTAGAACGCCAGAAGCTATCCCTTTAACGTTTCGTCTTTATGTTGTACTTGAAATGTTTTCAAGGTTCCCCCAGCGTGTAACGACGTGTTGACATGTGAAAACTTTCTCCTGAATTGTACACGAAAGTGGTAAGCTCCCATATATATCGCTTGTACATATATGTGTTTAGGAAGTCCATTACCAGCTTCCGCTTTCCAGAGATTGTTTTGCACATTGGGTACTTTTTCTCCGGATATCTATTATCACTGTCATTCAATTCCCGATGCGACTTATTTCTTTATTTATCACAGTGCCTAATGCGCCAGTTTGGCATTACAGAGAGGGGAAGCAGTACATGATAAATGAAAGCAGATAGTAGAGCGCACGTGATGACAACGATTACAGTTGAGGGCAACTCCCTGACACAAACGACGAGCAAGAACCGCCACGGTACACGCGACAAAAAAAGCACAATCATACATCCGCGACAGCAACACAAGGAGGTAAAATACAGAACAACAAAGCAACAAAAAGTGCGCCTTCCTACAATGAGTGTGTCGACTAGCACTTGATCGCAAACATACACTCGCAAAAAGCGTAGGGGGTGAAACCGGTAAGGTATAAACACACCGCGCAAAGTTTAACATCATCTCAACCAACCTGCATGAAGAGCAGCAAAGACGAGGAATGGCACGCCATAGCAGCGCCGTTTTCGTGCCACCAATCCAGACTGAAGCTCGCCGCCTTTTGTAGATCAAAGGGGGGGCCGCTGACAGCACATGGTAGCTCGAAGTGAATTGCGCAGCGTCCGAAAGAAGCGGCACTGCAGTATTCCTCGGTGATGTTGAAGTCGGGGATTTCGAAAAAGGTGCCAGCTGCGCATGACGAGTTACTACCTTGCTACGAAGGCCTTTGAACGATGTTCACTTCAGTGATAATAGGGCAGCGGGTTGTTAGTGAGCGAGCGCCAACCTCCATGAAGAGCAGCAAATACGTGAATGTCACAGCCATAGTAGCGCCGGATTCACGCCTCAAACTCAAGCTGAAGATACCTAAGCGCCTTTGATTCAGGGCGCGGTCAACTTTTTGCTCTCTTTTCTCATCACGTGCTGTTAATAAATAGCAGTATGCAAAACATTCCTACCAAAGTGTTGCTGTATCTGCCATAGAAGTACCTGCTTGTAGAGCATCTACACCACTCAGAAAATTGAACTGGTATAGAGCAAAATTCTTAGCGTACATAACTGGAACAAAATAATGACAGTCAAACAGCTAGCGGTTTCATACGTCATGCCATAAGCTCGCACACTTATTTTCACAATAGTCACGGGAACTATGGTTTGCTTCAACTTGTCTTTGAGCCTATACAGCCTGCCGGGGCCGCTGGACCTGCTAGCAATGACTCATATCTGCAACTGGCTCTACTATTAGTCACTACAGGCTTCTTCCGTTCGTGCAATGCTTTTTATTGGAATGCCAGGTAGCCCTGCGCGGGAAAAACGGCTTTGTCCCCGGAGTCAATCAATCAGTCAACCAATGAATGAATGAACAATCAATCAACCAATGAATGAATGAACAATCAATCAATCAATCAATCAATCAATCAATCAATCAATCAATCAATCAATCAATCAATCAATCAATAGCATCATAGCTAACTAACTAAATAAATAAATAACTATAAAATAGATAAATAAATCAGTGCAGAAAAAAAGTTTTCTCATCACGTTATCACCATGATTCGAGTGCAATGTAGCGCGCTTATTAGTTGCATTTATTCGGCTGAGTGTGCCCATTTTTGTATAAAACTGAACACTAATAAACGTTACCACAACGAAACGAAAAAGACGGTTCTTCTTTTTTTTTTTTGTGCCGCTAGCTAACTTGGCCCCAAACTGCCATAATCTTTGTACAAGCCGCAGAGAAACCTGGCGTGTTCCCTGCTCGCGATCTAATTGTGGCAAACAGTTGCCCTGTTACAAAATGTCTTAGCTACTTCACTTCATAGCCAATGATTTCTAAAGCTTTCGCGTCTCTTGTAAACCTAATTCATTTTCTTTATTCGCACATGGTCATTCTAGTATTTTTTTCGCGGGCTGTCGTTAATCCTATACTGAAAAATACATGCAGAGTCTTCGTATGCTTCGTACATGATAGTGCTGCCGAAGTGCTGAAGTTGTCATATTTAATGTATAAATGCAAAATTCATGCATGCGCACTACGCACTACTATATATACGTGTGTTTATTGACATGGCTTGTTTATCAAGGGGCGCGGACCCCGTTAAGCCACTTTTCCTGGCTCATTTCCGTGCTCCCGGCATCTCACTGTGGGAGCATGTCAATACACTGATTGTTTGATGGATAGTTTGAGAAACAGCCAAAGAATTTTCAGCGTGTCTACGCTGTTCTACGAAAAGTAGAAATCGCTGTTCTTTTTTTTTTCAGCCCCTCTCCTGATCTTGTCTATTCTTACGCGTCGCTCCGCTCTGAAATGGCAGCAAAAGTGCACGCTGGGGGTATAGCCGAAGTCAGGAAGTGCTACATTCCTCCGTCTGGCACAGAAAACAGAGCTCGTGTAATTTTCTTATCTTGTTTTATGCGGCTTGAACACCGAAGAAACTTCGTGCATGCGGCGCCTGGCAAAGAAACAATGGCGATGCAAAACTCGGTCTTCGAGCGTCTTGAGTGCTTTTCGCGTTAGGCACTGGGAGCCGCCGCACCACTAGTGCAGACCCGAAGAAGCGGGTAAAGCTTATTTACCGGAGGCCAGTGCCTGGTAGGGGCGTAATGCAAACGCGCCATTCCGGCGGATCCGCGCAACTTTATGCATGGAGAGCAGAAAGAATGTTGAAGCTTCCAAGCGCCTTGCGCCTTCGCGGAGAATCCCGTAGTACATCTACTGTGTTCCTTTGCTGCGCTGTTTTCAACGCAACGCCATTGTTTCCGGAATTGTGTTTTGTTCGTACTGCACTATTTTTTTCTCCAGCGCTCTACTTCACTATTTCATCACAAAGGCCAACCAAAAACGAACAAAGTTGGGAGCAGGAAGTGCTTTACCATTGTGGGGGTGCAATAGACATACACTGGCATGTACGTAGCTGGAGCGTGCAAATACAACTACAGACCTTCAGGGAAGAAGGAACACTGTGAGTGCTTTCAGAACAAAGTGCTTTAATTCTTTGGTTAATAGGCCGACCCATTGCTATATTACACAACTTTGTAGCAAGTCTGGGCCCCCCAAAACTCTGGAACACGGAGGACATATGCACTCTTTTAAAGTTATAACCTCTTCACCCTTTTCAAAAAAGTTCGCATGAGCAAATGTATGCCGTAGGCCCCGAATGTTCCCCAGTTTGATGTAAAGACACCTTGGTTGGGGGGGGGGGGGGAAGGGAGGGGTGAAGGATAGAAGGAGAGGGCTTCGTCAATTTTCAAACATGACAAAGCCCCAAAAATTCTTTAGTAATAAGAAATTGAGAATTCGTCCTTGCCGTTCTTCTTACTTTCCATATTGAGCACTGTTCGTAGAAATGTTCCTTCCATCTTCCTCTACGGTCCCCTCCGCCAGAGCAGCCAGACACCGAAGTGGTTCTTTCATCTGCTCTAACATTCCAGTTTTCTATAGTATCCTTCCGTTTCTAGTTGCCGGAATAAAGCAACATGCTCGCGCTCGCGTCAACAAGCAGAGTTCTCCAGGCATGGAGGGCACTGCGGATCGCCGCTATTCTCTGGTTACGCTACAGAGTGCGGTTCACGGCATTCATTGCTCCAGAAAAAAGCCTCAAGAAATACGATTCTCAGAAAATGCGCTGTGTCAATACTGAAGGCGCCTCGCGCCAGATTAAAGACCATGTTCTGTGCACTTTTCTTGATTGTGTAGTCCTTGTTGCCTTCAAAACGTAAAGGATGATAATAAGCAAGGTTCAAACGGGCGCAATCTTACCAATACAAGGTCTGTCGAAGTCGGGTCACCTAATTTTTGCCTAATGTGCTGCCGAATACAAAGTTGTGTAAATGGCTGCAGGAAACCAATTTATAGCACGCTAGATAATAAGCTACCCTGCGTGTGGCTATGGCTGAATCTAGCGGGGAGAAGGATCAGCCTGCGTAGCATGCTTACATGAACAGCCTTTGAAATGCGCAATTCCTACGCTCTTGGTTTAAGCAATTTTTAGTACAAAGTTAGACCATGCAAGATGTTTCACTTGAGAAACGTTACAGTGGTGATGCTCAACAGCCTGACGCCTACACTGTGTTCTTATCCTGAACAGTGTGCATCAATCCACCACTTTTTTTTCTATTCCTGTGGGGTGATACGAGTTTAAGAAGTAGGAGCAGGGTCGGAGCCAGAAATTTATTTCGGGAGAGGGGAGCAATGGCTTATGGGGAGGGAAATGTTTTGCCAAATGGGTCACTAGCACTAGTTTACGCGCTGCTTGGGAAAACCGATTTGGCAGGTTTAAACCCCCAAAACAACTCCACACCCGCCCCCACACCCCCTTGGCTAAGTCCCAGAAGAGAGACTTAATAAAGATATTATATTGGGAGTGCAAATGCCCAGAGTTTTCACAAATAGTTGTCTTTGATTGAAAAGCTGCACTCCTTGTATAGTGCACTGGCGAGCTTGCAGGACTTCACGGTACACACTCATTAAGTATGAACACTTTGGGTCAATATCACATTTTTTGTGCGCTTATAACTTTAAGGATACCACAGAATGGTGAGAACTTATTCTTTCTTTGCGCTATACGTTCCTTTTACTTGCGCAGAGAAATGTTTGCCTATGCATGCTCAACGAGGCGTGCTGTTTTAGCTCGTTTCGTTCAGAGCGCCTCGTCGTAAAAAAAAAAAAAAAACCTTTCAGTTCTTCTTCCGGTTTCGTTTTTTCTGTCATCGGAAGTTGAAAGCAGGAAGGTAGGCGTTCGTCTTTCCAAAGGGGAGCATTGAGGGGTCTATAAATAAAGCACTGAAAGAGGAGGGGGGGGGGGGGAGAGGCTCTAAGGAACGCACGAAAACGAAACCAAATTAGAATAGATAATTCGGTAGCGTAGGAGAATGGGGGGAGGATAAAAAGTTAGAGCAAAGAAAGAACGTGAGTGCCGTAATTTCAGAAAATAAAATTCGTGAGCCATTCTACTCTGTGAAGGCGAAGGAACAGCCAAGCATTCTAGCACACAGCTTGGGTGTGGCACAGAATATAAACAAAAGAAATTAGTAATATATATTTCATTCAACACTTTGCGACACTCATAGTAAAAAGAATTGATAAATAAAACACCTATTTTGCATTCAACAATACCAAGTGAACCCGCCGCGGTGGCTCAGTGGCTAAGGCGTTGCGCTGCTGAGAACGAGGTCGCGGGTTCAATTCCCGACCGCGGTGGCCACTTTTCTCATGGAGGCGAAAAGCAAAAATGCCAGTGTATGCGAGATTTCGGCGGACGTTAAAGATCCCCAGGTGGTCAAAATTAATCCGGAGCCCTCCACTACGGCGCCTGAGTGCCTGCGTTGCGTCGGTGCGTTAAACCCCACAATCAATCAATCAATACCAAGTGCATCATGCATCTTTAGCAATATTTTGCAGATCAGAAACTATAGGAAATATTTAGTATGACCGAGAGCGAGAGAATTGCAAAGGAAGAAAAATTAAGTCAATGACCTTAACTGCAATAATTGTTTTTAAAATACACAAATAACAGTGGTTTTTCTCTGCCTTCATATATGCCGTTTGTCGTTTATTCCTTCTTGTTCCCTACAAAAATTATACAAGCATTACAAAAAACAACAATCAATGGGCGAGCATTGCTTCACTTCTCCTGCGCCAAACCACCGTGAGGGCAAATTCGTTCTCTCAGTCATAAGTTGCTATACGGGAAAAGCGATCCGACCACACCGCAGCAGCGTCGTACAGCAACGGAAACGACGACGGTCATGAGTAGAGACCGGATTTTAGGCATCGCTTCTTGTGGGCAGAGAAAAAGTCAGATTTTTAGCGCGGATGCGGAATTTTATCAGATGCGAAACATCTCATGCTCGGGGCTGTGTCCCTCCCTCCCTCCTTGTCGTTGTCCGCCGTCCGCACTCTACTGTGCATTAGCATTTCTTCAGCCCCGTCAGCATTTGGGCGGACGCCAGTGCCCACCTCCCCTCGCGGGAACCCCTGTGTAGATGCGACGCATAGGCGGAGCGGCGAAGAGACCGGGTTTTATAGCGCGCATAACGTTGAGGGGACTGCGTAAGCCGGTCCCAGTCGATGACGACGTTGCCGTACTTGTAAAGCGGCGTGGACTCTAGGTGTTTGAGCCAAGCGTGGACGTTGATTCGCCGGAGAACGGCACACCAGTTATATGCGCAGCGCGCCCGAAGGAGAGGAAACCGCGGAAGAGAGAGTACTGCACATGCGCCGGCCCCAGCGCGTCTGCCGCGGCTATGACGGAACGTGCCGCAGCTATGACGCAACACAATCCAACACAATCCACTTTAATCCAATCCAATCCAATCCAATCCAAATCCAATCCAATCCAATCCAAGCCAAGCCAAGCCAAGCCAAGCCAATCGAATCGAATCCAATCCAATGTCCCTCGCGAGAGAGTGTTCGCTATCGGAGAGGAGAGTGGGGTGAGCGGCGGAGAGCGCAGCTGGCGCGGCGAGGAGAATGGGGCAGGGGTGGACAACGCCGACGACAACGACGACGACGCCCGAGGGGCAAGGTGAGTGAATCAGATGCTCTGCATCTAAAAGAAATAGTTAGGCGGCGCCCGGTTTCGATGCCACGAATCCCTGGCCCTAACGGGAGGTACGTGGTGGTCTTCCCACTGCCCTACAAATCGATACGGGAGCTAATGCTACGAACGCGCCTTAAGTCCTTCACTCATTGAAACTACGTCAAGCAGCAACTGATACAACGAATTCACGCGAAGCTCAACGTCAACGGGAACGACGAACTGAAAACTAATGGGAACTTCAGTCGACCCCATGGCTGTTTGCATACTACTCAGGGTTCCCCTACGGAAAGATGTTGTAATTTTTATTTCTTCCCGCTCCTAATCTTCGCTGTGTACACATACACATGGTTTCTCTCAAGTTTCTTTCTTTTAAAAACCGAGTTCTCTTTGAATTTGGCGAAGCCGACGAAAAAATAGATATCGCTCGTCGACATAAAACGATTTATCAATACTGAGACATGGGCGAAAATCGCAATAGCGATAAGTTGCCGGCAAGGCTGAAAAGTAGGACCTTGAGAAAAAGCGAGGAGAAGAATGCAAAAGCACAGTTGCGACCGTCGCGTAAGAAAGAAAGAACGGCGACAGTGAGGCTGGGGACATGGGCGGAGAATAAATTGAAGGAAGATGGAAATGCCTTGTTAAACGACTGGTGCCTTAGCAGCTTCTGTCGCTATGTCTGGAAAAGGAAGCAGACCTGGCGATGGTTCCTGCAAGGAAATGGCGCAACACGATCTAAGAAATCGTCCTGGAGTCACACGAGAGCTACAGGACATGCGCTGGAAAACGACGTTAAGGAAAGCGCGGGAAAATAAAGTCATGCGTGTTACGGGTTAAATTAAGCCATGTGTTGCTTGAAAGACACTAGCCTCGTATGAAGCATGCGCAAGCAAGTGCCCTTCCTTTTCGCCTTCCTTCAGAGAGAAGGAAAGGGAAAAGCTAAAGGAAAGGCAGGAATGTTAACCAGCCTATAGCCTAGTATGCTATCCTACACGTGAGAAAGGAGAATAAGAAAAAAGAATAAAACAGAAAAGATGGGCACAGGTAAAGGCAGAGCGTAAAGAGGTGGGACCAGCGTTAGGACACTGTAGGCCAAAGGGTTCAGTGAGTTCAATAGAGGGTGTTTTTTTGTGCTACATTCTCAGACGGTGTAAAGAGTCAACAGCTTTAAACACGAGTTTACCAATGTGATTCCCCACCGTACTCCAAAAACTAACTTTTATTTTGGCATCAACAATGAGAATATTCTGCTCGATTATTTATTTTAGTGTCTTACTTAATGATGCTTTTTTAGCCAACATGTGATTCTTTGATATATTGTAATTGTCAAATACTTACTTTCTATCAGAACGCTAAGCCAAGAGCTACACACTATTCCGCGTATTCCAGGAAAATCACAGTTCGGGTTAAGTTGAAAGTTTCTAAATTGACAGGGGAATAACACGGGCGTACAGTGTGCATGAAAGCACAATTGTGTGAAGTTTGTTGAATACGCCTTGCAGATGCTTCTATAATGGCATATAAGGTATTGAATACAATGGCCCACGTGGAACAAAAGCAGCGTGAAGATTACGGGTACACAGGTGGTGAGTTGGAAGAGATGGATGCGCATATAAACAAATCATCGGTAAGTCGTCCGGTAATGGCTTCACATTTCTTAGGGGAGTACAGTCCTGATGAGTGCTATATAATGAGCATTAACCCCGAGCTCCCAAAACACCGGGAGCCCCGCTGTCTAGATGACTGAGCGAACAGCTCAGTGGTGCAATCACCACAACTTTTGGGCAAAATAAAGTTACTACTACTACTACTACTACTACTAACCACTACCACTACCACTACCACTACCACTACCACTACCACTACCACCACTACTACTACCACTACCACTACCACTACTACTACTACTACTACTACTACTACTACTACTACTACTACTACTACTGCTACACAAAACACAAATGATTTAAGAGAACAGGTTCGCTTCACCGTGTGTTAGTGTTAAAGCACAAAAAGAAGCTATAAATTCCGGACAAACATTATTTCAGGCATGGAGAGAGATATGAGGGGCCGGTGGATTTCTGTGTGGAACCTTTTACTGTGTTGTATTCGTTGGAATGACCGACGCAATTGTTCGCCACCAGAAGCGTGTAGCGCGTCGTCTCAATCAGGGTGGAAGAACTGATGATGATGAGGGTTAGAGTTTTTTGGCGCACCAGGCTGGGGCAAGAGCCCAAACAAAAGTTTAAATAAAATGGCTACTAAAGCCAAAAAAAAAAAAATTTTACGGCAATGGTGATGCTGGTTATAGGGCCAGATTGATTATGCGTGATAGGAAATGAGTTTAAAAAATTCACATCTGCAATACTCAAACACACGTTTTTAAAGGAAAAAATGGCATCGTCACCCAAAACAGAGATGGATGTAGGGGAAAGTGTCTGAGAGTTCGCTGAAGTGTTTGGTCGTGTTGCGTGAAGTCCTTGCATGTGATTAGATGTCAAAGGATAGTGCCTCTCCGCACTGCTCACTTGGGGCTAGAAGATCCCGTAGCAGATACGAGTGCTTTGCATGGGTGTGCCCTATCGCAGACTACCAAGGCGACTTTCCCTTGTCTGTTGTGAGTCAGTGTGTACCCAAGTGTGGCTTTATTACAGTAGTTTGTTGCGTCTGTTCTCAAATGTTTGCCTGTTTCGTCGGTTGTCTTATGTGTTTAGGTCTGTGTAGGTATCGTTGTAATGTCTCAGTGTTCCTGAGTGCAGCAGCAGGCCCTCTCGTCTGCCCAAATCTTCCGCAATCCCCGCGTGTCCTGGACAGCAGAGAGCAGCTGATGCTTCTTGCATACACAGACTATAGTGTTAAATAAAGATTATTATGTGGTTTTTTGGGGGATATGCGATGACAGTGCGCGAAACACTCAAGAACTATAAATGATAGACTTCGGAATTTCATTTTTAAGAAAGTGTCGTCAGGATGGAAGAACTAAAAGAAACACTGAGTTATGTTTCATAAATCTAATATTCTAGCGCCCTCCCAGCCTGTGTCGCCGTTCCAGCAGTATGACAACCAAGACCAGCACGACACAACGATCCCGTGCATGCATGGAGAAACTGGGTAGCTAGTGTGTTTGCACCATGGTTGGAAATAGTACAGGCATGCGCTTCTCGGCCCGCTATAGAGACCCCTACTCTTAGTCGCTGGTAACTGGCGCAGAAGTGCTCATTGGCATAGCTGATGAGCGTGTTTGGAGCCGAGGGGAAGAACCAGCGCAATTTTGTCAACAAATAGCGCAAGAAGAAAGAGAGCAAGGACGGAGGGGTTAACAGCCACGACAGCGTTGAGGGAAGTTAATCGGGTTAATTCTCAAGCGAGCCGAACAAATAGGTCTGAAAGTTTTAAGGACGCGCCACTCCGCAAGACAACTTCGCTTAAACTTGACTACGACGAAGTTTGTGAGGGGGGAGAATCCTCTTGGAAGGACTTGCACTCAGCAAGTGGCCCCATGTCAACAGCAGCGAGATGTTGTGTTCACACAGAAGCTCATTCCGAATTGGGCGCCTGCGACTGTTTGATGAGGCGTGACGGCCCAGCTTCAAACAAGCTGCGTTTTCGCCGTCTCTGTCGATTCCGACAGGCCTGCGAGTGTGTTCGTGTTGAAACGGACCTAAGTTTTCAACTACCATTGGTGGAGTAAGCTTTAATTCCGGCTGGAACTGTCTACAACGGACATTAACTACAGGTGTGTAAGCCTGCTTCCATGAGCAGTATTCACCGACGCACCAGAAGCAAAGAGGTCTAACTAGGCAACTAATATTTCAAGTAATTTTCTGTATCAGCGCATTCGTGTACATTACTTTAGAGAACCTTCTATTAGGTAAAATTATTCTAAAAACTGTATCTCACGCCCAGTGAGCTCATCAGAAGAGGACCTCACACACGCTCTTTCATGCCCCAATATTATGGCAAATGCTTCGTATAATCAAGAAAAACATTTATCTCTGGGACGTAATAGAATTGAGGTCTTGTCAAAAGTGGTTTTACTCTTGTATCTTGCTCGGTCTGTGGGAGGATTCCCCGCAGTAGTGCTTCCGCTGGCACGAATATTAGTACCCTTGAACCTGTCGATGATAAAACGGCCTCATTGGCCAATTTAATAACGTGCACAGGACAATGCAATCTTCTAAACTACCTTCTGGGCGCAAGTCACGAATTCGCGCAAGTACCGGATCTTGCATGTTCGCACGGAAAGGCTTTTTTTTTATTTCTACAGCTTCGCACAACCCACCTGGTTTTAAAAGGTGCTGCAAAATCAAGAGGCACCTAATGCTGACGCCTGCCTATTTTTGTTAAGTGCGCAACACCCTGAACATTATGCAAGATGGTAGGTCGGCTCGCTTGTCTTATTCATTTTTTCCCAACAACTTTTATTTTGACAAATATTTTATGAAACTATTCTGCCACGGAGGCGAACGACAAATCTCAATACCCAGTTTTCCTTAGCCCGTGAACTCGATTGCGCAAATTTTCCTCAATACGGTGATGGCGAGATTACGTGACAGCAGGCGAAAACCACAAATACGCAGTCTCACGCTTGAATAACATGTAGTGTGCTTAACAGTGAGGGAGTCAGCCCTTCTCCAATCTACTGAAATAGCACCAGCTGGCGTTTCCGGTATTTCTAAATATGCTGATGTCTAAAAAGTGCAAGCGATTGTCAACATGCAGTTCAAATATAAACTTAGCATTATGGGCAGCTGTGAACAGTTCCAAAACAACCACAGTTACTATATCAATCTTATTACTGCACCGAAGCACACTGAACAGATGTCTCTGTAACAGGACCATTTGGACACCTGAAGCCTCCTTAAATATTTTTGCAGCATCCTATCATGATGTGCGAACCGGAGCGATGCAGAAATCAATTGGTACAACACCCTTTCGCCAAAAGGCTGACCCTTGATAAGCAACGTACGACGACTGCCGGCGAATCTACGAAGCCACATGAAATTAGTGTAGTGATGCCAAGTTCATCTTGCAATTTCACATTCCCATAAGTATCAATTATCTCATTAATCTCATTTTAACGTCATATTGAGGCGCATTGCAAAATAAGTTTTGCATGTACATCAACCACTAACTCAAACCGGAATTGTCCTTCAGGAAGTTCACAAGCGTGGTTATAGAGTTCCGTGTCAAGGAATTGTCATAATAGACAACCTTTTCAGGCGTCTCCGTTCAAATTCTTCTTGTCTACTATTTTTAGGTGAGGTTTTAGGGCGGCATCTTAGCGGTACACTGTGAAATCTCAACATTTGAGGTAGGTTTTTTAGTAAAAACCACAAATTCGGAAATTGTTTTATTAGTTGACTTTTGACAAAAAACATGCTTGCTTGACGGAAAAGAAATCCTACCGGAGTGTTAAAATGGGTCAAGGTTCGCACAAAGGATCGAATTTGTATTTCGGCCCACAGACTCCTGTACGTAGTTACCAAGTCACTGATAAATCAGATCGATAAAACCAAGCGGCGAATGACCGGTGCATATTAGCGACGTAAGAGCTTTTTCTTCGGTTCTGCCATTAAAGTGTTACCATGAAGGCGAAAATTTTTTGAAAGCGTTCTGAGCGTAATAGAAATGAAATATGTTACAAACCAAACGTTGGCGTAATAAAACGTGGCCTGTATTTTCACAACTCATATCCTGGCGGTCCCACTGCAGATGGTTTTAAACTAGGTCAAGCTTTCGATAAGTTGTTAATATCCTGGATTAGCTGCTTGACGTCCTTGTTTTGTGAAGCATAATTATTAAAATCGTCAGAGATAACGCGAAAACTTGTTTCACTTGTTTGGGGATATTTTTATTTTTGCAAGGCGTTTTTATGTGTTACCTTCTTTCTTGGAGCAAAAGTCATGTTTCTCGTTTCTTTTTGGATAAATCTGCACCCTCAAAAATATTGCAAGGTTAACCACTGTACTGAAGTAGAAACTGCAGAGTTCTCCTCTAGGTAAAGTAGGCGACAAAAACAACTCAGAACAGGCAGAAATGACTTATCATCTTCTTCTATTTTAAGGACCTTCCGTCCTACGACGCAACGGCTGATTTGGTGAGAATAATGAAGCAACACTCCGGGTATTACAAAACAGGAAGGCAGCTATCACGGATTGAAAGAAGCCCATCGAATAACTAAATAATACAGTGAAGGTTCATTTCAAGGACGAATATTTACTGGAACAATCTTTTCCGAAATTCTCGTGCGATGGGAAAAGCGCGGTTACTGATTCGCCGGTCGATTGGCGGCGGCTGGTATGCCCCGCTGAAGAGAGATGTTCAATGGCACTCCCGCTATGAAATCCTGCTTTTGATGTACGGAGCTACCGCCATTATGGCTACATCAGGAGCAACCACACGAAGCAAAACTTCCAAATCAGCACATAAGCAATAGTGTTTTGCCCCTCAATGACCGTTTTGTCTTATTTCTCTTTCTCAAGGAACGCCGGGACGGCACTGGACACTGAAAACGGCCCGCAACGAAAAAATGCGAGCCATTTTATGCACAAAATAAATATGCCGACCTGTCTTACGTTCACCACAAAAATAAACACGAGACAGTGCCGATAGTTTACTGCGCTGGTATTCTCGTTTTAAAGTGCTACAAAACTTAAACGCGATATGTAAACTCGAGCCAAAATAATAAAAAGTCCAGCTTCCGCAAACAAATCAATACGAATGCTTTTAATTTCTTTTGCAGTTTCTCCTTAGCAGGCCAGAAAGCAGGTGTTCCCGTCAGTTCACAATATCTGACAAACTGTCAAGATTGGTAAAAAAAAATCGCGCCATCTCCACGAAGTGAATGATGATGCGAATGGTTGAAGTAAAATATGGGGGAAGCCAGCATCTCACGAACGTCCGCTCAAGAACTTCTTTTGTAGCCTAAAGACGGCAAACTTGGTTCGAAATGCGCCAGTCTGTGCTAGCATTGCTTGCCCGCAAGCCAATATTCGCGAGAAAAACTAGCAATAAAAGACGCACACCATAGATGCAGGCACGGAGCGAATAATGAAAGACAGAGATACGGAAACGCAGTAGTAATAAGGAGTGAAATTAGTAGTCGATATTCAAGCCGGATATTCAGATGGAAAAAGTTTAAGGGGACCGTAATCACTAAAACCATGCAGTCAATGACATAAGCTCATTTTCTGCTTCGCTCTCCCCGAAAAAAAAAATGAAGTGGAGAGAAACGCCTTGAAAATGATCAACGTGGCTGTTATCACTTCTTTAGGAAACTCATTGAGGAGCCATTCTAAGGTTCCGTAAGGCTACAAGCCTCTATCGGTAATCTGTTGTATAAACACGAAAAAAGGTTGCGATATCCCCTGCCTCTAGATATGCGACGACAGCGATAAAAAATTGTAAGCTATGATGAGGAAGATTTAATGTCCTGAAAAGCGAATAGACAAGGGGCAAGCGAATCTGACATTCTTCCCAACGCGTACACGGAATTCTCGCTGAGCTTTATTGTGGTTAATGATCCGTACACAACTAACGGACAACGGCGTCAACGACGAGGTCGTTGCAAAATTGGGTTATTCGTTACGATGAAGTTTAAAACGAAGGCTAATAAGAACGAGGCAAACGCGAGGCGAGGCTGAAGTTCAAAGAAAACTTTTCGAGGCGGAAGTTTTTCTGCCCTAGATTTTCCATTATGGGGGACATTTAGCGCGGTCGGGACCCTAATGCGCAGAGCACCCATAACCTTCTCGAAGGCCGTTCTCCAAGTGAGCCTTTCTCGAATGGGTGACTGCCGGCTTTGAGTTTTGTGCGTATGCTTGGGTTTCAAATGTAATTACAAAAAGTCAACTTCCTGCCTTTCAGCAGTCGAGCCACTTAATCATCCAGATGGGCTGCACTCAGCGCGTGGTTTTTACTTCTGACTTTTACGGCGGTCGCATTATTCAACATCGTGACGGCCACTGGTGAGAGGGGAGAATTGTCGATAATAAAGAAATTATTTTCGAGAGTTTCTGCGAATCTATTTTACTTTAGTTTTATGCTTTGTAGAGAGTGGACAGTTCATTTTTCAACCGGAAGACCTTGCGCCCGGACATAAAAAAGGAAGTTGCATACGAGATAAGTGAACGAGGAGTGTAATGAACTTTAGCTTTTTATTTCTTTCTTACTCCGGTGAATTAGAACAAAACCGCGCTTTAGAGTTGTACGATGCCAAGACTGCCAAGCTTATAGGTTTGTCTTCAAAGACGTCAACAAAGAAGTTACTTGAACTTGGACAGCACAATACCCGAGAAAAGACAGAGGAAGCCCATCATACTTCTCAAACAGAACGACTCAAGCTAACACCCGCAGGACGAGCCACCTTAAGAAGATTGAACTATGCAAAGCCGGCGACACGAGATCACAAGGTTAGGATCACCCACTAATTCGGCAGAACATCAGGGTAATGCCACCACCACGACACATGCACCCAATTTACAATCAAGCTCACCGAATCACACGAGGCAGGGTCATGAACATAAAATATGGCCAAAATCTGACTACAAAATACGCTGACACATCCCCTTATATTCAACGGCCAGCCCACGCGGTGTGCGTCACCAACTGAACAGGTCAAGAAAGGAGATCCTTCAGCGTCCGTACAACACAGACGGAAATTGCAGAGGAAGTGGCTATTGACCTAGCCTCAATGACTAGTGAGGACGCCATCACAGTGCTTACGGATTCGCTATCAGCATGCCGCAGTTATGTATGAGGACGCATCTCCATAACAGCCCTCCGCATCCTCGAAACCAAGGGTAAGCTACCCGATATACAAATCGTCTGGGCACCTGGACACACATCATTCACCGCTAATGGGGCTGCCCATGTCGCTGCCTCCGCGCATGTACACCGGGACATTATCTACGAGATACAAGCACCACCTGCTGTCCCCGAGAAAGAACCTCGCATAAAATATGGAGATATTCTGGCCTACTATCGCCATAGCAGAAAAGTTTTCCCGCCTCCACATACCGAGTTACGCAGAAAAGAAGCCACCAGCCTCCGAAGAATACAAACTCCTATTCTCATCGCACCCTTCTTCATGCCTTCTTCCCCACCCTATACCAGGCCACCTGCAATTTTCTCCCTTACCCTGAACTCTCTACCACCAAGTATAGGAGTGTGACAAACCCCACGCTTACCCCCCAACCCTTCCCTCTCTTACGAGCAGTGGGTGTGCTTCCTGGAAGTCCTCACCCTGGGACTAAGCGCATACTGGTGAAGAAGGCCTGGAGTGCCAGGCAAGGCCTAAGCATCCCGAACTACGGACGCCCCCACAGAGCGGGTACCCTCACAGCAGCACCAGCGCTCGTAAAATGAGCATTTATTCCTCCTCCTTTCGCTGCCAGCCGTGAACACGAAAAGTTGTATACTGACAGTGTCGTTCCGTAACTACGTCTAGCTTATTTTTTCTCGTCCCTGTGGAACATTTCAAACGAAGCATTCTTCATATTTTAACGAGTCTTAACTACGTATGCTGCTGCTGAGTCTGGTTATTTTGTCGGACATGTTTCGGTCTTTAAAAAAAATTAGGGCTTTTTGCCCCGGCAATACACGTTCGAGCTCCGGCATTCGGGCTGCTCTTTTTTTTTTTTTTTGTAGTGTCGCTTCCAAGAGTACGCATGGTGTTTTAAGACGAGTGATATTTCTTGTGCACTTAAGCCTCAAAAATTTTGATCTGTCCGTCTCTCTGTATGTCTGCCTGCCTTTCCCTCTATTTACCCACCCGGCCGAAAGATAACATAACTCTTGAAAAAACCGCTTACATATCCAAAACAATTCCGAAACACTAACTCTGCAAACCTACTATATATTAGTCAACACTGTTGAGCAAAAAAGAAACATTACGCCTATTCGGAGCAAAAGAACAATGCACAACGGGTACTGGCATTGTTCTTTGAAGTGTAAATAAATGTGTGCTTGATATTTGCGATAGCAAACAAAAAATACATCTTGAGAGCGATATCTTGACGCAAAAATGCAATACCAGCTCGCTCGAGCCTGGACCTCGTGGCACAATTTCAGGTTCAACAGTAAAAAAGGTTTAAGTAGATGGTGGGAGCATAAGAACGCGGGAAAATTCAATTGTCTTTAGCAAACATTCTCGGTGTTTATCGTGGGAGTATCTAAAGGGAGGGTAAGATTATAAGAGGTGGGTAGCGAAAAGAAGAGAGGCATTCACGTTGCAGAGGCGGCACAAAAGTATCGTCTTTCGCCAACATTGGCAGCTTAGTGAGCAGATGCCGGGCATTTTTTTTGTTATTCCTAATATTAGTGTCAGCTTCATTTGCGCCTCATTTAAGAAGATGCATAATTGAACCAAAACTATTGCGAATTCATCTTTTGTCACCGTTTATTCAGTGCGTGGACTTCCACATCATTGGTCTTGAACAAGACGACACGTCGGTGCCCGCAACTTGACTAGAGAGGGAAAAAAAGAAAAGTTCTTTAGTAAAGATCACTAAAAGGAGAAACAACTTTACATTGTTTGTTACCAAGAAATGAAATGGAAAAAGAGTACGGTGATTTCTACCATACGTCGTGATTTACTTTGGGGGATTTCTGAGGCTCATATGTGTTAAAGAAACGCTTGCCAGAGAAAAAAAGAATCATCGAAGTCCAGAGTTTCTTCGTTATCCTAACGTTGGTATTCCAAATATTGGCTATAGGCATAACGCCACGTCCACGGTAAAGTAGCTACGATGAATCTTTATAGAGACTGCTAATATCGGTGATACAGAAAGTGGCGCGACTGCACGTACGCACATAGGGCCCCTAAGAGGTGCTTTGTAAAATCTCTTCTTGTTCATTAATATCATAAAATATAAAACGAATCTATGTTTCCCTCAATGCACAGGGTCTCTAGTATTACGGGCCAATGAATCCCAATGATTAAAGCTTGCCGCAGATAGATAAAGTCGACGACGCTCAGACTCTATTGTAGCTATCCAAAAAAGACCACTAATGCCACTTTCATTTTGTGTTTTGACATGATGTGAACCTACAGCTCAGGAAAAGAGAATCAGTGACAAATGAGTCGCCCGCTATGTATTCTATATTTAGCTTTGGCTAGTTTTTATCTGCGAGGAAACCTATAGCGTATCTAAAGATTAAATAACGCCTGTTTTTATTATCATTGCATGAAGGTAGGGGAAATATAGTAAAGGCAACAATTGTCGGTGGATGACAAGCGTTCGAGGACAGGGCGATTACGGAGGGCAGGAAGAGTTAGAGAGGTTTTTATTCTTCGCGGAACTTCATGTCATTACCGCATTTTTTGGTTTATTCTCCGCGATATCTCTCCTTCCGTCTGCCAGTAACGCTATGTGCTTCAAAATTCTACAAGGACCATCAGGGCCACGCGAATGACTGTTGTTCACGTCTCGGCACGCCACAGCACGCCCGCTCATGTGACGGCGAGGTTCGGTCAGTTTTCGGGATGGTGGGCTGCAGTGCGGACGTGTGTACAGTTTTGTGATGCCTCTCCTAGTAGATATCAAGCCACGGATCAGGATTGGCGCCGTAGCTTTAGACTCGCCGTTCCCGGTATGGATGACGAGTGCCGAGATTAATCGCTGGAAATAATGCTTGCGCGCTATCTGAAGATTCCCAATCAGATGATTACACGCCAATACTCGCCATATAACAATACGCACTGAGGTGTTTCTACGACATTTTCCCCCCACCGATCCACCAACAACGTCAAAGACCATATCAAGTAGGTGAAGTAAGTGAGCACACGAAAACACCGAAGACTGGCCCTACTCATGCTTTCATGAGCAAGACAAACCCGGCCTTACGTCTTTGAGCGCTACAAACGGGCGCATTAGATTTCGTAGCTTGGAGGACAGCAACACCGACACGTGATAACGATTCCTAATAGGCATAGTCATCCAAAGATGGAAAGGGGAAGGTTGAAACGATCCCACTTTTTTTTATGCTTTAGAGTTAGGTGTAAGGTTTATTCTGCAATAAAACGTGGCTGATGATGTACGCTACATCTAATGAAAATTTAGCAGCATTGCATGTTTTTTAGATGCGACTGCATCTCATTCACTCGCCTTGTCCCTGCATTCGGCGTCGGCGTTGTTGTCGGCGTCCGCCCCTCCCCCATTCTCCTCGCCGCTTGAGCTGCGCTTTCCGCCGCTCACCCCCTCTCCTCTCCGATAGCGAACACTCTCTCGCGAGGGGCATTGGATTGGATTCGAATGGATTGGCGTGGCTTGGCTTCGCTTGGATTGGATTGGATTGGATTTGGATTGGATTTGGATTGGATTCGGATTGGATTGGATTGAAGTGGATGTGTTGGATTGTGTTGCGTCATAGCCGCGGCAGACGCACTGGCGCCAGTGCCAGTGCGTCTGCCTGCGCGGTGCCTGCGCCGCTCCGCTCCATGGTTCCAGCGCCGTTCCTCCGCTGCCCAACGCTGCCTTCAATGGAGACTAACAAGCCTGCTATCGCGATGGTCGGCGCAACCTCAACGAGACCCCTATGCGTCGCATCTACACAGGGGTTCCCGCGAGGGGAGGTGGGAGTTTTTCATATCACGAAGTAGTTATAAAGGCAATGACGTGGAAACGGACCTACGTACAGGTGCCTACTACAGGCTGCCCAATATGATGCGACGTCTACAGATTAGAAGGTTAGTTTACGTTCTTCAGAAAAAAAGTGACGAAAGTAACTAGTAAAACAAAGTAGAAATTTTCCATAGATGAATGATTGAACGAAGTGAAGCGCAATAAAATAACCAACGCATTCGATTGGCAAGCTCTACTTGTCTCATCATCAAAGCCTACAAAACCACGAGGCTTCAACATGCCAGCTTCACCACGATAGTGACATACGTGTAACCGCTTCTGCTATAGTGTTACGAAATACAGATGCTGCCGAAAAAATGGAGGACGGTTTACGTGCAAAGTAATCACCGAAATATTTTCAATATTCTTACATTGCGAGTAATTGGCATAGATTGCTGCCGTTTGCCATACTTTGTATACTGTTAGCAAGCAATCAATATATCGGTACTTGCACAACGACGCGGTAAAACAAATAGCCTCGGTTAAGGAGCAACTTAGGTACAGCCATGTGAAAATGAACCACGAACATAAAATCATAAACCCGAAGGCATATATAGCGCGACCTCTTTCGGAGTAAGCACATTCCGAACGGTTCAGTTTGGACGGTGAAGTATGATAATAGCATTTCCAAACATAAACCTCAATCGCACTGTTTCACGCCAAGGAAACATAATTTTAGATGTTGGCAGCTCTCGCTCATATTTAATTTTCCACAAATGCACATTAATCCTTGAAGGACCAGCACTCTCCTCTATGCTGAGATTAGAGGCCTTGTTGGCAGGCCTTGAAAATTGATAAGCAGTGTTACGAAGTTGTCACCTTACCGCTGGCAATCAGTTGTCACATTCGTGCAGGCGTCCCAGCAACGGGCTCCGTCGCCTCCGTCATCCGAGGTAGCGTGAAGAACGGCCAGAAAAAGTTGCTGCCTTGGTCACGACGGAAAGACCGGAACAATGCCCTTGTGCGCGAGGTTACAGTACAGGACTCGAGCACTGGGTCAGCATTGATTCGCTGCTCCAAAACTAATGAACTTCTGCGCTATGCCCAAAGCGCTAATGGTCAAACAAGTTCTCCCCCTGCTTTTTGCACACGGCGTGAACATAGCACAGATACACTCTTTCCAGTGAGGGGTTGGTAGTAGCAGCAAACGCTGAGTCGAAGAGAGAGGGAAAAAATGAGTTTTTCCCTGCGGCGTCCGCGTTCTTCGGGCATGTCGCTGCACGCGACGGTTGCCGCCGCCGAAGTTTGAATCACGCCTGCATGGAGGCGCCCTTGCGCCGGCCGTTCTGCGGCATGTTGTGATCTGTCCGAGGCAGGCTTGTACTCGCAGAACATTGCAGGACGCGCGAATACGGTTGTGGCGCGCAGAATCGTAACAGTAGACACGGGAACCTTCCGCAAAATGCCTATTTTGTCTTTGAGTCCGTATCAAGCCTGCTTAACATATAGGCATGAAGTAAGGGAATGGAAGCATTTAAGCAATAGTTTATTGTGCATATAGTACATATTTTGACTAAGTGGGGTTTTTAGTGCATGCTTCAATGTGGTCCTATGTGCGCTTCTTAGCGCCTAAAAATGTCATTTTCGTGTTATATATGCCTTTTTCGGTTTTTTGCAGTGGATGGTCTGCAAGAAATGTTTTCGCTTCAGAAGCCCTCATTGGGGTGTTTGTGGCAACCCACTTGCAAGAAAAAACCGCGAGCAGTGCCCAACAAGCCGAGAAACGCAAACCGTGCACGAGCCACCACACCCTCGAACTGGCCACATTGGCCGAGCCGCCTGAGTCCCGTACACAGCGATACCGCAGCCAACCTTACTGACATCACCCCTGTCCACACGAGCTGTTTTGTTCTGTGTCCTTCTGCCGCGCTGTGTCCGTGGAGCAACGGCGAAAACTTTTGCTCTTGTGCCCTATCCTTTTCTAACGCTAGAAATAACAAACAAAATTAACGCCGTTCCACTCAACGTGAAAGCTGTCGGAAGTGCAGAGCAGCGATTCATCATGATGGGCTGTAGCGCCGTTATGCGCTCACTACTATCACCCAATGCAATTCAAATTTCCCGCCTCCGCTGTGCTCGCGCGCCCTCTCCCTGAAACAGCGCCAGCAGGAGTTCTTTTCTTTTTGTGCTTGCTGTTCCGCCCGCACGTTCCGGCGTTACACTGCCACTTTTTTCGCTCACTATCGAATACCAACCTAACGAGCGTTCTGAACTAAATGAATGCAGGTGCTGCCGGCTAGTTACGAATATTTTGCCCCAAATGTACCTGTACTTTTCTTTGCACTAAACAACGGGGAGATGTATGACAAGCGCCAGTGGTTAACGAGTTTCAAATTGTTATGATTCAAAGTTTTCAAAGCCTCTGCGAGACGCCCAACGACGGGTACGCCGGGCTCTACTTGGGCCCGCTATCGCGCAGCAGCGCCTGATTCCGGCATTCGCTTGACATCGACCGTTACAACGAGCTATGATGACACGCCGGGCCCGTAAATTGCTCTTCACTTTAAAAATGAAGAAAATAAACACGACACAGGCGCGCGCGTGCCACTCAAGGTCAAAGGCGCCTCCTAGAGGAAAACCCCTTGCGAATCTGATACGCTAAGGTTTGAAGGTAACGAACACATGTGCAGCCATCCTCCGATCACGGGAACACTGCATATATGCAGCACGTGTAGGACGAAGAAGGAACGAAAAAAAAACTCCCACCTCCCCTCGCGGGAACCCCTGTGTAGATGCGACGCATAGGGGGTTCACGTTGCAGCGTTGGACAGCGGAGGACACGGCCGTTGGAACGACGGAGCGGAGCGGCGCAGGCACCGCGTTTATAGCGCGCATAACGGTGAGGGGACCCACCGGCGCCAGTGCGTCTTCCGCGGCTATGACGCAACACAATCCAACACAATCCACTTTAATCCAATCCAATCCAAATCCAATCCAAGCCAAGCCAATCCAATCGAATCCAATCCAATGCCCCTCGCGAGAGAGGGGCATCGGAAAGGAGAGGGGGTGAGCGGCGGAGAGCGCAGCTCGCGTGGCGAGGAGAATGGAGGAGGGGCGGACGCCGACGACAACGCCGACGACGCCGCATGCAGGGGCAAGGCGAGTGAATGAGATGCAGTCGCATCTAAAAATGGAGCCTCCTACAGGAATGAGCATCTCGGCACTTTGAAGTGTTCGAGTCGTGATAGCCGTCATTGCTGTGCCGCAGTTGCAAATAATGTGGCGTGCTGTATTATACGGATTATCGGGATATAGTACATAGTTCCTGAATGATGTCATTCCAGCAGCTTCCCTAGTCATCCGCTCCTCCAGAACCGAATAGCTCCATGCGCTCGGTGTTTTTTCTTTGTATTTTAGATGCGAAGCATCTCATGCTCGGGGCTGTGTCCCTCCCTCCCTTGTCGCTGTTGTCCGCCGTTCGCACACCCACTGCGCATGCCTGACCAGGCACCGCTGATGATGATCGTGGCAGGATGCTCCTAGGGATTGGCGAACCAAAGAATCCATCACGAGATAGCTTCGCGTTCAACCACCGTCGTCATCTTCCCGTAGGAGAACCCTGAGTAGTATGCGAGGCATTCCTCCTCTCCTCTCCAACACTCCTCTCCTCTCCGGCATTCCTCCTTTCCTCTCCGGGATTGCGCAATGAATGGCAACACCTGCGGCTCCGCACGCGATAATGCGAAGCAGCCTAGGGTTAGAGACGCGACGGTAGCGGCTGCATACTCCGCTGGGGACGCCACTGTTGCTCCGCGGTATAAACGACGAGCGCGCGCGTTCCGCTCCCCTCATTCTCCTCCCGCAACGCCGCGATCGAACTGAAAACTAATGGGAACTTGTGTCGACCCCATGGCTGCTTCGGATACTACTCAGGGTTCCCCTACGGGAAGAAGGCGAAATTTTTTCTGGTAATGCTATCCGGCGGAACTAAAAGCTTTCACACCTCTGCTGTTAAAAGCGTTCTCCTTTGTTATTACAACCTTGTTGTTAATTACTAACTGCAGGTGCTTCTGGTAATCATTTGCAGAGCAGACGACGAACATTCAAACAAGCAGGTTTGTAGCTCTCACTGCAGCAGCCGCCTAATTTATGCCTTCTATTGCAAGCACACCGCAACTAGGTGCAAATACGACAAGCAAATTATCGGCTCCCCTGCATGGGACAGCCACCGACGTTAGTGGTCTATTCTTTCTTCCTGTGCGCATCATGTGTTGATAGCGGCCTTCCTTTGGGCAGAGACCTGGTTTTATGACGCCTTAACTCACTGTCAGCGGTGCTCAAAAGAATACTGCCTGGTTCCAGCTTTGTCATTTTCGCCGCTGTTTTAAAGAAATATTCCGTGGCCAACAGTTCTTGAGAAGGAATGCCCGTTTTTAAAAGCGTAAATGCCCATTAATATTTTTGGTTTTCATTCATTACATATGGTTCATTTATTTCTTTTGCCTGGGATATAGCGTTTAAAACTACTGTATGAAGCCATTAGCCATTTTGCGCCTGACGACACCGTTAAACCAAGGCCCCTTTTTTCTAGACCACTTGGGCTCTGATGGTGTTATTTTCGCGAGCTATACCTTCCCTTTCCCGGGATCATAGGAGGTCGCTCAAGGTGTACACACATTATTTGTATACTGCTCTTTCGCCCTCGTACATAAACAGCGATTCTTACGAATTTCTGGTAATATGTTTGAAATATGTACGAAGCGTACTGGTGATGCCCCTTTTGTTGAATATTAAAAGTCAGAGCTGTTGAATGGTTCGAAGTCGCGTTTTACCTGCCGAGGCTACACTTTGCCAAACACGCGTGCAATACCACAGGGCAGAGGATTATCTCAGGCCACCTAGGGTTCTTCATGCATGTCCAAATGTCGCAGAAGTAGTAAACAGTAGAGGAAAGGCTGCTGCAGAATTGTTGCAAAATTGTGAAGCAATGTACGTGTCGTATCGTATCATTTCCCATGACCTCACATAATCACGGTGAAGTTAGAGGCAGGTATAGAGAAAGGGGCTATGAGTCAGCAATGCAGAGCGTTTCTGCGCAGCTGAATTTCGATCCCCTGCTTGGTGGCAGCGTTGTACGCTATCCTGCTCGCATCCCCTATGCAATGCATGAACTCTAGTAATTCCGTGGGATGCGCAATAACGCTAACTGTTTGCTGTGACGTGCTGCCGCGTCAACCGTTACCGCAGCTCGATATACAATTGGCAATATTTTGAACGAACTACAGGTTAACAGCGTTGTACGTCGAAACTTGACGTTAGACCTAACGTACTTTCCTACACCCTCTGTTCGTTTTTTCGTGCTGGGTCTGCCGAAGAATATCATTATAGCTGGCGTAACAATAATGTGTTTATGCTTAAGCGAACGTGGCCTTAAATTTGAGCTGTACGGCGTGAATAGCATCATCCTACCTAATCTACAGGGAACTGCAGGCACCGGTTGATGGATGTAAGCTTCAAAGCTGGCTATTGGGCCTAGCCTGGGGCGTTCTGGCTTAACGAATTAAGATTCCCGAATTTCCCTCAGAACCGGCAAATTTCTAAAGATAATATTTTCGCACTTAAAGGGACACTGAAGTGATTTGTATACATTTCGGGATTAGTAGCGCAAATTGTAGTCCGGAGTCCATAGGCCATGTTTCGACCACTCTGAGCGCGTTTACACGAATTTATTGAGTAGAAAAATCAATCCGAAAATGCTGCCATCCTCTCTGGCACCCTCGCCCATTTTCTGTGGCATTTTCGTGTGACGTCAGGAGGAGATGAGCTGGAAATTGGCTGCTGCTACTGCACGGCTCGCGACCTTCCGACAGAGTCAGTCTAAGGTCCCTAAAATGGGCCTTAAGCCAGTCGGCCCAGCGTTTAGTCCGCCGGCCGCCGACGGTCGTCGCAATTCGCTCGCTCACTTGAAACTAAGCCACAACACATTTGTGAATGGAAGAATGTGCCTTTCTTTACTTTGTTAGTTTGTACACTGTATCAAGCTCCGAGTCCTGGTCGCTCCACACAAGCGCTGCACAAGTGCACACGCGACGCTTGGCTGACTGGTACGCTAGAAATCTAAGGCCACTTGAAGGCGGGAGAAGAGTCAGCGAAGTCAATATAGGTACTAAGGAAATAAAATCAACTAAAACGTTTACCGTACAGCGCAAAACTAGGGAGCAGGAAGCACTTTTTTGTGCTGGGTGAACAAGCACAGCGGTCAGCAGCACGACCACACATCTGCGAACGCTTTTCCGTCTAAGAAATGCAATTGCTAGACCTGAGATATTGTGGAAGCTTTGGGGACGCTTACTGCACGAGCGCTATACAACAAATAGTCACGTAAAGTACTTGAAATGCTAAAACTAAATAAATGTGTAAACTGGTTGTACATTATATATTTTATATACCCATCCCCGACAATGCTGGCTCGTGGCTGAGTGGTCTGAAGCGCTAGGATTGTTGTTTTGCAAGTCGCAAGTTCGAATACCCGACGGTACATGCTTTTTTTTGTTAGTTGATTTTTTCGTTTGCGGCCGATGTTTTCTAAACTGAGTTCACCATTTTTGGGCCGTAACGTTCACTGCTCCACGAGCTGAGTACGCAGAACGCGCGAAGACCGACACTGACGCGCTAGCGAGTTCTCGTTGGCGTGCTGTTGCCACAAGCAACGACTACTTGCGGGCAGTGGGCACAGGCCATGAATCAGCAGACCCTTGGCCTGGTGCGAACACGCTGTTTACGATACAGGCATGAGTGAGGCAAGCTCCGAATATCCGGGAAAAGCGCATGGCAATTGAGCGTCGCCGGTGACGCGCAGGGCGTTCATCCACTGCGTAGACCTCGGCTAGTGATTGCTATGATTCCAAGCCGTCATGGGAGGCTTATCTTAGGTATTTTGCAGCCAAAAACATGGCAGACGCGCGGTACGACGATTACTGAGATGTCGGGAATGCCCATCCAACGATGCCGTCGGATTTCAAGCATGTTGTTTTACAGAACCGAAACCGAAACTTGTTTGAATGCTAACCTTGCACATCGCCCAATCAAGGTGCATCTCATAACGTCGTCCCAGCCTTTAGTTGGTGGGGCCGCCGCTGACCGCGCATGGTAGTTTTAGATGCGAAGCATCTCATGGTCGGGGCTATGTCCCCTCCCTTGTTGTTGTTGCGCCGTCCACACCCCCACTGCGCACGCTCGGCTTGCTGAACGCCCGGTGGCGTCTTACCCTTGAATGGCTCCTGGAGCGACAGTGTTGCCGGTGTCTTCCTGGGCCGGCACGAGACGAGCACGCTTCACGCGCCTTGGACGTTTCATCGTCGTCGGCGGCGGTGTGCGTCGGCGAGTCTCAGCGGGCCGTGATTACAAGCAGCCCACAACCATCCGGGGAACGTGCATCGACCTCATCTTCAGCCACTTTAGTGTTTATCCACTAGAACAGCCCTTGACGTTACATTTCACAGACGTAAGGCGGTCATAATCAGAGCGGAACGCCAACCACAGCTCGACGTCACCTACGTTGAACATGAGGATGATAATGCCTACATAAAGACAAACTCATACCACGTACAACGTCTCTCTCTCTCTCTCTCGCTCTCTTCGTCTCTCTCTCTCTCTCTCTCTCTCTCTCTCTCTCTCTCTCTCTCTCTCTCTCTCTCTCTCTCTCGTTAATGCCTCTCCACTCTAAAACGCCCCCTACAATAAAATTACACTACCTTCCCGTAGGATGCTCATGGTAGAGCCTGTTCCCTCCCTTGCTATTGCGCCGTCCACACCTCCACTGCGCATGCGCGACTCTCCTCCATTCTCCTCCTCACAGCCACATAAACCAGGTGTGCACACGCACTGCGCGCTACTACACTGCGCATGAGTGTCTCTCCTCCAATCACCGTCTCACCCTACCAACGCGTCTCCTTACTCTAACACCACACACCAACTCTACTCACACTACTTACTTCAACTCTACGTACACACCAACCAACCCCCTCTGCTGCTTCGCACCCTCCTCAGAGTTGCCCCCACGGGAAGATGGTGAAATTTTTTTCTTCTTTCGCGCTTTATGAGATAATTACCGACTTATCAACCGGATAAACGATGAAAAGTGTGGTAATTTGAGCCAGTCTGCGCAGTGCAAGCAAAACCGGGAGCTTGACAAATTCAGTGTCCCTTTAAGGGACAGTCAGCTGGGAAGACCACTGTTGAAGTTCGAATTTTTGATGTTCATACTTATTAATTGTCCAAGAATTTTTACAAGCGATATCTACGATCCTACGCACTGCTGATTAGCACCCTTGGTCGGTTCCTCAGCTTTGGAAAATAGTGAGGGTCTCGTAAACCGTGTAATTCCTCCGAGGTGATAGATACAAAAAAACTTAACACAGTGGGTGAAGAGAAAATACTGCCTACAGCGCAGACCTGTATCGATATATGGCTGCCGTGTGTGCACAAAGCCCTACTAAGCGCGTAAAAAGACGAAGAGACAGATAGAGAAGGAAGTAATCGTTGAAAATAGAAAACGCCCAAAAACAGGAAAGACGGCTCAGGATAAAATGAGCATTCGGGAGGTAGAGACACACTTCCCCTTGTCTTTGTTCAACAACGGCGGCGTCTCCTCTCATGCAATTGCCCTTTTTCTACTGGGCGGTGCGACCAATGTTCCGTCTTTCCGCTTCGAAGCGTTGCGCGCTGTTTCGAAACCCCTCTGTAATCACACCTCCCGTTTCTGAGTCAGCCGCAAAAGCACTTACTTTTAGGTTGCTCGAATGTGATTTGTAAGACATGTTTTTGCGTTCGAAGTAAAAACGTTCTTCGTGTTTTTCTCTTGCCTTATGATACAAGTATCAAAACAAACGGTTCTTATATATTTATTGCACACCGTTTCCTCTCGTTTCTTGCATTTATCCTTTTTTATGTTCCTTCCTGTTTCCTTTTTCAAATAAAAAATCAAAGCCTTGTATCAGCTCTTAAATTGCTTGTTGATCATGTTAACTAGATCTCAAATCATCCCCGACCCAAGCGTTTTAATTTACAACGGCTACTGTTGGTGTGATCGTCAAGACTACGTGAAGGGAAATAAATGGATTGCCCGAGAGGGTGAGGCAGAACTCTGAGAGGCTGGCCAGGCTTGCTGTTTTGTTTTATTTCCATTCAGATAAGTGGAGTTGGTGGTGCTGTAAAAAGCACCGAAATTTACTTATAGAGGTATACATATGCATAAATAAAAAGCAAGAGAAAGTGAGATGAACGAGATTGGAAAGAGCTCGGCGACCAGGCGAAGGCCAGTGCCGGCCTGCAAAATCACCCACCGGGCCTAGCAATATACTCAAAGCCAGGGCGCATAAATTTTGCTCGAGGGCGAAACAGAGGTCCCCGCTTTTGAGAGAGGATTTTCTGCCCTTGAACATTTTCCGGCCCTTGCAGCGCCTGTTATTAATCTTCTTCTCACCCCTCTCGTTGCACGCCGTTCTGTTACCAGAGGTGTGGAAGATGGGGGCATCTACGGTGTCGTGCACTACTCGCTAGACTGTTCGGGCCTTTCGCTCAAAATGCAGGTTACGCGATGCAGCGTTCAAGCACAGCCGACTGCGATACGGCAGTACCGCATTTCGTCCGCCGTGCGTGGCTCCTGTTAAAGGAACCTTCTTTTAGGCGTCCGGGTAGCCAGGCAGCTCTATGATCCTTGGTCGGTTTGTTGAGGGACAGTGCAAGTGGTGCCCAAGCTGTAGGAAGGCTCAAGGCCCGTAAACGTGGGTGGCGGACTGAGGGGAGAAAGGGGACGCCCCTGTGAGGCAGAGCATTACCTCAGTGGGAAGGGCTGGCTGCATGGTCCGGCACGCAGACGAATTGAGGGTGTGTAACTTGCCCGATTCTCCGCTTGGGATTTGGGGCTGCGATGCGCTGTGATGTATTTTCGGCAAGCGGGGGAAGGGGGGGGGTGGTCTGATGAGTGGCACGCGTGAACTGCTTCAAACACGACTGAGTTCTCCTTGCCGGTGGAAGCCCTCTGACAGCGGTATCGTCAATCGCCAACTCAATTCTCAGTACAGTATGACCTCGAGCTCTTCCTAGGCATTACCAGCCCTGCCGCCAGCGGAGAAGCTTGAGGCTGCTGCCAGGGGCCGAAAACAGACAGAAACTGCAGTGGACTCCGACTCCCGTTACACGGCTGCGTCGAAATAATACGAGGCAAACCAAAAGTGCTGTTCAAGAGAAGCCTAGATGTATGTTTTTGGCATAGCTCATCAATCCTCATTGTGTAGTTATTGTGTCAATTTTCCACTCTGCGTTTAAGTACCCGTGCTGCGCGGCACAAAAAATACGCCAGAAATATTCTTTGGTGCATCTATTGGTTTGCTGTAAGTTATTTTTCGTTTACTTGACTCCTTAGGTAGCATATTATCTTAATATTGGTGTTATAATGACCCAATATTGTAAATAATACATTATTATCTTGTTCCTCAACGACGTGGTGGGTCTGCCTACATTACAGCTCAATAAATGTTCTCTCTTTTCCCTGCAACTATCACGGTACTTTCCCAAGCTGTTTTCTTATATACTCGCGCGAACATATTTATTTTCTTTTGAGCGTTTGTAAGATCTAGTTCTAAGGGCAGAATGTATATTGCAAGGAAAGATTATCTATAGTATCCTTAGACAATGATCATACCGCTTCTATCTACGCAAAGTAGTGTCGCCCGGTTTTACTGATATTTAAACACGTATATAACATCTATAGCTAAAACTCGAGGTTCAAAATAAAATTTGAACCGAAGTAATATGTTTAGTGGGTAGTTATGGCTATATTTCTTCAATAGATTCCGTACGCGCATACCTTTATGCACTAAAACACCTACACCCACACACAAACGCGTACACACACGCGTGCTCGCGTACGCTACCAAACACGCTGTTGGTGTTTTGGGTTGTGGGAAAAAAAAGGAAAGGAAGTGCAGTGGGGAGATTTCGAGTTCTGCAGGGAGCTCACCTGCATACAACCCAGTGCGGAGGAAGGGAAGTAGAGGCGAAGTGAGAGGATAAAGTATAGAGGAAGACAAATATGTAAAGAAAGGATAAGGAATAAGACAGAATGCTTTCAGTACGGGCACATAGTTAGTCACTGCAGTCCGGGGTACAGATGCGGCGTGACGCCGGTCGTCTCCAGGTAATGGAGCAGATGGGCGAAGACGTCCCGTTGGGTTGCCGCAGGTCCCTTCAGGAGCAGGAGACACCAAAAGGACACAAAAGCAATGCACGCAGCCTGAGCCCCGGCTATTACTGGTCTGAACTTGCAAGCCATAACACTTGCTGTCCGGATACCTGCGCTGTCTTCTAAGGACAGTCTTTTCACGGGGCGCAAAATTTTCAAGGAAACGCACGTAAGAACATCCGTAACCTATGTGTTACAGCTATCCGCAGTTTGCTGTCATAAGCTGAAAGCTCGCTGTTCCGGGCAATTAAGCCCGTCGTGTGTATCCCTTCCGGGTGCGTTTAAAGAAAGCTTAACAGTTGACAAAATTCGCGAGAACTTCCCGCGTCGATATCGTCTGCTTGTAGTAAGTCCCCTAATGAGGAGCTTAGTTTGGCGGCTCTACAGAAAACCGGAGAAAGACGTTCTCAGTGAAGAAAAGCAAGATGCGAGTGAATGTGTGTCAGCGCTTTACAGGTTTAATTCTGGATCCTTAATCCGGCCTCGGAAACTAGAGAGGTGACTTTTTAGGGTGAGTTTTTGTGTGTGTGGGTGTGTTGCCAGGAATGGCGGCAGAAGAAAACGAGTGGTTAAGGCATAAACCAATTTTGGGACACGTGTGTGGGCTCGTGCTTTTTGTGTTACAGGCAAGACTAGAGAATATCATGGCAGCTACGAAGTAAACCGGAACGTGATAAACCACATACACAAGCACACATTCCTTCAATTCACACCTCTATAGGGTAAGGCGCGGGCCACACGTGTTGCGCCTCATTAACAGCGTTACATGATTCCATTTTGATTCTCTTGACTGCTACATGCCTCGTGAATATTGCGGTCATGATTATGCCTCTAATAAAATAAATGGGTTGTGACATTCTTTGCTACTGTAGGGTTTTGGACCACAGGCCTCAACTTTGCATAGATACGGTGGAACAAGCGTGCGACGCGACGCGTGCGCCATTGCTTACCCATTCCTCCACTTGTGACCGGGGCATGCGCAGGGCTCAGGAGAGCGAAGAAATAAATAATGGATACTAATGCTGAAATGTATGGAAATCAAAATTTTGAAGCAGAGATAGCATGACAATACACTGGGAAATCAGCGTGACACTCTAACGGTAGTTTGCGTGGTGGCCGCAGAAGGTGTACTTCTCTTTAAAAACGCTAAACAGAGAGAAAGCCCGTAGACTTCCGCTAATAAAAACAATATATCCTCACTTCCGGCTATTCCGACATCCAGGATCGCATAAGGGGGTGTTTGACTTAAATTAAACAGAACAGTCGCCACCTTCCATAAAGCACATTTCCATAGTCTCAAGCAGACCATTACTGCACTTCTGAAACAGTCTATAATGGGAAATCTATACCTCTCCTTCCGCAAGGTCCGAACTGAACACACAATACCTTTCAATCGGCGCAGTCACCATGGCCATTGAGAGATAACCCGAACGCCCGCATTGCACGTACTATAACAAAAAAGAATGCATTACATACTTTACCCGGCTCTTCTAAGGAACATCACCCCAACTTGGGTCCAGCAGATGACAGACAACCCTATACTTTGATCACGGAAGTAAAATGTGTACTATTCCTACGAACGATTCGCCCTCATCCGAATCCCACGTCCTATGGTACTTACGGTCTAGCCACGTTTTGGCAAAAGAGAGAAAAATACACTACTATCACAGTGCCCGCACCGGCACTGCAGTATCTCGTACACATCGTCAAGGTTATTAAGAAGGCGTCTACAGGTCCATTTGAACAACATTTTCCTTTTCCCATTCTTACGTGTTCAGAGCTACTGGAGTGGGATTGCTTATGTAAGGTCTTTCGGGGCTGTGATCCTCGGAGGGGTTTCTTGGCTTTTCTGACGGTTTGGATGAAGGGACCCGCTTCTTCCGCTGCGAAGCCGGTAGGAAAGGTCCCACATCTATCTCCTCATCAGATGTCATGGCGTGCCCGTCGGACCAGTCCCCCTAGAATTTGCACCCTTTCTAGTGCCCTTCGTTTCTGCCGCCACCGTCATGGTCGTTGGGAGCGCCACGGGCGGGGCAGGCGGTGGGGCGAGTATGGGAGCTGCTGCGGACTCCCCCGTGTACATCTGCTCAATGCCCTCAGGTGTACTGTGGGCTGGCGGAGTGCCAACGGGAGAAGCGGCATCGCTCCCAACGGTGTTCGTGGTCATCGCAACCACTGTGGGCTCTGCGGGCGGTGCGACGCCGTGTCGGGCTGCCGGCGACAACTCCTCGGGGGGCGAGCACTGGACCAGGTCAGTCTCACTGACCTGGGTCGCCGCCGAAACCAGGCGCCACTCCGCCCCTGGCGGACTGCGTCGGCGAACATCCCCGGGGGGGAAAAGGCGAACCCCTTTCGTGCCTCTTGGCAGATGTTCTGAGTGACTTTGATGTTAAATATTTTTTTCTAGTTGTAACTTTTCGCAGTGCTGGAGTAGGCCGCGTGTGGGCCCGTGCCGTTTATACAATGTTGTTGTGTGCTGCAGTTATCGGTCCGATAATCTTGTTGGGCGCACTTGGCACAGATACGTTGGCCCTAATCGAGTTGGTACTATGCCCGAACCGTTGGCACTTGAAACAGCGCTTCGGATTCGGGATGTACGCTCTGGCGGAGCCCCGGATGAAGTCTGCTCTAATGGATTCCGGAAATATGGAGCGGTTGACGGTCAAAATTATATGCTTTGTGGGGATTCCCTAATTATCTCGGCTAATCGACCACATTTAGGGGAAATCCCCAAGGTAGAGTAAGCTGAGGAAGCTGTATAGCTTTCCTTTGTTGCCGTACGGCTGCATTCAGGTGGATGTCAAACTTTCCTTTGCAATTATCTCGGCTGATGGTGATACGCCTCACTGCCATCACGCCCTGGTCTTTCAGGCCTTCCAGCAGATCGGCTTTTTTCTCTTTCATTAAACGTCTCAGAAATCACACCTTGAGAGCTGTTGAGGCTACGGTGGGGTGTGACTCCGATGTCCTGATCTGCCAAGCGGGTTCGCGTTAGGAGGCTAGTGGCATATTGCTGAGTACGACTAGTACTTCACCGGTTTGGAGTTTCTTCGCGTCGAACGACTTTCCCAATGTGCCTTCCATAAATTTATTAATCAAGAAGTTGGACTGGGAAGAAACGGGGTTTGTTTTGTCAGCTGCCTCGATAACCTGGAAACGAGGATAGTTTTCAGGTTTCGAAATGTTCATGTTTGGAAGGGGTGGCAATGGCGTGGCTCTTGTGGCGGTGGGTCGACCTGTGTATATACCAATAGCGTATAGCCGTGTGCGGGCGAAGAAATACGCGTGCAGTTAAAATAGGTCACACAGCCAGCGCCCCGAAGGCAGCGGCGGTAGGGCAGGATGGCGGTGGAGTACATTTCAGCTATCGCTCGCGTGAAATCAAGACTTTTGCTCCTGACAGTACGTCATAAAGCCAGAGCTGTGAACGCGGTTGAGTGACATTTTATTCGTTCCTTCCACAAAAGCCAGTGATAATTCATTATTTCTGGAACGGGCAGGAGGAGGTGAAATGTTTTCTAATCTTGTGTGAGATGAGCTTGAGCCGACGCAGTAGAACGCCCACATAGGCCCCCTGATTTGCAGCCGTTGACTTGAAAGTGATGTGAAACATACGGCGTTGTTCAAGCTAGTGTTTTGAAATGAACTTGAAATATTTCAAGGAGAGGTCTATAAAATTCCGCTCTTACGAAAATAATATGCATGCTCAAAACAAGGCGAACAGTTTTTTTACGCTTTTTATAAACGCAAAAAAAATCTTTCTTCATGTCAGCCGCTCTAAGCGTAGGAGGCGCTCACATTTCAGCCTTTTTCTGTGCAAATTCTCAATTTTTCCTGTCTGTCTACCACGTCCCACGGAGATACCAATAATAGGAAATGGATAACGAGGCAGCGGCCGTTCAGTTCTGTCAGCCAGCCAGCATCCCTTAAACATCGCCTCGCAGAATGCTACGGACAGAAAACGTCGCACAAGCGTACAGCCGATTTGAAAAGCAACAAGCATTTTTGACAACCTGTGCATCGCAGATCTGTCACGACTAAAGGGACGCAGGAACCTGGGTTGAAATTAGAAGAAATAAAATGGCCTTCACTGTTTAACAAAAAAGTGAGGGTAACGGCTGTTCTAACGATTGGCGGTACTATGTACGCACTAACGCCGGCGCTTCCTGGGAACGTGGAAATTCCACTACGGAGACTCCAATCGTTCAGCCAGCAAGCTGCCCCTACGTTCGCCGGAATCCAGTTTTCAAAGCATTTGCACACGAGGAACGCCCTCTTTTCGGTACCTTCTGTCGTTTGCAATTCTATGCCCGCGGCTCCCATCTTTCTTGCTCTTTCGCTCTTTCCTTTGTTTGCCTGCTCCAGTTTCTTCCATTACACGGGCGTCAATATTTTTCCTCACACCTTGCTTCTCCCGCCAAAGATAGTTTCACCCGTGGACGTGCAGCGATTCATGGAATGTTCCCTCCACGCCCCTTCCCTTTGAATCTCCCGCTTCAATTCTTTTCTCCCACGTTTCGATAAGCGTCAGCACACGTTCTGGTATTTCCATTTATTCCTTCGCAATATATATTTTTGTCGAACGAGAGCGTTTTTGTGTCCCTTGTTTTAGTTTGTTTGCAAAGCTACGCGATAGCATAGCAGCTTGTTTTCGATCGCACTGCTCACTACTCTGCAATTGAATCTCATCCCTTCACAGGTACATGGAAGGAGGAGCCTGCAATAAAGAGCACGGCTACATCATTTTCCCGCATCATTGGGCACACTGACCATCTCTTGAGCTGAATCCGTTTCCCTTTGTTCGTTCGTTGCCTCTTTGTTCATGGACCCTTTGGCTGGACGTCCATTGAAACACCTCGGCGCGTTTTGATTGGGGCGCGTGAAGGTTTAGCCTTTTTTACTTGGCCACTTCTGTCTACATCTTCATAGATGAGGAGGAAAAACTGGCCCACCCCGGCCAGCTTACTGGTGTCTCCTAATTGGCGTCGCTTTTTTTGCGTCGCTCCTTGAAGAGGTTTTTCTACTCGCAGTTGACTGCATTGTGATTGCCACCCTGTGAGCACGTCTGTGCCTGTGTCAGCGTACCTTTTTTTTGGCTCGCCTTGAATCTGCCACAGGGAATTTGCTTCACAAAGTTCCTTATCTACATCTTCTGAATTACCTACTGTAATGTATTACCTGACTTATTGTCAGCATTTCATTTTCGAAAAGTTATTCTTGTACGGCTGGGGGTTGCATTTGTTAGTTTTCTTATTGCACGCTAAAGTAAGCTATAGAAGTATTTTGTTGTAAACTTTTTCTACAGCATTCCTTCATCTATTACCAAAACCCTGCCACAACCTTCACCTAAAGGCCGCCACCATATTCCGAATGATAAATATAAATATGCTTCCAACTCACCTATCCATTTCCGGGAAATATCTTCAAAATTCTTATTCGAGTCTGTACTTTTTGTATTATTCACTTGCTATCAATCGCGATGCACTCACGCACACTGGGTGTCAACTCACCAGCCATCTTCGTACATAGTGAAGAGGTCAAGCCTGCGTAGTCCTTGGCACGATACTTGAGATGGTTATCGATGATAAAGATTGAAGAAGTTTGTCAGGAATGCATAATGAAAGGTAATGAACAAACGCACCTAGAAGGATAGGGATCACGAACTAGTCACTAGTCATAGTCACGAACTAGTTTCCGGTTAAAAAACTTTTTCGAAGCCCAAAGGCGCTTTCATATCTCCCACCCCACTGTCAAATTGGTGTCGGAATGTCTCAAGAATGCTTACAAAAATCTCCGTTCTTCCTCGTGACGGACCGAACCACATTGTTCCTGGACCACCCCCTTCGCCCACATTTCCCTCTAAACATCATCCCCCGGCACACTCTCTCTACCGCACGGCTTCAACTGAGAATTAGTTAAAAGAACCGTTTCAAACAAAAAAAATATTCAATACGCAGGGAATTTCGCGCAGTCGTCGAAACCGACGAGAAACGTGAATAGAGGACGTGCTCACTGTTCTCCGGAACCGCCCAAACGGGCCGCAATCGCGACTGCACCAGTGCCATTTTGGGCAAAGAGTTCGTGGTAAAGGCAGCAGCGAGGCGCCGGCGATCTACAGCACATTTGGAGGGTCGGTGAGTACATTGCGGGGTTCGGAACGGGCACGGCAGGTCGACAGCTCAGAGAGTGGTGTACTGTGCGTCACAATTTTGGCATGGGCGCATGCATGCACCATTCCATGATGGCTGACACTGGATGCTCTCTGAAGACCATGGCCCGAAGGTCCAAACTAAGGTCCGAATTTTACCCTGCAACTGATGGCACAAAATTCTAAGTTTTAAGAGCAGTTGTGCGCATCCTTGTTATTGCAGCTTTATTATTGTTTTTCCAGCTCTGGTTTCCCCGAGAGGCATTATCTGCGTCAGCAACCTCGGCTACGCCATTAACCATTTTGGCCCTCGAGGTTTCAATTGACGCCATCACCTGGAAGTTTCTATAGCCCATAGCGAAACCAAAATGCTTGTTTTATGGGAAACGTTTCTTCAGTGACGCCAATTGCGATAGATATTACTGCGTTTTTCATTTTAGTGGAGCTGGATGCTACAAAGAAGAAGAAGCTCTGGCGAAGACGAAATTACGACATTTATTGAGGCTGAACCAAATGGCGCATCGAGTTTTATTCCAAGGCTGTAAATCTTTAAATATGCGCACTACGAAGCTCATTTTTTGCTTGTAGGTTCATGTAGTCACAATATTTACGAAAATATGCAAGAATGACGTCTCTGCTCAACAAATAAATTTTAATGGTCAGATGTCCTAATTAATTGCCCCATTAATAAATCTGTTAGTATTGCTTATGGGACCCTCAAACTTGGGAGAACACGCAGAAAACGTTGTTCTGCTTGAAATAAAAAAATCAGGGCTGGAAGGGTTAAGCAGAGTGTAGCAGACTAAATCTCCCGTGTGACCTTCTCATTTGACGCTCCCTGAGGAAGTCCAATTGCTGTCCTCAGCCCTTTCCTATGCAACGTTTTGAGGCGCTCAGACTCCTCCCATGACAGTCAAGAGAAACACGCCCGTGGAATCAGCCAGATTTTAGTGCTCGAACACCTGGAGAACTCTTACCCCAATCACGTTCACGTTTTTCAGATAGCTCAGTCAATACCCACAGAGGGGTTTGTGCAGCGCCGCATGTACGTCCTGATGCTCAGGTTTCCTCGGCTGCACGCCTGATCATGTAGTGTCCTCAGCCGAAACTGAGCGCATTGCCATCGCGGCCGCCTTGAGGAAACTTAAGCCATACGAAGCCGCACGAATTTCTAATTCTGACTGATTCGAAAGCAACCCTATAACTTTCGCAGGGTGGGATGTCCACGAAAAGAGTCTGTCAGTGTTCCTTACGGCTTGTGCAAGAACTCGGAAGCGAAAGTTTTAATTCGCGGTTTCAATGGAGTCTATCCCTCATTGGCGTTAGGGTAATGAGACCGCTGAACAGATGGCACGGAATGCACTCTCATTTGCAACGAATGTTCAAGTTTCCGCGATCACTGGAACGACTTCAGGCGAGCAGTAGTCGACCATTTCAAGTCCTTGGGAAATCCCTATCATCAACCTTGTGTCACCAAGGGCCTTACGAGATCGGAGGCAACTTTGCTGTACCGCATCCGAACGGGCTCAGCGAAGACCGCACCATGGGTTCTCAAGGTGTGCCTCTTGTGATCGCCTCGGTGTTCGTCATGTCGTCATGTGCAGTGATAGGGAATGTACACCACTATGTAATGTGTTGCCGAGAGCATGCTGTGGAATGGATCACAATACTCCACCGATTAGAAAGCTGGCAGCCCCACACAACGGCCCACATCGTTTCCCAAGGTGATTTTGCAAGCAGCACAGGGAGGTGTCGGACCTTCTTCTAAGCATCCTTCAGGAGACAGAACGGGCACACTCGTGGTGAAAGGACCCTGATATTGACAAATTAATTTGAACTCGGGCGGAGCAATTGTAGTCATATCTAGCCAGGCTAACACCGTCTGAGCGCACTCAACCACCACCACCACCACCACCACCCCATGATGGCAACGTGTCCGTTGGCATCGTCCCTGGAGGGAGAACATTGTGCTCTGGAGGGCATGGAGCGCCTCTATCGAGAGAGCTGATCAGAGATTATGTTTCCCCTGATACCACAGTCTGTACAACCACTGCAAGAAACAAGGGGTTCTTTCCGCACTGTACAGATCACGTCAATTTTATAAACTGTTTGGCCTCAGCACACTCCTCTCTCTCCGGGCGTTTTTACGCACAGCGAGAATCCAGGTGAACGATCCAGAACTTTGGAGGACAATAAATGCAGCGCGGCTCTCACTGCTTCCAGCTCCGTTTTTGTGGCCCATGTACCGTGGCTGAGCTTCTGGCTCAGAGGGGTGCCTCAGAACGATGCATATACATCTTCTACTTGGGAGTGAGATGTATTTTTCTATTAAAATAAACGTGGACATACCGCCGTCGCATAGTTATTTGCGCTGTACGGCGGGGGATATCGATGCCGTCTTAGGCAATCTGGATTTTTGTAGGCCTTCTACTGCGTTCCTAAATAATAGGCGAAGTTTACTGGTGCCAAACTTTAATTATTCGCAATCTTAATTTTACAGAAATATTTCCGTGGCGTTTATGGGCCGTTGTATGAGAACGTGAACCGCAGTATGAAAGGATTAGTAGTACTACAATGAAAGGCCAAAGCTTCCAACGAAACTAAAACTCAGCAAGCCCAGCTTATTCAACCCCCGAACCCCTGCAAGACTAGCAGGAAGCCTATTTTGCATGCCCCATAATTAAGTTTCTTCAAACCAAATGTCACAGCAGGGGGCCAATTTTCTTAAACTAGAGGCCGGCAATTCAGAACGACGGCTTCTGGTTTTAGAGAATTGAGCCACAGGAGTAGTCTACTACACTGAAAAGTGGTAGGCTACCTGGTTCAGCTGCTATTGCGCAGTATTGCGCAGTTTTTGTATTGTGCTGTAAGCAGGTATGGTTCCCCCGAGACCAGGAGTAATCTACTACAGTCAGTAGTAATAGGCTACCTGGTTCTGCTGCTCTTGCGAAGTATTCTTTAGTTTTTATATAGTGAGGTAGACAGGTGTGGTTCCCCAGAGAGTCGTCAAAGTCATAACCGTCGACGTTTTTTGCCAAGTCGGATTAATGTCCTGTTTAGAACTGTGGGCTCCGTGGCCCCTTGGAGCCCTACGGCTTCGCGACCATCTGGGGAAGAGGCTGTAGCCGAAAATGAAAAAGCCTGAGTATAGTGGGACAATAACAGAAGTAAAATGACACGGCTCTGAATTCTGGTGTGAGAAATCAGGGAAGTACGCTCTGTGCGAAACTTCAGTCACATCCGCCGGTGATAACAAGGGCGCTTCCGAATGCGTGATGGAGAATCGCGATGTCCGCCTGGGCAGCGCGCGTGAACTGCGTTGAGCTTACGTGCGGCTCGCTTAGTCGTTTGAATCTCGCCAGCCTTCCATACGCAGAGAGAGAGAGAGAGAGAGAAAGAGAGAGAGAGAGAGAGTGAAAGAGAGAGAGAAGTGGCTATTTGACACCGGAGATGGATTCTGAAAGGTGGACGTCTTGGACGGTCTCCCTCTCCGTCGTCAGCCAGGATTCCTTAGATTCTCGCGGTGGCTTCTGCAATCCGGACTGCTGCGAGTTGCGCCTCCGGAGTGGAGCTGACCAGCACAGTCTGCAATTGTTCTATAGTTTTAATATTGTATCTTCCAATTGCATTTATACCGTTGCTGCACAAACTGCAGAGGCTTGAGTAAATGTCTGGATAGTAACAATTGAGAGAAACAGGACTTGGAAAAGTGTTCGTATGCAAGAGTTGTCAAGTAACTTCCTCTTTCCTAATAAGGGCTTGGTGACCCCGTGGGTATTTGCATCTGGCTAACCTGTAGCGATTTATTTTATGCATGTATGTGACAAGGTTGTCTTAGTGCGATCTAATAATGTGTACTGATTCTTGGCTGCCATGGGCTTTCTGGCATGGGGATGATGGTGCTTGTGGCGGCGTCGTCAGTAGCACAGCTCAAAAGGCAAGAGCTTGAGTGGTTGCATGGGCCATTTCATTCCCCTGTAGACCGCAGCGGGCCGGAGTCCATATTAAAGGAATTTTTCTTCGGTCGGGAGTCTTCTCTAACAGCGATGCTCCTGTAGGGGAGATCCTGCCTTTTACGAAGTTAATTATGGTAGACTTCGAGTCGCTTATGATTGTGGTCGCTGGGGAAGAGTTTATATCAAAAGCTATGGTCATCTGCTCGCGCTGAGTGGGATCTTTAGCTAACATGTATGCTGATACCACTGCGACTCTGTCATTGCTGACCTCTGCAATTGCCAAGGCGTTGAGGTAAAAGCCGCCGCCGTACTAGTCGGTAGCACCAACGTCGACAATCTCCCGTGCCTTAGAAAGGTTTCGGAAACTTTTCTGAAGGGGCACGTTTAGCTCTGGGTGCATATGTTTTTGGTAGTGGCGGGATACGAAGGTATTTTAACCATTTGTGTGGGAGGTCCACTTTGTTCTGGAGGGAACTTCCGCTTCGGATTCCGCGTGACTGCAGAACGTGTCCGTGTTTTGCTTTTGCACAAGTGTTTCAATTGGTCTGTTTGTAGCGCTTCGATTAGTGCTTCGGTCGAGTTGTGGATGCCTAGTGGTTCGAAACATTCGTTGGGCCTGGTAACTGGTAATCGTATTGCTTGTGCATTAACCTTTATATATAGGCCTTCATTTTTTTACTTGCTCATCATTTTTGAGTTGTGGGAAAGGAATGCCGCAGGTGATTTACTAACTGCGAAGGTTTGCATAAGCCGTATGCGTTTGCCTCCCTTGATACCGATATTCTTGTTTGCAACTCTGGATATGAGTCTCATGGTGAGCTGAGTGCTCTTTTCCCAAGGAAGTATTGTCTGTTTGTTGTGACCAATAGGCCGAGGTTTCTAATGCTGTTTGCGAATGGCATCTTCTGTTTGTTGGCGTAGACGCAGATGTCGGGATTCGACGGGCCTCTTTTCCGTCCCCTACTGGTAGGCCGCTAGAAGGGCAACTCAGATTTCTCAGGACAACAGTCGAATATTTTCTTTTTTTTTTTCTAAATGAGCAAAAGCCGCCTAAGCAGAATTTGAGAAAACAAGCCAAACTTTGTTACCAGGCCTAAATGCGGAGCGGTCGAAGCCATTATGTGATGTGTTCACATGTAAAGCTTACGGCCAAAATTATTTAAAAATAATGTTTTTTTTAATTATTTGTTTCATTGTTTACTCATATTTTAATTTTTTATCGCGCCTAAGAGTCCCAGCTGTCAGGCGGGAACTCACAAAAAGGTTGCCATGTTCGCTATAGGGTGTGTCACCAAAAGCACACTGCATTGGGAAAATAGATTTGGCTCATTTCGATGCGCGTAACAAGATGACCTGACTCATTTTCGGTACAAATACGGTCTGCGTACACGTTGGCGGGGCGTTATCTGGCCAAATTCGTTGCAACATCTTTTGTAGGGGAAACTTGACGAGTCCTTCTCGTCACTACCTCTTTATCTATAAGATTTAGTTCCGGTTTGTGTATTTGACTTATTTCGAGAAAAACAAACAACTCATGGTGCGTATTTTTCAATACTGTAACGAAGTAAAGACGTTTCACCGAAAAGGAGCCATTTAACATTTATTTGTACTGTGCAAAAACGTGTGGTGGAGTCTACTTAGCTGGATTCTGAGGGGGTATTACAAGCCTAAGCTTCATCTTGGCCATAGGCGTGCCGTACAGTAGAGCGGCGGAATAACTTTGCCCACATGGGCATCTTTACGTTCGCCGAAAGTTTGACACACACGTGTTTCATTTTTTCTCTCTAACAAAAAGAAAAAAGAAAACGGCCATGGCGACTCGCGTTGCAACCGCATTTTTTGGGGCGGCTCAGCGGCAGGCCGCTTTAGGCACTGAGCCACCGCGGCGGGTGAATTCTATATCCTGAATAACGTCGTAACCAAAAAGTACAAAAACAGCCGAGACAGCCACCCTGCTGAACGCTTAGGATTGAGGTCATTACTCAAAAATTTCCAGCGGTAATGTATTTCGTGGATCAACGTATGCGAAACTATCTCCCTATTTCTCAAGCAACCCAGTGATTCTTTCATCTTTCATTGATATATGAAAAAGGCCATCATATGAGACACACACACTGTTTTCAGGTCATACCTGCAGCCAGCCTCTTACAGGAGGCCTTTCCAAACGCTCCGCTACACATTAAGTGCCCCACGTTAAATGTGTGAACTCACTGCGCGCGATATTCTATTGAGCTGGTGCTAAAACAAGCCCGCCGGTCGGGCTCTGTGGCCGAGACGTAGACTTCTGGTTGCTAGCCCTGACTGCCTAGCTTCGAGCCCCCGCGCGTCTACTTTTAATTTTTAGTGCAGATTTTTTATAACTGAATTCTTCACGTAGTTTTCCTTAATAACGGTGATTTAGTATATTTTTGGTCTATTTAGATCCGAGGCGCAGCCTATGGCCATATTTCATTAATATTCTGCATCGAGCTCGGAGACGCGCCACGTGGGGTGCTGTGCAGAGAGGCATTTTGAAATACGCTTCCAACAAAGGTTATTGTTAAACGAATACCTATCCAACCGCCTCCACCTCATCTTCCCGACCCAACACTCTTCCCTGTGTGTTCACTGTCCCCAGCCTGGCACCCTCTACCATATACTGTGGGAGTGCCAACGAACTCCAGACTTGCCCCCCCTTTCCAACCCAACCTTCGAGCAGTGGAGGGCTTCCCTGGCCAGCCCGGACCCGGATATCCAGCTTAAGTTGGTGACCCGAGCACGGACGGCCAGCCGAAGTCAAGGCATCCCGGACTAGGGACGCCTTCCACAGGGCAACGCCCACACATCAGCCTCTGCTGGAGAAATAAAAATATTTTTTCTTTCTCTCTCTCTAGACGGTATTTCTAGCTGAGTATCAATGCGCAGCAACTTGATCCAAGCTACATACTGAATTTTTGTTCCAACCACAGCCTTAACTTGCTCACGCAAAGTTTTCAACAAAGTTTATATCTATCAATCCTCCACAATTTTTCTAATACTGATGCGCCAGGAGCGGACCGTCAGGCCTCTCAAAGAAGTCACATCCTCTTGGCCCACGCACCATTAAGACCAGTTAGTGGAATTTAGGGCCTGAAGGAAAGCAGTTGTCTGCCTCTATCTTTTTTTTTTGTGTTGTGTGCTGAAGAACCTGGGAGCCACCACTAAGGCCATGCGGACCTCAACACAGAGCATCGCGCGTTCAAGTGATGCAGATTGCGTAAAGACACATTCCCGAAACCACATCGCGAAACACGAAGCTCGCCGGAGCATCAGCGTGAGAGCTTCTATTTGTTCGCGGGTAAATCTACGTGACATGCTAACATATGTTGAGCGAATTAAGGACACGGCAACAACCCGTACATTGAATCCACTGAACGAGTGGATGGGAATATTATGGCGGAACAGCGTGCAGGCTTTGCTATCTGAGGGGCGTCCAACTTGTGGCTGAAGGCATATCCGCATGTGCGATGGAGGCTACAGCTTAGCACGAACGAGAGGGGATGAAAGTTTCGAAGAGGGGTGCGCCAAGGCCTGGCGAATAAATGACACTCCATGGAAGGATAACAAAGCCCGCTGCGGCAACTTATCCCATCGTGTGAGGGCTCAACTTACCACTAATTTAAACTGCATGCATCCCATGGAAGTAAACAGTTTCCCCAGCATTCCCCTTCTTTTATTCCCGCACGACTAATGTAAAGCTAAAAGACCCATTGAATAGCCATCTATTCGTCCGCTTGCTTCAGTCAGGCTCGTTATTTAACAAAGTTTGTCTATTACCATCTTTTTACTAGTTTTACGTCGTTTTAGGATCTGCCACTTTTAATAGCATGTAAAATGATAAGCGGATTTGACGATGTGAAAGTTTCTGACCCCGCCAAATTCGTATAATTTGGTCTGCATTCTCGCTCTGTAGAAGAGGTTACTCGGCCGATTTATTGAATCCTGAAGTTTGCGTTGAATGTCTTTCCGTAGGAAAAGAGCGTAATTACAGGCTGTAAACAGAACAACCAAACATTGCTTGTTAAAATGCGAATGTGACCAACCGTAAATGTTACCAGCACGTCGTAACGTTTTTCCAGCCATCAATTTGTAGCACCCTTCGAATAATTTTTTACGGAAAGTGGGCGCAGAGCTTCCCTTGACTTACGCAATCTTTTCTGTGAAACACGCAAAAATGAGTTTGTGCGTGTTTAGTTATCCAAGTGTAAAACCACTGGGCCATGTCGATCAAGCTAAGAATGTATGGAAAGCACAAACGTGTTGAACCAGACCAGGTAGTGATCAGTTGTGGCGAACAGATTGCAGTGGGAAGGTCTTTTTTTGCCAGGAGATACGGCTCGGGTATTTCCGTAGTTAGCGGAATTCTACGTTTGCTTAATCACTAAGCATTGCAGCCACCCAGCTCGCTTGTTGCAAATCGCAATTTACCAAACCCCTCAAATGAATCAGTGTTGGCTGTAACATGGATTTAAAATTGTGCTTATTAGCGAACTTCTGGCCTTGCAGTACGGCAAATATTATACTACTGAGTACTACACCTAACTTGTGTGTTCGATATTTCAGCGCACGTAAAAGATCCCTATGTGGTCAAAATTAATCTGGAGCCCTCTATTACGGCGTGCCTCATCGTCCTGTGTAGCGTCGGCGCGTTAAACCTCATAATCAATCACCTACAGCTAATTTTAAGCTGGTCATTAAACATTCCTTAACTGCACCTGCTTTTGGCCAACTTTTTCCAGATATTTCCGAAAACATCGCGACTGGCTGCTCGACCTAATTGCGAACGCCTCTCGCACGTACCTTGGCACGCCACGGACACACTGCCGAAAGTACGGCCGTCATGATCGAAGCCAATGAGGAGACGCGAAAACTTTATTCTTTCCGTTTTAAAGCTTTTCACAGCAGCCTATATCGATATGAAGCTGAGATAAACTTGTTCTACAACAGCGTCAAAGTGCTTGGAACTGCACGGAATCAAAGTTGGATGTACGTCGGGCGTAAATGCGGGGCGCAGACTAAGCGCCTCCTAATTGTTTACAACCAACACACCAAACCCAAAGGAAGTCAGCGCGGCGCGCGAACTCCGACATTTGCAAGTGACGCGTTCTGTACTGCCGCGAACCATGAACAAGCCCTCTGTGCAGTGATTGCACGACCACCACTCAATCAAGCGGATGCAAGCACGTAATTGCCGTAACCGAGTAATATGCAATGCTTCCATTCGATCCTTTCGCATTCGCAAACTATCATGAGGTGTTGAAACATGCTGCTTTATGCCGAACAAGTAAAAAATTACAACACCTTCCCGTAGGGGACCCCTGAGTAGTGTGCAAAGCAGCCATGGGGTCGATTCAAGTGCCCATTAGTTTTCAGTTCGTCGTTTCCGTTAGGTTGAGGTACGTAGCTACCGTTATATTTACAGTTTGGTTTCCATGGTAACTACCACACTTTTCACTTCCCGGAACTACGAAATGGGAAATTGCGTTGAGCCCATGGCTGTTTCGCATACTACTCAGGGTTCCCCTACTGGAAGATGGTGTAATTTTATTAGATGCGACGGGGCTATGTCCCTCCCTTGTCGTTGTTGCGCCGTCCGCACCCCCACTGCGCATGCTCGGCTTGCTGAACGCCCGGTGGTGTCTTACCCTTTAATGGCTCCTGGAGTGACAGTGTTACCGCTGTCTTTCTGGGCCGGCCCGAGATGAGCCGAGCATGCGCAGTGGGGGTGTGGACGGCGCCACAGCAAGGGAGGGACATAGCCCCGACCATAAGATTCTGGAGCGACAGTGTTGCCGGTGTCTTCCTGGGCCGTCACGAGACGAGCACGCTTCCCCTTCAAGGGCTCCTGGAGCGGCAGTGTTGCCGGTGTCTTCCTGGGCCGGCGGATGGATGGACGACGGACGACTGACGACGGAGCCGAGAGCAAGAGATGTTTTGCATCTAAAAATCACGCACGCCTCCGCCTAATCATGACGATTGTTGAACGCGAAGCTTTCTTGTGGTCGACTCTTTGGTTGGCCAATCCCACACTGCGAGTATGCGCTACTGTGGAGGTACGCATCACTTTTCTAGAATATATCCACAGCAACCCTCAGGTGTGCACTCCGTATTCCTAAGGTTTGGCTTTTGCGGTGTACGGCGCGAAACGGTTGCTACTGCGTGGCGTTTGCTTCAACCATGTCGAAATGTAGCAATCGGATAGACGCCGATGTCACAACGCGAGGGACCCATGTCCGATTCCGTTCACTGGAAACGTTTTTTTTTCTTTCACTTCACCCAAGATCATTCATCATCATCGTCAGAGGAAGTTGATTTTCCTGCAGGGCATATTGGTGTACAACGGCACCAGTGAGGACACCAAATCTTCGCTTTAATAAACACCGCAATGTGCGTACGCGTCAGCAGCATCCAGCCCAGACACATAGCTCCTTTTAAACATAAAAAAAAGATAAAATAATCGGGTCCACTTTGTGGGTATTGGTAATACGGGGCGCCAGAATTCCTATAAATGCGTCTAAACAGCAGCTGGGTGCGAAAACAAGAGGCAATTGCAAAAAAACTATCCGCCGCGAGCAGCCCATTTTATAACTACATCATTCTATAAGTACAGCATGTAAAGGTCTTCCAATGCGCACACAGACTGGAATTACAAAATTCTACGCCGACGTGAATGTTCTCGTAACAAACTTTTGCCGGCGCCTCCTCCTTGGTATTGCAATGCCTGTACCGTGAATTTAGAACACTGAGATCCCCTACGGACAAAACAAACGAAGCGATTCCTTTGTGTTAGAATTCTGGGCCTCCTGTGCTTCGTGTGAAGATTTCCCCACCTCTTCGTGACGAAACTGGGTTGACCTCTGATAATTAGAAAAACAGCTGGGAGTGGAACGCAAGGAACCAGCCTAATTACAAGACGCCGAATCGAATCCGACAAAACAATCAATTTCTGCTCGCACAAGAAGCGGCAGTTGCCGTAGAGACCGTAGAGCTCCTGTGCAAGCAGGTGCGCCTTTCTCGGTATGCCTTTCCGATCAAATAGTGCTTCGTTATTATACTCGATGGGAAAGAGCTTTGAAACTACCGAAGACGAACAAAAAATGAAATAAACGTACAGAACGAGCGAAGTTCATTTACAATGAGAAAGGAATGTGTACATGAGCCACGACGTTTGCCAACCACTGTGCGCATGCGCCAAATTTATTCCGAAGAAGCTCTATTTCTCTCGCTAGCAAGGCAATGGAAGCAGAGCTATCACACTGACCCTCTATTTCCGATATAACACAAAACGCCTCTCAAGCTTCTGTGGGTCTTTACCGCCAAATTTAAGAGGACCGCGGTATCGTTGAATGCCGGAGCGCATTTACAAACGGCGCCGTGCGCTGAAATACAAATTGCTGTCTGCTTACAGAGCGCTGACACTCCTTCACTTGTGTTGTACAGTCATTTGTTTTGTAATTTGAAGGTGATCACGGGAGCGTCGATTTGCGGGCCTTCCAGCCAACACATCGACCGTTTTCAGAACTTTGGAGATGCAGGCAGCAGTGCCTTCTTCTCCTCATTGCCTCTTGCATTATACAACCCTGATACAATCCGTAACATGCCTCTGCTCCTTGTTTATTTTCCCCAGGAGCGATCACCTTCAAATTGATCTCGACTGTGCGCTTATACTTTCTGTGCTGTCTCCTATAGTGTAAATACACTTTCGTTTCAATTATGTAGCGATATCAATGAGCCCACATAAAGTCTTGGTGTTTCTTTTTTTACAATCTCTGCAATGGTTCTCCACTAGCAAAAAGAGGACAAGAATAAGACTCATTCACTATCACACTCCATGGCCCGAAAGTAAAAGCAAAACTATTTTACCCTACACATATTCCAGCTTTTCACTTCCTCTAAATGTTATAAGAGGACGGACGATGTATCGTTTGATTTAGAGGCATTCAGAGTACGCAAAGTTTAGCAATCACACATAACGACGAAAACAAATCAATCATTGTGGCTTTGGTACACGTTTCCGTCATTTTTGCAAGCAAATCTCATGAAGCAGGCGCTTTAGGAGCCTTTATCTGTCTATGGTCTCCCTAGATTAGCCAGAGAATAGACAGGCAAACTCAAGCACTGGTCGTGCTTAGTTTCTTAATTAAATGCAAAGAAACAAATTTAAAAATAAAATTAAAATTTTGGAGTTTCCCGTGCCGAAACTGAGTCCGTGCTGCATACCATTACCGATGGCTCTAGACTAACTTTGGCCGCATGTGGATACTTTGACGAGAGCTAAAATTCTCGAACACGGAGTTCCTGTTTTTTCTCTTGATGAGTTAAACAGTCAGCTGCGAGGCATCAAATTGACAGAGCCATTGAATATATCTTTTTTAGATGCCGACAGAGTAATGACATTATGTTTTATTAAGGAAAGGGCTAGAACAAAAAGAATTATGGACAGATTAACCAGTCAGCAACCACAACGCACGGTGCATGGAGCTTTGGAAGCAGCCCTAAATTTTTTCTATCAGCTGAAGGAACCTCATTCATGTGCGAAGGGTTCGCGACCCTGATCGCACCCGACGAAGTGACGCCGACACGAAAGAAACAGAAATTACCGGTTTATTCCGGGGCAGCAAAACAAAAGTGACATGAGTAGAAACAGCAGCTCGTAACACATACGGTCATGTAAAGAACGCGACCCTGAAACAACGCACTGCACCAATTGTGCAGAAAAATAATACAGCGCTTCGCTCTACACTCTCGACAACGTTCGAGTCCTTGTTCTAAGCCACTCCGTGTGCGCCCACAATATGTGCTGGTTAGTCCGAGCTGGGCAGGGGTCGTCGGTCCGGTTGTCTGCCCCTTGCTGCTCCCATCCTGGTTCTGCGGCCGCCGGAGGCTCTTCCGTCCAACTCCCCTTACCGCACCCGTGAGAGCAGTATGTATACCAGACGGGGCCGTTGTGCGCATGTTCCGGGCTTGGTACGCACCACACCTGTTCCTTGTCCGCTAACTGATTATCGCACACGCCCGCACGGGCACATAACGCACTTACGTCACTATCGGTGTTCTACGCGCGCTCACTGCACTGTAATGACCATATTCTGGCGCACGTACGGGCTGCGTGACTACACAGAACGGAATCCCCGAAAAGCATCTATACCTGTATTACACGGCCGTTTCAAAGGCCTTGCGAAGGCCGTTGAACCAATTGTCTATTGAGTGACCTATTGTAAATACATAGACCACACTTGAAAAGGACCGTTCTATTGTCTATTGAACGTTGCCGTATAGCACAAACATACGACATCCGTGTACAGCGCGGTCGGTCAGGAGCGGCATGTCCAAGGCAATTTTAATATGTTGATTGTGCACATCACTAGGATGCTGATCCGAATAAGCTTTTATGAGGGACACCCACATATTGCAGCGCTGGAGTGAGTGAGTGAGTGAGTGAGTGAGTGAGTGAGTGAGTGAGTGAGTGAGTGAGTGATGAGTGCGTGCGTGCGTGAGTGAGTGAGTGAGGAGTGAGGTGAGTGAGTGAGGGGAGTGAAGTGAGTCGTAGTGAGTGAGTGAGTGAGGTGCGTGAGTGAGTGACGTGAGTGAGTGAGTGAGTGAGTGAGTGAGTGAGTGAGTGAGTGAGTGAGTGAGTGAGTGAGTGAGTGAGTGAGTGAGTGAGTGAGTGAGTGAGTGAGTGAGCGAGCGAGCGAGCGAGCATTGAATAGAGGATTAAACCTTTTACAACAGCAAGCGGAATTCGGGTGCTTTCATCCTGAAAGGTGTCCCCGGCGCAGTATACGTTGGTGCTTGCTGTCTTACTAGATCCCTTTCCTCCAGTATACACTGGACGGAACGGGTGGGGCTGCGCTGGACATGCTGGGGATGTCGAAATTCCGAGCAGCAGGATTTATTCACCCGAGGGAAGCGGTGCCGGCCGATCCCCAGCGCCTGTTTGCGTGATGACATTTTTTCTCTTTTCGCCTTGCTTTACGCTGCAATTTACTATGCATCCGCAGTCGAAACACTGCCTGGTCTTCAAATCCCTCACTCTGTGGGACGCAGGCATCGGGAATATTTCTCTGAGGTTCCTGTATTTAATGTGTGAAGCTATGTCCAAGGAACGTCTCAAGGAGAGGAGGAAGATTGGAGGACGAAAATAGGCAGGCAAACTGGAAAGAAGTGGTGGGGACAGGGCATAAGGAATGTAATGGGGGACAGCGTGAGGGGGTATGGGATAAAGCACCCAGGAGAACGAATGGAAAGGACAGGGCTAGATGGGGATTAAAGTGGGCGCTGAAAATAAGTGAGGCAGGGGGAAGGTAGGATATTGAGTGTGTGAGGAAAAGGAGAAGAAACAGCGCGAAGCACATCGCATGGGGTTAGACAAGGGTAAAAGTACTTTTACCTCCTTTCGTAGTGGTAGGGACAATCGGTTTGTGATTACTGCGATATACCATAATTGGCGCGTTACAAAGATATGCAGATAATTTGTAATGTTAATCCTATACCCGACCCTGTTGACGAGTTGAGTGACTCGGATTAGTATGGCACTTCCACCAATCTTCTAGCACAGACTGAGATAATCCTTGCTAGTCCGGCTTTGGAGTGTCCACATTGGAATCTGACTCTCTAGTGATGTCCCATGTGCGGGTCATCCCGGCTGCCCTGTGTGAAGTGTGTGATCATTAACTTCTTGAAATGGCACCCGAGTGTTTCTAGTGACATGGACAGGGGACATCACACTTCGTCCTTTGTTTGCACAATGGTCTGATGATGCGAATCACAATAGTAGTAGCATGGATTGGGGAGCCATTTTCATGTCGCTGGAGAACATCTACATTGCGGTCATATCCTGCAATCACCGGAGCGTTTCAAAGCCGTTTTAGGGGCGAAGCTCCTCTTGCTCGGGTCCTGTCCCTGCCGTACACGGTACATTGTACACGGCACATTGATGATGATTGTGGCACGATCCCACTAGGCATTGGCCAACCAAAGATTGGCCGAAGAGGTCATAACGTTCAACGCGTTCGTTGCTACCCAACAAGGAAGAGAGGAAGAAGAAGAGGTTGTCGTTCGTCGCGTGCGAGCTGAAGACACGTACCGGGGGTACGTGACACAAGACGCTCTCCAGAAGGCGACGGCCCAGGTGGCTAAAATGTCACACATCGAATTCGCGAACTTACCCATGGAGATTCTCATCGTCCCAAACAAGCCCTACATAATCTCCACAAACATCGACGTCGTCGACGGGCTTGTCAACAGAGCGGTGGAAAGCTTGACGTGTCCAGTCTTTATATAATGTGTGGGCGAATGTTTCACGGTTTTACCGATAAGCATTTTAGCTTCGCCCCTCTCATCATCATTCACTTCGTGGAGATGGCGGGATTTTTTTTTAATTTTCTGTCGCTTTGAACACAGTCGATCGTATTGCCTTCACGTCACCCATCGTCACTCTTCACTGCCTAGAAGCTCCTCGAGAGCCTTAATTTTCGATTTCCTTTATATAGCGTCACTACAAATCAATTGGAATGCTTTGTCCACGGTTGAGTTTTTTAGGGGCGAAGCTCCTCTTGCTCGGGCCCTGTCCTGGCCGTACACGGCACATTGATGTTGCTTGTGGCAGTATCCCCCTAGGGATTGGCCAACCAAAGATTGGCCCAACAGGTCATAACGTTCAACGCGTTCGTTGCTACCCAACAAGGAGGAGAGGAAGAAGAAGAGGTTGTCGTTCGTCGCCTGCGACCTCAAGACTCTTCCTCGGGCCCTGTCCCGTCCCTGGTTGCTGCCATACACGGCACATTGATGTTGCTTGTGGCAGTATCCCCCTAGGGATTGGCCAACCAAAGATTGGCCCAACAGGTCATAACGTTCAACGCGTTCGTTGCTACCCAACAAGGAAGAGAGGAAGAAGAAGAGGTTGTCGTTCGTCGCCTGCGACCTCAAGACTCTTCCTCGGGCCCTGTCCCGTCCCTGGTTGCTGCCATACACGGCACATTGATGTTGCTTGTTGCAGTATCCCCCTAGGGATTGGCCAACCAAAGATTGGCCCAACAGGTCATAACGTTCAACGCGTTCGTTGCTACCCAACAAGGAAGAGAAAGAAGAAGAGGTTGTCGTTCGTCGCCTGCGACCTCAAGATTCCTCGGGCCTGTCCCGTCCCTGGTTGCTGCCATACACGGCACATTGATGTTGCTTGTTGCAGTATCCCCTAGGGATTGGCAACAAAGATTGGCCAACAGGTCTAATTCAACGCGTTCGTTGTACCAACAGGAGGATTAGGAAACAAGCGGTTGTCGTTCGCCTGCGAAACCTCAAGCTCTCCTCGGGCCCTGTCCCGTCCCGGTGTGCCATACACGGCACATTGATGTGCTTGTGGCAGTATCCCCTAGGGATTGGCCAACCAAAGATTGGCCGAACAGGTCATAACGTTCAACGCGTTCGTTGCTACCCAACAAGGAACGGAGGAAGAAAAGAGGTTGTCGTTCGTCGCTGCGACCTGAAGACTCTTCCTCGGGTGTCCCGTCCCTGGTCTGCCATACACGGCACAGAGTTGCTAGATAGTATCCCCCTAGGGATTGGCCAACTTAAAATTGGCCCAAAGGTCATAACTTTCAACGCGTTAGTTGTCCAACAGGGGAGGAAGAAGTGAGGTTGTCGTTCGTGTGCAAACCTCAGACTCTTCCTCGGGCCCTGTCCCGTCCTGGTTCGTACACGGCACATTGATGTTGCTTGTGGCAGTATCCCCCTAGGGATTGGCCAACCAAAGATTGGCCGAAAGGTCATAACGTTCAACGCGTTCGTTGCTACCCAACAAGGAAGAGAGGAAGAAGAAGAGGTTGTCGTTCGTCGCCTGCGACCTCAAGACTCTTCCTCGGGCCCTGTCCCGTCCCTGGTTGCTGCCATACACGGCACATTGATGTTGCTTGTTGCAGTATCCCCCTAGGGACCAAAGATTGGCCCAACAGGTCATAACGTTCAACGCGTTCGTTGCTACCCAACAAGGAGGAGAGGAAGAAGAAGAGGTTGTCGTTCGTCGCGTGCGAACTGAAGACACGTACCGGGGGTACGTGACACAAGACGCTCTCCAGAAGGCGACGGCCCAGGTGGCTAAAATGTCACACACCGAATTCGCGAACTTACCCATGGAGATTCTCATCGTCCCAAACAAGCCCTACATAATCTCCACAAACATCGACGTCGTCGACGGGCTTGTCAACGGAGCGGTGGAAAGCTTGACGTGTCCAGTCTTTATCTAATGTGTGGGCGAATGTTTCACGGTTTTACCGATAAGCATTTTAGCTTCGCCCCTCTCATTATCATTGACTTCGTGGAGATGGCGGGATTTTTTTTTTTACCAACATGAAAAATTTTGAAATGTTGCCCGTATACAGCTACCAAGTAAAAACATAAAGTACGAGAGCAGACACCGTAGCTGTCCAGGACAAGGGTTCCATTTTCGATACAAGTCGGCCATCTCCGAGCGGCTAGCACAAGAATACGCTATGGTTTACTAGGAGGTAACATTTACATGTTGCAGGAATAATTATACCGTGAGGCAAACTGAAACGACTATAATTGGAAGCAGAAAGCGCTTTATAGTTTCACTCCAAAATACTGATGCGTGATTGTGTCGTAAGTATTACTCCGCTCAAAAGTTTGTTTGTGTCAGGCCACCGAAAACCCCATATGTTACACACTACTGTCGGTATTTATTTTTGTGCTAACTTTATTTGTTGTTGCGTTTTCCCGGAGTTCCTTTTCTATGCACAGATCTAATTTTGAAATATTCTGGTTCACGGAAGTTGTATAGATCGTAAATTCACAAGTAGTATCGGTTTCTCAATGGAAGCCTTAGCAGCCTGTTCAGTGCAAGGCTGGCCGTTTTCAATTAAATATCGACGTTCTTTGTTTATGGCGTGTAGAGGATGTATTCCTAAAGTGTAGGTCGTACACCGGGAGGCATTGTATTTGGCTTTTTATTTGCCCTTTTTGTTCCTTCAGGGCAACAAATCATGCACTGTTGGGTATGTACTGAGTTATTATTATTAGTCTCGAAATTAAAGCAGCTTAAACAACTAGACAGACCCTAGTTATTTTCTCTTAGCAATATTAGTGTGGTTTGTGAGATGCTTTTTGTATATTCCAAAGCGCATGTCGGTTATAAATCTATTACGTTTTGTTTTTTATTATTTCTTGCTCATAACGTGGTTAGATGAGACGTATTGTTAACTATTCAATGGTTCCGATGTTTTGGAGGCATGCAGAGCTTGAAAGCTTTCAAATAGGGAGGCGGACCAGGTTCATTTTACGGTTTCGGTTCTCTAAGCTAAAGGGCAGAACTCCAGGCGGACACTCAATTATGCCAGTCGAAATGATGACGCAACGGAGAGAAAAACAGGTATGTTGGCAGGAACAGCTCCCTCTTCTCTTAAAGCGCGTTCTTTTCGTATACAATTTCGCAAAGCTGATACACGTTTTCTCTCCCAACGCTGACATCTCCATTTCCTTAGCCAGCATACATACCGGTACAGAAGAAAATTTGCAACGCATATTAACTAATTCTGATTCTTAAAGTATAAAGAAAGAAACCTGCCTCACTCTGCAGCCCTTCGTTTTTCAGGTGGCATCTGCGAATAACCGTGGCGCGTTTCTGCAAAACATATGTGGCTGCGTGAACCTTCATTCTTTGTTTGCGAGCTTCCCTTACGTTCCCTACCTACACCTTTCGATTCTTTCTACTTCGAAGCTTCAGACACGCATTTACCCATACCTGTGGAAAGATTGAAATGATGGAAGAATGGAAGAATTTCTCGCGCCTAGGTTTTTCCGAAATGGCTTGTGAAATACTGCTCACGGACTTCAACGGTAGTACCATTGTCCAACGCGAGATTCCGGTCATAAACTGGTAGAAAGGAATGCGATTCGTAGTTTCTCAAAACTGCTGTTTCTCTTGCGAAGGAGCAATAATACGTTTAAGCTCACTTTCAAGAAGACGAACCGAGGTTTGAACAAGAGAGAATTCTCAAGGAAAACAAGAACAACAATGGTTTCGCAAGCACCGCTTTTCTTCCCAGTTTGACGATTTTTAATGAAAAAAAAAATTGTTTTGTTTGAAGTGAGATAAACGAAATTTTTAGAGTACAGTTTTAAAATAAGCGCATTTTTGCCCTGGCATGTTTCTGAGGTCACCCGCCGCAGTGGCTCAGTTACTAATGCGTTGCGCTGCTGAGCACGAGGTGGCGGGTTCGATTCCCGGCCGCGGCGGCCGCTTTTCTGATGGAGGCGCAAAACAAAAATGCCCGTGTGTACGAGATTTAGGCGAACGATAAAGATCGCCAGGTGGTCAAAATTATTCGGGAGCCCTCCACTACGGCGCACCTCCATCGCCTGCGTTGCATCGGTGCGTTAAACCCTACAATGAATCAATCTTGTTTCTGAGGTCGGAAATTTTGGTGTGGACGGAACTCTAAACGGGAAGAGGAACCTATTATCCACTGAACAACACACAATCACGACTGAGAATTTTGGACGTGTCCGCCCGTCCGCCCGTCCGTCCGTCCGTCCATCAGTACATCCATCTGTCTGTCTGTCTGTCTGTCTGTCTGTCTGTCTGTCTGTCTGTCTGCCTGTCTCTGTCCGTCCGTCCTTCCGTCCATCCATCCCATCCGTCTGTCTGTCTGTCTGTCTGTCTGTCTGTCTGTCTGTCTGTCTGTCTGTCTGTCTGTCTGTCTGTCTGTCTGTCTGCCTGTCTGTCCATCAATTTCAATTTAGCCTTTTCGCGGTAAGTTGAAGCAATTCTTCAAATATATGTATCTATAGGCAGAGCCGTTCCAAGCTACTAAAGCTGCTGGCCCAAGTCATGCATGCCCCGTCATTTAGCGCAAAGTAAATCTATGGCACATTTGAGGAACAATTTTAGTTCTTAACCGGTAGTCCCAACGGTCTTTTAGTCAGGGATATACGTTGACTTGATTTTTGCCATAGCAAGCGAAAAACAACGCTTAAAAAAGCGCAGAAAGGCTTCATATCGTGCGAGATAGATGAACGCAAACAGAAATAATAAACAGACTTCCGTCCTGCTGTTCTAGGCAATACAAGAAAAAAAAGGTAATGAAAAAAATTGTGGTTGATCTTTCTTCGGAATCGGTAAAACACGAAAGTGAAATGTGCTTTCACAGGTGCATTTGAATGTTTATTGAGCATCGGTATGAATTTGCACATGGCTGTTTATATTTATCCGGTATGTCACTGTTAGACGCATTAAAATTAAACACTGCGTAAATCCGATTGCAACCCCAGGCGCTCACAAACCGCGCGAAAGGAACCGAACGGGTTGTCAGCGAATCGTTTCGTGAAAGGAGTGAAAGGAGCATGATTTGCGTATGGGTAGCAGTCTTGCGGGTGTGCTTGGCAAGAAATGTCCTGCTGGAGGGTCGCTTTGACAAAGGTGCCACCACATTGGTCCTGCCCCGTGGCGTGTACTCCAGACGCTTGCGTTGCGATGAGCTCAGCTTGCGGAACGCGGCGGCAGCGTTACAAAAGCTGAGCGGCGCTCCACATAGGCGGCGGACAGGAAAACACAGCCGCTTACGCTGCTACACGCTGCCCTATGGAGTCGCCAACTATCGGCACTCATTAGCCTCATGACGCACTACTTCGCTCTTAACCTCTCCTAGACGGCAGCACAATCTGAATGGACAAGGTGGAGGGAAGGACATCAGGCGCGTTCGTACTGCTACCCGGGCATGACTTCATCGCTCAGTCGGTAGAGCGTTTCGCACCTCCCGTTCCGTTTGTAGTGATTGTGGGCTCGAAATGTAGCGGCTGCAGCGCCAATGGAGCTTTTTCTGGAGGTGTCATTTGCGTGACGGATATGACGTCGATGAGGTTTGTGTACCCCGGCATGAAACACTCTCGTGGTAAAAAATGCCAGATGTCCAAGCAGATGGTTCACGAGCAGCGGGAAGGTGAGAAAATTGAATTAAATTGAACAAACTTCCGCTCAATTCATCACGAGACAAGCGAGAGAGGTCAATGGTGCGAAGGATGGTAGCGCTAGCGCAGAGCGGAGAACCCGGTACAACGCAGACGCGGCAGGCGACTGTGGTATTTCAATGAGTTTGCCTGGAAGCAAGCAGATACGGGGCCATTTGCTGTTGTTATTGTTGTTGAAGCAGTTGGCTGCCGTTCACTGCTGCACTTCACCTCCACACACTATGCTGGATGACATCGTTTTCCCGAGGAGACATGGCGCACTGTGTAGGAAGGTGACGCGCTTCCTTATGTTTTTCCTTCGGAACAAGGTACTGGCATACCTATGATAAAGGAAGCATATTATTATCGCCTGAGGTGGCACTGGGGCGGACCTACTTCCGGTACATCGTTATAGCAGATGACACCACCAACCAACCAAACAATCCAATACAGATTTTCCCTTATAGAACGAAGGCTGTGGAGACGCGCTAAATTGCCATTGCCAAAACATAAATTTGGCAAGCTACGAGTAACTTAAACAGCACCCATGTTGATTGTCAGTTAGACTGAGCCGTTTCTGCGTATTTTTACCACCATGCACACTTTCCCAGCATGGTTAATAGCAGCAATTCCAAAATCGTAACGTTGTGTTACGCTGTTTTATTTTAAATTGTCGTCAAAGCTGTTTCGACGTTGCTATTGAGCTCCTCTTAGTACTCTTTTTTCTTTCTATCTGCCAGCCTTTAAAGATCTGTCGTAAAATGATCAAATTGGTATTTTGTGCGCTAGGCTGGAATTTCCCTGCTCTCATATCGGCAAGGTTAGTCGCGGTGGGCTGTTGCAGCGCTGCAGATGTGAAGCTTTATATTTATCGCGGCCCCTTTTACGCTCTTCTTAAAGCTTCTGAAATTTTATGGGAGCTCCTCCAGTACCGCACGAATCCCGAATAAACTGTTCTTTAGACATTCTTTCGCTCCAGCTCCAGACACGCGATATTTTGGGTTTGAACAAAGACTAGCCCCGAAACATATATTTCGACAATTTACAACACAGGGCAGATTTGGTCGATCTAATGCGCGGTGGGCTAACATTCCTGTCAAATACTTTTTCGGAGGGAATGAGCCTACAATTGTGCAATAGTAGGCACAAAGATTGGTATCCTATTTCTAGAACTGTCTTCGGCAAGAGGCTCTTTTGCAAGGCGACGCCAATGGTGGGGTCTACGTCCTCAATAAGTTGCGCAACCATGCGATTGCATCACTAGGTAAGCTTCAATGCAAAGGATGCGTGGTGCCTGCAACTTTCAGATTGCGGCAATATATGACTGGGGGAAACTGCAGGAAAACCTTGTAGTGTATAACAAAGGCGTCCTGTAGGTCCTTATAGATTCCTTGTTTCCGGTTGCTACGCACGTTTTGGTCGGATTGGATATCGAAAAGATCTTTCTATCGGAATCTAGGACTATTCTTGAGATTGCTCTTTTAGCGACAATAGAAGAGAAAGCATGTGCCAATTTGGGGAAGCTGCACTAGTCCTAAAAAAATGAAGAACTATATTTTGGGAAGGATGTATGTGATAGCGTCTACTGTGAAAAGGAAAAAAATGTAGTGAAGGGCATAATGGAAGCGCAAACTGAAACGAAGCTAACAATGTCGGAGCACCAGATCTGAAGTTCTGATTGGCGTGAAGAAGAAGTCAGGTCCTGTTTGTAATATTTTTCGAAGAACCTTTAGTTACTTGAGAAATAACGGAGCGTAATATAGTTCAGACGTCGAAGCACAAGCTACAATTAAAAAGCGCCAAACAATTATTTGAAAGAAACCTTTTATGTTGTGCACATTCTATCTGGTATTCCAGCAGAAATGGACCAAGGTTCTGACAGGCCGGCTCATGGCATCGTAGTGTTATTGTCTAGGTTTTACTATAATGAACTCAGGGGAGCGTAAATAATCGACTGCACATGTGCTCGGGATATTCTTGCTTTCAGTATGTCTTCCCTCAGCAACAGAAAAATGGCTAGTACAAGTGTTTACAGCTGAAGCGTGCGGCGTTTGAACGGATGAGACTTCCAAGAGGGATATCATCTTCTTTCTGCGCTTTGTTGTGTTTCATTATATTATTATTTAGGGAAAGCAAAAATGTTTGGCCCAGGGAATGCTGGCAGGCACAGCTTGCTAATTCGCATGACCTTAACATCTGAACAAATAGCGCAGCCAATCAGCACCCGCACTAACACAAGACGCAAAAGTCACATTCATTGATCAAGTGTTGCTTATTGTTTTCAAAATAGGCCTGCCCACGCCAAGCTACCGCGAAATGGGCAGCTAGGTTATATTGCGAAGAGTTATAAGTTGGAACGCACAGTTGGCGGACGGTTTGGCAACCACACCGGCGGCTAGCCATGTCAAACCCGCTAACAGAAAGGACATTCTGCAGAAGAAAGCATACCTTCATCCTCCACTAAAGCACGCTCGCTATTTGCACGGGGAGTATCGGAGAGGCGACTCGCGCCATAGGCAAACAAGCCCAGGTGACCGGTGGCAAGCGAGTCGCCAATAACCTCATTACGCTCCGCGCAAGCTCACGCCCCCCCCCCCCCCCCTCTCCCCCCGCCACCAACGTGGTCGTTGTTGTCATCCTTTTCTACTTTGTGGGCAAAGATCCGTTTGCAAAGGATAGTAATCTCTGTGATGGATGACTACAGACGGAAGAGTTGAAACGGGCGGGCATCTATAGGTGTGGTGCCACTATCATAGGGGAGCCGGAGCTTTCTCAGAGCGTCCTGAAGGTGTTCCTGCATACCAACACTGCTGTGCGGAAGGTACGTTTGCGCTTGTATGGTGTCCGTCAACCACATCCTATCCGCAGTGCCTCCGTACAGGTGGCAGGATTCAGTATTTCTCGGTCGTGATACGGAATCTGAACGAGTCGTTCGTTCACAGGAGGACTGCTTACGGCCACTTTCTGGCGATATCGACTAGGGTCTTACCGTGAATGTATGTTTAATCCCGTCGATGACGCGGAGTTGTTCGTATGTAAGAGGGGATGCCGTCATGAGTTGTTTTGAAGCTATCGGCCTCTTAACAAAACAGTTAAGGGCCAAGTTCCCGCTAATGATTCCTGTACAGCATGACTTTTGAAAGTCTGTGCAAGAGACAGGCCACTGTTCATAACGCGAAGCCGACTGTGTGCGTCATTGTTGCAGAGATTCTGGACCTAATGTCTGCACAACGTGTTTTACCCAGTAGAGATTCACAGGCCTTTCAGCGCTGAAGTTTATTATGCATGGTACATGGTTCAGTAGAATAGATTGTATTCTCTAGAGGTGAGCACGAGCATGGAATGCACAATTAAGTGCGAACCAAGGTGCTGGTAAACGCGTTAAAGGACCCACAAACGCCAGGTGGCTTCGTGCCCTTAGCCACTAAGAAATATTAGGTGTTATGTGGACGCAGTGACGCGAACATGCTTCCAGATGTCACCAACGAATATGCGCCCAATTTAAGTTTTGTCGCGTTAAACTTTGCTCTAGCATGCGATAATATTTGGGCCTACTAAGGACCTGGTTTTGAGAGAATACTTCGATGTGAGGATTTTTTTATGTAAGTGAGATATTCATCAGCAGGAAAGTCGGTAGGTTTTTAATTTTGCCATTTGTATAACGTTTGGTACGAATATAGCATGCTATCACTAAAATCACGTCATAGAGAGACATTTCTAGACGAGGGTGATAGATGTCATTTATCTATAAACCCCCGTGGAAGGCCACTTCAAACCACGATTATAACGTGTCTGGCGCTGCGCAAGAAAACCATGGCCGTGACTGATACAGACGCACACAGCGCATCTCCCTGGGTGTTTTTTTTTTGTAATCCTAGTGAAGTTATGTATGTCCAACAGACTGAAAATGGTACTCCTAATAAGTTGAAAATTACAAGTGGCTAGCTGTAAATCGAAATTCAGTTACGGAAGGTGTCGGGATTTTAAATGCAGAGCATTTCAGTAACTCACGATGTCACCCGCGTTGACGTCCGTAGTCGTCTGTAGTCGTAGTCCGCACCCCTTCCCCTACACTATATAAAAAAATACTATCCGGCGCCTGGTTTCGATCCCTCGACCCTGCGGGCGGAACGCAATGTACATGGTGCTCTACCCACTGCGCCACAAAGCCGACACAGAATGGGAGGCTACGAACGTGCCTTATATCCTTGACTCATTCAAATTACTCCTGACGAGCGCTCTCTCGTCAGCAGTTGCCACAAGTGCAACAACATTAACGTAACGCAAACTACTTAACGTCGTGCGCCCCCGGAAATGCTCTGCATTTGATCGTGCCCCTCGCGAGGGGGATGTTTTCCTGTTCTTTTGGTGAGCCTGCAAAGTGCATTTTTTTAATGTGTGGGATTACAATAAGTTTATTCTTCACTTTGAAAACCATTCAGGACCTCGTTCCTTTATAGAGAATGAGCGCCTCGATTCGTTAGGGAAATGCAACAAAGAATGCGTGTCTTTAAGTTATTTTTGAAACAAGAAATATTACTGATGTTTCTGTTTCGATGTTGGGATATTTCAAAACTTTTTCTTCACTTTACACAGAAGTCAGAATATCTGGATTATAAAATCCGGGTACTACCATTCTTAATGAGCGCGTTTTTACTTAAAAAAAGAAAGACGTTAAACCTACGCAGAGAATAACAAGCTAAAGCAATCTATCACACAGGCCATTTTATCCCCAGAGCGCATAGCAAAAATGACCCAGTCCTCAAAACAGGTTATAGACGCGAGCAGACATCTCCTAACTTGGACACTCTCGTAGGCACCGCATTGTGGGAGCAGCTGATATTCAAATGTTTAAATCCCTATTTACAACTCTGTTCAGCGTTACTTCAAAAACCTCACCGCGCGAAACATTTCATCTTCTCAAATGGACGCCTATACGGCCATTAAATAAAGGACAATTAATATAGAAAAAGAGAAGCTTAAGATGTAGTTAACCATTGACGAAGTTCACCATTAAGTGTAGCATACAAGGAAGCTTAACATGAAGCTGGGCCGTATTTTGTCAGGGGGGGGGGGGGGGGCTTATTTTTTAATGTTTCCCTCTTCTAATGGTTGTTGCTGTAAAATTCTGTACACTGCTTTGTTAGACAGTCACAGTGGTAGATGACCAGCAAGCAAATTTTCGGTATGAATGCACCTGGAGGAAAGTCCGGAAAGTGAAGACTTTCCGCTCCTTGCGTCACCGCAACCCTCGCTCCAAACAGTGAGCTCCAAATGATTTTGTTGCACAACTGCTATGTTACATTCTGATCCTTTCCTTTGCGGAAGCTATAAAAAGGCTATTTCATACTAAGTTCGCAAGTTGTACCTCGTCAAGGGTCTCCGGGGTCATAATGAAACGTGGCGGTATTAGAAAATACTTTTTCGCGGCTAAAATAAAAATTCATAAGAAATAACGTAAAGCGCAAGCCAGACCCGTAACACAGCAAACTACTCCTGTGATTGCGGGGAACATACGTAAGTAGTACGCGGATGAGTACTAATGAATCTTTTATTACGTTTATTGCGGTTGGATTGTTGCGAAAGCGAAGAAGTGGAGCAACTTTAGGCCGGAGTACCCTAAAAAGTGAAAGAAGACGAGTGAACGAACGCTCGAATGGCTGCGCTTTGGATGTCTCTGGCCGGCGACGATGCGGGGAGAGTAATTAGCTTGGTGTAATCACACTTTGATTCTGGTAATAAAGCTCAGTTTTACCGCCTGGAAAATGTGCCGTCTCTAGCAAGCATCTTACTCGAGGCCAGCGCCACAGCGTTACCTCAGGAATTCAAATTACTCAAGGCTGAGCGATGCGTTAATCAACATATCAGCATCCATAGTAACGACAAAGGCACCGAATGTTGCCCAGAAAAGCTCAAAGAGTTTGCCTCCGACCTTTTATAGTTAGCCGTAACGCTCGGTGTTGAAAGTGTTCAGCCACAGGGAACGGTTTTGCATAGAGGAGATGCCAAGTCTGTGCTCGCGCTTTCAAGAACGATTTATACAAGCCTGAAGCGTCCAGTAGGCAATCACAGATATCGCCATTCGCGTAATCGATGAGGACTTGCAGGAAGTATGTACCAAGACTCTCCCGACCACATATAAACTTCTTAGATGAAAGGCGGCGGCTACATTAGCTCTCCAAGCAACTTCCAAATATAAATTTCGCTCAATCATTACTGAATTCACCTTGAGCCGCGGTTACAGCTAATTAACGCCGGCCTGGCGAATTAACCAAAGGAATTTACCCGCCTGTCCTGTGAACAACTTAAAAGGATACAACCTTGCAGCCTGTAGGATTCACCGTTTGGAACCGGCCCCCTCCCCTAAAAAGGCATAGTCGCGTGCACCTAAAGGTGCCGTCAACCTAGACAGAAAGAGAGGTATGGGTAAACGCACGCGTTTACTCATAACTTTGGAAAGATTGAACTGGTAGAAGAATAGAAGAATTCCTCGCGGCTACGGTTTGTCCGAAATGGCTGGTGAAATTCTGGTCGCGGACCTCAACGGTAGTACTATTGTCCAACACGAGCTTCCGGTCATAAACTGGTAGAAAGGAACGCGACCTGTAGCGTTTTAAAACTGCTGTTTCTCTTGCGAAGGAGCAATAATAGGTTTGAGCTCACATTCGAGAAGACGAACCAAGGTTTCAAGGAAAGAGAATTCTGAAGGAAAACACGAACAACAATTGTTTCGCAAGCACCGCCTTTCTTCCCGGTATGACCATTTTTACTGAAAAAAGATTGTTTTGTTTCGAATCAAAAAACGAAATTTTCGAGTAAAGTTTTAAAATAAGCGCATTTTCGCCGGCATGTTTCTGGTGTTCGGGAATTTTGGTCGGGACGGAACTCTAAACGGGAAGATGAACCTGTTGTCCAATGAACAACACACAATCCCGACTGAGGATTCTTGACGTGTCCGTATGTTTGTCTGTGTGTCTGTCCGTCCGTCCGTCCGTCCGTCCATCCGTTCATCCATCCATCCATCCATCCATCCATCCATCCATCCATCCATCCATCCATCCATCCATCCATCCATCCATCCATCCATCCATACATCCATCCATCCATCCATAGATACATACATCCATCCATCCATACATCCATACATCCATACATCCATCCATACATACATACATACATTCATCAATCTGTCTGTCTGTCTGTCTGTCTGTCTGTCTGTCTGTCTGTCTGTCTGTCTGTCTGTCTCTGACCCTCAATTTACAATTTAGCCTTTTGTCGATACGTTGAAGCAATTCTTCATATATATGTATCTATAGGCAGAACAGTTTCAAGCTAGTAAAGCTGCTGGCCCAAGTCATACATGTCCCCTTCATTCAGCGCAAAGTAAATCTCTGGTACATTTGAGGCAAAATGTTTGTTCTGAACCTCTAGTCCCAACGTTCTTTTAGTCAGGGATATACGTTGACTTGATTTTTACCACAGCAAGCGAAAAACAACGCGTTAAAAAGCCGCAGAAAGGCTCCATCTCGCGCGAGATAGATGAACGCAAAAAAAAGATTTGATAATGAAAAATTCACGCATCTCCACGACGTGAATCATGACGAGTTGGCGAAGCACCGCGAATCGTTCTTATCGTAAATTACCCGTGACATTGCCCACTCGCACATGTAAATGAGTGACAATGCGTATGTACAGTATATACAATTACAATCCAATCAAATCCGACGTACTTCAGTTTAAGCCAATCCAATCCAATTCGATTCATTCCAATCCAAGCCGAATCCAAATCCCATTCAATTCAATGCATTGCTCCTCGCAGCAGGTGTCTCCAGGAGCCACGCGAAGCTGTTGAACCTCTCTTTCTCTCTACCTCTCCATCTCTCTAACCTTTTGTGAACCTTTTATTTTGTTGTTGATAACATTTTGTGAAACTTTGTTCATAGATGTTTCGATTAACACGGTGCTGTCCGTCTCTCCCCCTTTCTCTCTCTCTCACCTTTTGTGAACCTTTTATTTTTTTTGTTCACCTTTTCTGAACCTTGTCTTCACAGATGCTTCGATTTACATGGTGCTGTGCGTCTCTCTCTCTCTCTCTAACCTTTTGAGAACCTTTTATTTCGTTCTAATTAACCTTTTGTGAACCTTTTGTTCACAGGTGTTTCAATTTACACGGTGCTGTGCCGTGAGCACGGACGCCGGACAAGGCTCGGCCTTAAGGTGCTTCGCCCCTAAAAAACCAAAGAAACGCACAATTCCGTCCTGCTGTTCCAGGCAATACAAGAAACAAAATGTAATGAAAAAGATGCCTGACGTCCCAGCAGATGGCGCACGAGCAGTGCAAAGGCGAGAAAATTGAATTACATTGAACAAACCTCTGGTCAATTCATCACGATACAAGCGAGAGAGGGCAATGGTGCGAAGGATGGTAGCGCAGAGCCGAGAGTGGAGAACCCGCTACAACGCAGACGCGGCAGGTGACTGTGGTCTTTCAATGAGCTTGCAAGGAATCAAGCAGACACCCGGCCATTTTTTATTGTTGTTGTTGTCGGAGCAATTGGTTGCCGTTCTTTGCTGCACTTCACCTACACACACTATGCAGGATGACATCGCCTTCCCGGGGAGACATTGCGCATTGTGTAGGAAGGTGTCGCGCTTGCTTATTTCTTTTCTTGGGAACAAGGTACTTGCATACCTGTGATAAAGGAGCCATATTAATGACCCATTAGGTGCCACTTTTGCGGAACGTCCGGTACATCGCAATAAGAGCTGACACCACCAACCAACCGAACAATTCAATAGAGATTTTCCCTCAGGGAACAGAGGCTGTGGAGGCGCGCTAAATTTCCATAGCCAAAACATAACTTTGTTAAGCTACGAGCAACTTAAACAGCATCCATGTTGATTGTAGGTTGGACTGAGCCCTTTCTGCGTATTTTTACCTCTATGTACACATTCTCAACCATTGTTAATAGCAGCAATTCCAAAAGCGTAACCCTGTGTTAAGCTGTTTCATTTTAATGTTCGTCAAAGCTGTTTCGACGTTACAATTGGGATCCTCTTAGTAGTCTTTTTTGCTTTCTACCTACCAGCCTTTAAATATCTGACGTAAACTGAAGAAATTGGCATTTTGTGGGCAAGGCTCGAAATTCCACCGCTTTCAGTTTGGCAAGGTTAGTCGCGGTGGGCTGTTGCAGCGCTACAGACGTGAAGCTTTATATTTATCGTGGCCCCTTTTAGGCTCTTCTTATAGCTTCTCAAATTTTATGGGAGCTCCTCCAGCACCGCAGGAATCCCGAATGAACTGTTCTTTAGACATTCTTTCACTCCAGCTCCAAACACACAATATTTTGAGTTTGCACAAAGACTAGCCCCTCAACAATTTACAACACAAGGAAGATTTGGTCTATCTTATGCGCGATGGGCTAACATTCCTGTCAAATACTTTCTCGGAGGGAATGAGCCTACGATTGTGCAATAGTAGGCACGAAGATTGGTATCCCATTTTTGGAACTGTCTTCGGCAAGAGGCTGTTTTGTAAGGCGACGCCAATGGTGGGGTCTACGTCCTCAATAAGTTGCGCCACCATGCGATTGCATAACTGGGTAAGCTTCATTACAACGTATGCGCAGCGCCTGCAACTTCGAGATTGCAGCAATATATGACTGGGGGAAAATCCAGGAAAACTCTGTAGTGTATAACAAAGACGTCCTGTAGGTCCTTATAGATTCCTTGTTTCCGGTTGCTACGCACGTTTTGGTAGAACGGGATATCGAAAAGATTTTTCTATCGGAATGTCGGACTATTCTCGAGATTGCTCTGTTCGCAACAATAGAAGAAAAAACAGTGCCAAATTGGGGAAGCTGCACTAGTCCCAAAAAAGAAGAAATATTTAGGGGAAGGATGCATGTACTAGGGTCTACTGTGAAAAGGAAAAAGGTAGTGAAGGACAGAATGGAATCGCAAACTGAAACGAAGCTAACAATGTCAGAGCAGCAGATATGAAGCTCTGATTGGCGTGAAGAAGTCAGGTTCTGTTTGTAAAAATGTTAGAAGGACCTTTAGATACTTGAGAAATAACGGAGCGTAATATAGTTCAGAAGTCGAAGCACAAGCTACAATTATAAAGCGCCAAACTATTATTTGAAAGGAACCTTTTATGTTGTGCACATTCTTTGTGGTATTTCAACAGAAATGGACCAAGGTTACGATAGGCCGACTCATGGCATCGTAATGTTATTTTCTAGGTATTACTATAATTAACTCAGGGGAGCGTAAGTAATCGTCTGCACATATGCTCTAGATATTCTTGCTTTCAATATGTCTTCCCTTAGCAACAGAAAATGACTAGTAGAAGTTTTTACAGCTGAAGCGTGTGGCGTTTGAACGAGGAGACTTCCAGGAGGGATATTATCTTATTTCTGCGCTTTGTTGTGTTTCATTATTGGCCTCGAGGACATACCGTGGCGCCACCTACGAGTGACGTCACTTGTAAGACGCCGGATTTCCTGTGCGTATGCGGAAGCGTGCTTTTTTGTTGTGGCCACCGTCTCCCCCCTGCTTGTGGATTTGGTGCAAATTACCCAAAAAAGTTGCCTGCAGACCGAATAATCCGGGCAATCAATCAGCGACTTGCTTGTTTCCGGCGACACCGTCGCGTTTAGGTAGTTGCTACCATCGCGACCCACAGCTTGTACGCAGCCAGCTAACACCAAGGGCAATGCAACTGATGCCGAGTAAAGTACGCTGTAAATTCATTATGAACTACTTGTGACGGACATGTACGAGACTGTGTGCGCAAGGAAACACCCTGTAACAGCTACGGAAACGCGTCGCTCGTTTGTGATCTCACCTCGCGTACTGCTCGCATTGCCTGGTAATAGGCGGGAACGGGGATCGGATTGCTTTGCCTCACGTGCTTAAAAGCGTGATTATGGTCTGCAGTTTGGCTTAATCAGCACCTATTTCCCCAACAATGTTTTTATAGTTATGCCCGGATTTGAGTAACGATCACTGCCGTAGCCTGTATTCTGCACGGCTGATATGTTTACTTTTCGCGGCAACTTGTTCACAATGTATGAACGGTATGAACGCGAATTTTTAACGCCTTTGAGCGGGTTTGGACAAGGCTGTATTTAGTTTTTATTAGGACCTCGGTGTGGGAATTTCTAATCGCAACGTGAGCGATTACAGCGAGCCCGCCTTTCTCAAGCAGCAATTTCGAAACTCACGACTGCTCACAGAAGGCGAGGCTGTGCACGAGGCGAAATACGTCGCTAATGATTTGCGGTAATGGGAAGTTTTAGAACAGGAGAACCGAGCTAGGGGGAACACAAACGCAACACGCGCGCGCGCGACGGGAGGGTCTTTTTCCAACAGCTGGCAGCCGGCTGCGGATGCACGTAATCGGATGTTGGGAACTTTAGGCTTAGCGTCGCGGCAGATATTTCATTGCCGCTATCGTTACAGTTGCGAATGACAGTCCCTAATACAACTTTTCACCGCACTGTCACCCCCCTTCTCGTATTTGGAACTCTGTAACCGCGGCGATTCGATGATCAAGATGCCTGCCACGGCCTCGGCCGATACTTGCGCGCAGATATCGCCACCCTTCGGCCACTGGCCACACCGCGCTTTCGGCCGGCGCTGCCGGGACCGACCTCTGCGCCGGTCGGCGTAAATCGCGGCGGCTATTTGAGCATCGCTTTGAAAACAACAGCTGATGACACTACCTTGCGCAATTTTTTATCACACCAACACTCACTTTCACCCATCTGGAACTTCTTTTCCACGAATTGTGTGACTTTAAAAAGCGGCGACAAGTTATTTGTTGCTGCGGCGACCTGCGTCGGTCTGAGCCGCACCGTCGGCCGTGCGGGCAAGCACGGCGGTTGCGTGTCCTTCTGCGAGCCCTAAACGCTTCACGATTTCTTGTTTATACATTTCTTGCAAACAAGAGAAATCTAGAAACTCCGCTGCTTACGCTTCGGGGACATACGTCATACACCACCGCGCTCATGTTGTTTGCGGATAATACACCACAGTTGATGCGGTTTTAAAGTCCCCGCGAGGTCAAACTGCGCTTGACGCACTGAGAATTAACTTCAAACGACGTAAATTAACACGAAAATACTTTCAGAACGCGCTTCCCAAGAGAAGTGTGACTCGCTGCAAGCCAACTACGCAGGAAGATAGGAACGGTGACCCTACAAGTGACGTCAAAACGATCGCAGCGCCGGCCTCTCCAGTGGTGGACCTCGCGGCCAATATTATTATTTAGGGAGAACAAAAATGTTTGGGCCAGGGAATGCTGACAGGCACAGCTTGCTTATTCGCATGACTTTAACATCTGAAACAAATAGCGCAGCCAATCAACGCCCGCACCAGCACAAGACGCCAAAAGTCACGTTCATTGATCACGTGTTGTTTGTTGTATTCGAAATAGGCCTGCCCACGCCGAGATACCGCGAAATGGGCAGCTAGGTTATATTGGGAAGAGTTATAAGTTGCAACGCACAGTTGGCGGATGGTTTGGCAACCACACCGGCGGCTAGCCATGTCAAACCCGCTAACGGAAAGGGCATTCTGCAGAAGAAAACATACCTTCATCCTCCACGAGAAGCACGCTCGCGTTTGCCCGGCGAGTATCAGAGAGGCGACTCGCGCCATAGGCAAACAAGCCCGGGTGACCGGTGGCAAGCGAGTCGCCAATAACCTCTTTACGCTCAGCGCAAGCTCACGCCCCCGCCCTCCACCCCGTTCCCAACGTGGTCGTTGTTGTCATCCTTTCCTACTTTGTGGGCAAATATCCGTTTGCAAAGGATAGTAATCTTTGTGATGGATGACGACAGGCAGAAGATTTGAAACGGGCGGGCTTCTGTAGGTGTGGTGCCACTATCATAGGGTAGCCGGAGCTTTCTCAGAGCGTCCTGAACGTGTTCCTGCATACCAACACGTCTGTGGGGAAGATGGTATGTTTGCGCTTGTATAGTAGTCAAGCACATCCTATCCGCAGTGCCTCCGTACAGGGTGACAGGATTGGTATTTCTCTGTCGTGATACGGAATCTGAACAAGTCTTCCGTTCACAGGAGGAGTGCTTACGCCACTTTCTGGCGCTATCGATTAGGGTGCCATCGATGACGCCAAGTTGTTGGTATGTAAGACGAGATCCCGTCATGAGTTGTTTAAAGCTATTGTCCTCTTAATAAAACAGTTAAGGGCCAAGTTCCCGCTAATGATTTCTGTACAGCAGGACTTTCGAAAGTCTGCGCAAGAGACAGGCCACTGTACATAACGCGAAACCGACTGTGTGCGTCATTGTTGCAGACGATTCTGACCTAATGACTGCACAACGTGTTTTACCCAGTAGAGATTCACTTGTCTTTCAGCGCTGAAGTTTATTATGCATGATTCTGTAGAATGGATTGTATTCTATAGAGGTGAGCGCGAGCATGGAATGCATAATTAAGTGCGAACCAAGGTCTCGTAAACGCTTAAAGAACCCAGCAACGCCAGGTGGCTTGTCCTCGAAGCCCACTAAGAAATATTCGGTGTCATCTGGACACAGTGACGCGAGCACGCTTCCAAATGTCGCCAACCAATATGCGCCCACTTTCAGTTCTCTCGCGTTAAACTTTGCACTAGCATGAGAGAATATTCAGACCTACTAAGACCAGGTTTTGAGAAAATCTATCGGTGTGAGGATTTGTTTTATGTCAGTGAGATATCGTCAGCAGAAACTCGGTGGTTTTTTAATTTTTCCATTGTATAACGTTCTGTACGAGCATAGCATGCTAACACAAAAAGCACGTCGTAGAGGAACATTTGAAAATAAGTGTGATAGATGTTCAAAATATTATAAAAGATCTGTCTATAAATCCCCCGCGAAAGGCCACTTCAACCCACGATTATAACTTGTGTGTGGCTGCTCAATAAAACCACGGACGTGACTGATACAGACGCACACAGCGCATGTCCCCCGGCGTTTTTTTTTTTTTTTTTTGTAATCCAACTGGAGTTATGCATTGCCAACATACCGAAAATGCTACTCCTATTTAGTTGAAAATTACAAGTGGCTAGGTGTAAATAGAAATTCAGTTATGGAAGGCGTCGGGATTTTAATAGGTGTGATGACAATAAGTTTATTCTACAGTTTAAAAACTATTCAGGACCTCGTTCCTTTCTAGAAAATGCGCGCCTCGATTCGTTAGAGAAATGCAACAAAGATTGCGTGTCATTAAGTTATTTTTGAAAAAAGAAATATTAGTGATGTTTCTGTTTCGAGGTTGGGATGTTTGAAAACTTTTGCTCCGCTTTACACAGAAGTAAGAGTATTTGGATGATAAAATCAGGGCACTACCATTCTTAATGAGTGCGTTCTTACTTAAAAAAAAGAAAGACGTCAAAACTAGACAGGGAATCACAAGCTAAAGAAATCTATCACACAGGCTGTTTGTTCCCCAGAGCGCATAGCAAAAATGATCCCGTCCTCAAAACAGGTTATAGACGCGAGCAGCCATCTCCTAACTTGGACACTTTCTTAGGCGCCGCATTGTTAGAGCAGCTGATATTCGAATGTTTAAATCCCTATTTACAACTCTGTTCAGCGTTACTTCAAAAACCTCACCGCGCGAAACATTTCATCGTTTCAAATTGACGCCTACACGGCCAATAAATAAAAGACTATTATATAAAAAAAAGACATGCTTGAAATGAAATTGACCATTGATGAAGTTTAGCATGAAGTTTAGCGTAGAACGAAGTTTAGCATGAAGCTGGACCCTATTTTTCATGGGGGCTCATTTTTTCAATGTTTCCCTCTCCTAATCATTGTTGCTGTAAATTCTGTACAATGGTTTATTACATTGTTGCAGTGGTAGATGACCAGCAAGGGCATTTGTGGCATGAATGCACCTGGAGGAATGTCCGGAAAGTTAAGACTTTCCGCTCCTTACGTCACCACATCCCTCGGTCAAAACAGTGAGCTCCAAATGATTTTGTTGCACAACTGCTATGTACATTCTGATCCTTTCCTTTGCGGAGATATAAAAAGGCTATTTCATATTACGTTCTGAAGTTTTACCTCGTCACGGGCCTTCGGAGCCATAATTAATCCTAGCAGTATTAGAAAATACTTTCTCGCGGCTAAAATAAAAATTCGTAAGGAATAACTTAAAGAGCAAGTCAGTAACGCAGCAAAATACTCCTGTAATTATGGGGAACATACGTAAGTAGTACGCGGATGCGTACTAATGAATTCTTTATTACGTTTATTGCGGTTGGATTGTTGCCAAAGCGAAGAAGTGGAGCAACTTTGGCCGGAGATTCCCCCTAAAAAGTGAAAGAAGACGAGTGAACGAACGCTCGAATGGCTGCGCTTTGGATGTCTCTGCCCGGCGATGATGCGGGGAGAGTAATTAGCTTGGTTTAATCATGCTTTGATGCAGGTAATAAAGCTCAGTTTTACCGCCTGGAAAATGCGTCGTCTCTTACAAGCATCTTAATCGAGGCCAGGGCCACAGCGTTACCTCAGGAGCTCAAATTATTCACGGCTGAGCGAGGCTGTAATCAACACATCAGTATTCATAGTAACGACAAAGGCACCGAAGGGTTTCCCAAGACAAGCCCAACAAGTTTGCCCCGAGTTTTTATAGTTAGCCGAAACGCTCGGTGTTGAAAGTGCTCAGCCACAGGGAACGGTTTTGCATAGAGCAGATGCCAAGTCCGTGCTCACGCTTCCAAGGACGATTTATACAAGCCTCAAGCGTCCAGTACGCCATCACAGATATGACCATTGGCGTAATCGATGAGGACTTACAGGAATTATGCACCACGACTCTCCCGACCACATATAGTCTCCTTAGAGGAAACGCAGCTGCTACATTAGCTCTCCAAGTAACTCCCAAATATAAATTTCTCTCAATCTTTTCTGAATTCACCTTGAGCCGCGGTTACAGCTAATGCCGGCCTCGTGAATTAACCAAAGGAATTTATTCGCCTGTCCTGTGAACAACTTCAAAGGATACAACATTGCAGCCGGTAGGATTCACGGTTTAGAACCGCCCCCCTCCCCTAAAACGGCATAGTCGCGTGCACGTAAAAGTGTCGTCAACCTAGAGAGAGAGAGAGAGAGAGAGAGAGAGAGAATATTCTCTAAACAGCCCTAGTTCGAGCCGTCGTGTCACAGTGTCTTCCTTCGGAGACGGCTGATCCGTAGAATTCCCAGATGTCCGCACTAACACGAAGGAAGTGGGTCGCCGGGAGTTCTTGCGTCGACTTGGCATCCACGCCAGAACCCTGGTTCAACCAGTCCTCCCAGGAAGTGATGCGGGAAAGCAGGTGGAGTGGTAGGTCTGGCGGATGGCACTCCCAATAATGGTGTCGTACTGATTGGTAGGAACGGCATTTGGGTGTTGGAAAAGTAGGACTCGAGAGGATGCCATTGATGTAGTTGATACGGGATAGAGGGAGAAGAGAGGAGGTTTGTGCTTTCCGAACCACAGATGCGGCTTCACAGGAGAAGGTGAGGTGGGGGACCGAGAAACACTGCCGACTTGAGTAGAGCGCGCAGAGATGCTGTCGGTGCAGCTGAAGTTCAAAAATCTTTTGAGTGCAGGGTGGTACACATTTGGCCACAACATTTACGAACCTGGGGAGATATCCCGGGTAAGCACGTGCGATCGAGCATTGCCGTCTAAGTTGGCGTGGCCGGGGACCCACACCAGCGTTATTTTGGGGGGAAGATGGGCATGAAGGGCGCAGTTTAGGGTGTCAGAGGTATCAAGGTGTGTGGTGTGTGTAGAAATATTTCCTAGCGCTTCTTGCGAGTTACTAAACACGAAAATTGGATGGTATACAATACAAGCTACTCCGAAACTTCCCGGATGACGGTAACCTAAACCGATATCCTTTCACTCGCCGTCACACCCATCCGTCCTCTGTTTTGTTGCGTTTTTATGTGAAGCTTGCCTTCACATATGATGACTAGCTGACCATATTAGCAAGACTGACACGAAATCATGCGAGCCGCGAATGCAGTATAATGCTTGCTGACATGCAATACATTCATTTTGTCCACATAAAGAAAAACCGCTTGTACCACAGTTGTGCAGACGAACCCATTTAAAAATTGGCACACGTCAAAATCGACACAACGCGATCTTGTCGTACGTTTGGTCTTTCCAGGGGAAATGCTTAGCATGCACGAGGGCTGTTGCATAAAGTAAAAATTCAGAGTTGCTCATTTTTTTCTCCCAATCTGTGAAGATACATGGCAACCGTTATGCTATCAGAATTATTTGCTACCAACGCATGAAAGCAAAGCCCGCAGTCGACATGAAAGTACACGCGGTTCTTGTGCGTGCTAAATACAATGAATACACCAACGCAGTGCATTATTCCACTCAATATATTTGTTATATCAAGGCATGCGCCCTGCATTTGTTGCGCTCTCCCAAATAATGCACTCCTATCTAAGCCCTCCCAGAAAATGAAAAATAAGATACCTCATCACTCAAAAGAAAAATATGCAACCAGTGCATAGTACCCGTGATGGCATACGGAGTTGAAACTTGGCGCCTTACTAAACAACCAGAAAGCAAATTTGGATCGGCTCAACGGGTCATGGAACGGATAATAATATTAATAATCCTGTCCCTAAATGTTACTTGGCGACAGGACACGAGCTTCCTGGATCAGGGAACAAACTCGAGTAGATGATAGCATAGTTCAAGTAAGCAAAAAGAAATTGCCTTGTAGCGAGAAGAACCGACAAGCGGTGGACAATTAGGGTAACAGAGTAGATACCACGAGATGGGTCTAGAAGAAGGGGAAGGCCAATAACACGATGGAGGGGTGAAACACGGAAATTCAGTGGCCGACACTGGACTCGAGGGCCGCAGGATAGGAGCAGTTGGAAGTCAGTGGGAGAGGCCTTCGCCCTGTTACAGTGGGCCTGAGTAGGTTGTTGATGATGATAATCATAAGAAGCTGAATCCATGACAGAAGAGTCCCCTCATCACCGCCCCCGGCCTATCTAAGCCCACTGCAGGGCCACGGCCCCTCTCCCAATAATCTCCAGTGTGCGCTGCGCCGCGCGTTCGTGCGGTGTGGTGGTGTTGTCGTGTGTGTGGTGTGGTGTGTGTGTGTGTGTGTGCGTGCGTGCGTGCGTGCGTGTGTGCGTGTGTGTGTGTGTGTGCGTGCGTGTGTGCGTGTGTGCGTGTGTTGTGTGTGTGTGTGTGTGTGTGTGTGTGTGTGTGTGTGTGTGTGTGTGTGTGTTGTGTGTGTGTTTCGTGCGTGTGCATGTTCACATTGGGTATCAAGACCGAATAAAATAACGCAGAAGGAGGGAAATTTCTTGGTAAATTTTTAACGCCGCCTCAAAATGCACGGTGTGGAGATATGAGCTCCTACTGCTATTCCACAAACACACACACGTGTGCGCGCGCACACGTGCAAGCCCGGACGCGCTCACAAATAAATACGGATACACAGAACGTAAATTTCTCAGTGCAACGAGCGCGCGCACGCTTCAGCCGGATCTTCCAACATCTGCGCATAACGTCCACAGAGAGACCCTCCCTTAGTTCTAGTCCCGACGAGCTTTACCTACCACAGTATCCTCCAATATTAACAGCTAGCCACCTCACATTTCAAAACGTGAAAGTTGGGGTACTTCCTCACTAGGGAGGAGTAAAAACCTCACCACCAGCAAAGACACATCTTGATCTCTCTCTTCATCTGCTTGAGTGTCAGGGATACTCATGACATGTCAATGATCTGTCTTGACACCCTCGAAACCTAAACACCGCCGGTCTTTTGCTCTCTTACATCTTTTGAACATAAACAAGATTGGTGTTAAAAACGTCGGTTTTGCGGGGTCACTCATTTTAAATCCCAGCCTGACGGCGGCAAATCTCGCCGTTCAGATATGAAAACCTGCGGCGGACCGATTTTTAAGGAAGTCTCCTCACCACAGCTTTGCCGACGTGTGGATAACGTATACAAGAACGATTTCCGCACTCGTTATACATTTCCATTCTCGGCATCGAACAAAGGTTTTTGCTTTCAATTTTGTTCTGTCGCTTTCTTTGTTCATCTATTGCGACCAATGCGGCGCACGAGTAGCAGGGAGCGTGTTTGTGTACAAAATCTTTCGACCGGAGGCCTTCACTTGTAATTACTTATTAATCTAAAATATGTTTTGCAATGGAGGCTGGCGCTCCAAGTACAGTCGATGCACGCATCACGAATTTGTTTTCTATTGCTACTCTTTACAACTGTATAAACACGTGTAAATATTTGTAGACAATAAACCTTTAATTCCCGAGTTAAGCTGCGAGAGCCAGCTGCGTCCCTAATTCTCTTATTTATATCCACTGTCCTCACCATGACAGGGCGCGCTAATCACAAATGAACGCGCAGTAATTACGGATTAATAAATGATGATCGCGGATTCGAGAACCGCATCGCTACACCGATGGAGACAGATCCACTTTAATCTGTTTATTGACTCTCCTTTTTTCTCTGCTTCCCGTCTCTTCCATGGCCGCTCCAATTCCCTTTGGCTGCTTTGCCCCATTCCTCCGAATCGCACACCTTTGAGCCGACATATTCCACGTCACTCCGGTAATCACGGTTTTAGGAGGTCGTGTGTTCTGCGAATGGTCTCCGAAAGAGGAAAAAGGAACATAAGACTGGTGCATAGTGTATCCACCTAGGTCAATTCCATTTTCTTTGTTTAGTTACCCGTCCGTGACGCCATAGTAGCGTCATTCATTGCAATAGAGCGTTAGGAAGTGTAATCGATTAGATTGTTTGAATGAAGGGATAAACGCAGTTCATCACCGTTTTATTCTCGGAAGGCCTCAATTGGGCGCCTTCGTTATGTCCTCTGTTCCGCCGTCTCCAACTCAACGCTAGTTGTCACAACAGCGTGAAGGCGAATTCAGGGGGAGGGGTCTGAAATTGCTCCCGTTGTCACTAGCTCCTAGCGAACTCAGTTCATTAACTTCCGTTTAGACCGGCGCAAAATGCATGGCGTGGTCCAAGCGGCATCACAATCTCATTCACGTGTGTGCGGGTTAACATTACGCCCGCGTAACTATGAAGTTCGCGACGTGACTGTTTCACTAAGGGATGCTTGTTACGTAGGTCGCGCCTTCTGAGAGGGGTGGGTGAGTTCATCAGCGGAGCCTTCCGTGTTCCTAGGGCGCAACGGCGGAATAAACTTGTTCGAGATTATAGTGCGCATTCTGGAAGTTTTCAGCAGCCAATCACGGATATACGCGTGCGCAAATGTTATTCCACCGTTCGACACAGCCCGGAATATTTATGGAGATTGCGATGGGACAGACCAATACATTCCTACGCAGTACGAGATGCACTGCAAACGAAAGAAACGGCCTTGTGCATCCTCCTACGGCCGTCCAATAATCTAGAACGCTTTACAGCAGTTTGCTGTAATCTGGGAGCCTTCAGCTCGGAATCACTGTTCTGAAACAGCTCCCACATTGACATAAGAGACGCGTGACGAATGTCCGCATAATATACCTATGCACCTGAAAACGACGAACATACTAGCCTGCTAATGCGATGATTTTACTTACCCTCCACAATACACCCCCGAATGCACACGGAATGCATACGCACACGAATTTACGAATTCCTTTTTAATTACACTTCCCTCGGGAGTGGGTAACGTTGCATATTTTAAGGAATAGGATAAAGACCCTTATTACAGGCGTTGTTTAGCTCAACGCAATAGACCTTATGCGAAATTGCTTGGTGATCTAGCAACACTGATGCAAACAAGACCGTCCGCCATATTGGTGCGGGCGCCGATCGGGAAGTCTCATATTGTTTACTGTGGAAGAGTAGGGGACGGTAACGAGTTATGGCTCAAACTGGATGGCGTTTTCCGGCTCCCGACCGCGGATTGTGGACGAAGGACTTGTCTGCGCTGCCGACTGTCTCTGAGGACACATACCACTCGGGGTGTCGCGCCAAAGACCCATCCGAGCGGCAGCGGAGCAGGGCATGCCGCCTAGCCACCGAGGCGCATTGCTCGCCTTCATCGGTGCGGACAAACACGTGCGACTCGCAGTAAGTAAATCCTTCTTTGTTTTTTCCTTGACGCGAGTTAACCGGTATGAGCATTTGTATAGCACTTTGTTCACCGTTGTTTACCATGCAAATGCCTAGCGGGGACCCTGTTTCAGTAACCCTGAAAGAAGAAAGCGACAATCACCAGACCATGCCGCTTGTGGGTGTATTAGTTATTTTCAAATGCTGTACATTGAATTTACGGGATGTTTTTTGGCGAAGAAGTTTACGGAATGATTGCGGCCGTTTTCCGTGACCGTCGTCCGCCCCAAGGAGCAATTTTTTTTAACCTCCTTGGTCCGCCCGCGGGTTTGCCGCACAGCAATCGCGCTTTGCGGCGAAGTCAACTACAAAAGTTCACATAGGCCTTGAATTTTCTTTTTTGCGTGTGTTTTCATTATTTATTGCGCATGTTCTGCCGCAAAAATCTGTTTGTGTGCCTTTCTACTCCTTTTTTGTTGGTGGGGTGGTTGTGTTTGTTTTTAAAGCGCATGTTTTTGGTGTGCCCGAACAGATAATACAGTAAAACCTTGTTAGCTCGAACTCACTGAACTAAAAGATTTTTTTCAATTCGACGGGTCACCGGTATAGCCCGAATGTTTATCTGTTTATCTCGAAAGGTTTTGGAAGTGAGTTCCAGATAATCATAATATTGCTTGCTTAAGTTGCGAGAAACACGATTATGCTGGTACTGGTATCATTACCCACGTTGAGGTTTATAAATGTTAAACTTCCTTCTCTTGAAAATACATTAACAAAGCATGCAGCGGTACTTGCACGCTCGAACTTGAAGAACAATTTTGACATCATTGCTGTTCGAGGTGTAGATTATTGCCCTTGCAACAGTGTTAAGCAAGACATAAAATCTGGTCATTTGGAGTCTGTTCCTTGCGGCCACTGCTTTCTGCTCTGTCCCTTTACCATAAACTGTAGCGGACTAGTCCTGTTCTACCGTGAGTGCTATTTACTGTTACTCTCTCTGTTCTTGCAGGTTGAGCCGCATCCATGTGCTCAGCATCTACTTTCGCTCCCAGAAGAAAAGTGGCCGGACCTATGTTGTGTGCCTCACCTTTGAGACGGACAGTGGGGCGATTGTGGAGGCAGCGTGCGAGTGCCCGGTGGGTTGCAGTGGAGCATGGAGTCACATCCTGGCTGCTGTGCACCTACTTGCCCTCTTGCAAGCCGACGGTTTTAAGAGGCACCACCGGAGCTTGCGTGCACTGAGCTGCCACAACAGTTGGGACGTCCGAGGCAGCAGGGCATCAAACCAGCGAGTGTCCAAGACATTTACTGGAAACGCCCGCGAGAAAATTGCCCCTCGCTTCCCGTGCCAATGCGTCTGTTCGATGCACGTCGAGTACACGAGCAACGCGAGCAGCAACAAAGTGCCGTGCAGGCGCTTGGGAGAAAACTTGGTAGCCTTGGGAATTGGCTTTTTGCCCCACTTTTGCAGGCCTCACCCCCCCCCCCCCCCCCCAGTGACAGATACAAGGACTGGCATGGCACCATAAGAGTCACCTATGAGCTACCAGCAAGCATTCATGCCACATTTCGCCGTGGTCATCAAGCCAGCACGCAGACGCTGGACAACGTCGTGTTTACTAGGCCGCGGCATGCAGGGGTGAGCGAACGCTTCGCTTTGTTCCATTTATATCCACAGTTTGCTATACTGCACGCGCTATAAATAAGCGAAGTAGTTTAATTTGCTATGATTTTCACTGTGGATACAAAAAAAAGCAAAAGCACTCAAGCTGATGCGCGGCGGTCTGATGCAACTCTGGCCATTTTCTTTTTTTTTTTTTTTATAAAAGTTGAAAATTGTCTCCGCTGTCTACATCAATGGCCACTATCATTACGTCGGAGGCATGCATGTAGCATGTGACAAACTAGAGGAGTGAGTGTGTATTTTAGTCGCAACATATTCGGCAGTAAATACATCGTGGCTGAAATGACAATGTGCAACAAGTTAACTTGACGTAACAACACACCTTTCAGCCCGGCAAATCGGGAACCAAGTGCAAAAGCTCGAATTTTCCACCAGTAGATCATCATAAAACAGTGTACACCACTTCTGCAACGACACGCAGCTAAATGCAACGTACCGTGCGCGCCCACCACAGCGGAAATTTTCAACCGTGCCGTGACGGCGTAGTGCGGCAAGAAAAGTTTGTTTACAGCCGTACGTAAGATAAAGGCTCGTGTAGGGGCTAAGCGGTACCATTTAACCAATTTAACAATGAAATGAAGTGGGCGCAGAGCCACAGCAACGAGTAAAGAAACAGCCTAATTTTGGCAACGTGTGGTACTGTTTTCCCGGTCGAGCGCCGCTGCCAGTCGCATGAATAGGTGGCGCACGCTCAGGCTTCATTTAGAATACAAAGGCTAGACCACAGAACTCCAACACAGCTGTATTTTTCACCCAGACAGCGACTACGAAATCCCGCGCTTAGCGAACCAACGACAAATATTCGATCCCAGCGCACCGCGCCCAGCGTATCACAAAGGTTGCTCGCGCCGGCACAGTTCGCGTCACAAAGTTCGTTCAAGAGCGTGGAACTTCACGTACCTTTTCTCCATTTGGACCGGCATATCCAAATTGCGTGCACTGCGGCATGAAGCAATCATCCGGCATTGTAGTCCATCACCAAGAGCGGTCAATGCCCGCTTTCAGTGTTTTGCTAATTGGTTTCGGTTTCAAACGACCGTACCAAAATGGCGCACCTAGTTAACGGAGTCGACGTGAGATGGCGGGGCGTATTTTACATAGCGTCTATTCCATTCAATTCAGGTTAGTTTTCCCGAAGGAAAACTAAAAATGCACGGTTTCCTAGCTTACAAAGTTAAAGCAGTTTCATTCAACGTGAAAGCGGTCAATTGCGGAGCAGTGACTCGCCAGATGGGCTGTGGCGCCGTTCTCCGCTCTTTGCTACCACCCCTCACCCTCTTCCCCTTCCTGTCTCACTCCTATCTTCCTGAATTCAATCAACGTTTGTTCAATGCAATTCAATTTTCGCCCATTCGCAGTGCTCTCGCGGCTTCTTTAGTGGAAGGTTACATCCTTTTCTTTATCTTTTGTTTCTTGTCCTTCCTGCAACAGCACGATCGGGAGTCTTCTTTTTGAGCTTGCTTTCATCCCGCACGTATGCAGCCTTTCTGCGTCATTTTGCAAGCATAATTTTTTACTTCCGCAGCACTTTTCTTTACTTACTAACGTTAAAACTAACATAACAAGCTTTCCTAACTAAATGAGTTCGGGCCCGGCGCGGTGGCTCAGTGGCTAAGGCATTGCGCTGCTGAGCACGAGGTCGCGGGTTCGATTCCCGGCCGCGGCGGCCGCTTTTATGATGGAGGCGAAAAGCAAAAACGCCCGTGTGCACGAGATTTCAGCGCACGTTAAAGATCCCCAGGTGGTCAAAATTAATCCGGAGCCCTCCACTACAGCGCGCCTCATCGCTTGCGTTGCGTTGGCGCATTAAACCCTACAATCAATCAATCAATTAAATGAGTTCGGGGACTGCCTGTTAAGTACATATATGTTGCCTCAAAATGTACCTGTCGTTTTCTTTTCACTAAAAAATGGGGACATGCATGGCCCGCGCCAGCGGTTTCAAGGGTTTCCAATGGTTCTGCCTATATAAACCTCTTGTTCGAATATCCTCTTTACTTTTGGCCGGAAGGCTGAATCCCGGGGCAAGAACATCTCATTGCAAAGCCTCTGTTTGGGTGCGTGAAGCCAGGCGGCTGTCGTGCCTAGATACCGTGACCTCAGACGAGCTATGACGACAAGGGCCCCTAAAGTGCTCAGGGTTGCGACCCGTTCATCTGTAACGACACGCCTCTCGCTAGCGGGACCGCCCGGCTTGTGTCTAAGAGATACCTCCATTTGCGCGAGAGGCGAACAAATAACCGCTCAATCTATAACGGAATGCAGAACATCATGCAGGTACAGCAGAGAGGTTATAACAAAGATTCCGCCTTGAGTACTCGCTCAGACAGCCTAACAGGTTTTAAGCGCAGCCTACCGGGTGCTGACACATTGCGGTCACTCCCACCGTTTTATACGCGCTACGGCGGAGGCGTTACCGTCGAAAACGTTTCCGCAAGGCACAAAGTAACAAGTCAGGTGAAAACACAAATACCTTCGCCGCATTTGAAAATGTTGAAAGTGTTCTTAATTTGATTTTAACCTCCGCTCCTGATATGTGTACTCACATAACCTATTTACCTGGCCTGAGTAATCATCTTTTTCTGCGTTTTTACTTGAATGTAAAAGCCCGACGCTCTAAAAATAAAACAAAAGACATTAGAGACTATAAGCACGCAAATTTCGATGCTATAAATGCCGAATTATGTTTATTTTTTGACGCTTTCCTTAATGAGTTTGATAATCGCTCTGTTCAGGAAAACTGGTATATGCATGTTAACAAAGTTGGAAAGTTTTCCGAACAATACATACCATTACGACGTGTTTTTTTCAAACACAAGTGCTCCATGGTACAATCGGAGAATCCGCAGGTTATCAAACAAAAAGCAAAAACTTTACCGCGCGACAAAAGCTTCCCCATCCGAACAACGTTGGCAGGCTTATCAAACTGCGGCTGATGCTTACACTAATGCTAAACAAATGAGAACGTTGGCAGGCTTATCAAACTGCGCCTGATGCTTACACTAATGCTAAACAAATGTTTCAGAGAAATACTCTACCCTCAATGCTTTTAGATGACCCAAAAAGTTCTGGAACTGTATTAACCCGAGGGCATCACGCCTGGTTTGTTTTGCCGGCGCCAATGGCGAAGAAATTGCAGATAGTGGCTATCCCATTGGGATAAACACCTCGTTCGCATTGAACTTTTCTTGTTCCGATTTTTCCGACATTCCAGTGTTTAATTCTGATTATTACAAGGACATGCTTCCAATAACAGTTGATTCATTTCGCGTTTAGAAAATTATAGCCTCTTTAAAGACGTATTCTCGTGGTGGTGTAGATGAAACTAACGCGAAATTTCTGAAAAGTACTTGCACCTACTCATCAATAATACTTTTAAAACATTTTCAACAACCTTATCAGTCAGGAATCCTCCCCGACGATTGAATAATTTTGAAGGTCGTTCCAGTATTTAAATGGGGTAACTAACAGTCTCCTCTTAATTACCGACGTGTATCCCTCCCGAGCATTTCAATATTTGAACATGTCATCTTCTCTAACCTCGTTAATTTTTTTGAATGAAACTCATTTTTTACTCCAGCATAACACGGATTTTGTAAGCACTACTCCTGTGAAACGCACCTTGTATCATTTACACACGAAATACACGCCATTCTTGCTAACCCTTCCACTGTGGACTGTATATTTTTGGACTTTTCAAAGGCGTTCTACAAAGCATGACATAAATTACTACTCCATAAACTAAATTGCCTTAATATAGATCATCACCTTCTTCACTGGATCAAATGTTTCTTACTTAATCGACAGGAGTTTGTTACCGTTAACAACTATGCCTCACCTTCAATTACTGTCACTTCTGGAGTTCCGCAAGGCTCCGTGCTTGGCCCATTATTATTCCTTATATATGTGAACGACCTTCCAAACTGCGTTAAATCCAATATCCCCTTGTACGCTGATGACTGCATTCTTTTTCGAGAAATTACCAATAACGATAACATGCATGCACTACAAACAGACCTAGATAGCATTTCCACTTGGTGCGAAAATTGGCTCATGAATTTAAATATGGCGAAACGTAAGGCAACGAGGATAACACGTACATCGAACGCCATACCTTCTGACTTCATTAAATGACTACAATTAAGAGTAGTAAACAATTATAGATGTCTTGGGGTCCACTTATCCGACAATTTAACTTGGAATGTCCACATTGATCACATTATTAATAACGCTAACTGGACCTCGGGATACATTAGGCGAAACTTTGCCTTGGCCATCTCCTCCCTGAAGTTACTTTATAAAACACTAGTTAGAACCAAACTTTATACGGAGTAAGACGTATTGCTGGGCGAGTTGGTTCATATTACAGAAATAAGATTTAGGGAGCGAAACACACAGACGGTGAAAAGGACGGGACGGGCGCAAACTCGCAACTGGTTTTCATTGAAAATACGGCATGCATATATGCATTCGGCGTAATCACACATGTTGTCTAAAAATTTTTTTAACAGGCATCCGGTGAGGGCACATATCAACAAACATCAAAAAAGTTATCCAAGAACGCACATTCTTTTGCGTAGATTAGCATCGATCGCACGCTCACGCAGTTATCTCCCTTTCGCTTGATGTAGAAGGCTTCCGCTACTTCACGTGCCGTTACGTCCCAACTTCGCTTCAAAATTTTTGTTTTGTCTAATTCGGGTACACAGTGACATTCCTTGCAGCGGGACGGCAAGTGTGATCCCGTCCCATTTGTCATGGAAAGGGCGTCCTCTCGTAGTCGCTCATTCACACATCGACCAGTTTGGACGATGTATACTTTGCCACAATCCAAGGGTATTTGTGTATTGAAGGTGTTGTGTATCAGATACCGTTGGATTGTGGCAAAGTATACATCAGCCAAACTGGTCGATGTGTGAATGAGCGACTACGAGAGCACGCCCTTTCCATGAAAAATGGGACGGGATCACACTTGCCGTCCCACGGCAAGGAATGTCACTGTGTACCCGAATTTGACAAAACCAAAATTTTGAAACGAACTCGGGACGTAACGGTATGTTAAGTAGCGGAAGCTTTCTACATCAAGCGAAATGAAGATAACTGCGTGAGCGTGCCATCGATGTTAATTTAAGCAAAAGAATGGGCGTTCTTGGATACCATTCTTGATATTTGTTGATATGTGCCCTCACCGGATGCCTGTTAAAAAAAATTTTAGAGCACGTGTGTGATTACGCCGAATGTATAACCAGTTGCGAGTTAGTGCCCGTCCCGTCCTTTTCACCGTCCGTGTCTTTCGCTGCGCCAAATCTTATTTCTGTAAGTTAAATACGGAGCCGCGATATGGGACCCAGACCAAGCATACTTAATAAATAGAATTGAAATGGTTCAGAATAACCCTGCTTGTTTATCCTCTGCAACTTTCATCGTACCGCTAGTATGCCATCTATGAAAGCTAGCTTCAATATACCTGATTTTGTTAGCCGTCGCAAAATAAAACGACTTTGCTTATTTCACAAAATATTTTATAACCCCACATTAAGCAACAACCTAATTTTTCCACCAAACTACGTATAATCACGTTCTGATCATGTCCACAAAGATGTCATCCCTATGAGTCAAACGCGTTCGTACGCATGTTCATTCATTCCACGAATATCACGTGACTGGAACGGCCTTCCGACAGCAACTGCGACTATCGTAAACCTTGATGCTTTCCGATCAGTTACTAATAATGAAAGCCACTCCCGTAACCATAAATGATTACTAATTTCCTCTTCTGTTGGCTTGATCTTTCGCGTAAAAGCATTGTTGGCTTCTCCTTGTAGTTATTGACCCTTCGTGCACAGAATTTGTGAACTTGTTATGATATGTTCTCGCGCAATTCCTCCTTTTTGTATGTTTGCCTGATATGCACTGTTAGCTGTACTTGTTCGTGAATCTTCAAACCTACTCCCCTCTATAATGCTTCGGGCCTAAGGGTACCTCTAAGTAAATGCATAAATAAATAAATAAATTATACATCCGCGTTGATTCACGAACAGAGGGCAAGCATAGTACCTTCCTTTGGTAAATAAAGGTTCACAGCAACAAGAACAGCAGGCGCGAACATGGGCAGAATGCATTTGGGAAGGACATCACCGTGGCTTGTATGGGCTCGGAAAAGACTGTCGGGCAAGGTTTAGTAGCTTTGGGCTAAACGAAAAATTGATGGAATGAGTTTAGCCGTATAACCGATGATTTGTAACAGTAGGTTAAGAAGCCAGCAGGAAGCCAGTAGATGGCATACAAAAAAAAACTACATCTGCCAAATCCTTCCGTATCCACCTACGAGGCATACATTCGGTTCACACTCCACACCGGCGCCTTTACAACAACCCAATCCTCACCCTGAAAATCCGCCTCTCTCTACGCTTCTTTGTATCGGCACTGCAGCCTTCCCCTCACTTCCTACCCCTTGGTCCTCTCCTGACCACACAACTCACACACCTACCAAGTACCCAGATTTGTTCGCTAGGACAACGCGCTCGCCGAGCTATCGCCTGAGCAACAGTGATTCCTAGCAACAGTGACTAGAGTCCCAGAAGCATCGCGGTCTCGCGGCCTCCTGGACTAACGAGGCTGAACAAACCCAACCCTCAACCTTATTTCAGAATATAGTTATTACTACTACATTCACCATAAGTACAACCTTACCCATAGATTAAAACACAATTAAACAAACGAAAATTATTGCTTCACAAGAACGTACAACGTTAACGAGTAAGCTCATGAAAGATACAAAAGGTACACGATTCAGTTCTGTTTCCAGAAAAACAAAGCATCAACGCATAAGTGGCTCTTCGATATTGACGAAATTTCACGGAGTATGTTTTTAAGGTGTGTTTTACTCTAGTCAGCCGTATTTTGGGGTTTATTTAGTATGGGCGGAACGTTACGAGTTAGTGACGACTCGGATTCTTTATTGGTGCAAAAATGGGGTATCGCTCACACTTAAGTAATTATCGTTTTAACAGACGACCTGCAGTGTACTAAGAATGTGTGATAAAATGCAAATTATCAATGTTCGGTAAAAAATAAAATCTGTATTAAGCGATATCTATACACTTCATCCAGATGGGGTTAAAAATACCCTTTGTTGTTCGTGTTAGTTCAATATCCGATTTTTGTATTTAAATTTTCGTCTGCATGGTGGTGATTGCATTGCATTTAGTTCAAGTTTTGTTATCACCAACCACTTGCTCAAGTTATGTGTGAATAACATAACATGCAGTTTAACTGTAGTTTTCGTGTCGGGAAGAATACAGAGACTGTGCGGTGTTTCTCCATATATCTTTTTATCGAAGGTCAACAGAATTGTTAGGCTTTAAGTAAAATAAACTCCTAAAACTTTGGGATCATTGACAATCGCAAGACGCTCATTCCCTAAATTCAGCTGAATATCCTAAGCAATCAGTTTGTTTTTGCGGCGAAACATAACTTACTGAGGCCCTGTCGTATAAATTCTGGATATATTTGTTATGGTCTATGCCGACACCTTAGTAGGAGCTTTGTTGCAGTCCCCATTTTCGCCTTCTATATTATCCTCGAAGATGGTTATTTGATGTCATCAGCGTCGATCATAAAATACACTACGGGATCAATTAGGCCAACCCACTAATATAAAATAGATTAAGGTGGACCCAAAGCCCGTACCTAAGGTACAGCGTGAGTAAGCGTTTCGTTTTTGGGGGTTTAGAGAGGGAGGATTGATGCTTTTGCATAAACTCCGTTGCTGTCACCCACTAGAGTGAAAGCTTACTGATTGATTGATTGATTGTGGGGTTTAACGCGCCGACGCAACGCAGGCGATGAGGCGCGCCGTAGTGGAGGGCTCCGGATTAATTTGACCACCTGGGGATCTTATCGTGCGCCGAAATCTCGCACACGGGCGTTTTGCTTTGATGATTGTAGGGTTTAACGCGCCGACGCAACTCAGGCGATGAGGCGCGCCGTAGTGGAGGGCTCCGGATTAATTTTGACCACCTGGGGATCTTTATCGTGCGCCGAAATCTCGTACACACGGGCATTTTTGCTTTTCGCCTCCATCAGAAAAGCGGCCGCCGCGGCCGGGAATCGAACCCGCGACCTCGTGCTCAGCAGCGCAACGCCTTAGCCACTGAACCACCGCGGCGGGTCGTTTTTGCTTTTCGCCTCCATCAGAAAAGCGGCCGCCGCGGCCCGGATACGTGAAAGCTTACCGATAATTCTCCTGTGTTCATGTGCCTGGCCGCAGTGGCTGGTCAATCAAATTGAAAGGGTGCTTATTTTTAAAAGTCATTCTATTATTTCATTTTCCGCGCTGTTTCTTTAAGTTGTTTTATTTTGGTGTCAATAGACCCAATTCCGGGGGCCTGCGCTCTCGGCAGCCGAATGTGGGGTGGGGCCGTTTTCATACCTGACCTGGTCATCACTCACACTTTATTTGCTTCATTTGGCGTATAAATACGGACGACCCAACATCTATGCCGCGAAAAAGTGGGGTCTAAATCTGTCATCACGATTGTTATTGTCTGTAGGTAGGTTGAAATGTCCCATTAGAGTTCCTATTGCAAGGGAACCTCTCAAAAGCATTTACCATAACTATGAGAGCAGCCGTCCTAAGCTCACAAACCATTCAAAAACATTATCTCTCACGTTACGTCTTCCGGTGTAAAATTGTTAACCGAAACGCACACCTCGACGCTCAAAGAGTTTTATTTTGCTTGACACACAGTTAGGCATGCGGGAAAGGTCTCCTTAGATTAAGGCGCAATATATGCCTAATCGCCGCCGTCAGAAGTTCCGGACCTATTTACAAATTTTTACTTGGCCCCCACGTCAACAACTCCCCTCCGTCCCTCCCCACAATTCATATATACCCACTAAAGGAGTGTGGCCACCGACAAGGACAGCCGCCAGGAGAAGCTCAAAGCAAATAGAAAACTTCCAATTTGACTGCGATTTCAACTAACGTACCTACAATTCTCGAATAAACACTCCAGGTCATTGCCCAAAGACCATGATAGCCGCGTCCGGGGCTCATAGCGGGTTCACCCATTATTATCCGCAGCGACATCAAATACAGTCGAACCTCGTTAATTCGAAGTTGCATAATTTGAATCAACACATTATTCGAAGTCGACCATTGGTCTCAGTAAGGTGGCGTGTATTTCAATGGAAAAAAAACTGTCGCTGATTCCAGCCTGAAACGCGTTCCACGGTTAAAGGGAACGATATTGCCCGTCCACACAGACTACGTTTCCCAAATTCGAAGCCGAAGGCCAAAGTTCAATGCCTCACTAGCCTCCGCAGCTTCCCCAAACCTGTAACCGCGTACTTGCTCCGCGTACACTGAAGCAGCTGACGCAAACCACGCGACCTTCGCACTATGAATCGTATTCCGGAAGTGCCTTCCTGCTTCTTCTAATTAGCATCTCAAACATGGCGTATGCCGTACTTCTGAAGCACGTAATAATTGAAAATGCACTCCCAAGGAACGGCGATACCATCTACTTTATAGGGCATGCTTTTCTATTACTGGTAACGTGCGCTGTGCCGCCAATCAAAGGGACCCCGTCTACTTCGAACTTCGGCAAATTCAAACAAATTTTCTATTTTCTAGGATTTTTAATTAACGAGGTTCAACTGTACCTAGCTACACAGTTAGCGTCTTTTACAATTAACTCAAGAGTGATGCTCTGACATTCCGATTTCGTAAGTGGAAGCTTAAGTGCCCCTTTAACTTTTTTTATGCCAACAAAATTTGTTAGAAGATAAAAAATGTATTTATTTCCGATTCCTCTGAGACAAACGCGGAAGGGTAAACTTTTTTATTGCCATAAATGCGACTTTTTATGCAAATAAGGTAACAGATAGGAGTCAAGCGTTGTTTTTATTGAACAAACATCAATAAATGAATTATGTGCTCATAGGGAATCTTAAATAAACGAGGTCATACATAATGAGAGCTACGCGCCAGCCGCAATTTTTTTATAGGCGTTATCGCACCTTTCCCTGGTCTTTATTTTTCTTTAATGCCGGTCTCCGACACAACACAGAAACACAAAACTAACTTATTTACATGTGCAACTCGAGCGACAAGCCACCAACCTATGAAGGCTGATGTGTCTCTAAAATTACCCAAGCTTAGTCAAGTGTTCTATCCTTGACAGCCACTCAGGAGCGCATGCCTTGCGCTTCTGGACTTCTACGTACTCGGATATGGACTCGCGAAAAGGGCGGGCGTCCACATCACCGTGGAGCCAGGCCATGCGCGAGCGCCATATGCTATGCAAGGCCACCAACATAACGAGGCCCCCTCCGCGTTTTCTACAGCTAGAAAGTGTATGCCATGGGGGCTCAGCGCGAAGTCTTTATGAAGGGTCCTCTGGAGAACATCCCACAAAAGTACCTCAGCCCAACAATGCAGAAAAACGTGCTCTATCGTTTCTGGCTGTTTGCAAATTGAACACTGAGTTCACGATGGCTCAAAAACCCCTCTACACTGCATCCAGGTTCCAACAGACAAAGTGCCTTTGTGTAATTTGAAGAGAAATGTTTTCACTCCAGGGTGAACCTTCATTCTTCGATTTCCCCGCTCAGCGTGCACGATCTTCATGCGGGAGTTGTACGCCACTCCTGTTCGAAACACTAATATTGCAAGCGTTTGCGTTTAAAGACTATAGTCTTTATTGGGCTAAGTAAACGCAGAAATTTTGGTTTGTCTGTCTGTCTGTCTGTGACTCGATTCAGCCACCCGGCCAAAGCGAAACGGAGGCTGCGCCATAGTGTTATTTACTCACAGCCAGATCTAAACGTCTACTTCCGGTGTCAGTTTTTATACTTGTCAACATTGTTGAACAAGAACAAGACATTACGCAAATATAAGGCAGCAAATCAACACATAAGTGATATTTGCAGTGTTCCTTTAATAAAAAATTCATGGGTGCTTGGTTTTTGCGATAGCAAACGAAATACTACATCAACGGCAGAAAACTGTCACCTGCTGTTGCCAGCGCTACCTCCTGGTGGCATTTAAGAAATTAAACGGCAATAGCAACAAAAGGTTTCACTACATGGGATCCACGTTCCTCTTGGAAAGCTCGTGGAGTAGGGCAACGTGGTTCTATAAACGTTTTAGTAGGATGCCTAAATTCACGCCCGTCTCCGCCGTACGGAAGCGCTGGCATCGAGACACCCCACTTGGAGCAGTGGAACGAGGTAAATTTAAATTCACTTGAGCAAACCTCTACCGTGTTATCTTAGGAGGAACGAGACGGGAGAGGAACAACATGAGACGTGAGCGGGAAAGAGAAGGGATGCAATTGCTTGGCAGGGGTGCCAGTCGACTATCGTCTTTCGGCAACATTTTCAACGAAACAGCAGATAGGCGGCCATTTTTCAAGGATAATTGGCGTTGGTTGAAGACAAGTACAAATAGTGCGCGCCACATGGGCCTTTCAAACTGTAGGGAGTTAAACTGTGCGCTTAGCAATCTTTCCTCGCCGCCGTGTCGATAGTGGGAGAAAGGGAGGAAATATTCTTGCACGCCTCCGTATACTTGCAGTCCGCCCTCTAACATCAGTGTAAGCCTTTAGTACGAATGCAGCCTCTGTGTTCACGAGAGCACAACGCTGGCGGCAGAAATAATCTTTGAAGAGGGCGCCTGCCACCCTTCCATTCACACACCCCCTTCAAGCGGGAAAAGTTATATACCGCGTCAGCAGTTTCATACAAACGCAGTGCCGAGTTTTGAAACATTCCCGCGTGTTTGGTCGGCACCGCTCAGAAATTTACTCAATTTGCCTACTTTCGGTTCACACCCATGGTGCTGCAGAACTAATACACAACACTCCGCCACTTTCCTAACTCAGTCTTACTCCGTCGGAGACTCCGCAAGATCCCTCGGGATATATCCTTCCGTTGTCTACGAGCTCCAGAGAGAAGAACACACAGCTATGCTCCGCTCGCCCATATAACGCCATCCCGCCGCCTCCAGGATGGCTGCACTCTCTCCGGGTTGAAGAGTTGGGGAGGGGGGGGGGGGGGGGGCGGCTCATTCTTTCCCTTCACGCCAAGCGACGCAGGCTCTTTGGCTTGACCCTGGGGGCTATCGACTCTGGTTAATCTTGTTTCGCGACGTCATCGAATGGCAAGGTCGGCCATGCGAGCACTGAGATATTGGCTCCGGGAAGTGAAGCTTGCTTGTCCTCCTCCTTCCACTCCTACCGTCCCATTCTTTTCCTTCAGCTACCGGGCATTCAATGCCGGTAGAGCGGCGCGAAATCCACAAGCATTCTCGACAACCGTGTCGCCGAACCACGCCTGCCTCGCAAGACCCTTTTTTAACTCTGTTTTTTCCGCCGTTTCGCTTTTTATTTTTTTGCACTGTTATTATGAACTAAATTTTATTTGAAATCACGATTAAAAGCAAAAATGCAGTAAGGACGGGAACTATTTACACACTTTTTACACTTTTTTCTCCTTATACCGCTTTTCTCGCCGCTGTTATACCGGTCTCGCATCGTGAGGTATTTTTTAGTCAGTAAAAGCTTAAACTGGGGCTAGCTGGTTATACATGTTCTTAAACCGCTCTGCATTAAAACTAAGACAAGCGAAGAGCACAAACGATGCGCGAATCGTTCCATTTTTGTGTGCTCTTCCCTTGTCTAAGTTTTAATACAGCGCGGTTCAAGAACATAATTTGTAGTCGCTTCTTACCTCCCGATGGATTGAGCGAGAACGTAAGCACAAAGCGCAAAACGGCACTTTTACGTACCAAACAGAGAAATCGCTCATCTGAGATACGTTTGTCTTATAGCTGAAAGTACGCCTCCCGAGACAGTTTTGTTTGCATTAAGCACTTTGTGTCAGTCAAAAATAAAAATAAAAAGAGCAGTGTCCTCGCCAAGCATCCTGAACGATGTTTGTATTCCTCAAGGTGGCGTCCACGATCGTGCTGCGCATATAGATCCGCTCTTCTCCTTATCACGGGGTTGCTCCTTATCACAGGGAGCTCTGATGAGGTTAGAGGGTTAGTTGAGACAAGTTACGCGGCGCTTCGCTTCATGTTGGAGTTTTAAGCTAAGCTTATTACTCGACGTGGAACATGGAAAACGGCTCGTTCCTCTGCATTACATTGAAGCTCAGCCAATGTCACCCCAAGCGCTTCCTGCGGGTCCGCATTGAAAGCGTGTAACATTTCCCGTACGTTTCAAAGGTAATGTTTCTCAGAGGGGATAGGTTAACGAAGTGATTGCGGCTGCCATCAGAAAATAACACGAGGAGGTGATCCTGCATCCCGGTTTCCTGTCGGTTTGCACCTACAGCGCCGACTGCGCAGGAGAGAACCTGTGTTTTGTCATGCGTAATATTGTTTCGCGTTCACGGCATGCTCTCAGCGCGAAAACAGAAAAGCCAAGGTTAAGCTTTAGGTGTAGCAGACGAACATAATTTGTAATCGAGCTGTTGTGGTACGAACAGATGCGATTTCCAATCTCTGGGGTCGGAATTGAGTCCCGACGCTGCCGGAAAATATGACAGCTACGAACCACCCTCCAAACGGCAAGCTGTTTTTCCCGCACAAACAGTCTGCTTGCGGTGATGCTACTTTGTCAGAAAGAAGAGCTGCTTCATCTGGTTACACTCCCATGCAGGGTGTCGAACCAGAACCGGAACCGGAACCAAACTGTAAACCGGAGCCAAACCAAATTTTTGCCCGGTACCGGAACCGTACCGAACCCGTATTGTAACACGATACTGTTTTATTCCAGGGTGCACCAATATTTGACTGACGTCTGCACCTGGCGTTCACCTGCCTGGGGCAGGTCGGCTGCCCGTGAAAGCGCGGCAAATAATTAAGCATACTGAACATCTTTCAGACGCATGTTGCACAACCTGCGTATTGAATATCTATTGAAAAGACTATGTTAGTAGAATAGAATAGAATATCACGAAAGTGTCCATTGATTAGCCACTTAGGGGTCCGAGCAAGTGCGCCTCAGTGCGTACAGGCTGTGCCTGCTTTGAAAGTTTCATGTGTTCTGCAAGCAATGACTATTTTCGCATTTACGAACAGATTGCTGAAATATTCAGAACTTCGAAATCTTTGCGCACGCCTCCAAGTTTTGTTTTATTTTTGCAGGAATGAATGGATGTGAGATGTTAAAATAATATTTAAAAGTAGTAGGAAGTTCCCCTAAATTTTTTATATGCTTCCACAATCACATTTTTCTTCACCACTTGCGAAACCAAGGCAACCTTTTACGCTGTTTAAGAACAAAAGCCAACTTGCGCGTTTTCCAGTTCTTGTTTGTAACCGAATACCATGAAGCGGAGTAAACACAAGTGTGACAGAAGAAACTTCCAACACTTTTGGAAGTTCAAATCATAAATTGACCGCAGCAGAAAACATTTGTAAGCGACAAATCGACAGCTGATTGGGCTGTTCTAAATAAGATCAAAAGTAGTAATTTCAGAATCCACAAGTGGTATTTTTTCCATAATGGGGAGGAACTACGCACTGCACTTGGGGTGCACTTGGAATGCGAAGTGAAACAGCAGAGAGGAATGAAAAATTATTGCAGTCGCCCTTCGCCTTATACAGTAATTTCGTTCATAAAATGTGAACATAAACTTTCTCACAGAGTAAGCAAGAATACGTTCAGGCAAGAAATCAACCTGTTCTCGCAGTACGGAGCACTCGGCCCTTTTCACCTTGAGGAAAAAACACAAAGATTGGGCTTGTGCTGTGTGTTCATGGGAATTTGCGCATGAGCCAGGGCATACGAGACGTCCAACTCTCACTGGAAAGAAACAGTCTTCACTTACTTCGCAAATCTTAGTAAATAGGTTTCATCATGTGTATGCATCCAAACATCCATCTCAGGCAGGAAGGCGTCGTTTTTGTTTAAGTTCTGCTGTTTGTAGTGGCACCGTGGTCCATAAACCAATATATGTTCTTCTCCCTGTGATACCATGTGGTGCACCATTAATTGCGCATAAAAATTGGCAGTTGCCTCCGCAATTCTAACTTCAACCGAGGTTTTTGACGGCACTGCCGACTACTACTGCACCGTCTGACTCACCTTGCAGTATTAATAGCAGGGGCTGTTTGCAGGGTGTGCGTAGCCCTATGTAATATTGCTTTGATAGCCTGGTCATGAGTACCAAGTCCGTATTCCTGTTTGCTGTTCTGCCTGCTAAATCTCACTCGGCCATTCATTTCCCTGACACTTTCTTAAACATCAGATCTGAGGCAATTCCAGATGAACTAGGCATGATTGGTATTGTGCGCCAACGGCCGTAGAAAGGAAACGTAGCTGTGTAACGGCGAAGTTCATGCGAAATTCTTTAAATGCTTTATCCAGAAGACCTCTTCAAGACACCTTATATGGAACTTCTTGGTGGCTTCCCCTGGTTATCGAAAACGGACGCCTCAAGAGAACGTGTTGCTGGGCGTGTTCGTTTAGGTATACGAACATACTGAGTGGCGCAAATACACAACGCACAACAAAAAAAAGAAAGAAGACATAGACAGGCGCTCCTCCGCGCCTGTCCGTGTCTTCTTTATTGTGTGTTGTGTATTTGCGCCACTCAGTATGTTCGAAAACGGACGTCTTTTTGAAACTAATTTTGAGAAGTTTAGCAGAGCCTGATGCATTTAGAAAAAAAGCTTGGTGCTCAGTAGGAAACGCCAGGGCACTGACAACGCCGGGGCACTGACACCGCCGTGGAACTGACACCAAGGGCACTGACACCACTATCACACTTCACATGGGCAGAAAACATTCAGGATATCCCCCATGTCATGGTCGACACATGGTCATAATAAAGGTGGCAGCTTAAAGGAGTACTGACACCAAATTTTGATGCTTAAAAAATGATATAATTGGCTTCAGTAGTTTGTACAGATGCCTCACAGAAATTTTTGCAGCGATCCGAGGCCGGAATCACATCTAAAATCGATTTTGATTGTCCAGGCCGCGAGCTTCCACAAATCGGCAGCACTAGCGCAATCGCTTTCGGCGTGACGAAACATTGGCCTACGTGTCTGGCCGGTTCAGGGGTGACGTCATATAGTCGTTTTCAGAACCGGAAACGATATCCTGCGCTGCTGTTGTCGGTGGTGTTCGTTTGGGCAGGAGACGTGGGCGTAGCTGTGTGAGCAATGCTTGTAAACGTTGCGTGTTCGACGTCTTTGCTCTTCAGTTCGTTGCCTGCGCATGGTGTTCGACACTGGTGCCGAAAACGGCGTGGTGCGCGATATCGACGGGCACCGCGGCGACGCGGCGGTGCGCGTCGCCGAGGCGGCCGAGCTCGCCCAAGTTGGGCTATGGCAAGCTGGCGGTATGCGAAGTACTGCTCGTGGAAGCCTGCCCGAGCAAATCGACGACGACGCCAAGATGCATTATTTTCCACGCGACGACATGCAGCGCTAAATGTGGACTTCGTGGAGTTCGTGCACGCCGGCGGCCGCAGAACTGTCGCCCAAGCCAGCGGGCTCGGGGTTGCACGGGTCACCTGGGTGTTGGGAACTTAGTATCGTGGCGACTATTTGATCGCTGGTATCTGTACAACTGCGAAATGACCATCCCTTACACAACTTTTCACCACACTATCATCCCCTTTTTGCATATGAAGCTTTATTTTGGCAATAATTTCCGTTTCTGCGATCGGTGACCAAGACATCTGCCGCGGCCTGTTTGATTCTAGCGCGCAGGTGGCGCCATCTTTCGGCCGCTCGCCGCACCGTGGTGCCGACAGTGCTGGTCGGAGCGCCGAACCTCCGCTGCCGGTCAGCGTAGGCTTCCCATCGCGGCAAATATCTGAACGCCACTTTTAAATTCAGCTCTGATAACAACTCCTAGCACAATTTTCAACACACACTAACATCTATGTTCTCCGCATGTAGAGCTTCTTTTTCGTGATCAGATTGATTAGAAGAGTGGCGACAAGCTGTTGCTATCACGGTCCTGCGCCGGTTCGAGCCGCAGTGATATTAAAAAAAAAACGGACGACGGCAAAAAACATCGCCGGCCTAATCGCCTGGCCAAATAAAGTTGTTCTGTCTGTCGGGTGGCAGTGACTCATCCGAGTCTGAAGATTCAGACGACATGTCGACTGCGCGGGCGAGTCGCGGACCATGTACAATCGTAGCAGACGATGCGGCGAACGCATGGAGGAAAGAAAAACGTCCCTGACGTCACGTGTGAGACCGTGACGTAAGGCTGCCCGCTTGCAGGCTGGCCTTCGAAAGGCCATTTTCCCGCGTGGCGACCAAATTTGAAATTGGTTGCAATAAACGTGCTATAATTAATTCTGTGTTAGCGGCAGACGGCTTTCGGTTCGATTTTCGTAATTACTGGGCCAATAGGTATTCTTTAGAGCATAAAAACTGAAAGCGAGAAATTTCGTGTCAGTACTCCTTTAAGAAAGTCACGAAAATGAACTGCTTCTGGTCATGCCAGCAGAACTAGACAAGTTTAATGGATTAGAAACGAGACAAAGTAAGAAACTTTTTTGCACTTTTCAGCAATATACGGTTAGAATTCATTGAGCATTCCTAGGAGGATCGTTTGCGTATTTTTGTTTATATCTACTTTCATAATCAATTGTTGTCATATTGGGAGCCCAATTGGCATCTGGTTACAGTATTATTTCGTTATTAGAGCGTCGTACATTCCGTTTGCTGTAGGTGTAAGGACAGATATTTGTTTAGCATGTGGTTGCTTCTGCTGATGTCTGAGTCCTGATTGATTGATTGTTTGTAGGGTTTAACGCGCCGACGCAACGCAGGCGATGAGGCGCCGCCGTATGGGAGGGCTCCAGATTAATTTTGACTCCTGGGGATCTTTAACGTGCGCGAAATCTCGTACACACGAGCGTTTTTGCTTTTTCGCCTCCATCATAAAAGCGGCCGCCGCGGCCGGGAATCGAACCCGCGACCTCGTGCTCAGCAGCGCAACACCTTAGCCACTGAGCCTGTCTGAGTCCTCGGTTTGACGCCGAAAAGTTGACATTACTAAAACTCAAGTCCAGTACTAGGTTTTCAAATTAAACTTTACCCTGACTGTCCGGAGTGTCAGGTGCTTATACTTCGAAAGTTTTTTGAAATCTACAGAATAGCCAACTCCATAGAGGTAGGCACTAAGGATCATGGGATAAAGTCATTCATAAAAGGACAGGCAGCACTGGAAAACAAGAATTTAGTAAATTTCTGCTACTTGACTGCCGTGCCTCCAAACGCGTCAAAATATTGAGCACACTTCAAATAAGCACTGCATCTCTCACTTAACAACGAGGTAACAAGAGGAAAAAATGAAGCACAAAAGGAGCACGTTGTCAGCGGATGCCGTTGCCGTCAGAAAAATCATAAAGGCGAAGAAGGGTCTGCGCAGTAGCGCCTAAATGTCGAGTGCCGAAAAAACACGGAGATCAGAAAAAGCTTTCACTCTTTCCCAGGAGCTTACACAGCCTTTGGGTTCACCGCAACAACTTCAACAGCTCCTTTCCTCCCGGCACTTGTGGGCAATAAAAGCAGCGACGCCAAAACGACATTGCACTGAAGCAGCCTTTCGCGCCTTAATTCACTTAAAATTTTCCGAGCGGCAAAGACACGAGCTTTCAACTTCGCGAAGGAGAGTAAGAAGGCGTGTGTAAAAGAGCCCTCCGTGTTGGAGAAGCAGCAAAGTTGGAGTGGCTGTAGCAGGCTTCCTTACTCGGCGGCTTGGTGCATCGCGTAGACGGCCAGGTTAGGGAGGCGTGCGGCGGGATACAAGTTGTCGGTTAACTTCCCCGCGGTTGCGTTGTTGACTTTTTTAGTTACCGCATAGTTCAGTGCCTGAAAGCTAAGCTTTCTTTCGCGTTGTGGTGTTTCTTTTGATTTCACGCTTCACTTCATGAGTACAACAAATTGAGCAAGTTGGTGTTCGTTCATTGTGACAACAGTGCGTGGTTGTCACCATGTTCGCTTTATACATTTATGATTGCTTTCAAGGATAGTAACTCTTTTCTCTAAAACGTAATAAACGACTGCACCGTCATTCGATTACAAGCGTAATGCAGAACGCTACAGTGCAAAGATGAGTCCGTATACTCGACCAGCCATGAGAAATACTTAAGTACGTATCGTATGTTTTTCCTCCTTTTTCAATTTCCCTCTATTATTTAGGTTAAAGGCACCTTGGCCACAAATATATAGCCAAAATATTTTTAAATCTCTGATGACATTCTGTAGTTATTGCCGGTTCTTATTACACGACACATCCAGCAGAAAAGCTGGCTATAATTTACAGGTTTGAAAGAAATTTCCTTTTCGCAGGTATACAACGAAGAGTAACAATTGTTTGAACAGGTATTGTCTGGACGTTTTTCTATCGTAGAACTGCTCACAGTTAAATTGCAAATTTCAGCCCTAGCGTTATTTTGCCCCAATGTACAGTGCCCAAATAAATATAAAAATTTCTAGCCGCACGCCAAGCTTTCGTTAAACGCTCTTTCTTGTGGGTGCCTAATAACCCTCCCATTTTATCCAAAAGCCAACGTGCCCAACCAAACAATTGAACATATAATATGACAGGAAGGCAAATTCTAGGTAAACCAACAAGTCCGAAGAGTGAAATGGTGTCTCAGCTCCATTTTGCCCATTTCAAGAATTTTATAGTTGTTATAGAACGAAATATCCTCAGCATCCGCCACATCCCCACACACTGCGAACAGAGCATATGGGCATATGGTCTTTTGGGCATATTGTCCTTCGAAGCCAATAAGATGTACATGGGTGACTCTCCGGCATAGTATCACCGAAACGTCGTTGGAAATAAAGCTAATTTATTTGAAGAGAGACAACACCGCAGGCCCATCGCGACAGACATTCGTTTAGCTTTTCCGTTTTCAGTACGCACCTTCCTCGTACCCTCTTTTGCACAATCCCACTTTGGCGAAATGTCGAGCCCGTTCCTTGCTGGCGCGTGGCCTTTGCTCATAGAGTGAGACATCCCGTGCTGCTTTTTCTGCAAGCATTATCCGTTGATCTTCTGTCCTGGAACACATTAGCGGGCGCTTCTTCTGCAGCAAAGTCCTAATTTTTCTATTTATTCTTCGGCCGCCCTGCCTGCGGCACTGTCACCTTTCCCTTTTTCTGCACCCCGGCCGTAAATCTTTCAGACAGGGCTAAGCTTGTGATCGTGGTGCTTCCTTTCATTTTTCCCCACGCTATTTTTTTGCGTTTTAAGGCGTGTTTCTAACAGAAAATCATGCAGGAACTTCTGAATGCCCAATACCGAGAAATTCGTTATCTTTGATCCGAAAAAACAGGACAAGAAAAAAATGAACGACAGCTTAAAGGTACACAGTGGCAGTGCAAAATAAAAGGCAACAACAGTTATTGACGATAAGATGGAGAAATATAGATGGGGAAGAAAAAGAAAGCAGGCAGTCACGGCCACTTTGCAGCGCTGGCTGGAGTTGCATTCAAACTGCAGAAAGATACATGAATATACGTTTTCGGAAAGGATCGAGGACGGCGTATATCAGCCGGAATAGTATGAATAAATTGTTGGAGACGCGTACATCTAAACACCCCACTGGCACCGTATGTCAGCCGAGCAAGAGCGAACCTTCTGTCGCTTATCAGAAGAGAATACAGGAGGGAGTGTGTCGATAAACTGCAATACATCGCTAGATTTCAAGGTGCGGAGCCTTTCTAATATAGCAAGCACTGCAAGAACTAGGAACAAATCCGCGTTTTTGATGACTCATATAACAAAATATACTTGGCCCACATTCGACGAGAACAATGTCGAGAAAATGTGGACAAAGTTTGCGCCCAGCAAACCTTTATTTGCTCAGTGGCTCTTTGCTCTATCCATGCAGTGATTGTGCGAATCCATATAGCGCCGCTACCTCAAGACTGATTTAATGACAAGTGATCATCAGCGAAGATTGGCGACATCAGCAAGGTCTAGAGTGCATATGGCAAAGCCCATTTCCTTCGGCATTTAACATATCATCGCCGGACATCAGCTTACTGCTTCGGGAATAGACATCCGCGTCCCATACACCTGCGGAACAACGTTTATTAATAAAGTATCCGTGCAAGAGTGCCTGCAATCGATCGTCCTACAAGACTAACTTCTCTTCCTCAAGGTGTCAGAGTGTCACTACGAAACGCACTGTTAAGCATGGCTCCGGACGCGGCCATTGTGGCGGCTGAGGTACGAAAACAGCGAAACGGGAGCCAGTTATCAAAAAGTCAATGCGGAAGGAGTGAAAAAATGTCGGCTGTGGCCCGCGACTTTCTCTTTGCGATACTTGCCCCGCTGCACCGCTTCAGTGGTGAAATTGTGCGTTGTCCTCCTTTTTAAAATGCCCATTTCGCGCCTGTTTATATAGTAATGTAGTTACTGTTGTGACGCACCTGACATGTAAAAAAACCAAGCCCCCTCTTTGTTTGTTCTGCTTCACATCCTGGAAATCTGCCCTTAAACAAGCAGAGCTCGCTCGAAAAGGACTCTTTGAAAACCACGTGACATGAACATAACGGAAGATTCCGCCGCAGGTAATCACTGCATCAGTCAAGGCGCTGAGCAACGGGACACAAGGCTATGGGACCAGATATCGAGGCTTGCTCAACGGCCTTGCAGTCTAGCATTTCAAACGTGGATGGAAATACTGACCGCAAGTGCTTCCGCCGAAGGGAAGTTGCGATGGTGCGGCCTAACATCGGCTGATTAATTGTATTATTGCGTCAGCGAATAAATGCGGCCTGTCGGCAGTGCTTTCGCGTCGCTGCGTCAACAGGACAAGCGGTAGAGGAGCAGATAACAAAAGAGCGGAGGTAGTGTGCACGAACCTTCAGAACTCTAGTCATGCTGTCAAGGAGAAAAGAAGAAACGTTGAGTCCCCGCTTCCGTTGCCTCGACTGGAATTGTGACAGGCGCAACCGCTTGTAGTCGTGTAAAATATTCTGCAGCCAGCGTGTGCGACATAGGAGGAAGTAATGGAAATGACGGTGACGAAAGGTCGACACTTGTGGGTGAGGAAAGTAGCGACAGGCAACTCATATCGCTTCTATGCGAGCCTACGTGACCTTCGAGATAATTGAGCCCTTGAGATAATTGAAGATAATTGAGAACTTTGAGTCCTAAGCGCGGTTGGCACGGTTTACGAGGGTCGTGCGAGGAACGCCGTGTGGCAGGCTTCTGCAGTCGGAGCAAGGCGTGTGAGGAAAATGGGAACGTCGATCTTCGGTGTTAATTTTGGCACATGAAGTGCATGTAAAAGCCATGAAGACTGAAGTTAGCGCACCAAGGTTCGAATCTCAAGCACGTGCCTGCAGCGCGCCGGGCGTTCGAACGTGCTATCGTCATGACCATTCATGTTGGTGGTAAATCGATGGTAAATACGCCACAGCGTAAACAATTGCTCCGAGCCTCAAGTTCAAGCAGCATAAAGAGGATGCTGTAGTCCAGCATTCTTTAAGATTCACTATGGTACGTTTTGAACCCTCCCTATTTATATTGTAACTTGCCCGTACGCAAGCTTGCAATAGAAGCCCGGATGATTTGCGCAACTTAGGAAGGGCATTAGGCTATCTTCTCAAGCGCAGTGCAGTACTCTCAAGAATGTGTAGGCCGGCTATGTGGTGAACGTAGCGGGGCCAATATTTATTTACAGTTGCGTTGGGCGGTGACATGAAGCCCATAACCGGATAAAATCAAGGACACTGCGGCCGAGCACCGCAGAAGCAGTGGTATTCTCATATGATTCGTCCCTATATGCGCGAGGCCATGCACCTTTGTAGTTCCTGTATATAACTCCTGCAGGGGAGCAGAATTGCACGCCCATTAATAATCTTGAGCTGCGTTTTAATGGGTAAAAGCCGGCTATCACGCAGGACGAAGCAGACGTGCCAGGGGCGGGGGCGTGGTGTTGTCCTGCGAGTGCATGTGCCACTGTCTGCAACGGCAGCGGTGATGAGCTGCCGAATCCGCGCACTTGCGAAAAATGATAACCAGGGTTTTGTGGCTACCCCTACCAGCTAGCTTTCCTCGTGCCTTGCCCTAACGTGGCATCGGCTGCCAGGCGGCTGGTGGAAATCGTACGCACCACTCTGTATCCTTTTGTATCATAATGAGGAGTCAAACCTGCGTGCTGCGGCTCATTGGCGCTATCTGGGTAGTGTGAGCAGATGTCACTGCACATTTTGCCACTCACTACATGTCGGGAACTGCACACTGGAAATGAAGTGAAGTAAGCTTGAAACCGCTAAACTATTTAAAGCATATTTCAGCCAATAGTCTCTTTTTGTAGAAGGTATAACACAATTACGCCGATGGATGTAGCGATTAAGGGTAAGGCTCCCATGAAACCTATTTTGTTTTGCGTGTGTGGACTGGCAGGACGACGCCGACGCTCAATAGCCCTCAGGAGTAAGCCTTGAAAAATGATTGGTAAGATGTGCCCTTTACAAAAGGCAGTGGGAATGGATGGCTAGCCTGATGTAGGGAGGCAAATGAGCAGACCACCCAGTCCTGCTACGACTGTTGTCGGGTGTGCTTCCACTTTCGCTGTTCGCTGACACGAAATTTCCTTCATCCCCCAAAACATGGATTTCATAACCACGTTCGAATCTTTCTTCGTACAGCTCGCTTTCCACAGCCAGTTTTGTTTGTCAAAGATACACACGCTTGTAGCCTTTGACTCTCACTAGGCGGGCCATGAAATTCGTATCGAATTCCTCTGGCTCTTCTAGTGAATTGGACAGCCGGGAAACTCGAGCTTCTTTCGCAAACAACCAAGACACGATCACACAGCGGCCCGTGGCAGAAAGAGTAATGGTCCGTTTTCGGCGCACTGTTTTTTGTTGCATCCGAATAATATTCTTTCCTTCCGTGGCCCCTCTGCCAGCGTCAATTTACTGACGAATTACGCGTGTTGCAATCCACGAACTTCGTCCCTTATAGAAGTGCACGTTGGAACTTCCAAGGACAGTGCAGTTCGGTATGAGTTTGAGCGATGTCACTCATATATCGTTGCCATGCTGTCCTCATCTTTGTTGTATTATGTACAGGCGGCAGAGATGCATCGACGCCTCAGTTTGACTGGCGTTGAGCCCGCTAGCATTCACTGGCAAAGATGCTTCCGCATCTGTTCCGGAAAAGCAGGGGTGTAGGACCGTTTGAGAGATCTCAGTTATCGTTCTTTTTGTTAAGGGCGCGCATTTTTGGTGTTGCTCCCGTCTTCCCAGTAGCGATCAAAAGAGATTCTTACAAGGAAGGGTGGAAAAGAAGCGCTGTCCGGAGAGAAAATTTTATCATCATCAGCCACTTTATTGCATGTTTGCAAAAAAAAAAAAACATTCTGTGCACTTCAGGCTGAGGGCCTCGTTCCTCCAGCAGTTCTTGGCTTGGGATGCCCTAGTGCATTCTATGGCACGAACTTCTGATTCCATCTCTGTATCGAGTTTATTTTCTTTCTCTTCTTCAAGTCCCTTTTTTTGGTAGCCACTCTGTTAGCGTGATGGTTAACCAGTTGTCAGCTCCGCACATTACATGTCCAGTAAATGGACTTCTTCCCTTCAGCATGAGCTATCATGCCGTTCACCCGAGTTTTCCGCCTGATCTATACCCTCTTTTCCAATCCTTAGTGTTAGCCCTATCATACTTTTTTCCATCGCCCGTTGGAGAGGGTGCTTACTCAGCGTAATTCGGAAAAGTCAGGGATACGAAAAAAAGAAGGATGTTGGGGCCACTTTAAATTATCTTACGACAAGGCCTCCTTGAATGAGACTGAAATAAAAACTCGCAGAGAATGTGTTAGCACTTGCACTCAGACAGCTCTGTCGCAGGGTTAAGGACAAAAGTGAATAAGTAGAAAATAACGCTAGCAGTCATGCAGAAAGTCTCCTACTAGGCTATGCTAACAAAATGGCCTAGGATGTTTATAAAGAAGACTATCTTCAACAAGTTCTCAGTGTTAATCCTGCCCACGAGAAAAACCTGGAGTATCATTTCTTCGGGCTGTGGAATAATCGGCAAGCACTCTCAGATATCGAACGGTAGGCTACTTGTCTCACCTTAAAAAAACATGTGTACAACCAATGTGTGCTGCGCGTAATGGCTTATGAAGCACATACTTGGTCCCTCAATACACAAGGTTAAAGAAAAATTAGGTCGCATTCCAATGCACATGAAACGATTGTCTTGTATCAGGAAACTCTGGTGGAATACATTACACTTTATACTAGAATAATGTTCTATAATTGGACCGGGCATACCGCCCGAACAACTGACAACAGATGGGCCATCCGGGTAAGAGATTACTACCAAGAGACAATACCATAAATATGAAAAGAACAATGACTCCATGAAGGCTCAGCATAATAAAGTACTGTGCGAAGAATGGCTCCACGCATTTGAAAACAGCAGGGCTTGGACGTGTATGATACGTCTTCGTCCTGCGACGGACGCGCTGATGACGGCGATGGTTTTATTTATTCGTCATGCTTTTAGGGTATTTTTAGCTTATTCCCACAATGCATCCCTTCTTTGTCTGCCTCATCAGGCCGCTTATTTAAATGAAGTTTGCGATAAAGGTTGTGTCAGTGGTATGTTAAAGGGTAAATCTTTCGAATAAACCAAACTTTCATTTGTCCATCATAGCCGTTTAACTTTTTCTAAACGAGTACATATCGCACAGAAGGATGGACAGCTAGGTACTGACAACGTGCTACGTTTTACGTGTGAGACATGTGGACTTCCTGGTAGCGCAGTGATGGGAGCCTTCCGGTATCGCTGGTATTTAACTAACATTTTAGTGATTCGTCAACCAGATTTATTCGCCTGGTGAACTACGTAACACAAGCAATAGGAAATTGCTCTGGAACTGTCCCCGCTTTTATTGCTACTTGCGGGCTGTATTTACGACTTTCCAGAGCTACAGCTAACGACCGTTGGGAAGATGTAATGCAAAGTACACTAAAGGTTATAAAAATATGTTTCATGCCCATCGTGCCGATTGGCTCGTTATCCAGCTGGCTTTACTGCCGCTCACTTTCGGAGAGCGAACAAGTTGCCCTCCAGCGCGACTTCCGACACTAGTCAACACGCCTTCCTTCGTCTCCCGGACATTCGCTTATTTCCCCCTTCGTCTGATGCCATTCCCGTTATTGCAATAGACAAAGAAAAACTAAGAAAACTAAGGGAGCCTCCGAGACCACAGCAGCCCTGGCCAAGTGTTGAGTGACCTCGGCATTCTGGGACATGCTGGCCACAGTCGATGCAACCAGAGGAAATCAAATACAAAACGGGAGAGGCAAAGACAGGGCAAGCATACACTAAGTAGATTGGCCCAGACCACGATGGCCTGCCCCGGCTACTGGGGGTCATTCCGGAGCCTTCATTGCATGTACCATATATTACTAGGAGAGGGGTCGCTTCTCCGCGCGACATTTGTGCGGGCTGGGTATCGGCAACGAGGTTTGTTGTGAGCTTTCCCCGATAATGTATTTAGGGAGGGCGAGGGGAGCACAGCACCGCAATACGCTTTTATCGCTGTGCGGTGCTTCGTATTTACGGGCGTTTTACTGCCGTTGCTGTTCGTTAGGGGGCGGTTTAATGTCAAATCTGCTATTGCTATTATTTCGTTCAGATATGATCCTTGTGAGCCCAAAACAAGAGAAGTCACGAATTCATCCTAAAGATCAACATTTCAATGGCGATTAGACTATACCTTACGCTCCTGCTCTCTTTTTATTTAATTGTAACAGCACAGCAGTTTAAGCTCTTGCTTGCCCCATCAATGAGTCGAAAAATGTACAAAGAAAATGCCCAGCGCACGTGAGCGTGCGTTTCGCGAGTTCGCTCAGCGTCGTCCATACTTGCGCGTAGGCTTGCGGAACATGGCAGCCACGAACGTGGGGTATTGGCCAGGAAGTTAACAAATCAGCTGGTTCAGCTCTTGCGAAAAAAAATGGCTGACGATTGGTACACTCCTAACGCGAAATTTGTCTGCAGTCTTGTCTGTCACGGTGCATAGCTGCTGCGTCTCGGGAAGTGATCGGGTAGTGAGCGAATGCACGGCGGCGAGCGCTATTCTGCCGTTATCACGCAGCGCGCCGCCGCCGCCGCTGAGCCCACTGTTGTAAATCGTGTTTGAACCTCCCGAACCAATGTCAACGACGGTAAGCCCTCTGCTTCGGCGGCGCGGACTGCGTCTCAGCAAATGAACGGCGTCATCGTCGAGCGCACTATGGCACGCTCTGCTATGGCACCATCTCGCAGCGCGGCGCCAACACCCAGTATGTCTCACTGCCTGCCCCTCACACTTTCGCCATGCGTTGCAGTCGAGGGGCATCTCGCACTGCTTCGGCATAACGCCCTCCCCCAACACTTTCGCCACAGAATTCCTACGTTTTCTTCTTTTCTTCTTCTGTAGTCCCTTCGTTCGCTCGGTAATAACGACAACGACGCCGTCAAACTACAGTAGCGAGCGACAAAGTGCTACGCACTAAAAATACGAAGACAATGCTCAGAGGATGTATGCATGCGCCTCGTGAGAGCGCCCGGCGTCGTCGTCGTTGTTGTTCCTGGTGACTTGGCTCATACCCACGTGGGAGATTGGCGAGGAATAGGGCGTGAGGAGGGCTAATGCCCCCGCCTAAAACAATGAAAAATTATGAACGTAGCGATTTTTACGCAGAAAGAGAGAAAATAAAATTGGCGGAAAGTTGAAAGTACAGTTTGGGATAGAACAAATGAGCTTTTTGGGCCAGCAAAAGTAAATGCACGAATCAAAGCTGACAGGGCAGGAGCCTGGTCTCGGAAATGTATGCATAAATGGCTGCAGCCACCCTCGGTGACAACATCCCAGTGATGCAGCCTCAAAAGATAGTAGTACGGGCATGGAAAAAGGAAGACCAATTTGTGGCAATGGTGTGACAAGATGACGTTGCCTCATCATTGAAACACCGCGGCAACGCAATACGAAGGGCTCTAAAGTCTCCTGATCACCGCAGACAACACATCGGGAAGGAGGAGTCAAGACCAGCCCGGTGCATATAAAAGTTGTGTTGGGGGACTCGACATCTGAAGCTAGTTAATGTAACCTCACATTGACGAGATTCAAAAAACGGGTATTCCAATTACGTTTTGAATGGACATGATCTTCAAAATTAGTTACGATACCTTCATGCACTCTTAGGCATTGATAGGTAGCAAAACGCTGCTCCTGCTACAATAAAGGGAAGAGGGCATAGGTAAACCAGGAGGGCCATCCAACGACGATCGCGCCAAGGAGTCAACCTGTTCATTAAGCTGTAACCCTTTGTGACCTGGAACCCAAATGAGGCAGATATCCCCCAAATGGGAAGGCACAAGGACGTTGAATGCACAAATAAGAGCGGAATTTTTAGTTGAAGACAAAGCAGAACAAATCGATAGGTGATTAGTAATTATAGCTACATTAAAGTTCTGCAGAGGTACTTCTTTTAAAGCCAAAACTATCGCTAGGACTTTGGCTTAAAATATCGGTGTGAAATCAGGTAAACGCAGCGAGGACTGACAGTTAAGGTTTGTACTAAAATTTTTTACACCTGCTCGCTCCTCACGTTGGGATGCATCTGTTGCCACTATTGCATAATCCTTCAATCTTGGCAAATGGTCGTTAACTAGTCCTGTTAAACATCGTGACGTAAGCATTGTAGCGTTACTGTGGAAAATATTACGGAGAGTTAAAGGTGCAGGAGGGACATCACTGAGCATTGTCAGTACTGTCGGAATGTTGATAATTAATGGTGAGAGTAATGTCTGGCCGGCCGTAAACGCGATCACTCCCACGCTGCTCCTCTCTTCATTGTCGTCGTCGCTGTCATTCTCGCTGGCTCAATTGCACTGCCAATCGTCTCACGTGGCGATTCATCGCAGTAACCTCGCATTGACCTTGCTTAAAATTGTTTCCCACCTCTCACGTCTAGATTCATCAGTCTTCACATCCTACGTTTGTACAGCTTCCGGGAGCTCACTGGTGTAATTCGAGGGACGAATAATGCGAAGAGACCGTTGGCCGGCTGAGCACCACCGGCAGATTTGAATCGTGCTTTACGAGCTCGACATAAAATTATCGCGTGTAGCCTTTAATGGCTCGTTTCCCTTCAACCGCCGTAAATTCGTCTACGCCTTTACGTTTGCCTAAATGACCGCATTTTCGACGGCACGCGTGGAGGGAGTAAAACGAAGAAACTGCACCACACAACCATAGTTACGCAAATTCTGTCAACCGTTTTGCCCAAAAGTCGAAATGCTTTATAAGTCGTGAGCTGACCGACAAAATTTAATTAAGGACACCTGTACATTCGTTAAGTGTTTTCAGTACGAAAGCCCGGAGCCCCAACTGAACGCCGCGTTTTGCTACTTCGATTTATTGCAATACAACTCTTGTTTTTGAGTTCGCTTCGGGGTCTGTTTTTTTAGTTTTGTGATTGTAGTTGGGCCAGTTACTTTTCAGAGGTTCTACGCTGGCACGTTTGTGGTGCGCCATAACCATTTGGACGGTGTTGCTTGTAATCAAATTTCGTTTTTTTAACGCAGTGCAGTCTGTCGCGGGAATCAAACGGACGATAACTTCTTCGGTGACCATTATCTCCTTATTTTCCGGCGTGTAGATGTCTGGTTTGTGTAGTGTTCGCGTTTGGACGGGCTTAGAGGGCACATTTACCACCATTTGTTATTACCAACTCGCCCTAGCTGCCGTCCTTAAAGCGGGATTCACACGACGGAGAAACGCTCTCTATTTGGCCCGCGGGACCCGCTCACGTGACCGGTTTTAGGCTCCGCCCCACGGTGGGGATAGCCCGCGCTGGCTCCGCGATAGAAAATGCCTCCGCATGTTTTCGCTCGACGGCGGTGGCCCTCGGCGGGGAAGGGAGCCTGTTCTTCGGCGCTGTCGTCTGCTAGTCACTCCGCGTAGCTCCGCACGTGTGGATGCGCCGCCAGGCCGGATAATCCGGTCACGTGCTGTTGACGTCACATATCCGTCCGCCTCCGTGAGAGGCTTTCTCCGTCGTGTGAATCCCGCTTAAGGAGACCCTTGAAGGAGCACTGACACGAAAATGTCATGTTACACTTTTATTGCTTTTATCGATGCTTAATGGTCTGTCGAACCTGAAACAGCACTTCAAATACTTCAGCGCGCGATAGTTAATTAAATTGAACGGCCTGAAAATCGTTTGTTTCAAATTCCTGCGCTTTCATCCCGAACGGCGCATTCATATGACAGAGTCCCGGTTTGACCTCACCGTTTTGTGTGGACGTCACCGGCTCCCGCTTGAGAGGGTGTTGCGCCCGCTCGCCGCTCGCGGGGCCGCGCGCGTGAAGTGACGTCACGAGTTTTTGACCAGCGCTGTCGCGTCACTTCTTTTTCCTCTCCTGGAGTGATGTCACGCTGATGTCCATTTGCTGAATGCCGCTTCGCGCGCTGCTCCGTCGGCGCAATAAATGAGATCCAATTGAACTATGTTTTTCGCGTCGCAGGCCGCTCATATTTCAGCCAGGGTATTTTGTTGAGTGAAGGAAGCGAACTGTACAATAATATTAACGCCGAAAATTGGTGTCAGTGCTCCTTTAAACACTTTCTTCAACTTTTTTTGATGTCCTAAATGCTTGCAGAACGCAGTAACGCGACAAGTCCAGTATTTAGACGAATGTGTCGCAAAGTATGAACCTCAGCTAAAAATTGCTTAAAGATAGTTTAGCAACTTGCTCGAAAGATTTTTCTCTCCATCCTGGCCTTTGAGTTCTTCGACCGTTGGAATTACGTCATTACATTGGTGTAGCAGCGATTGGCCGGCTTTACTTCAGTTGCAGCAATGAACGCATTTGATATCCACTTTAAAGAGACCCTGCAACACTTTCCATAAGCGCTTACCCTCTTTCCTTCGCGTCTGGAACCACTGCGAAACTATAGTTATCGCCAGCAGGGGGCGGCACTGCGTGATTTGCTCGTTGCACGAGATACACCTTCCGTTTCTGCTTTGTTTTTGTTGCTTTTTTTCAAAAGTTGCTATCGAAAAGCGTTCATTGCTGCAACTGAAGGAAAACCAGCCAACAACCGCTACATGGCCTTAGGGACGCATTTCGTGCAATCGAAGAACGTCAAGACCAGGAAAGACATAAAAATCAATTGAGCGAGTTTACAAGTTATCTAAAGGGCATAGAGCAATAATTTTTGGCTGAGGTACTTTGCGACCCCCTTATTTAGGTACTGGGTGTGTTGGGTGACTACGTTCTGCAAGCATTTAAGATTCCAAAAAAGTTGAAAAAAGTGTTCCAGGGTCCCGTTAAAGGGAAAAACACAAGAGCAAAGCAGAAACGGAAGGGGAGCTTCTGCAGCGACGAGCAAATCACGCAGTGCCACTCCGGGCTGGCGAAATCTGTAGTTTTCGCAAGCAAAACCTTCGATAAACGCTTTCACTCTTTCCTTCGCGTCTCGTAGCATTGTAAAACCTGTTGGTACCGCTGAACGGCTTGATCGGCTGCAGAGAAATGCGCAGCACCCACAGAGTAGGTTCCGTTGTTTTACGTGCCAGGACATTGAGTTCCTGCCCGACGACCCCGCAAGAAAATTGACTAAGCGATTTAAGGCGCTCCTTTGGGATTTACAGCAGGATTAAGCACACAGTTGTTCAATTACTGTTGGAAGCGCTTAGGATTTTTTTTTCTGCGCTACCTAGTCGAAGGCAATTAGTTTTGGTCATTCTTTTACAGGTCTATCTAGTTAGTGTGGCCTACTGATTGGTTATTTCTTTCAGTTGCTACACATATTGATATGCTTCTCTGACACGACTTTTATATTCATTTTGCTGTCTTTTGCTACGTGGCGTGAATGCTGCAAAACAGCTTGGCCTGTCGGGATGGTTTGTACATCGTAGAAATAGCATTTCACGCAGGAAAAATCCTAGGTCAACGTTTTGCCAAAAACCTTCAATATCGGCGTTTCATAGATCCAAAGACGGGACAAATTCCTGTCGGTTATAAACCCGCAACAACAACTCCATCTATGCATTTTTTTGGCGTTCCTGGCTGGCGAAAAGCAAAAACGCCCGTGTGTACGAGATTTCGGCGCACGTTAAAGATCCGCAGGTGGTCAAAATTAATCCGGAGCCCTCCACTACGGCGCGCCTCATCGCCTGCGTTGCGTCGGTGCGTTAAACCCTACAATCAATCAATCAATCAATCAGCGTTCCTGGCTCTTGTAATTCCTTTCCTGTTCGGTAAGCTGACAATTTTGCGCACAACCACGCATAAATTACAAAGCCGCAGACATAATGCGTTCCAAGGTTATATTTATTGTGACGACGTTGTTTGTTGCTTCCGACCTTTGTTGGTATTTTGTAAGTACTATAGAATTTTGTTTGAGTTTGCCGTTCTTAAAAAACTCGGCGAATAATTGCAACAAACTTCTCACTGAAACCTCCTCTGACAGTTGGCACTATCGTCAATACAGATTCGCCGAGCAAAATGATCATTCACTCAAAAGTGGGAGCTTTGACTACTTTTTAATTAAGTAATCGATCTATAATTAAAACAAAAGCAATCACAATACTTAAGTTTCGCTTTTGTTACAGCCACAAGGAGAAAAAACAGTTATCTTCAAAAAGAAACAACCCTCTTCCTGTTTCTCTTTCTCTTACTTACTTGAGCTCTAGAGTCGCTTTAAAGTGTCTTTAGAACTGAAATGAACTGAACTGAAAGTAACTTTTATTCCAACCAACATCACATATAATACATAAAATATACAGAACCCCTGCTTGGACCCACAGAAACAAAGAAGCGTGCGTGGTGGCCAAAAAACACCTTACATTTCCTTCCAGCCAGCAGGAAAGCCTCGGTTTTATTGTCGGTTGTTTAAAGACGTCAAGTCATATTTCTTTTCGTTTCAAACTGCCTTAATGGGCAGCGATAAATTTAACGCACGGCCGGCCCCCTTATTTCTAGTTCGCCGTATACGTAAAGAACACTACTTGGTTGCTCTTTGCCCTAGTATTGTTAATTTTACTGTGCCCTCAAGGTCGCATTGCATCTTTTGTTCGGACTTTTAAATGACCCTACGACAAACATATGTACACAAAATTTTAAGTTGCAGCGGAAGGTCATGAGAAATAGTGAATGGCAAGTCCGTCTCCTTGAACGTATACAATTTTTCTTTTTCCTTCTTTCAGCATTAAAAACTTTCCATAAATTCTCGTTTGCTTCCCTAACCCCTAACGTACCTATACCGGAGGTTTCAGTGAAAGCTAAATAGGGGTGAAATACAGCGCTTCCATTCACCTCCGAAGAGGGATTAACAGGTATTTTGTCTTTCATTGCGGATTCAGAATTAGCAACTTTTGAGAGCCCCTCTAAACATGCGATGTGGTGAGCCTCGGCGTGAGTTGCTAAGGCATCCGGCGTGATCTGTTCACTGCGCACACCATAGGCATATAAAAGGAAAAACGCAGTGTAGAAACGCCGCCTGCGTAAAGCTGCAGGGTGCGCCGCCTTAACCGAAACTCACTTTGTTTAGTACGGCGGTTATCTTAAGTTTGCACCGTGGCGTCGACAAAAAAATCCCGTGATTTGTAACGCAAATCCGACCTTCTCGCTGCTCCACGGTACCGGGTTACCTCTCCATGTAAGGACATGCTGCTGGTGTGGCAAAACGAGGTCGCGCATTTTTTCTTCAGCCCTGAAAGCAACAGAATACAGGAGGCGAAAACACAAGTCCTTGCTGTGCGCACTCTTTAATCAGAAGAATCTGATAGCGTTGCCATAACCCTAAATTGCTCGACGGTGCCTTGTTCATATTTTTCTCACGTGACCTTTCGGCGCTAACTGTCTGTTCCATCGAACGTACGCGAAATCCTCAAAACGTAATTTCTCCCTCACCTAAGTTTGCGTTGCCAAAGTTGAGAATGGCTAAGACCCGCTGTGGACATAAAAGGTGCGATGCTCTAATGTACTTCTGTTTTTCCTTTCGTGTGTTTTTTACGTTTCTGTGGAAGGATTTATTCCGCTCGCCTTGGGGAGAGGGACAGAGGTGCTAGGAGGGTTGAGGGAGTAAATCAGTGGTGGAGAGGAGCTAAAACGGAAGATTGGGCAAGTTGGTACATATTCATAGTAACAGCGCTAACAAGACGAGACAAAGAGAAGAGGGCACAAACACAGCGCTGTGTTTGTGCCCTCTTCTCTTTGTCTCGTGTTGTTAGCGCTGTTACTATGAGTGGAGAGGAGGTTTATGAGGAGGAAGCTGTGTGTAGGGAATCCAAATTTCCCGTGCCGGAAGATGCGCAATGTGGTTAGTGCGTGCGCATTAAACTGTGTTATGACAAACGCTTTTCATCGTTCATACTGGAGCAATGGAGGTAAAGCGAAGGCTAGTAGCAAGAGTAAATATTCAATATTACATGCCCTCCCCCCATCAGTACACCACTAATGGAATTTACGTAGATAATCATCTACAAGTATGTTTTTCTTCATTTTTTCAATGAATGGGTTGTGCTCCAATATATCTACGATCTCTGATCGAATACAAGGAGTATAAAAGAAAGATAGAAAACGCAGACGTCACCTATAGCGCGGAGGTGGCGCTACGAAGGATTCCCGTCCGGGCGACACTTATCAGCCGTCACGCAAAAAGGGCCACCGGATCGACGTAAGCCACTTGTGCCTATTGCCCTTATTTTCCACGTCCCAATTGACGGATGGCATTCAAAGCTTTAGTGGATTTGGCCTAGTTCCCAACAGCAAGTGTTAAAAAGTGGGGAACTCAACCCAGGCCAGCCGCACGACTACAGCAGCAGGTTCTTGTATGTATACCTGAGATCAACCTGTTTGAGTACGTTTAGTCCCACTCGTCTCTGCATTTTAATGCAGTACCGTAAGCTTTAAAAAAGAGAAAAAAAATCTTATTACATGTATTCAAACCCACCGGCCTCAACCGAGGCAAGTGAATGCACACAAAACCCTGCTGAGAAGAGGCAGAGACCGAGCAAGTGCCATTCCTGTTTACACCACGTAAACCTTGTCTCTGGGTTTCTTCAATGCGACCATAAGTTGGTAAAGGTTTCACGCACTGAATGTTCCCGTGCGACAAAAAGACCGTCCACTAGAAAAGAGACTGTGGCCGAAGCGGAATCACAATGAGCTATATACTCAGCTTCAAATGACGTCCGAAATAAATTATGAGCTCGGACTCGGCAGCCTGCAGTCTTCCCAACGCTCGATACGCTGGCGCTCCGGGCATACGTGCCAGAGTTTACGACGTGGTTTGGATTTTAACCGCCTGGTGTCACAAAGTGTAAACAAACTGGATCCGTTGTATTACGCTCAGCGAGAACAGTCGCGACACGGCGGCACAAGTTGATGTCTTACTCATTGATGACGCTAGCATCCTTTCGCATGTGAGTCCTCGTCATTAAAACCAGTACGGGAACGTGCCTGCTCCCTTCTTTGTCCGGGCTTTGGACACACAGGTCCCCCTTCTGTCACCGCCGTAAGAACGCTTCCTAAGGGTCGTAAAAGGATGTGGGCTAGGGCCAAGAGGAAATCAAATGAGTATCCCTTCAACAGTAAGATGGCTCTTGATGTCATTGTCTGTACGCAATCCGGAAAGAATGTGTAGTCTTTGTATAATTTTTTAGGTCATGTCAAGAGTATCTGGGGTCCCAAAGGTTGGAAGCAGAAGTATTACCGTTGAAATTTTACCGGACAGGGTTGTGACAGTGAGGCAGGAAGGTGCTGTCCCCGGCTTGCCGCCATAAAACATTTCCTCCTCACTCAAGTTTTAAGCTTCAGTATCCAATTCTTTGTAGCCCAGTTCAGTTGGGCATCGCCTAGAAGGTTTTGACAAAGAATAACCATGACTCTTTACTGATTTTCTTTTATCGTAGCCGGCATCTTTTATTAGTATTAGTTTGAGTGTGTACGAGAACCAGCTCATCGCAAACACACCTAAACGTACGAGGTCTGCATTGACAAGGTGACCAGGGCCAATAGAAAAGAGGCGGCCGAATAACGTTGGCGCCACAGCTACCACCCACGTTCGGGTGTTTCGTCTGACGTCTGTACTCATTTCTCTCATCCGCTGATAAAAGCGAATTATTTCATGCCCGGGGTTCTGCGAATGTTTCATCTACGCAAACGAACTATTAAAAATCTCGAGTCCCCAGATGTCTTCCAAGTGCTAAACATTGGAAAACTAATGTCGTGGTGTGTGCTATTAGCAGGCGGCCACCAACATAATCACACGTCTTTTATCGCATGGTTGCGACCTCGAACTTCTACGTCCTGTCATTTTGGTATGCGTCTGCAGGAAATTGTCAACACGCACCATTTTCAAGATGAGTAGATAATGAGGCAGATGATAAAGGTTTTTCAAATATTTGACGCGATGTGCGACCCGCGTCGGCCATGTATACGTCCTCATCGCCCTGTGTTTGTCGGCGTTCCGAGGTTCGCATGTCCAGTTTCCTCCGGCTCCTCGGAGTGGCGGTTCCGTCGACAAGGCAGGTTTCTCTCCTCCGTTTTGAATTTCACTTCTTTTCTGTTGTCTCAAATGGGGAGGCCGCGCATGGTTCGAACTCTAGCTTCGCTGGTCGTTGAAATTTCAGAGTTGACTGGCTGATGTCTTTCCCAACAGAGTCCTCATCTCGTGCCCGCAGCTTCTTTGGTGTTTTTCTAAATTGATATGATAGGTTTGCTGCTGCGGGTATCCTTTCAAGGTGCTGTCATTCAGTTCCAAGCATGATAGCCAGGCTGAGTGACGTAAAGCGTCCCGCTGCGTTGCAAAAGCGCAGAAACGCCTGTCCGCGAGCAAGAGTTCTTGCTTCAGCTGCACCTTTGACTTTGTGTTTGTTTTGCTTATTCCTTTAAATATATCACTTCGTAATCTCGTGCAATGACCAATCACTTCATGTTCATCGACGCTTTCCACGGGGATGACAGTGGCGCCGGCGCAGGTTTCCCCTCTTCCTTTTCAAAAAAAGGCATTTACTGTTATTTTCATACTCTTGTTTTTTAGTGCAACATGACAAACTCCCACCGGCCTAACAGACCAGCATTCGAGTTTTTTGCTAGAGAAAAGGAACCTGAGTTAAAAAAAGTAAATTACCAACTTCGTAGGTCATAAAGAGGCAAAAACACTTCACTCGCATAACGGCCCCGAGGAATTGCATGTCCCGTGAAGCTTTTAAAAAACCGTCACCCTTGCCCATGACACTAATGCATGTTATCCTAACGGCAATGGTAGTCACAGTCAATTTGTTTTCGCTCTAGTACACCGCGATGGGTCCTGCGACAACACATTGCGGGATTTCTCTCTTACGCCGAGCTTCCTGCACAAGGTACATTCGGATCGCCCCTAGCCTCGCGCATGAGCCGAGCCTGCTGGGAACGAAGTTGATCTATCGTCGAACCAGGCCGTCCACTGGTTACATTGCCCATTATTTTCCATTTTGGAGCTCTTGTATAACAGTGCTCTTCGGGAATGCTACATTTCTCTGACCCACCGACAGCAGGACGCGCCTCTTGCGGACGTCCACAAGGTGTGCAACCGGCTGGCGTCTGCAAAAAATAGAAAACGCCCACAGAACAGCGCGTTCTACTGTTATTGTCTGCGACATGTTCCACACCGGTGGTCGCATCAGAAATAATAACGCCCAACGAAAACACTCGCACCGCGCTCAATTTACGTTTGGATGGGAGGCGTTTCGTTTCGAGGGAAACACAAAAAATAAAATAGAAAGAAACACGCTCATCATAACTCCCATTTTTCAGTGAGGATACCGAAGGCACGAAAAATGCCGAACTGCTGAGGTGGCTAACACTTTCGCTGCAAACAATATTACTAAACACCAATACTAACTGAAGCGGCACTCATACCTACCGAGCAGCCACGACAACACATCATCCCTACTTAAATATCCCTAGAAATATCGTATTTGGTCGATTCTAATCACCCCCCATTTTCCACGATCGGGGTTTCCAACGTGAGAGGGGGGCTTAGATTCGGAAACCTAAATTCGCCCCCCCCCCCCCCTCCGCCACTTTTTTCGCGGCCGTACTTCAACGAGACGGGCGTAAAGAATAAAGTTTTATTTGCCAATCGTTCAAAACAAAAATAGGTACAGACAGTGAACAGACCGCTTACGTCTTCTCCACAGCAACCCTCACTACTATTCGGGTACGTTGTGCTGCTTAAGCCATGCCTGCTTTCAGTATAGCCCCAAGAAGTCGTCTCTGTTCGGTTGTAGTGGTTTGAAATTGAAAACAAATTACTTGGCCCCAGCGTCAACACGAGCCCGCTTCCATGCGTCCCAAATCCACCTTGCGATGGTTGCTTAGAAAATGGGGTGCCTAATCCGCATGCAAACGTTTTTCCAAATCCTTTGCCCGAAAGTAGAAGAGGGTGCTTAGAATTGTTGGGGAGGTTGCTTAGAATCGCGAAAATACGATATATATAATATATATAGAAATATATATTATATATATAGTTAGTAGAAATAGATATCCCTACTTTCTATTTTTAAAGTAAAAGTAGGGATATATATTTCTACTTATAGCCCGAAAGCTAATATATAGATCACACTCGGCGGTTCGCACAAAACAAACATAGTTATTATAGTTGTCCATTGAAACAGGTTCGTGCGTGTCAAAATGAAAAGACGGGACATTTCTCGAAACGCACAGAAAAGTGGCGCTTGAGAGTAAAAGCGCCAATACGCACTGCGTTGATACCGCAAAAGTGGTCGGTTCCATTACATTTCGGGCCATCTCTCCACCTCTTTCTCTCGGTGTCTACACATTTCTCTCTTACTTTCCTCCGTCTTTTTTTCACTCACGCTTCCTGTACACATAGGCCTGCCATATATCTCCACACGATCGCGCAAAGGCTATACGTTTTTCTTACCCCTGGGTGTTGTATCTAGTTCTCATGTATCGTCGACCTGTGGTAGTTCTATATTTATGAGTCTCTGATGGCTGTGCGTTTCCGAGGAATTATCTGCTGGATCTTTTCGCTTGGTCTGCGGGCTTTCAAGATTTGTCGAAAAATAATACAGCAAGTTACAAAGTACTGGAACTATGTTTTGCGATAATTCAATGGGGTTTGGCTAACAGAAAATACGGATTTCGAGTATATCTGCGCTTTAGGTGTTTTTGTTATAAAGCTCGAGTCTTCCATTCGTTGAAATCCTGCCGTCGAACGAATGATACAATATTCTGTTATAATGCACGCGGTGTACTTCTTCGTCTATGAAATCCCAAGTAAGTTCACTAAGAAATGGTGAACACGAAAGTGATAATTCATGCCCTCCGTTCTCGCTGTTGTTCACCTCCGCGACACTGGCCAAGAGGTTGAAGAAACTCGGGGCTCAGCTCCACGGCACCAGTTTCTCTGCAATACGCCAGTACCTGTGTATCTAACGGCAGAAAAAACATGGACTCTGTATGAACGATGTCGCTTGCACAAAAAAAAAAAAAAAACGAAAACGCCAGAGCGTAACGTTTCTTTTTCTGGAAAGCTTCACAACAGTCCCCATCATAACTGCAGCGCACAACGTTGTAAATTCCGAATTCGTTCTCATTAGTATACGGAAATTTGGACGGGTTGGAACATATGCGTCTTTATCAAACAGGAAAAACGTCCCACGCCATCTCCACTACTGTGAAACCTGGGGAGGGGTGAAGCATGCAGTGTATAAGTGTATTCTTGGCGCCTTGGCGTTTTTGCCAACGGAGATGAAACTGTTGGGGGGTAGAGGCTATACAGCTTTGCTGTAAAGGTCTCTTGTCTTTGAAGCATGAAGCTTTCTAGTGCGAGGCGTAAATGAGTGTCCCGGTGATTTTTTTTTTAGTACGGGATACGTTCTAGAGCGAGGCGTAAGCGAGTTTCCAGGTGTTTTAGTACCGTGACTACATGAGACGAACGACGATTACGACGACGACAACGACGAGACAACGACGACGTCAACAGACGCCGACAGCCCAAGCCCCTACGGGGCTTTTCCCCTAAAACAAGCATGGGCTTTTTGCCTTCCTTGCATCTTCACCTGTAAGGGGTACTTGTGTACGCCTATTTAAGCGCCTGCTATCTTTACTAGCTGTATTCACAAGCGCCTCCATAGCTGCAGTAAGGGCTTGCTTCGTCACATCTGTAGTATTGAGCTGTGTTATTGCAAAAGCATTATGGGCGACATCGACAGAAAACTCCAGGGCTGTGAGCACTGGATGGTCCCCCAATTCAACGCGCCTTTAACCAAAGGAAACATAGCTGGAACGGACCTCGAACTTAAGGCACGCGAGAGGACATGAAGGTGGCCTAACCCATACTGTGCGCCTAAGTTACACGGAACATGGCTTCCGAGTTATAATTTATTCTGGTAACGTACTTCAAATGCAGAGCACTATGGTTCCCACTGGCGATACTTTTCTGCGACATCGTTTGTGTCCTGGTAGTTATGTAAGGCTGCCATAGTATAGATTGGTACCTTTTCAGTACACAGTTCCGAATGATCCTGGTAGTGGTAATAATGACGATGAAGATAGATGCGTGAATACAGAGACGCACGCATTGATTGATTGATTTTATTGATTGTAGGGTTTAACGCGCCGACGCAACGCAGGTGATGAGGCGCGCCGTAGTGGAGGGCTCCGGATTAATCTTGACCACCCGAGGATCTTTACTGTGCGCCGAAATCTCGCACACAACGGCGTTTTTTTTTTTTTGCTTTTCGCCTCCATCAGAAAAGCGGCCTCTGCGGCGGAATCGAGACCGCGACCTCGTGCTCAGCAGCGCAACGCCTTAGCCACTGAGCCACCGCGGCGGGTCAGAGACGCACGCATGAGGTAGCAGTACCTCTCTCACGACGTGATGCCCCATTTGCATTTACGATGTCCCCACATCAGGCTTAACGTTACGCTTTAAGAACTAAATTCATCAATCGATACCTGCAGTTTGACGTGTATTCAGTTTGCCGTTGTTTTGTGTCTAGTTAGCTTTAGCATTAAGGTTATTTGGGGGTGAGGCTGAATACATCCCTAATAACATTCCCTCATACCAAATAGGAGGGTTTGGCCAATGACGACAGCTTCCGCCAGAGGCTGACAGCCGATTCCCCAATTACAATATGGCTGCGACATAAACACACCCACCCACAGTTCTCACATACCCACTCAGGGGGATTGGCTAGTGGCGAATACAGCGGTCATCAGAAGCTCACGGCTGGTTCCCAAGTATTTTTACATATTTCTCTCGCATTCTACGCCGGTAGGCCCACCTAAGTGTTCCGAAAACACTTATCATAAGCAAGAATTGCAGGCTTGGCCCAGTCACAAAGGCCAACAAAACTATAAGAATGGCAAACGTCTGTCTGTTTTGACGCTGGGTAATTCCCAGAAACATTGAGTGATACGCGATGACTGATGTACAACGTGGGAGACATATGGGCAACAACGGCTAAACTATTGCCACATCCCGATAACTGCAGAGCCTCCTCCAACTTCGTGAAGTTCTCATATTCGCATGCTTTTCGATAGCCAGATGTAACGACTCAAACTTGGCGACTTTCCAGCACTTGGTGGAAGAAGTGGTACGCTTGATTTAAAGTCCACCCTTTCTCAGCTTGGAAAGAAACCGCTATACGACGTTAGCAAGGGCCCTGTCAATAGAGACGTATCGTGGTTACGTGATCGCTGAACAGCATTACACGCCTGAGTCTCCTTATTATACAACCTACTTTTACCATCTATAAGGGCTGCCGGTGCAGTTCTACATTTAGAACTTGCAACGCATCCCGTTTTCCTCATTTATATACCGCAAAATAGTTGCCACGTGAACGTTATGTGCAGCCGAGAGACATCTTAAACTTTCAAATTTTTCAAACGTGCTCGTTTGGATAAAACGTTTATACTTTCTCTTTTTCTTTCTGACCTTCCAAAAAGTACGGAAGGTGCTCGAATGCGCTACACGAAGAGCAAACATAAAGACAATTTGTTCACAAGCTTTTATTTTGGAGATATTTATCGCCAAAATTCTGTTTGTTTTCATTGAGGTGCATATTTCTCGACACCCCTGAGGTGGCACTCCGGACGACCACTGCAAAAAAAAAAAAACTAGGAACAGCAGCATGCTGCAGACAGCGCTGATTTTTTGTCATTAATGAGAGAACGCACTGCGAAATGCAATCGAGAAGACTAATTCCAACTTGTAAGACAAAAGACCAACTTTATGCCTAGTCGAACTTGTGGTCCAGGAGATAGATTTACCAGCGGCAGAAAAGGGCACTCCAAAATTTAACAAACACAGAAATTGCTGCGCTCTGCGGAACGAGCAGCCCAGTTAGGCTTTTTCCCTTTAGTCGTTCGCGCATTGCAAAGCACTCTGGCAAGCTGCGAGGCTTATTTTCGCGATGCTTCCTAGATACACGTTTATTTCACCGGTAAATAGAGACAGTCATGGAAGAAATATTTTTGCTCCACCCGCAGGGGGATGAAAATGTGGTGGGCATGTTTGAACTTGCAGGGGAAGGCGGGGCTCCATGAATGCGCAGCAAGAGGAACCGCCCTGTATACTTAACAGCCAGACAATCCAGTGCTTCTTTTCGCGTAGCGACACAAGCGCCTGCTCTTACCAGATGCTTCAGCTAAAATAAACAGACCAACCTGTACAATTCACTATATCCGAGAAGCAGCTCAATACCTTTTACGCACATCATGGATAGTGTTGTCTGGGGCGATCTCTCTATAGATTTCTTCCATATCATGCCAGCTAAACTCTGGAGGCGAAAACCATTCTTCTTCGAGCCTCGCTTTCATCTGCAGCAAAACTTCATTCTCGTGAAGAAGCGCACAGCCGTGCAAAATGTTTCTTTTTTCTCAATGCTCTTGAGGGTATTTTCGGAAGCCCAATTGCTAACATTTTGTTTTGTTAACCTGAATTCAGAACCCGCTCATCCGGGCTTAGACGGGCGGTGTAAGGCCTGTGGGGTAGCACAAAATGTCGGGCGGGTAAAGCACTGGAGAAATGATATGGTGTAAAAAACTAGGATAAGATCGACGAAGACAAAAAACAATCAATCCCAAACGACGGCTGTTCAATGCAGTGTGACTTCCTGCCTTTCTGCAGAAGTAATGGCGTACTCTTTTGAGCAGAGTGTTGCAGATGCCCCGATCTAATTTTCTTCGGTACTGCCATTACTTACGTGCGCGTGAACAAGACACAGCCTCCACATCTAGGCTTACGGTTCCGTGACCAGGATAAGGGTCGGCCGCAGTTTCACTCAAAGATAGCCGGAACTGCCAAGGAGAGACGCCTTAATAGTGGCCGGTCTGGGAAGTCGGCACGATGATATATTTGGCGATTAGACTCTGCCGGGGCCGGCTCCCCTTTTTCTGTGAGTGGCAGAAGCCGGTTAGGTGACACTAAGAATCGTATTTTAAGCAGTGGGAGGGTTTTTGTATTAATTGTGCTGCCATGACACAACACGCAAACTTCCTTCGAGGTCCGCTTACTCTCGTGATTTTCTTCTGAATTTAGTAGAGCTACCCATAAAGAGCAATATCCTGGCTTATGTGCAAAAAAATGCCGATTCGATTGTTTGTAAAATTAAATTTTCAGTTGATAGTAGCTCTACGCCCTGTCTTCTTTCTTGTCCAAGTAATGTTCGCGCTTTTTCCAAGATGAACCATTACCAAAACACCCAAATCGCAGTTATTCTTAATGTCACTTCTAGTACAAAGAGTCTTTCTTCGTGTGTTAATAATGCTTTCCTCTCTAACCCCGCCACCATCACAACGTTGAGTGCCATCTACATCTGCAAGATCGGGGTAATGTCTTGGTACACCGGAATGTCGTTGTGCCCTCATGAAGTGCAGGCTTTGTGCGGGTTGTTTACTCCAACGTGCGGAAACAGTAGACGAATCAGCCAAAAGTTACCCTCAGAGTGGGGCCATCCAGTTTGGTTTTTCAAGGATTGCCTGCGAGTGGCCTGCTACCGACAAGGTGGAAACGGATACCGCCGCTTCAAGAGTGGACAAGGTTGCCGGAGAGCGCTACTGAAACCCTGTGGAACCAGCTGCGACCGAACCTACAGAAGAAAAGCAAGACACCAGGGAAAGGAAGGCCCGGTCCTAATCCTGAGGGATCCTGAACTGTCCGACCAACACAGGATGCTTCTGCAACGTGAACCCAAGTTTTGCGTGGAACCGGTTCTCGGACCCGCCGATAAGGTGGAGCTGTCCAGGACTCTGGCCCGCCATGTAAAGGAAAAAGAAAAAGCAGGGTGTGTTACAGAATGCGTTAAGGTATTTACCTCTAGCAGTGTAAGACAAACGCCTTTTGGTGGTTTCGGGTCTTTTATAAGGTTTTTTGCAAATAGTGGCTCTCGAGTTGTGGTTTCGGATAAAGAGGGGTTTTTTGTAATATCTGAAGAAATGTTCGTCCACAAGGACGAAACTACTGTAGCAAAGAATTTTCGAGACGTTACGCAAAAGGCCACTGCCGTTAAGTGCTGCGCTCTTGAGCTGCTTTGCGATTTATATCTGTGCCGTTTAGTGTCCTCAGTAAAGAATGAAAAGGGCTTCTCTTTTAGAGGCCTTTTTCACTGTAAAAACCCACAAACCCGAGCTGCTGCTCAGAACCATTGTTTCTGAAAGTGTGTCATGGCCCCAGCTGGTTTCCGGGTATTTGCAAAAGCCTTTGGAATCGCTTGGACTTTGTGATCCAGTATTTTGTTCCGAACTCCATGGAAGTTGTAGGGTGCCTGAGGACCGATGGTGTGAACGTTCGCGATGCTTTCAGCATAGATGTAGTTTATCTGTATTACTCCATTCCACATGCTTACTTGCTACAAGGTGTGAATGACTGCATATCCGAAGATAAAGAAGTGACATTTTGTACTGCCAGTGGGGAATCGGCCGAACGTTTTTTCTGGTTGCTTGAACTCTATCTGAAGTCTACTCTAGGGGGCTGAGGCAAAAACGTGTACGTACAGAAAAGAGGCATTTGCACTGGTACTCGTGTTCCCCGGTTCTTTGCAACAATTTGCTTAGCAAATTTGACAAGACTATTGTGGATGACTTCGTTGACATGAACCTGAAGTTGCTTAGGTATGTTGACCACTACCTGGTTCTAGTAAAAGGAACACAGAGTTGCTGTGCAATTGTAGGAGTAATGAAGACCTTTAAGAAAAACAGCCTTGTGCCTAGAGTACACCTCCGAAGTACCCAACCAACGTGAAATCCAGGTTTTGAATATCTTAATCAAGTTTCGGCCCTTCCAAACGGGCTGGATGTACCACCCTGGGTCAGCCAAGGAGCTACTCAGCTATTAATCGGCCTATTTGCATCTAGTGCAGAACGGTGTGGCCTTCTCTTGCATAAAAGCGGCCTTGAACAAATCCTGTGAATAGTTTGTAGAACGTAGTGTCGCCGCTCAGGTAGACAGGTTGAGAGCCGTGGGGCACCCAGATGAATCGGTTCTTTTGTGAAAAGAATCGTCAAGAGATTAAGAAGACTGGAAGCATGGCTCAGGGCAGGGAAAAAGTTGCGGGATTAGAGACCTATAAGCTAGCGGTCATTCCATACCTACATGGTATTCCACATCGCCTGAAGAAAGTGTCATCAAGATATGGGGTGCGCGCTGTCTTTTCAGCCAAAGACATATTGTCCAAGATCTGCACAGCGGTGTAAAGGCTAGCGAACAAAGAAGAAAAAGGTACGGAAGGCTTCGGAGTAAAATACGGTGGTAAATTTGCAGAGTGCACAAAAGACGTTGTTTATAGCACCCTTTTCTAGTGCGCTAAGAAATACATAGGACAGACTGGCCGCTGCCTCAACGTTCGCCTTCGCGAACATCAGAGGTCGTTGAAACGGGTGCCATGTTCGCATTTAGCCATGCATTGCAACGAGTGCACGGGCAGTCCGGGGTATCCACACACACACACTCATGATAAGCCCAATCACAATCACGAGGACCGCACGTGCCGTTAGGAGTTGCCAGGCACACTCGTTCTTGAAAAACGCAGAAAGCGGGACACAAGAAAGATTACGGAAGCGTTCAATATTAAGGAAGAAGGAGATACTTGTATAAGTCAAGCGTCTGTCATGTTATCAGACGCTGAATTTGCTCTGTAGGAAAAAGGGTGATGAAATGTGCACTGTCGTTTGCTTCTGGGTTTGTACACGTGTGGTTAAGTATATGGAGTGTTGTTGTTTTGTTTTTGCAATGATCGTGCCGCATGGTAGATTGTAATGTACACTATGTGATGGTGGTGGCTTTGATTGTATGCATAAATGCATGTCTTCTGCCTTGTCCAAGAATTGTTCGCGCTTTTCCCAAGATTGGCTTTCATGCAGCTCGTTTGGGGCAACGCCGCCATCAGGGAGGAATAGGAAAGCTTCGCTTTAAAATACACGCATAGAACAAGGATTGGAAGGTGTAACAGTCGGCTCAATATCCATTCAAGCTGTTTCGACTACAGCCCCTACATCGAAAATGCTGCTGAATTCGTGTTCTTCATCCATGACACGAACAGACAGGGGGTGTCAGATTAAGGTTTGGCTGCGTAGTGCAGCTGACACCACTTTGCTAAAAAAGGAAGATAATTGGGCAAGCTTCTGAAGGGTTTCTAATAAACTGTCAACTTCTTCGTTTGGGTGGAGGGCACTGTTTTCGTTTTACCTTACAAGTAGGTCGAAAACACCGGCAGGTATGGCTTTAAAAATGAATGAATTGGCGTCTTTGCGAACCTGTCTTCGCATTCAGAGACAAAATAGGCTTGTTTAGATCGAAACTTCAAAAGGAAAACGTCGCATCGATAAATTTCGCTTTCCTAGGAGGCGGTTTGGCATTACATCGAACGCCACCGGTGAGGCATAGACAGCTTCGCTTTGAACGGGAAATGTGCGTCGCAAACACCGTAAAAGAATTTTTTTTTCGGTTTACGGAGCAATCAACCTGGAAATATCACGAACTTCCCAGAGGTAAAAAAAAGAAAAAAAATCAGGACACCTAACCAACAAGATGCAAGCATTTTGTGCAAACTCAAGATCAAGACCATGTTTTGAAGTTCACAGAAGTGTGCAAGTTTTTAGGACAAAACAAACAATTTTGTTCAAGAGATTGCGACACAAAATATTTTAATTAATAAAAGCCGCTGATTGCCTCCTGTTCTTTGGTTGTGATTTCGATTATCGTGAATGCCTTCTCTTTCCATTTCCTTTTGTCTCTTTTCTTTTAGTCCCCATTCTTCGCCTTCTTTCTTTTCCCACTAAAAAATTTGTAGGTTTCGTTCTTGTTTATCTATTACCCATTATTAAACCGTTTATACTTATAGGTACAAACCGGAGCTATTCATTTTTCCCGCCTCAAAATATTTTTCCTCTCCACTATCATCACCATCGGAACCAATCCGGTCGGCGGCGCTTCGGTGAGCTCTCAAAATTTACTAATATTTAACGAAAGTGAAGCGTACGAAGGCTGAAATGATTAACGACAATACGTTTTAAAGCCCCTAGAATAACAGTAATCGGTCGGATACAGTGTCGGGGACCTAGATATTTTAAAAACATATCTAGAATTTTTGAAGCGAGAAAAGGCCTAGCCGAAGAATAATCGAATTTGAAACTGTGGAAATGTAATTATTTCTTCAATTAGGCCGTAATAACCTAAAGCATGGGCTTTAGGGACTTTTTTAACACCCAGGACACTGAAACCGAGCGGTAGTGCAGCTGAAATAACGGATGTACAAGAAAAGTAAACTGCGTTCTCTGCATTTGTAACGGCGTCTCCGGCGCAACTTGGGCTGCGCCCATGGGGTGAAAATTTTGCTTCGCCTACTTCTGGCCTATTTCGAATAAACAATCGCCGGAAACACGTTATCAAATTCTGAATCTCAACCAAAAATCGCTAGCACTGATCTAGAACGCCTAAATAGTTTTGAATAATAAATAAATGTTTTTAATAATAATAAATAAGCAATAAAGGTAAATACTGAGCAGAAAAAAATCTAGTTTAATTAAAACCTCGTAGCATTTTTCAGCCAGTAACTAGCTGGTACGGGCCGATAATGTAGGATCAATATTTTTTGCCGTCTTTCTACGTTACTACTTGAACGAAAAGCAAAAAAAAAAAAAACGACTTTCCGAAAATTAAATTAAAGCTGAGTAAAGCGCCGTTATATAGCCTCTTTGAGATATCACTGTGATGCTCCCATAGTCAACGAATGCCCTTCGTCCTCGTAACGTTATCAAACTGTACGCAATTCAGAAAACAAAGGCGATTTCTGTTGAACAGTCGAAAAGGTAAAAATGAAAAAGGTGCGGAGCGAAAAGAAAAAACAATCTACAAAAATATAACAGTATTACATCTAAAAAAGAAAACCTCCTTCAGTTGGGGAAAGTACGATGAGAAGGAGGGGGCAAACACAAAACTGCGGGGAAAAATAAAGATTGCCAATAGTATTTTATTTTTGGTGAATTTGAAAGGAGCCACATATGACAAGCAAGCAGTCGACGATCTGGCTAAAGATGTGCAAACCATGCGGAGGAAAGCTTGGCGTCCACCTCAATGCAGTCGCCCGGCTGCAAAGGAAAGCTATACAGCTTTCTTCGTAGTTGAAGAAAAGTTCGTCCTGTTCCAGGATTCGTCCTTGTCCATGTGCAAGCCATGAGGCGTCTGACAATCCACCTTACGAAATGGTTGCAAAATCAACCGTTTTTCACGGCAAGAAACAAATCCAAGTCACTTAGCCAGCAAGACGCAAAAACTCAAATGCAATTCAATACGAAGACGAAGTTTTCGTGTTTTCAAATGTTCAAGGTTTTAATACGCAGATAATGCAAACGTTTTCTTTTCTTCCGTTGATATAAGTGAACTGGAATCGGAGGTTAATAAATACTTAAAGCATTTGTCCAAGTGGTTATTGCAAAAAAGGCTGGAGTTAGACGTAAAAATGCCAACTAGATAAAATTAGGCCACGTAACAAGATCATTCAAGAGACACTCCTCGTTGATTTTAATGGTGTAACAATAGAGCAAGTTACGGAACAAAAATTCGTGGGTGCCTATTTTAAAGGAAAGCTCACCTGGAGTAAACGCATCACTCAGTTATACAGCGAATCATCTAAATCTGTTGGTGTAATATTTCGAATGCACACTTGATACCGCTTTGTCAGAAGTAACAATTATATAATACACTTTTCTACTCAGAACTCTGGCTATAGCGCACTGGTGTGGCGCACAACAAAAACAAACTACGCCAAACTAACTATTCCACAATAACTAATGGTTGGCATATATTGCCGTTAGCACGGTCGCCGTGCAGATCTGCGAACAGACCCGCTGTTTGAACGATTTTCTAAGCTTCGAGCTGATGGGATATATTATGTAAAGCTGCTGTGCACCATACGTTAACGTAAAAATTTATAACTCAATAACCAGCAATATTTCCCACTATGCTCTTAGACATGGCTACCGACACCACCAAAAACAAGGAAGAATAACGGAAAGCAAACTGTCTTATGTTAGTCGAGAGAAATATTGAACAAAGTTCCGCAAGTTATAAGGTTAAACGCTTCTGAAAAATTATTTAAAGAGAAAGTCAAACAAATATTGCTCACTGACAACGTGTGGTTTCTGGAACAGCGTATACATTTTCTGTGTGTTTGTTCTTATTGTATACAACTGGGCAGGCAGATTGATGAGTTTTTTCGTGGGATTTTTTTATTACGTCGGGCTCCTAAATAGAAGATCTGGTATCTCTGGCTTCTGGCTTTGGTTGCAAAATGATGTCCGGGATGCCTACATATTTCACACTTGAGCTCTTTTTCTCGCAGTTGTTACAGCGCGTTTTTTGTGTCGACGTGTGTATAAATGTGTACATATATACTTAGACAAATAATCATTTTCATTCTTTCTATCGATGACTCAGAGTTCTTTGTAAACTTCTGTTCTGCCCTTTGTTGTTTTTTTTTCGCTCACCTCATTTCTCATAATCTTTCGGGCTGCTTTATCATTTTTACTGGTAGTACTGTTATATACATTCTGTGAAATATTTTCTGACGTTATGATGTTGCTGACACTGTGTAGGAGGCTGATGACCTCTGTCAGGCCATGCGTGCCTTTAGTGTTTGACAAGAAATCGGTTTGACAAATCGGTTTGAGAAATCGGTTTGACAAAGTATTGAATTTGTAAGTATTGAATACGAAAGTATTGAATGCGAAAACTAAAAGGACAACAGACACACAGCCTGCCCCTGGTTAGTACAACAGGGGACACACTGGAAGACCAGGCTAACACACTTGCACAACACTTCGAACACGTGGTCCAGTTCAGCCACTACACCAACACTTTCATTAAACACAAAGCATCATGTGAGAAGAAGTCCTTGCAAGACACTAATAAGTCGAACTCATCCTATAACACCCCTTTTCACTTCATGAGCTGAAGGTCGCACTCGGTACTTGTAAACCTTCAGCTCCAGGTGCAGACAGGATTTCGTACACAATGATACAACACTTACATGCAGACACACTTGAAACACTTCTTCACCTCTACAATAAAATATTTCTTTCGGGGCACTTCCCACGCTCTTGGAGGGAGGCCAATAGTAGTGGCTTTCCTAAAGGAAGGGAAGGACCCTTCCTCTCCCGCCAGTTATATCGCCCCATTGCCCTGACAAGCTGCCTGTGTAAGCTCTTCGAGAAGATGATAAACAGGAGACTCGTGTACTTCTTAGAGTACAACGGTCTTCTCGAGAGCTGTCAGGCAGGCTTTAGGGCGGGCGATCTACGAACGATCAACTCGTTGCGTTAGAGTCATATATTAAAGATGCTTACCTCCATAAGCAGTACTGTATGACAGTATTCTTTGATCTTGAAAAGGCGTACGACACTGCTTGGCGGTACGGCATCCTCAGCGATTTGAAGTCCTTTGGTATGTCGGGTAACATGTGGAACACGCTTGCCAGTTACCTCTGTGAAAGAACGTTTCGCGTGCGAGTTGGAACTGCACTCTCTAGAGTTCATGTGCAGGAAAACGGTGTTCCGCAAGGTGGAGTTTTGAGTTTCACGTTGTTTATTGTAAAAATGAGCTCTCTTCGGAAGGCTCTGCCACCAACCATTTCCTGCTCAATCTATGTAGACGACGTGCAATTATCCTTTAAGTCTTGTAACCTGTCTATCTGCGAGCGCCAAGTCCAGCTTGGTGTTAACAAGCTAGCTGGCTGGGCAGATAGCAACGGCTTAAATTTAATCCAGTGAAGTGTACTTGTGTTTGTTTTCGAAAAGGCGCGGCATTCGGCCGGATCCAGACATCAAACTCAATGGTGTCTCAATTCCAGTCAGAAATGAACACAATTTTTTAGGTGTAGTCCTTGACGAAAAGCTCTCGTTCATTCCACACATAAAACAACTTAAATATAAATGCTTAAAGGCCATGAATATACTTAAGGGTTCTCTCCCCACTCTTCATATGGGGCTGACAAACAACTTCTTTTACGGTGTTTTTACCAGCCTGATAGGTTCACGATTAGACTATGGAAGCGTTGTTTATGGGTCAATCAAGTAAGACAATCCCTCCAAATGCTGGACCCCAGTGCTTCATCTGGGGCTCCGGTTGGCATGTGGCGCCTTCCGGACTAGCCCGGTCCGAAAGCCTCTATGTGGAGTGTAATAAGGGGAACCTACAACGTCAGCGAGCATACACAGATCTCCTTTTCGCTTTTAAAATTTCATCTATGCCACACCATCCTTTCAAATCGGCCTTTTATGATACGTCTATGACTGCACTACTCCTAAACCGACCATCGTTCTCTGCGCTCTTCTCTACAGAGTTAGAGAGGAAGCGTCAGAGCTTTCTGTCTCCTTTTTAGACACCATACAAAGTTCTCAAACAGATTTTATAGCACCATGGCATCTCCGCCCTGTATCATGCGACACATCCTTCACACATGTAGATAAAAACCGAGCTCCCACATGTGGAATTCTGCAGCACTTCTTGTATTTGCAGCAGAAGTATCAATTTTCTGAATTTTATACAGACGCCTCTAAAACTGCCACCTCTGTGTCCTGCGCGGCGCATGGGCCCGGCCTTAATGTCACTAGAACTCTTAACAGTAATACCAGTATCTTTACGGCAGAGGCTTATGGTGTACTTCTTGTTGTTAATCATATCCTTCAAAGTCACATCCCACAATCCATTATATATACAGACTCCCTCAGTGTCGTGCGGGCGTTGTCGTCAACAAAGTCTTCAAAAAATCACGTTGTAAATCTAATAGTCACGGGTATTATGTCGGTGTATGTACGCAAATTTGAACTTGTTCTTTGCTGGGTCCCTGGCCACAGTGGTATAGCCGGGAACGAAGCAGCGGACCGAATGGCTGCTGCTGCTACACTCTCGAATACAGTAGACATAACCACATTACCCTACAACCGACGTGAAACCACACATCAGACAACAACTTCGCAAAACATGGCAAACACACTGGAGTGAACAAACAGACAACAGTTACTCGGAATAAAACCACACTTGGGACCATACACCACCGACACACGTAATAGATACACTGAAGTCGCCTTGGCTAGATTACGGATAGGGCACACTCATGCAACGCACTCGCACCTTCTCACGGGGTCTCCAAGACCTCTGTGCAGCAGGTGCGGAGAGGCCCTATCCGTGATCCCACATACCTTATACAATGTAAGGCACTTGACACAACACGACACAAATACTTCCCACAACTACACACGCGACATATTCCACCACACCGTCATTTTTCTTAGGATGATGAAGCCATGTTTTCAATCAAACGCGTTTTCGAGTTTCCTTACCGACGTAAAAATTTTTACATCTCATTTCTTATCATGCATGTTGACCAACCTGGCCCTTTACACCAGTCATCATCTTCATTACGTTGTCTTTACTTGGTTTATTTTTACTGAAATGTTCTCACTTTACTTCGATGCCACTTTCATGTAATCACTATTGTTTGGCGCTCTTTGGCCTTAGTCGGCCTTGCGCCATTAAACCCCAACCATCATCATCATCATTGAATTTGGGAATAGCGTAAATATTTGAGATCGACTATTAACACAAACGTTAGCTGGGACGCTCACATCGACAACGTTTGCGCCAAGGCATACAAGAAGCATGCTTCTTAAGACGGAAGTTGGGATCATGCGATTGGAAAGTGAAACTAGCTTGCAAGCCTATAAAACCTAGTCGACCAGTGCTGGAATACGCATCCCTTGCGTGGGGCCCATACTTAAGAAGACATAGTTAAAGTGGAAAGGATTCAGCGGCTAAGCGCACGGTTTTTTTTTCAGATTTTAGGCGCCTCTCCTCCGTTTCTGAAATGTTAAATAAATGTGGGCTGGAACCACTCCATGTAGGCGAAGAATTGCAAGGTTAACCTTCTTCTATAAACTATACAACAACGAATCCCGGTTTAAATAAAGAATGTTATATACTGCCACCTCCCCAGCGCTCAGCAAGGTTAAATCATTCAAAAACTGTTAGACCATATGCTCCTAAAAATAACACGTTGAAGTACTCCTTTTTTGTACGAACCATTGAAGACTGGAATTCACTGCCTTCCGACTGCGTGCACGCTCCGACTTCTTATAGTTTTGACCTCTGTGTTAAGAACCTTATGTAACCCTCTCCTGCTAGGATGGTAAACAACCGTCCACAGTATTCCTTAAATAAATAAATAAATAAATAAATAAATAAATAAATAAATAAATAAATAAAGTAGTTTCTTCGAAGGAAAGTTAGACATACACATAAATGCAGCCGTACGGCTGCATTCAGGTGGATGTCAAACTACTTTGTAGAAACTTACTCCAGCTTGGGGATTTCTCTTAAAATCTCACCGATCAAGTACTAGTTTCAAATTTGAAAGTTCTAATAAAACCCAAACATTTAATAAATTGCATGAACAAACTGCCGAAGATTTCTTTTCCGAAGATTTGTTTTTCGTTCCTCGGTTGTTGTTTCACTGACGTTAGCCTGCTTTTTTTACGTTTTTTCCTTTTTGTGTTTTTTATTTTGCTGTTTTTCCTATTTGTTTATTTTATAGTTGGGTGAAAGCTGTAATAATTAGCAGTAAGGGCTAGGCTGTTTACTTTTATATTTTCTGCCTCAAAATATTTTCGTCCCTGCTAGATACTGAGATTGGCCGATGGAAGATGTCGGGCTTTATGTCGACACCGTTCTAAAAAAAATGTGGGGATGCTTGGAATTTTCCAAGAATGCGAAGAAGAAAGCCTAGTCTGTTGTATCTTGTGTTGTCTGCTCTTGAACATTTCTAGCAGAACATTGCGGCTCCGCCCGTCACAACGTGACCATCCCCTTTAAAGCGCCGTCGGAAGATCCTTGCGCTCTATCGCCATCGTCAAGGGCGTCCTGTTGCTCTGCTGTTGAACATTGTTGAACTTTGTTGAACACTGTTGAACATTGCTGAATTTTGCGGCCGTTTACCAGCCCCCTGTGTACCAGCCCCTAAAGAGCTCCCTCCGAAGCTGGTACCTCTTTATAACCATCGCGTGTTCACACCCGTCACCTCTAAAGGCGGTTCATAAAACACGCGTGGCAGTGGCCTTACTCTCCTTAGGAGCTTTTGTTTCCCTTTCCCGGCAGGCGCAGCGTCACGCTTTTTCGGAGCTCTCCTCGGACCATTTTCCTGCACTGCTGTTTGCCCTTATAACGCGATCCCCAGCTCACGCCCCCCGGCTCGAGCATCTTCAACTGTTTGGACCACACATTTTTTACCCCACAACGCGCGAGCTTAACACAGGAATCAGAGGGTTTCGTTTCACAAGTTCATTGATCCGGTAAATGTATAATGAACCAAACGTGTTCATGCAATTGTTGGAACTAACATCGTTCGGCATCGGTAGCATATCGTTTTTTCGGTTGTGAGATTTGACTGAGGTTCTCCCCCAGGCCAAGCCTAACCTGTAGCGCCAGCAAAAACAGTTGAGGCAGCTACTACAGCGCGCTTAGGCTCGACAAAAGTCGTCATGACCAAGCACGGCGAAACCGAGCTTAGCTCCGGGGTCCGAGGCCCTGGCACCTGGGGGCCACGACGAACCCGACATGGGTATCTCCGAATAAAGCCACAAGGCAGATCCAAACTTATCAGCACCACGTCAAAACAGAGTCGGAGAACAACCCCGACGGCGCCACCGGCTAAGAATACGCCATGGGATAAACAGATTGATTGAATGTAGGATTTAACGCGCCGACGCAACGCAGGCGATGACGAGCGCCGTAGTGGATGGCTCCGGAATAATTTTGACCACCTGGGGATCTTTAACGTGCGCCGAAATCTAGTACACACGGGCGTTTTTGCTTTTCGCCTCCATCTGAAAAGCGGCCGCCGTGGCTGGGAATCCGAACCCGCGACCTCGTTCTCAGCAGCGCAACGCCTTAGCCACTGAGCCACCGCGGCGGGTCTGGGAATAAAAAGGAAGGAGGCGTGAACTCAAGGAAGTCGAAGGGCAACCTGGTGCCCAAGCAACGCCCGTGGCTGCTAGCGCTGGCCTAAAAACTACGGGTAAGACTACAGCAGCTCCAAGTAAGGATTGTGAGCAAGTGCCTCACCTACCCCTTCAGAACCAACGGAGGCATCACAATAAAATTTTGACCACACGCTCGCTCCCGCTCCCTGTAAGAGCGTACGACATCGTCGAAACCATCCAGGCAGTCGCACGAGCCTGCGAAGACGGCAACTGGCTGCTACACCGGTACGGCCTAAAACCGAAAAACAAAGGAAAATGGGGATCTTGTGAACCCCAGGCATTGAAGTAATATTCGCTTTGGGAAAAAATAACCGGAATGACGCTCAGGGAAATCAGCCACGAAGTTACCGCGTATGGCCCTTTTCTGAGACGTACAAGAAATCGTGCACGACCTTTCAGTGGCACATCTGATAACATTGTAGACAGGCTGCGATTCGGGAACCAAGGAGCAAAAATATTTCACGCCAACGCGCTAAGAAAGTCGAAAACCGCGCTGATCACCTTAAAAGGTGATCAGTTACATCGCAGGAAGGCGCTTACTACGACGGAGGAGAGATGTCATATGCGTCATATATCGACTGACAGGCGAGACCAGTGTGCCGTGTTTCCATGAGAGCAGGACATCGTTGGGATGTTTGCCCCATGCCAGCCTTAGCGCTTGCGGAACATTACGGTGAAGTGGAACCGAACGGTAGTGTAGGTTGGGGTTTGCGAGAAAGGAAAAATGAAGGAAGTACACTAGGGATCTTTTTGAGCTCGTCAGGGAGCTCACCTCGTACAACCCAGTGTGGGGAAGGGAAGTAGTGTGGGAGTGAAAGGATAAAGTAGAGAGAGAGAGAGAAACAAAGTTATAAAGAGAGGATGAAGATGATGTGCCCAATCCGGGCACATCAGTCAGTCACTGCAGTCCGGGCTACAGCCGCTGCGCGAGGTCGGTCGTCTCCATGTAATGGAGCAGACGGGCGAAGACTTCCGGTTGGGTTGCCGCAGACCCCATCGAGAACGAACGGTCCTCCTTTTAGATGCGACTGCATCTCATTCACTCGCCTTGTCCCTCCATACGGCGTTGTTGTTGTCCGTCCACACCCCTCCCCCATTCTCCTCGCCGCGCGAGCTGCGCTCTCCGCCGCTCACCCCCTCTCCGCTCCGATAGCGAACACTCTCTCGCGAGGGGCATTGGATTGGATTCGATTGGATTGGCTTGGCTTGGATTGGATTGGATTTGGATTGGATTGGATTGAAATGAATTGGATTAAAGTGTATTGTGTTGGATTGTGTGCGTCATAGCCGCGCCACGTTGCGCCATAGCCGCGGCAGGGGGTTCACGGCACGTTTCACGCGATGGGAGAATCAACCTAACGGAAACAACAACGGAACCCCCTATGCGTCGCATCTACACAGGGGTTCCCGCGAGGGGAGGTGGGAGTAATTTTGTTCCCGAAGGGGTCTGCGGCAACCCAACAGGAGAGAGACATAGAGAATCAACTTTTACTGAGCCCTTTAAAGAAGGTGGGTGCGCGCAGCCACCAGATGGGGCGGTCCCCTAGTCACGGGACCCATATGTGTGCAGCAGCTCCTGGCCCCTGGCCACCAGTCCGTACTGAGTGGCGAGGGGTCTTGAGTTTCGTGCACTCCCCTATGATGTGCACGAGAGTGCCTCTCGTCTCCTTGCAGAACGGGCACGAGCTGTCGTACTCGGCCGGGTACATCCTGTTCAGGAGCACGGGATGCGCTAGCGACCCCGCTTGCATGCGACGAACGATCGTCTGCTGTCGTCTGTCCAGCTGCTGATGCGGACCGGGAAGCCTACATCGCTCGTTTTGGTACATTTGTGCTATGTCTTTGTAGCTCGTCCTCGGCCCGAATTGCCATTTCTCGGGCGTGGTGGTCGGCGAGGAGGTTGCCTTCCACCTGCGAGTGAGCCGGGACCCACACGAGCTTGATCGCTCGTCCCGTTGGTCTTCGTTTGTTTAGAATGGCTAGTGCCGCGGGAGAGACTCTCCCCCTCCGGTAGCGCGCGTATGCCGTCTTGGAGTCGGTTACCATGGTCTTCGCCTCCGGCGTAGCCAGGGCGAGGGCCACGGCCACCTCTTCTGCTTCGGCCGGGTCCGTTGTGCGCACTGACGGACTGGTGACCAGATTGTCGATAGTGGTGACGACCGCCGTTGCCTTCGTGCCTTGTTTCGGGAGCGAAGAGTCAACGTAGAGTACCCCAGAGCATCTTCCAGCTGCCGGGACAGCTTTGGCCCGCGCCGATCGCCTCTCGTCGTGCCTTCCCGCTTGTATGTTACGAGGGAGGGGTTTAGTCTCGATTCATTCTCGCCACTCCTTCGGGAGCGCCGCCGTCTCTGGCTGTGGTTCGATCTGCCATCTGATCTTAGGAAGGCACGGCCGTGCTCGATCTTGCCCAGCCGTATTCGTTGGTTCGACAGGTGAGCCTCGATCACTTCCGCGGTGTTGAGCGTGCCCATGTCAATCAGTCGTTGCGTGGACGAGTACATCGGCATGGCCATGGCGGTCTTTGATGCTTTTCTTATGGTCGTGTTGAGCGCTTCCCTGTCCGCCGTCGTCAGCCGGAGGTACGTGGCGGAGTAGGTCACGCGCGACACGACGAAAGCCTGCGCAAGGTGTCTTCTTCTTTGAGTCCTCTGTTGCGGTTGGCAACTCTTCTGAGCATGCTCGTAATTTTTTCAGACGTGTTCTTAATTTTTGTCAAAGCCGCCGTCGCCCTGCCGTCGCTTCGCAGCAAGAGGCTCAGAATGCGGATCTGCTCGGTCAGGCTTGATCTGCGTGCCATCGATGGAGATGGTCACGTTCGGCGGCGCCTCCTTCGGTCTGCCCGGGTTGCACCATGAGCAGCTCCGATTTCTGTAGAGCGCAGCTGAGGCCGCAGGCCTTGCCGTACTCATGGGCGATCGTTGCCGCTCTCTGCAGCACCTCCCTCCGGCGGGGAGTGCCGGCGCTGGGAAGGCCTCGCCGCTGGAAGCGCTCGGTGAAGCTCTGTTCTCGGCGCCGCGTGAGGGGGGGGGGGGGGGGCAGAAGCAGAGCAGGTGCTCCAGTGTCTCTGGTTCCAAACAGTCCGCACATGTAGCGGCGTCCTTGCTCCCGTGTCGGTGCAGGACGCTCCGCCACATTGCAGCAGTCGAGCCGCATGCGGAGCAGCAGGGCATCGGGCGTCCCTGGTGATGCGTGCTCGCAGCGGCCGCTGCGCCAGGCCACTCACAATCCGAGGGTCGGGGGTGCATCGTCTGCACCATGCGGGCCAGGATGGTGCGGGCCTCGTCAAAGGCGTTGACGTCCCGTGAAACTGGCGTGCCCTGGTGGTGTGCCTCGCCTTGCTCGGGCCGTCGGCGTCCTCGTTGCCCCAGGTGCCACTGTGAACCCGGCAGCCAGTGGAGCCGCAGGTCGCAGCCTCGGGAGGCCACCGTGGCATCTTGGTCGCAAGGGAGCGCTCCGGGTAGCCGCTGGTGTTGGTGGGCTGGTCGGCTGTGTGCAGGCGCAACAGAGTCGGCCTGAAGTCCGTGAGGATGACCGCCCCGGGGAGGCCCTGGGGCTCCCTCTCTCGAGGAGGAGGTCCGCCGCCAGGTGCAGCCCGGCCAGCTCCGCCCGAATGGAAGAGACAGGGAAGGGCAGGCGGCAGCTCCGGTAGACTCCCAGCTGACGCACCACGCACGCAGCCGCCGCCTCGCCCGTGCTGTTCTTGACGGAGCCGTCCGTGAAGAGATGCAAGTAGCCACTAAGCTCGTCCTGCAGCAAGGCCGCCGACTCGTGGCGGATGACCTGGGGTGGTGTGGTCCGCCTGTTGCGTTGTTTCGGACCCCGCGGAGGGTAGTGGTGATCCGCAGGGCCGCCCCGATGTCTGGTTGTGGCTGCTCCAGGCGGGGCCGGTTCGTCACCTCGATGCCGTCCTCGAAGATAGTGAACAGCGCCCCCATTTTCGAGCTGGGCCGGGTACGGAATCTCTGCAGGAGGGAAGCCCCGTCACGTGCGGTCAGCAGGGGCTCGATATGCCGCAGCCCAGTCTGCAAGGCCCGCACCTCGATTGGCCAGGTGCTGGCCTCGGTTGAAGTTCCCGCCACTGGGGACGTGGAGGGGAGGCCGAGGCAGAGGCGGATGGCATGGCGGTGGTCCATCTCCAGGTCCTTCCAGCGTCGAGGCCCCAGGTAGGCCAGGAGGAGCGCGTACAGCACAGCTGACAAGGCCATGCCGTGGAACATGCGCTGCGCCACTTGGTGTGAGCAGCCGTTGCCTCGACCCAGAAGCTGCCGCACTGCTTGGAGCACCCGTGCCCTGCGTTGCCGGAGGGCTTTGACGGCATGCAGCCACGTGGCATCACCAGGTACTTCACGGTCACCCGCCAGGGAAGAGGCCATCCGTGGAATGCGAGGGACGGTGTTGCCGTCGAGCCTTGTAGCCTCCCGGATGCAGCATAAGGGCCTGCATTTTGACTTCCTAGAGCTGCACGCCACGGCTCAATAGGAAGGATGGAACTGCTCCCAGAGCCTCCTGGAGGCACGCCTTAATTGTGTGGTAGCCTGCGACGGGACCGTGGCTCCATAGTGCCAGGTCTTCAGCATACACCGCCACCTGCACTGGGTGTCGCAAGCCGGGAGGGATGCAGTCGGCGAGAGGAGCCAGCACCAAGTTGAATAAGAATGGGCGCAGCATGCTCCCCTGGTGCACCCCAGAGCGGACGTCTCGAGGACTGCTGGTCGCCAATCCAACCTTCACCCCGCGAGGTCAGGTCGCGGAGCAACGCCAGGATGTAGTCTCCGAGGCGCCCCACAACGCCCATGCCGTCCAAGACCTCCAGGATGGCCCTGTGCGCGACTGTGACAAAAGTCGACCGCATGTCCAGCGGGAGCAGGAAGGCCGCCTCCTGGTCGTGGCGGTCGTGTTCCAGCATGGAGATGACGTCTCCCAAGGAATCATCCGTGCAGCGGTGCCGCCTGAAGCCGCTTTGCTGCTCCGGGAAGACGACACTCTGGCCCGCGATCTACTCAAGACGGGCCAGAATTGCACTCTGCATAACCTTCCCAACTGCGGACGTCAGGGACACCGGCCGGTACGACTCAGGCTCCGTCGGGGCCTTGCCGACCTTGAGAATTGGCGAGATGAACCCCACGAGCCAGGGTGGCGGAAAAACACCTGTCTGTCAGACTTGGTTGAACAGTCTCAGAAGCGGCTCCACCTGGTGACGTCCAGGTTCCGCAGCATCTGGTACGGCACACCGTCGATGCCTGGAGCAGAGGGACACCATTCTCTGGTCGTGTTGTGCGGCTGGCGCCACGGCTGGTGCGGGCCGCGTTAACTGGAGGCGGGGTTTTAGCGGCCCGAGCAAACTGGTCGGCGAACAGTTCCGCCGGTGCCCCTTCGGTGATTCCCAGGGATATGGCGACCGCGAGCAGCAAGGGATGCGGGCTGGTGGTGATGGTGTGTCCTCAGTGCATTTGGTCATTTCCTTGCGGAAGTCGACCCAGCTAGCGACTGCATAAACCCTGGCGCCGGTTCGCTTGCGGTGGTTCCCGGGGGTGACCAGGTTTTGGTAGTTGTCAGAACCCCACGTACTGGCGGCGGTCTCCCAGGATTAAGCGCACCGCTCCATCATCAGTTTTGACGCGATGCATGATTGCTGGACCGTACCGCGACGACGAAAAGGGCGGAGTAAAGTGGGGCTTCCCGTGTTGGCCGCGTGCAGTCCGCAAGAAGTTGGCGGCGTCCATCAGCTCTCGTGCCCGTGAGGGTGGCTCGGTGACTCCCCCAGGCAGGGTGATGTGCGTTGAAGTCGCCGCACACTACAACATCCGAGCCTAGCTTTGCGCGCAACCGACACAGGGTCACGGCGTCCCAGGTTTTCTGAGGCCGGGTGTAGACGCTGGCCACAGTAGTGTCCGTAGTCCCTATCCGCACTGTCACCGTGGCGCACTCCATGGGGCCGTGGGCAACTGGGTCCAGGTCAACAGGAGCGCTCGCACTCAAAAAAGCACAAAAGTGCAACATTAAGCATCGGAATAAGCACGTTGGATGTGTTGAAGGTGTTGTATATCGCCTTCCTCTGAAACGTGGAAATACGTACGTAAGCCAAACAGTACGCATGTTCGATTGCGTGAACATGCAAATAATGTACAGGGGACACTTGGCTGCCGACTGCAAAAGATTGTGAAGATGGTGCTTGTTGTCCGTTATTGAAAAACTGTGAAGAGCACGAGGTCGCGGGTTCGATTCCCGTCCGCGGCGGACCGCTTTTCTGATGGAGGCGAAAAGCAAAAAAGCCCCGTGTGTTCGAGATATCAGCGCGCGTTAAAAGATCTCCAGCTGGTCAAAATTAATCCGGAGCCCTCCACTACGGCGCGCCCCATCGCCTGCGTTGCGTCGCCGCGTTAAACCCTACCATAAATCAATCGAAAGCTGTGAAGTGCTACTGTGAAGTGCTTTTCAGTTCGACAGACCAGCGCACCAAGGAAATAATTTGGAAGCAGTGGATATTCAGGCAACGCATGACAAGTGTATCAGTGGGCGATCTTTGCACCTTCAGACAAAGAAACTGAACTTCTTGAGGTTACTGGCGCACGCCCTGTTGGCGGGTCTGTCTGAGTGTACAAAATGTTATCGTGTGGGACTTTACCTAATTTTTTTTGTTCCTTTTATTTTCTATTTTTCAGTTTTGTCTAGCGTGTTTATAAGCGAGTGTCTTATAGGCGAGTTTGCAAGCACCGCCGGAGCAATATACGGTCGGGAAACAGGTGGGTCTTCTAAAAATTAAATCGGACCTTCTAAATCTCGCACTCATCTGGCGATACACATATTCCTGCCCGAAGCAGCTTCTTGTAGACTTGTCGTAGTTAGCCTGTGAAGTCTTATTCCAATGTACCGCCAGCCCTCAAAAGTTTACGCTGTATTTGTTCAGCTCTGTTCTTGAATTAATCCAATTTACTCGCCTTCTCGCTGGTGCCCCTTCTCGCTGATGAGTATAGGAGGTATTGGCGTGGAATGTATGTAAGCAACCATGCGAGTGCGCCGCCATATCTGTGGCCAAGCGTCTGTTGCTAAGGCGACGTAGTGCGCACGGCCCGCAGATCAGGCACCACACTTCTCCTCCATGCTTGCATGGCGGCCAAGCGGGCCGCGACGTGACCTTGTGTTTCCGTGCAAGGCGTGTGCGAGTGATTGGATAGTCAGTTGTATCGCGATAGCGTCGCTTACGTGGAAACTCATGTTTCCGCCATGAAACTCCCGGCCAAGTTTCGTACGGGGTCAAAGGCTACCGCGAGGGGCGCCACCGCAGATCGGAGGGCATCGGGTGGCCGCCGCTGCTCTGTAGCCAGACCGGCAGGCAGGAAAGTAGTAGCAGCATATCCATTCGCCCCAAATTTTTTCGCCACGTCACAAAATGATAAGTCCATTTGAGCGGCCCACGGTCCGTATAGCGAGAGCGCACTGCTGATAAGGCGGCGAGCGTCTGTTTTATCTTACTCCGTGGTCCATTCCCTGCCAGACACGCTCTGACCACGCCCCCGGCTGCCCTCCGATCAACACCAGCGCCACGGCGCGGCAGCGTACGAAGCTCTCCCATAGCGCGACGGCGAAGTTACATGACGAGAAAGGCATTGAATGACTCTGGATCTACTAATAGCCAGACGCGTTTGAAGTCGCCGCCGCAGATCAGCCGATTGCCAGCCGGCGCTCTCTCATATCTGAGGTGAGTTGTTTTGCTGAGTATGAAACATTCAGCGCCCGAGAAAGCCAGCGCTAAATGGCGTACGCGTAAAACATTTCTGCCACGGAGATTTCTGCTAAGAAATTATTCGCTTTTTGTACTCAGCCGCGTATTAGATTGCGCTTACCAGACATTAAGTCGTGGATACGGTGCGGGTGCACTTACGTCAGCATCCGAGGCGGCAGCCAGCTGCAGCGTCGGACTTACGCGCGCCGTTCGCAGCGATGGTTTCATCCTCCGGTGGTGCGAAGTGCTCGAGGGCAGGTAGAGCGCCATGACATAATGTGAGTGCGCTTATTAATATATCTGTTGACGCCACTACCGGCAATGGTGTTGAAACGCAGCAGACGATGGACGCTGATGTGTTTTGTTTTCCAGCGAGATGCGGGCGCAGAGCGCATGCGCTGACACAGTGGCCACCGACATGGCGATTTGCAGTGTTGCCAAGCGAAGAAATCACCTGCTAAACTTTTCAGTGAATACCACCTTTAGTGTTCCCGTTTCTCGCGCCGTCGCAGCGCTCATAAAATCGAGCGGGGCATTGTCCTCATCCCTCCTCATGCGTTCGCACACACAAAGCTACGAATTATCTCGTCCGGCGACATTCCATAGCCCCCGGGATGGTTCCCCTTTGTTTTACCGCGCTACGGGCGTTCTATGTTAGGCGCCAAACTGGACACTGCACTTCTTGCCGAATGTGCTCTTCTCCGACTCTAGTTAATTTAGTTTCTCGGGGACTGGAGTTTGCGAGACCACCGGCGCCAGGAACACGATAGTTGGTCCTGACCGTCTTGGGTTTCCTTTTTCCGGCGTCGCTCCCTAATGAGGTTACTTTTAGAAGTTACGGACGTGTCTCGGGGGAACACAGATGGTTTAAACCACAAAGAAACCTTTCCGTGGGAGGGACGCTCTTCACAACCAGCCAGTTATTCTTGTCGTTCACGATCGCCTCTTTTCTAGTACAGGGGCGCTTGTTCTGTGCTGTGCTTATTCCCGGGCCATATCAAAACTATGGCGAGAGAATCTGTTCATTGAATCGTATTTTACGATACATTTTTGTTCTCAGATTTGGCCAAGTGGACTGACATTTGGCCAGTGCGTCCAATTTTACATTAACGAAGTGCCAACGTCACGCTGAACGCGAACATGATTCCATACAAATTTCAACTCGAAGAGTGAGAGGATTACGAAAAAGAACAACACTGCAGAGGCGTATGTTTGTTTCATACTGTGCTTTGAGCTGCTTTACATGATGCAATACAAGATCTTCAGAATGGTACTGTAAGGTTTCGCGCCAGTCTGTGCTATTTCTTTTTCTCGGTCTATCGTCGAAGCAACCACGGACGGTAGGGACTTCTAGTTTTCGTACTCCCCCCTGCCCCCGACGTACAGATTAGGCCTTTGACCACTTGACTAATAACGACCGATGTCTTCATCTCGTCTGGGGCACGTGCGAATTTGCACTTTAAAGGAGTACTGACACGAAATTTCAAAGCTGAGATAACTATGTAAAATGCTTCTTTTTTATCAGGAGATATCTCCCAGCAAGTTTCAACAGCGACCGTTCGGCGTAACATATTTTAAATCCATTTTAATCGGGCCCACACGAGAAAGCCCAGAGCGGACCGACATGACATCATCTGCTACTTGCCCCGAACTGCCGACGTCGGTGCTCCCGTAACGAAGCCGACGCGCTGGCTGTGGGTGGCACGCGCTGCTCCGGCGTGTGTACACATCACGGTTTTGGTATCCACGTCATGCTGCCCGGGCGCGTGGGGACGGAAGACCTCGGCCGGTCTTGGCGGGCGCGCGCGCGTCCCGGGCGGCAGTGGTACGGCCACAATGGTGACGTCACGTGATACCCCTATCACGGCGGCCGCCCGGGTTCGTTTTGTCGAAACCGAAACTGACACGAATAAACGACGCCGTAAATGAATGTTTACGCTGCGCTCGACCGTCTAATGTTTCATTCTATAATTAGTAGGCTGGTAGGCACGCATAGCAACGAAAAAAAAAAAACGTAACACGAAAATTCCGTGTCAGTACTCCTTTAACGGCCTCCCAGTATAGGTTTCCGTAGCCACGTGGGGGTGTCGCTTCGCCGCTGTCGTCCTGTTTCAAGCGCTACTTAACGATGTGATAGAGGTCACGTTAGTTGTTTGGGGGACGTTAGGATCACCTTGCACACCTTGATGTCATGCTGGGGAGCAGAAATCCAAATGTGAGTTCGGACGTGAGGTCAGCTTCGGCCAGTAGCACACTAGTTGGTTTTCGTGTGATATTTACTGTGGGATCCGTCGACCCCCAGGAACCACACTCAAGCGTCAAGGGGGGAGAGAAGTGATTATCGAGGTCGGTCTTTATTAGGACGCCGAGCTACGGTAAGAGAGAAGACCAAGAAGGAATGCGTGCGCTCGGGAAGCACGAGACATAACGATGATGCCAGTTAAGGGAGATTGACCTCAGTTCACTACAGACAATGGCTGGCCGCACCAGGCCTATGGCGGTCGATGGCGATGCGGCAGTGACCTCTTCGAAGAGATTCTACATTTACCTTTCCCCATTCTCATCTAGTACAAGCAAAAAAGCGCCATAGGAGAGAAGGAGGCCTTAACCTTATGTGGTGCGGTCGTCAGAAGTAAATAACGTTGAAGTCGCTTGTGGTGCGCGAACAAAAAAACAAGGTGAGCGGAAGGTCATACAGAAATGGATGCCGAAAATTTGTCCTATGCAATAAAAAAACATACATAAGAGCACATTACCGCGATGATCTTCGAAACGAACCATTTCAGAACGCCGAATGCAATTGCGTAGGCTACGCCAACGTAACATGTGGAGCGCCAGGATGCCTAGGAAGACATCTAGCATTAAAACTATTACCAAACGCGCCAGTACAATCGCGTCGGTTTGGTAAAACGGAAGCGCCGCACCTTGTGTTCGTGAAGAATATGAGCAAATGCAATCGAAGAACCCACGCAAAGCTTCACCGAGAAGTCACTCGCACATTCGCGACTGCAGCGTGCCAATAAATTTGTCATCCTCGCCGCCTGCAGACCCCTGGGGAGGAAGGCCACTACTTGACCTCGCATTTGTGAACTACTGGTCACACCAATGCGTACGCAACCGCCGCAGTAGCTCACTATGCAAGGCGTTGTGCTGCTGAGCCAAGGACGCTGGTTCGATCCCGGCCGCGGTGGCTGTTTTTCTGATGGAGAGAGAGAGACAGAGAGCAAACAGTTACTTCGCAACCCACGTCCGGGTCCGTGCTCCATGAAGTTGAGATCAAACGATATCTCCCTGATGTTGCGCAGGTAGTCAAGAAGAGTTGTCCACGACGACGTTGTCTTGCCGAGGCGGGCAACCCAGGCCTCCCAGTTGGATTTTGGTATAAGATGGAGGCGAAAACACCCGCGCGTCCAGATTTCCTCGCACGTTGTGAATCTTCGGGTGGTCAAAATTAATGCGGTGCCCTCGCTTACCGTGCGCGTCATGGTCTACTTGCAGCTTCGGCGCGTTGAACCCCTCAATCAACCAGCAAATCAATCCAGCAATGTACAGGCTGCCACAGAATAAACCGTACCAAGCGAGCGGTGCGCGAAAACTATCATAGCAACACCTTCCGGCCCAGCGCCTGCTGTCGAGATAGCGGAGGGCGCATGCGTGTCCCCTACCTATAGTTTGTGCATGTCAGGTTCCTTGATTTCGGCTGCAGCCCTTCGTTCCTCTCGAATGCGACGCCCGGCGGCGCCTTTCGCGGCGCGCCTGCCGAGCGCAGCGTGATGCGTGGCAGCAGCCGGCAGTGTCCGGCATGCGCTGATGCCGCGTAACTGTGCGTTGATCTGATAATGTTTTGTACGGCGCTCGTTTTATCATTTTATTGACTGTAACGCAAACTGGCGTTGAATAAAGGCTACGATAAAGATTCACACATGACTAAGCCAGTGCTGGTCGTTATGCGACGAACACACAGCTGATATTAATTGAACTAAAAACAGCGATGGTTTATTCGCTCCGGAAGAAAAAATTGCGCCCACCTCCCCGCGAGGGGAACCCTGTGTAGATGCGACGCATCGTGGGGTTCACTTGGTGTTTCCGATGGATTGATTCCGAAGTCGCGTGAAACGTGTCGGGAACGCGTATGATTATTATGTTTTATTGGCCAATCTTGGTCAATCTCTCTAAGTTGTATGCTTGGGGCTTCGCTGTCGCAACGACCTTTACTCCATCATTGTTGCTGTAAGTGGGAGCTTCTTTTCTTTTCTTTTCTTTTCTTTTATTGCAAGTGGTAATCATTGCCCCATCATGTGTTGTATCAGTAGCATCTTGACGTAGTTTGAATGAGTCAAGGGTATAAGGCGCGTTCGTAGCATTTGATTCTGGCTCGGTTTGGTGGCGCAGTGGGAAGAGCACCATGTACCTCGCGTTCCGCCAACAGGGTCGTGGGATCGAAACCGGGCGCCGCTAACCATTATTTTTTTTATAGTGTAGGGGGAGGGGTGTGGACGGACAACAACGCCGTATGGAGGGACAAGGCGAGTGAATGAGATGCAGTCGCATCTAAAAAAATATTGGTGATTGTCTAACTGGTTCCCCTGATTATTTGTGTGTTAAGTTTCCGTCGTTTCGTATAACTTCACGAACGAGTCGGGGGAGCGACTCATTATTTCGGGACCGTACCGCAGGCGTCCTCATTCATCTTCCACTGCCTGTCACAACTCGTCCGCCGTGCGACCGTGGTCATTTCGTTTACCGAGATTCATTTTCAGAATCCCCCACACACTTTCTATTGGATTTATGTCTGCCCCGTACGGGGGCCATCGCAGTTGTTGCACCGCGTGGTCCTCGAGCAGTGCGCTCACGGCTCGTGCTGTGTGGATAGGGCTTCGGTCCTGTTGCAGGATGAAGCACCTGTACATGGACGGGCCTTCCAGGACGTAGGGGAGTAGACTTGTCGTCATGATGTTGCAGCACTGGGAAGCATTGAATGGCCCAGAAACGGCGAGGGGTCCCAGGCCGTCCGCACTCATTGCGACCCATACGTTGACGCAGCACCGCCCTCTGGAAAGGACTAGGTGTAGCCGGACTGTTATCGGAAAAATGAATAAAGCGAACTCTTATTTAAAATACAGGAATACATTCAGGAAAGATATCTGACAGTTGCTTAAAAGATATTCTTAGGGTATAATAGCTGAATTATTGAAACGACATTCGCAGTGACTGATAGCACATTTTTTAGCGGGAGGGTGCAGCGGTACTGCCAGGTGGGCGAACAGTGTTCTGTATAAAATTATGCTTCAATTTCATCCGCTTTCCACTGCGAGAAGTACAAAATGCCCCGTTAGCCGATGCGGGTTAACTGAAGTGGTTCGTCAAAACAGCGACAAGAAACGCTTAACAAACGCTGCGTATAAAACTACGATTGAAAAGTTTCAAATGAACCCGCCTGAATAAAATTTACAGGCACATTGTACATCGGTTTTTCCGAAATATAGTTATAAACAGCCAGTTATGCATTGCTAGCCTTACCAATTACGCTTAGCGTTGCACTCGGTACCCCCGAAGGAATGCTCAGTAGTTTTCACATCAAACCGTGCTCCCAATTTGTCCTCTTACGCTGTAGTAGTTTTATGTATCGTCTAGAATGCACATTACCAGCAACGTTTCACAGTTCAGTTTCGTACCTGAAGCTCATCGCACGCCAAATACGCCGCTGTTGATCCCAGCGAGTGGAGAAACTCGATTCGCCTGTGAATATAACTTCCTTCCACTCGTCCGTTGTCCACTGCTCCACCGCCCGGGCGAACTCCGGCCTGTCCAGCCCCTGGCGGTCCGTCCCGTGCGGTTTCTGCGCTGCCACGCAATTGCCGAGTCCCGCCTCCTTCAGTCGTCTTCGAATTGTATCGCAAGAGGCATTCAATGACAGCTCCTGTCGAATTCCTTTTGCAGACAGGAAGGGATATGCCACAGCGGTGGCGACAATCAGAAGAATTCCTGCTCCTCACTGGTGACTTCAGGCCGCCCGCTGCGCTCTGCGTCAATGAGTCTGCCCTGATCATCGCGCTAAGATTGGATAATTCGGCTCACAGAAGTTCTAGACCTCCCGGTGAAGCGGAAAATTTCCCGCTGAGTAGTCCCTTCGATGAAAAGTCGCACGATGCGCCTCCTTTGCTCGATGGGGACGCGTGACGGCATTCTTCACGAATATGGCCTTGCAGGACAAGTTACTTATTTTATACGCTCCATAGCTAGGACTGTCGAATGGGTGACATGGAAGGAAACGCCTCATTGTTTTTCAATAGCAATTCACTGACAACGCACAATTTTGTATTTTGGTCTATTTTTCTGAAGCGAATAAACCATCGCTGTTTTCAGTTCTTGACATCAACTGTTCGTTCGTCGCATAACGACCAGCACTGGTTCAGTCATGTGTGAATCTTTATCTCAGCCTTTCTTCAACGCCAGTTTGCGTTACAGTCAATACAATGATAAAAGAGCACCATGTACCTCGCCTTCCGCCCACAGGTAGTGAATGCGTTGTATCAGCAGCTTCTTGACGTAGTTAGAATGAGTCAAGGATATAAGGCGCGTTCGTAGCCTTTCATTCTGTGTCGGTTTTGTGGCGCAGTGGGTAGAGCACCATGTACCTTGCGTTACGCCCGCGGGTTTTGGGATCGAAACGAGGCGCCGGTAACTGTTATTTCTTTTTATAGTGTAGGGGGAGGCCGGCTGCTGCGGACGCCGTCGCACGGGTGACATCGTGAGTTATACAAATGCTCTGCATTTAAAAAGGGCGCCGAACAAACATTCTCAGATGAACGCACAGTTACGCGCCATCAGCGCATGCCGGACACTGCCGGCTGCTGCCAAGCATCATGCCGCGCTCGGTAGGCGCGCCGCGCAAGGCGCCGGCGGGCGTCGCATTCGAGAGGAACGGAGTGCTGCAGCCGAAATCAAGGAAACTGACATACACAAACTATAGGGAGGGACACGCATGCGCCCGTCGCTATCTCGGCAGCAGGCGCTGGTCCGGAAGGTGTCGCTACGATAGTTTTGGCAGCACCGCCCGCTTGGTCTGGTTTATTCTGTGGCCGCCTGTACATGTACCTACTCTAAAAGCACTTCTGTGCTCCTGAAGCGCAAATCCGACGCACCTTTTTGTCTCTCAAACAACGTAACATTCCCAAATGCGTAGCGGTTGCTCTTTTACTGTTTAGACGTAGATGGGGCAATAGCTAGCAATAATGCGAACTTTCGATGCTGCTTTGGGCGAGCAGCATGGAAGAAAATTGATAACTGGACTCGATTAGATTGCTGTCTTGCGTTAAAAACATTTGCATTCGATCGGAAGGCAACCGCCGGGAGTGACATCACCATCAGACACGTTTGAAGCCGCGAGCTGTGGCGCACGAAAGGGGCGCATTAGTCCTACTAGCCCCGCTTTGCTGGGCCAAGCCTTCGTGGGTATGCGCCCCGCAAAAGGGAACATCAGCAACAACGTCGTTTATAGCGTCGGGACCGAACACGAAATATGGCATTGCTTCTTTTTCTGCTCTTTGTTGTTGCGTAGTCTCGGTCGTCCGTAATTATGTCACAGCCTCTAATTTCATTCTATTTCCCATTTTTACACCCTACATAGATTTTATCTATCATCTTCAGCCGGAGCGAAGTAGAGGTTTTCGTTCTCGCTACTCCATTTGTGGGTGTCAACGGCGCCCAATGTAACCGTCGCTGTCGGACTACCCGGTGTCCCGAGGAGCAGTATGTGGTCGCGTTGCCGAGCGCAAGCGTCAACGTCACACCGATCCGGGGCGCTCGAGCGCGGCCTGTAGGGGCGCCACTGAAATCCCCCTAGCGGCCCGTTTCGAAAACAGCCGCGGGAGTAGCCGGCCCGCTACCTACTGTCACCGTTGCTTTCGGGGTCCGTTCACGACTGAAATTTACCGTTTGTAGGCGTTGGAAATACATATTTATGTGGAGCAGTCACTCTGTTCGCAAATGTGGTGTGTTTACGAGAGTGTAAATGTTTGTGACGCGATCTTAGTCTGGTACATTCGGTCTGTACAAGCGCCAAGTGTGCGTCACAGGTCGGCGTCGCGAAACCGGGATATGCATATGGAGATGATTGTGATTCCACTGCCCTGAAATTTACTAAAAGTGTCTCCGTAAGCATAATATCCCCAAATGGTCATGCCATGGCTATACACTACGATGGAAATCAGTTTCATGCGCTTATATAACCTAGTGGAGCGCTCATACCTGACAGCACGCCAGTTATGCATGCCAATATCATACCTCAGATATTGATCACTACCTTGGACATAAATTTCCCTAAAATTCTACGAAATAAGTGCGATGGATAATCCAAAATTATACCCGGGATCAGCGCACGACAAACAAAAATGCTGGGGCGTCTTGTCGTGAGCTGAGCGCCTGCTAACATTCATATATGTTTCATATAACCTCCGCGAGCAGGCCGGAGAAGGGCTTCTACAGTAATGCCCGTTCGCGACTAAACGTTTCTTCGAAGCATAGTCATATGACGCAGGGAGCCTGCAGAATCTAGCACAAACGGAAATCAGAAGGCCTTATCAGATATCCCACTCTTCTAACGACACCTTTTATCAGTTTTGAACTTGTATACCTCAAAAAATGCGTTCGCCGAGGGATCAGCTGTTAGTTGAAGTCTAAAAACTAGAGTGATGTGAACGAGTGTGTGTGATTACTAAAACGTTCTTTCATTGATTTCGCTCCGCAATCGTACACAACGATATGTAAGCGTCCCCCTCCGCTCCCCCCTGCCCATGTCTCGCGAAATATCAGTGCATTTCGCACACTACACTCTAAACTTTTTTTCCACCCATATACTCCCTAGAGGTTCTTTTTCGCCTGTCCTCTAGTGATCCTCCTTGTAGGAGTTTTTTTACTACATGGAACAGGGAGGTTTTGTTTACCTCCTCAAAACAGGGTGTTTTTAGGTGATAGAAAGGAGGTAGTTAGGGAGTGTTAAGAAATGTTAGGGAGAATTTAAGGAGATCAAAATGGAGTATTCTTTACTTCCTCAAGGCGTTTTTAAGTGATGTTTATGGACTTCTTAGGCGGTTAAATAGGAGCCTATTATAGCTCCCTTGGGGAGTACTTATGTTATTTTAGGGGCGTTTTGAGGAGGTTCAAGGGAAGCATTTACTTCTTTTGCATGGAGTTTTACGTTTTGTAGGCCTCGCGAGGGGAGTTTTTAGGAGGTTCAAGGGAAGCATATATTTCTTTTGAATGGAGTTTTGCAAAGTTGGGGCGGTTTTGTAGGCCTCCCGAAAGGAGTTTTTTCAAGGCCACAAGGGAGAGTTTCTAGTTCCCTGCGGGAGTACTGATTTCACACGGTTTTTCTCGGTTTCAGGTTTATTTCAAACGAACTTTCGCATACAAGTTTACATGGTACATGGTGTACACAAGGAGGCTCCGAAATAAAAACTTAGGGCGACCTCCTATAAGAAAGCAAAAATGGTAAATTGCTAAAAACACGCCAGTTAGGAATGGAAGAGAGCAATAGAATGCTAGTTGAACAAACCGTAGAATTAATATTACTACAAGAACTGGAAATACGCGAAAAACAAAGATAGGCGCAAACACAACCACATGGTAAGTGAAATCATTATATAATAATAGCGGATCGAGAACGCGTCAGTACTTATCAGAACTTATCAGAACGTATCAGCACTCAGTACACAAAGTGAAAAAAAATGGTTGCAGTGGTTTACAACAACAAAAAATTTTCAGTTGGTGGTGAAATGAGCGATCTGTGTGCTAGTTGAACAAACTGTAGAAACAATGTTACTATACAAGAACTGGAAATACGCGAAAAACATATAGGCACAAACACAACGGCATGGTAAGTGACATCATTATATAATACTAGAGGATTGAGAACGCGTGAGTACTTATCAGTACGCATCAGTACTCAGTACACAAAGTGAAAAAAATGGTTGCAGTTTTAAAACAACAAATTTTTTTTCAATTGGTGGTGAAATGACGAGAGCTGTGTAACGATTTGATATTGAAAGGTAACGAGCATTTTGTAGATGGTAAAGTCACAAGAGATAAATGATGTAGGAGACAGACAGCAATGAGATGGCTATGGATAAATCAGTAATATAAAGAACGAGAAATATGCTGCGGAAAATACCAGTGCGTTTTGATAAAGACACAAATGCGCCAAGAAAAGTGACCCAGTCTGAGGGGTTAATTGCAAGGATATAGAACAGAATGGGTGGTATCGCGACAGCTTCTTCAGAGTGAGAAGAAAAAGCCATGTAATTCGTGTTTTTCCGATAATTTTGAGTAGATTCATTTGGCACCAGTTGCCAACATTATTTAGATAATTGTTTCAAGTTATATTAGTTGGTTAATATTATTGCTTCACTAAAAGATAGCTGTATTATCAGCATACAGAAGGGCCCATCAAATATCCCCTGTTCAGTAAAAAAAAAGAAAACGTCAGAAACATAATACGAAATTCTTTAAACTACTATCCAATGATTACAGGATTGAAAACAAATAAAATATTGGTGAGGGATATTGATGCGATAAAAGTTAATTAGTTCTAAATCCTTCACACGCGGTTTGGTGCTGGCAAGGTCCAAAAAAAAGGCATGTTCCACAAACGTTAGAGCTCTGTGTGCCTTCTTGGGATATTGAATGTTGAAAACCCAGAACGATGCAAACAGATTACACAGTCCTCCCAGTAAAGATGATGCAGTCAAGACACTCTGGCCATCGATGCGGAGGCTAATTTCCCCGTTCGCGGAATGCAGGCAGGGAGTCAAAGGAACATCTACCTGAAAAAGCAAAAAAGAAAAAAAAATGCCCCACATGTAAAATTCAAAACAGACACTATGGTTAAATGCACTTAATAATTCGGTACAGTAATAAAATTGTTATGCCAGGTTCCCTGCGAAGATTCAGTACTTAAATTAGGAATGCAAAGGCTTCATAAAACCAAGTGCCAGTACATTAACCATCGTGGCTTTTGCAGCAATAAAAAAGATATTACTTCCGCACAATATACTCGAGCACAACTTTAAATGACAGTGAAGTTAAAATGCAATTCTCTCTAGGTTGATAGATTAGCTCACGGAGAACACTATTATACCCCTCTTACACCTGGCATTTTTTTAAAATGAGGTTGAAACTAGCAAAAACGCGTTTTCACCGGAAGGGCTTAAGTGGCCTGACGCGCACAACTTCTTTCTTGGCTGCCGCTGGATGGTGCTACTCGTCCATACTTGGGGTGGCAGTACCGCTTTCCAAGGGAGCATGCGAGCTACGCATGAGAAAATCGTTCGACGCAAAAACTTGCGGGGCCTCAAAAGGCCAATGTTTTTCTTCAGTGAAGCGTAAATACTGATCACAGGTCCAATGGAGAAACATTTTGCTTAGTGGTCTCGAACGGCAAATGACAGGGGAGTTTGGGGAAGCATGAGCGATTTGACCGGAACTGACCAACTGCTTGGTACGTGGTAATGTTGTATTCAGTTGCTTGTATACTGCTATTAATCACCGCTGCTTCACTTGCTTCCGGTTTATCCTGATGCAAACAGCGACTGCAGTCGTGTTTGCGTCACGTTTGATGAGCAGTTGAACAGCGATTTCTCAGCACTTAAGGCATCTTGGCACTAAATCAATGCTGAAATGGCTATGCGGAGGTCCGACTTCCGTTTGAAATCAACTTGCTGGTTGTCTTCAATGACCATTTAACAACAAGTTACCCTTATGCCTCATCACTGCAACCGATTGTTCCTCCGTGTGGTGCAAAGTGTGTTACTGTGATTATTTTCAACGTGAAACGAACCGTTTCTGTGATTTGTAGGACTGATTCTGCTATTAATTACTGAAGTGACAACAAGCTATGAAAGAAAATCCCGCCATCTCCACGAAGTGAATGATGATGAGAGGGGCGAATCTAAAATGCTTATCAGCAGACAATGTGACGCATTAAGTGCAAGCTGCTTTCATAGTGTGTGCATTGACATTAGGATATGGCCCCCTGGCAGAATGATGCGCTGCGCGAGATTTTGCCGTACCTAAAAGGACAGGCAACTCATTTTTACGGAGTATAGGATCTGTAAAAGGGTTGCGAGTTGGGCGAGTTGGTAATTATGCATTGCGAAAAATAAACTGCGCGCAAATTAACGAGGACAAGAACACATGAAGACGGCACAAGCGCACACTCGCAACTAGTTTATTATTGCACAATTCAAAGCTTTATATGCCCAAGCGCCCAATTGCCGCGCCCCGTCACAGTTCTCGGCGCACTCAGCCGAAAATACTAAAAAACCGTAACAACAAAACCACAAAACGAACTTTGAGGCGCACGAAAGGCGAAAAATCAGCAAAGATAACCGCATCAAACATGGATTAAGACCCCCCTTCCACCCCCCAACACGCATTCCCAGAAAAAGCACCGAAATAGCGCTCAATGTGCGTCTAAATATGCGACTTCTCGATTAAGCAGGGCGATAGAGGGATGACTGATACATTCGGAACCAGCTTTTCTGATGTGGCTGGCTTCTACAATTTCTCGCGTTTGCTGGTTCTTATGTCGCAAAAGGATGGCTGTGCGCTCAAACACAGGGACACAATCAGGTCTGCATGCGCGGTAATGAGAAGATAAATGGCTCAATGGCTCAGGTCACGTTGAAAAATGAAAAAAATATACGGTACTTTTAGACGTCGTACGCTCGAGTTTGTGACAACGTACCAGTGTGCGGCTCTGTCCTGAAGTTCGGAGAAATGCAGGCGGGTTGTGTTATATTTATCGTCTTGCATTACGCTTTCCTTTATATATTAGCGCCCTCTTTCCCGATCTCTCTACCTTCCTTCCCGCTACCGTCTGACTGCGCTGATTTTCGCCAGCACGATTAACCGTCACGTTGGTTTGAAACGACGCCGCGCGCGACAACGATTTTATCTCGAATGCCGTTACAAACCGGCCTACAAAAGAATGCGACCGCATACCCCAAAACCCACAAACAAGTAAAATAATACGAGTGTGCGCTTTTTTCTTTGCCCGTGCGTGTACGAGCTGTGAGCGGCACGGGTACCCGGGTACTTCGCTATTAACCCTATCCAAACGTTTGACAAACGCATCGACTGATGAAAGACCACTTACCAGCGAGCTGTCCACACCTGTCGCCGTATCCAAATGCTGTTTGCGGCCGTTCCTCGTGTGACAGGGGCACATGAAAATATTTCCACCAAATGGCACTACTAGTCCTTCAAATAAGAAAAAACGACGGCCCAAGGCGAGGCTTGAAGCTCCGGCCGCGCCGAGTCACCGGCCGCTCTGCGTTGATAACGCAGAGGTTGTTTACATCCGGGCAGCCAGTCGTGCCGCCAGGGCAAGTTGAGTCGCTGCAGTCGGGTGCGTTGGCGCGCTGGCACGAGAATTTAAATCGTATATGTATGCGCAAGCAAGCGAAGCAGATGAACATTGCAATTGTTTGCAACGGCGAGAACTGCCTCTTCGTTAGCAGCAGAGTTTGACAACACCCTATCGCCAAAATAAACAGATTAAGACAACACGGGCCGCGCTCTCTGCCTGTGATCGCGCTGGTTGAAGCATCTATACGGGTATACGTACGGTATTGGTTTTGTAGCTGCGTGCAACCGTCGCGTCCTGCTCACTCGTTCTAATTAGCATTAGGCCACGGTTGAAGTGCTGGTGCACGGAGACAACAGAAGACTAACATGGCGACCGCCCGCTTGAGATGATTACCTCAGATAGGGCGTTTATTGTGGACGTGGTAGTATACAAGGAACGGAACGCCATCTCACAAATGGTGTTAAGTAGTTCTAAATCCACCCTTTTGCTACCCGGATGGGCAACGGTACTACCATGGAGGTTCGTCCACTTCTTTAGATCATGCCTAGGGAGTACATTTTTTGCTATAGGTACTTTTCAGGGCACATTACTTGATTAAAACTCCATTTCCGGCTAGTTTGCGTTTACAGTGTAGTGGGTCTCGTGTAAGTCCTACCCGGCTTAAGTTTACACGAACGTCTTTAGCATTTCAGAAGCTGCACTGAGTTTTTTTTTATTTTTTTCATTCCTGTACGAGCTATTTTTTTCTCTCCCGGACTTGAATACCATTAATGTTTCAGTGGTTTAATTCACTTTTCTTGGTTCTTGCTATAAGGCATGAGTGCACATCTTTCGCGACGCAGAGCCTTGGAATATACTTAACATTTTCGTGTGGCTGATATTCTTATAAAAGGCACAACTTATTATCAGGTATTGGGTAATGGCATCCCCGAAATATATTTTTCTACGACGCATATATTCGTAATGAAGCCGCATGCGTTGTCCGCGCTACAAAACCAAACACACCTCTCACTGTGCCCAGTATAAGGTATAAACGACGCGACAATAAAATTCACTTGTGCCGAACGTATTCGGAGGTGACAGTGGCGGTTTGCTGCTGCAATTCGCCGACGCCCGTAAGTTCAGCGGCCGAGAAGGACGCAGAGCCGCTTTAGCTATTGTTGGTGTTTAAGCATCCTACCAAGACGCAGCGGCTTTTGAAGTGACCTAAACGTGCTGTTTACTTACAGCCGTCATCATAACAAGTTTTCTTAACGCTTTGAAGGGCAAAAAGAAGCGAAAGAGAACCAAAACACTGCATGAGCCCCTATGGGCCGCGCAGCACTAATCCCGTCAACTCCGCGGAGAAGCGGCGGCAGGCGGCGCAGCGATCGCAAAGCTCGAGGCGGCGTTTCCTTGTTAGCACCGCTAGAGTGTACTAGAAGTTTTAGAGTGGCCCGACCCGCCGCCCGGAGAGGTGCTCGTTTCGCGCAGAAAATAGCGGCGGCGCTGTAGTCAACGATCATTTAAGGACCTTACGATCATTGAAAGCGAAGCGGCGGCTGGCCGCGCGCGCGGCCGCGTGGCCGGCCGGGCCAGGAAACGCGCGCCCGGAGTGCTGGAAATTTGTTCTGCGGGTCGTCCAATTGCTAAAATGTACTGTAGGTACAGTGGACTGTGGGTACGAAACTGAAAAACTAAACGCTGCAGCTCATTTTGCGTTAGTTTGCCTTTCCCGCTCGACAACAAGGAAAATACGGATTTTCCTTCGGTGCAGCATTCGTAACGGATTGTAAATAAGTAATTGCAGCGTTTCGCTATTCCAATTTCCGATAAAAAAATATTTTTGCGTTGAATGCGTAATATGAACAGTTCATGATTGCTTTATGATTGTGTCCTTATTGTGCTGCTGATGGACATGACACGAAAAATATGAGGACTGGGATGATAGCTTCTAGAAGAACTTTCTTAGTTATTGTCTTGCAATTTACGCTCGGGCTGCAGTTATGTGGGTTAATATCGTAAGTTGCGTTTGTTTTTTATTGCGTGAGTTGTTATTATAGCAGTATTTAAGCAGTGGCCCGCTTGGGATAATTACGGGTCACCGTGGTGGCCGAACAGAAAATGACACGCGCAAGCGAGATATCTTTTTAACGAAAAAGGGGTTAGCCCAGCGGTTAGCTTACTTGTCCCAATGACCGTCTTTCATAGAACTATTCCCGCAAAGTTCTATTAATCGCACCACCTTTCACCTGATTCGATCAAGAAAGGATTTGAATCAAATTAACACAAATTTATTTCACAAGTATGCTGAGAGTACAATTACACGCACATAAAACAAATGCAAAACATAGATCAGAAAATATATTGACAGCGACAAAAATGGAATATAACACGTCTACTATAGAGGTAAAGGTTCAAGAACGCTAACATGGAGGTTCTAATAAACGGAACTGGAACAAATACACATTTTGTTTTCATTTTCAATAGCCCAACAAACGAAATGTAACGCGGGAAATCATGCACAAAGTCTACACATGTAAAGGTTTATGAATAACGCTAACATGAAGATTTAAATTGACATTTTTGGCCAACGCATTTTCATAACTCGCCCTCGGTCATTAGCAACGGCTAAGTTTAAGGTGTTTCTCCCGCCTTCGCATGTAATCACGGAACTTCTAAACATTTTATGTAGAAATGAATCCGTGCCACACTGTATACAGAACCAAACCAAATTTGCTGTCAAGGCCTCACGTGCTGGTCGCAACCAACGCCGTTAAGGTGTTTGTTGTGAATAAGGGCTGCAGCACATCCATAACGCTGTCATGGTGGAGCTCCTTGTCGCTGAAGCAAGTGGTAAAAATGTCCTAGATATCGCTAATAAACTTAAAAAAAAATGCGCGGAAGGATTCAGAAGTACCCCCAAATTACAAGAGGTAGTAAACACAGCGGCATCGTCCCCTGGCATGTAGGATTGGTACTGCAGACTTGGCACTTCGTTTTCAGTGCACACCTCCTTACCAAGTGCCTGCATGCGACATAGCCGGTTAATAAAATAAGAAAGCCCACTAACAACAGTACAAGCACCAACGGTAGGGGTATCCCAGAAGAAGGCTTTTCAGCAGGGGTGAGACAGCTGCGCATATTGCGCAGATTTGATACAAACTTATTTTCCTGCGCCAGGCTGCTCCAAAAGCTTGAAAATTGCAAAAATTGCGCCCAACTGCTCCAAAACAGTCTGAGAGCCAAGGATTATAACCCTCCCGTTAGTTTCGGTGGGGAAAAATGCTTACTGACGGCATAATTTTCCAGCACCCCCAAAGTGACGCTCTTTGGAAAGGTTTAATTGATTGATCATTCCATAAAAAACCTGCACAAAATTGTCCCCGGCAGAATTTTTTCGAAAGTCACAATGTCGGGTTGCAGATGTTATATTATGTGCGTTTTTAAAGTTTTCACATCGAAAACCATTGCAAAGTCATGTATAAAAAATACTTATGTGTACTGAGGCGTCAAACTATTTGTGCAAGTTGATGAAAAAACGGCAATTTTTGGAACGCCGCACCTCCGGAACGACATTACTGGGCGCCGCAATCTTGGTGTGGTAAGATGTGAAAACGTGGCTGCCGGGCGAAGTAGTCAATTGTGGTTCAGGCAGAGTGCTCTTCGCCGATTTCTAACTTGGTTTTAGTTACGGTGGTGGCTCGGTTTACATTTAGTCGTTTGAACTGTTGTGGGACTCCGAAGACGGAAGTTCATCAATAACAACATGGCGCCCTCGAATTCACCGTGTTTCGGCCTTGTTTTTGACGCGCGGTGCGTGCTTGAAGTGGAATTTTGGACCCATTGCGGTGTTATAAAACGCCGAGTTATTGCTGGCTTTCACAGCGAGCTTACCCGCCGCGGTGGCTCAGTGGCTAAGGCGTTGCGCTGCTGAGCACGAGGTCGCGGGTTCGATTCCCGGCCGTGGCGGTCGCTTTTCTGATGGAGGCGAAAAGCAAAAACGCCCGTGTGTACGTACGAGATTTCGGCGCACGTTAAATATCCCCAGGTGTTCAAAATTAATCCGGAGCCCTCCATTACGGCGCGCCTCATCGCCTGCGTTGCGTCGGCGCGTGAAACCCTTCAATCAATCAATGACAGCGAGCTTGCGAGGTGCGGGAATGGGATGATCGACACTGCATGCAGAAGTGGCGGCGTAGCCTACATCGCCGCTCGATGTTCAAGCAGTGTCCCATAGCGGGACGGGCTATTATTGCACGCTAGTAATTTTGGTTCGTTTATCTGAAGTGAAATTTAATGCCCAGAAGGAGGCGGCTAAACATACCAACGTTACTCAAATTACGATCGTGTGAACGTGCACATTGTGGATTGAAACGGGAGGGCTGGTGGGGTGCGACGACTGCCACCTTGCTTTGCACAACATTTGCCGTGAAGCCGAGTCTGGGATTACAAAAATATCAATTTCGACATTTACATGATAATAAAAATGCCTTATATTGCGTAATTTTTCAGTTCGATATTTTCAATGGAACTCTACGCTATCTATGCGTAGAGCTTAAAGGGACCCTGCAACACTCTTTGAACAGTGCAAGTAAACCTGTGCAACGTTTAGATTACACTGCCAGGAATACCTGAGCCAAATATTACACGTGCACGTGAAGCGGTGAGCGCGCAAATCGATGTGAAAGACGCGGAAAAACAAACCGCTCTCTCTTCAGTTGTCCTCATTATGCATGGCCCGAGGGACGTCACATAGGCCACGGCTGCCCGATCGGCTGTCACTGGTCAACTTCGCGGGGAGATTCTCCCATTTCCGTCGTCGTCATCGCTGTGTACGAACCTCTTCTATGCCTGAACCTGTAGGCACAGTTTTGCCGTTTCTTTTGTGTTTTGAGTGCGCGCGGAGTTTAGTGATGAGCTCAATACTTCCCTTTCAACGGGACCACTCGACTACAAACGTTTATTGCTTCAAAAACGCCCTACCAGCCCGAGCGCGCACTTGCGAGCAGGCACCCATGCCTGCTTTTTTGTGGCACCAGACCGGAAATAGGCCCCTCCGCGTTGCGGAGAAAAAGAGAAAACTACCCGGCATGGGATATATCGAAGGCCGCCGAAGAGAACGCCGCGAGCCATCCCCCTCTCCGGGAGAGAGCGCGCAGCTTTCGTCGCGTTGCCCGCGGTCGAGTTGAGAGGGAACGATTATGCGCGATTTCTCATCGCGCGTAGTTTCGTTAATTGTGAACGGATTTTCATAATTCTTGCAGGAGGAGATTTCTGGGACAATAGACTTTATCCCAAAGTACATTACTAGTAGTCGATGGCAAGTGTTGCAGGGTCCCTTTAAGAAGTTAAAATGGTTTGTAAAAAGGTAGTGAAGTTCGTATCTTGTGATACTCTGGTAGAAAAAACTTTATTGACAGATTATTTCAGTGTTATGTACATTCAAAACCGATTAAAAAGTGCACTTTTCCCCTTTGAGTTGCCAAAAACTTGATTTTTTAAGCTTCTAAGGTGACATAATAAATGTCGTTCTTCTGCTCCAAATCAAGGTTCCTCTGCTCCAAAATTGAGAGTTGGCTGATCCAAAAACTGCTCCTAAATCTGATTCAGCTGTCTCACCCCTACTTTTGGTATTTTCGTTCAAAATAGGTTTTTGGAGCATAGAATGTGCGCCCCGCCGCTTTTGCTTCATGCGCAGAGTCAAGAAGGGGAAGAGAAGAACATTCCTGGTGCCTGTCCGTCAAATTAATCCCTATTTAACTCGAACTCTGCTATATCTCAAAATATCTTCTCGAAACTTTTTCTCACCGTGTGTTTACCTCCCATAGGCGCTACGCATTTGCCCGCTTTATCTCCAAACGTTTTTTCGGAGGACCGCGGATGTCTCGAAATACTGGCAGAGAGGACACAAGGCAAAGTCCGTTGCAGGCAGCTGATAAGGTCCCCGTTCGAATGATTACTCCCACTACTCAGCGAACGCGATCGTGAAGTGCAAGTTTACGCGGACTAAGCGTCCCCGTTACCGGAATTAATGCTGTCTGGCGCGTACATCATCGAGGTAGCTGTGGACGACGCAGCTGATCATGCGGACGGGGAGGAGCCTCCAGAAGTTCCTACAACGGCAGAAACAACATACATGCTGCGTCTGCTTTGTAACAAGGTAGAATGCAGCGGGGGTGACTACCAATTCAAGCGATGCGTTGAGAATTCTCAGGTACGCTTTTCTGGGATGCAGATGCGAACGCGAAACAGCCCAGTGCAACACAGTTCTTTCTTCTGCAATAAAAAAAGTTTCTTTTTCCTGCGTATTATTTTGCCTTTATTACGAAATCTTCCTTGTGCAATAGTGCTTTTGTTAGCAGCACTAGCTGTTAATTCAGGGACCTGGCTACACATTTCCTGCATTTTACTTAACTCGAAACTCCCCGCTTATCTGAAAATTTTCAGCTAATTTTACGACTTTGAGTTGACGAGAGATTACTGTATATCAACAATTAACGTCTTCAGAAAACGCATAAAAATGAGATTATCGTTGGGGGGGCGGAGAGGGGGGAGGTCGGTTAATTTATGGCGGGTCGCTTACTAGTAAGGTTAGCTCAAGCGGAGTCATAACGTTTCTGCGTCTACTTTCTAAATCAGCTGACCCAAGGCGCAGGTTCGATTCCCGGCCACGGCAGCTGCTTTTGTGATGGAGGATAAAAGCGAAAAACGCCCATGTCTTCGAGATTTCGGAGCACGTTAAAGATCCCCAGGTGGTCAAAATTAATCCGGAGCCCTCCAGTACCGCTTGCCTCATCGCCTGTGTAGCGCCGGTGCGTTAAACCTCATAATTCAAAATAAATCAGCTTCGCACGCGCAAAGCACCGCAGCGAGCAACGCAAATACTGCCGCGCGCAGGCTGGGAGCTAGTGCCGGGGAGCGCCGGGTGTTCAGTTGTTGGCGACAGCAGCACCGCCGTTATACCGGTTTTATTTTCTGCGCGAAAGTCGACCCGGCGGAGCAATGGGAGAGGCCGCCGCTCGGGCCACTCTAAAACTTCTAGTACACTCTAGCACCGCCAAGCGACGCGTGGCGCCATCTAGGGGCACGTTTGAAGCCATGTCCGCGTCCATGTGGCCCTCAATTTAATCGCTCGGAAGCGCTTGGACTCGTAGTTTAGTAGTTCCGCTCCTACGAAGCGAACTTCCTAACGCGGGTTCAAATCCCGTTACCGCTTTGTTTTATATTTTCAAGGGTTTGCATATTTAAATGTTAACATTTGGTATCACGCATATGATCTATTTATAACATCTTTGTGTATTATAAATGGGATTTCGGGTATTTTCGTTGCCTTTTGGTCAGTTTCAGCAACTGCTTCTTGCACGTTTCTGCAGGTTTGCCCCTTTTAGGTCGGTTTCGGCTATTTCTGTTGAATATATTTACATCGTAGTGTATAGCCATAGCATGACCATCTGGGGATATTATGCTTACCCACACCGTGGGTATCGGTTTCGGCTATTTCTGTGGAATATAGTTACATCGTTTTGTATAGCCATGGCATGACCATCTGGGGATATTATGCTCTGTATACCCACACCGTGGCTTTCAACCATTGCAGCTCCATTTTGGCTGTTATTTATTTCAGTTAGGGTGGTTTTGTATCCTTTACGTACGTTTATGCTGTGATTTAACCTCCATAAGCAAGGCTCAGATGTCGGCTGGCTGTACTGACGGGAAAGACCACGTTGAGACGGCGATGATGCAGCGGCCAGAAAAGGCAATATAAAATGTAATGCAAATGTAGTCGCACTGCCGCACCGTCGGGTCTCCAATACCACCTTCAACCACCTTCGCAGAGTTTAATGGCCGATATTTTTTATACTTTCGTTTTTCTGGCTCTCTCCCGCGTCGCTTTTGATTTTCCCCGCCTTCGGTCGTGCACGGCAAGGCCTGATGCGGCGCTGCCAGCAGCAACGGCGTATACCAGCGCGGATCTGTGATAGGGGGGTATGTGCGAGCTCCTTCAAGGAATCGTCATCTTCATCGTGCGTGCTGTGCAGGTGTTACTGCATGCCCATATCTAAATAGCAGAAGGACTGTGAGTTTGGCTAATTGGTGCTTATTCATGATGGAAAAGCATCGCAAAGACGACGGACATAGAAATAAAGGCAGGCAGGACCCGCGCTGCCTAAATATTTTTCTTGCTCGGAAAAAACTATATAATATAGTTTCTGTGGGTAAACTACCTATTTCCTGGCCAATCGCCCTCAGTCGGTAGGGGCCATCTGACTGGTGCCATAACCACGAAATGCCCGTCAGCATTCTGCATAAGCGATAACTAAAACAATCCAATATTTTTTTCTCTCGCTTGTCGCCGCTCCTCGGTAGCTAGACAACTGATTTTGAGAGACCCAATTAAGCGTTTGGGTTTGACTTTATGGGTACCACTTATATTATCTATTGGACCAGCAAATATGGGGTTGGCAAAAAGGGTTATATATTTAATTGTATTCAAGCTTTCCTTTCTGCTTCAGGTCGCTTGAATTGCTGAAGGGTACTGAATATGGGTAATCTGGGTTTTATCAATAACGCAGTTTCATTCTCCGGCCGGTGTCTTCCGGAAAGAAATTAGTATTTCGAGGTGCTGACGAATTTCAACAAGTGAGATAGCCCGGGCCAATCCTTGTGGGCACGTGCCAAAAGCTTTGAGGGCATCATAATCATCATCATCATCATTACTGGGCGTAAGGTTGGTATGTCAGCGTTCGGTGGGCTTACGTGTGTGCCCACCACGTCGAATGTGCGTGTGCATCGCTTACACGCCTGTCTAATGGAGTGATTTTCTTCAGGACGTGTTGCACCGTGGCCTTCCAGACGTTCGTGCTTTGAGGTGAACCCCTGAGTGGACACAGCATGGAAGGGACTGATGCCGGGCGCCGGGGGAATAGGCGGCGCCTCCGATCCAGAGAACAGCCTGTCGGAGACAGGGCGTGCATACCCTGGACTTGACATGAAGCATGGCTTTTTGCGAGACATACGGCAGACGCAGATTCAGCGACTTCAAGCAGTAAGTAATAGAGATGGTTCAATTGTTTAGGAATCTGAAGCTACACCGAAAAGAGAAGAGAAGGTATAGCGAAGAGTTCAGCCTTCCACTAGCAGCTAAAATTAAGAGCTGCAAAAACCGTCCGATTTGACGCGTTAAGGATATTGCGTGCACTGACGCTCCGCAGCACGCGTTTTTATAGCGCATCGCGTGATGCAGTGTATGCAGTGTTTTAAGCCTTAAGAGGGGACTGTTCCCCTCCCGTGTGCCGCAAAAAGCCTGTAGATATAGTTTTCATCCACGCATGTATTTCTGGATCTACCTAATGGATAAGAGAAGTGATTGAAATTTTGTATCCTAGAGATATAAACTAAACGGCCAAGGTCGAAAGGTTTCCCGTCATTGGTAAAAATGATGATGATGAATATCGAGGTGCTGATGTTAGGGCACCCGCCCGGATAGAGGCTTCCTTAGTCCGGCATGCCTTGGACTGTGCTGGCCATCCGTGCCCTCTCCACCAATCGTCGCTGGTGTGAGGTCGGAGCTGGTCAGCAGCTCCACCCACTGCTCATACGTAGGGTTGGAGTTAGGGGTGAGTGAAGGGGATTTGCTGGCAAAACAAAAATGGCAGCATCTCCACCCTGGGATGATGGCGAGGGTGCGGACTACGGGGACTCGAAATGACATCCAAGTTGCTCCCCGAATGACATCTGATTCGCGCCCCGACCGTCATTCGATTTGAGCCGTGAGTTGCACCTTGATTATTCCTTAAATGACACTGCAACTCACGGCTAAAATCGAATTTAGCTTGATTTTCGCTTGCTGGCGGTGTTTGCACGGATGGACGCGGACGGTCATTGGGAGTTCCTAAGGTACTCCGCACAGTTACATGCGAGGGAGTAAGCCGTTTTACTTCGGGGTACTAACTCACGGTTGTTGCCCAATGGGTAAGACGACTGACTCCTAACTCTGTGGTCTACCAGACACAGCTCGAATACTGCCGGGCTGCCTGTGTGATTTTTTGACGATTTTAAATGTTATGCGCACGGACGCGGACGGACATTGTGCGGTCCTAAGGTACTCCGCACCAAAAAAACTTCAGAACCTTTCCATCCTGTGATGAGGTTAATCCAGCGAAGCTGACGCTCTATAGAATTTGCGATCTGGGGGTTTGGCAATGTTTCGGATGTGCTACGTTGAATTTCAAGGACAGCAGCGTGATCTCTACGTCACAAACTAAGGATGCACACAATCGGTGGATAGAGACAATGGCGTTTTATTAGAGAGTTTTAGCACAGCGGGTAGCGTCCGCTACGCCACTGCGGCGGGCACCGGGACTCGATTGGGCCCTTGCGGATTCGTTCCGGTAGGGTAGATTATATATAGTTCCGCGGCCGGCCCTCGCCATGCCCGCGCATTTGTTCGCTAGGGGCGAGCTCCCCGTCCTCCCCGCTCGCGCATGCGCAGTCGGTCTGGTAACCGACGCCGTAGCGTGAGCCTCCGCTAGCGCTATGCTAAACCTCCAATATAGCGCAAGCTCTAGTACACCGCACAAGGTGCCGTCGCGCGCGGGATTGCGCAATGGCAGTGGGGGAGGGAAACGCCGCACATGGCGAGGGTATACAGGACTCGGGAAAGAGGCGGTGAAGAGAAATATAAAGTGTGGTTGTAACTATATTACTCTCCCCGAAAAATGGACACGCTCTCACTGGCAACACCCAATGTGGGAAAGCCAGCTCCAAGCTTTCATGATGATGATGAATTGCTATTGGTTTCCACTTTGTAGCAGGGTGATGACGTGTCATCCTACCAAAAGGACTAATATACCCATGTTTTACACTATTCATTGAATACTAGCGCTGCTCTTAGGGCAGGCACAAAAAACTTGTTCAGGCGCAAATACTTTTTTTCCTGTTGCAGATGGTAACTGTCCTAGGCAATATTCCCCTCTCTGCTTCTCGTCCACCAGCATTCTAATCTTCTTTTCGTCGCCTCGACCGTCTTGAAGTTAACTCATTCTCTCATTCATTGCCCCAAAGTCGTCTTCACCTCTAACACACGTGCCATGCTGACAGACATTTTGCGAGGCGAATTATGAATTTGAATTTATTTATTTGAATTTGAATTATTCATTTTGTGTTGCAAGTAAGAATGTGTACAATACAAGATTTCAGAAAGAGGTCCCAGAGTCACAGACTGAGGGGGGACCTCCTGTTATTCATTACACAGACGGAAGCACACGTTATAAGCAAAATATATTCATCATCGAAACGCAAAATATAACAGCAAGATTAATTACGGTATATATGCAAGAACTTAATAAGCAAGAAACGTATTAGCAATGAATGGAAAAAAGAAACCAAACTAGTTCACCGAGATAACGAAGGGTATATATGAAAGAAAATAATAAGCAAGAAACTTAGTAGAAATGCAAGAGATGAAAAGAAAAAAAGCTAATACCAGCAAAGATAGAAAACTGGTTGTACAGACAAGTACATCGTAAACACAAAGCATGTTAGTAATGCATGAAATAATGAAACAAACTAAACATGGTACAACCAAGTCACATTATTCAAGTTGGAGATAAGAACGCCCACAGATTATTTTAAATGTTACACAAGTTACAGGATTGTTTTAATAAAGAGAAGCAGCGTATTCCAAAAGTGGTATAGCTGAATAGTTAGCTGAAAAACTTCTGTAGTTCTTGGTACTCTTGCAATAAGTATTTAGTGTTTAAAGAAAATCGAATGGAGTTACCATGAGGAAATTGGTCAGTACTAATTAAAAAGCCGTTTGGTATCAAAATGTGGAGGCCCTAGGTCCCGTTCTATATTTTAATGAATTTTTCTCATATCCGCGGAAATTTATTGTCTAATTATGTCTGTGGCTTGGCAAACATGCAATGAAGTGAACACTACGAAGTTTGTACAGTACGGTGTTGTGGAGGTAAATTGATGTATTTGCTTATTTGGCAAGATCATTTGTAACAACGGCAGGAGTGGTAGCACTTGGGTTGGAGTTCAAAATACCACCCAAGATGTTTTCACGCTCTTTTGCCTGCCTAGGGATAAATTAGGCACTGTATTATTTACGCAAGATATCTTTACCTTTTTTCTATGGTTCTATGGTATTGTTGAAGTCCTCCTTGATAGCGTCATGTGATTTTTGTATTCTCTACAAGGGGACTCTCTCCCGGTAGTTTTTTGTCATTCTAAAAATTATAAATTTTATGAATTGTGTTCGAAATATTTCAGCCATTGCAATTTTTCCAAGCAATCTTTCCCAAAGTTTCCCCTACACTTCTATCCACGCTAGTAAAGTGATCACCACATATTATTCGTTACTCGCGCTTATGCGTTGGCGTCTCCAGCACGTTCTAGTTCGTCATCGAGCTTTCAGACGACATTGTCAAAGTCTACGCTATGCTGCTTCATTTGAGCATTGCCTTCGGCACTGCAGTTTTGTTTTCAGACGTTGACGATGACTTAGCCTTCGGCACTGCAGTTTTGTTTTCAGACGTTGACGATGACTTGAATGTCCAGATGTTAATAAGGAGACTTGACTTGAATGCTAACTGGATCCTTCTCATTTTACACGGAAAGCAGGAAGATGCTGACGAGAGAAAGGCTGAAGCTGCGAGGATGGCACGCAGCGTCGGACGTGCCCGTAAAGCTGCAAGACCGTCGCTGCAGATTTACAGACCGCCCGGTGAGTTTGGGTGACGTTGTGCTGTGATTGTTACGGAAGGGTTGGGGATTTCTTAACATCTGTCCTTCTGAATGAAAGCATTCTCAATATGGAAACATTGCACTGAAGTGGCGGAGGTTGGCTTCGGGTATTAGAGATGACTCGGTGGGGGAAATCACAGACGGTTGGTTTGTAGCTGCAGCTTTACCAGTCGCTGCACAGGATCAGAAAATATTCATACTCAAATTATATTTTAGGAAACTTTTCTTTCATGGCAAAACGTAAGGTCGACATACACAAAATCTAGAAGCGATAGATGATGGTCTGCGGTGGCAATACAGAGTAAGGCACGTGTATGATGTGGCGTAAATCTACTTCGTAAAGGGAACTACAATTATTACACCGCTGTGCGCAAATGAACGGGTATTTCATAAACTGACAGTTATGAATTGGCACTTTCGTTTACAGCGCATTGACTTGTTCCAGTCTGCAGTGGCAGTGGGAAGAGTGATATGTTTAAGCGCCACTTGGGTCATGTCAGTGCTCTATTTGTAAAGGTCTAGTGAAAGCCGTGTTAAGACATTTGAGCGCAGACACTTTCTGCATTCATAGTTTTGAGAATTTTTGTGGAACTCAGGGGCTGTCTTTCTTAGAAACCACAATTTCATTCTTGCTAAATCAGTCATTTTGAGGGTTATCTCTCAAGTTAAACGTTATTTAAATAGAATTTTACCTTCCGTGGCAGTCGTAGAGACGAAATAACTGTATTGGTGGGTTCACGCTTGCTAATATAACTGGAATGTCTCAAATTAACTGGGTTTTCCACACCTTCAATACAACTGGGCAATGCATCAAACCGTACTTATGGGCTTGAAAGGTACCTACCAAATGATCTATAACCTTGGAAGAAATTTCGTACATTTGTGAATTTTTGGCTTTTTCCCACAGTACGCAAACGTCGGCATCGGTATGATATTGACTATGCCTCAGTGCTCAGCAGTCCACCGGCTTAGACACTATGGTGCGCTGGGACGGGTGGTAGGGGCGTGAAGTGTACACGTTGGTAGCCAAAATGATTACCTGATTGTACATGAGGAAAGCTTGTATACGACACGCCCCCCCCGCCTCCCCCCGCAAAATGAGAGCACGGTTTTTTTAGAGTGATCCGGTGTATGGCTCGGATCCGGGATGCTAGGGAGTCGGCATGAAATACTCCCCCCTAGAATGTGAGACTGAAAAAGGTAGCAACAATGAAAATCACCACTGGCGTCAAAGCAGAAATTCTCCTCTGAAATGTGAAAGCAGAAGCGGCAACAGAAAAGCAAACGCATTTCAAACATTTCAAACACTGCGCAATCGGTTCTCTGTAGGTAGTATTTGCACAAGGGTTAGATGACAATAACAGTTATACAAATGAGCCTCATTACATATTGCATAATTAATGAAATTATCCCAGCTTCACTTAACGTCGTCAATGCTGATATCGACAAGGAAGCTGTCTGGTGTTTGCTTATTACAAGGCTACGCTTCATAGAACTTCTCAAAGACAGCAGGTCATTTTCCTTTCACGCCGATTAATTTTTGCCGTGGTCCAGTTCTCGCGCCATTTACTGGAACGTTTTGTTACTAGTGAACTTAAAACACTGCCACAAGGGGGTGCCGTGAGCGCTTTTTGTTTCTTCATGGCATATTTTCCTGATTTGCTATAGCAAAAATCAAGCAGCCTTGTGTTTTTAACTAAAACAACGATACAAATATATCACTAATGTATTCAAGTCTCACTTCAATAATGCTTAATGTTTTATTTTTGATCAACAACATTGACAAGATTAAGCATTCTCACCAATTTGAGTAGTTTAGAAAAGCTTTGCCCATATAAACATATTGTTCAAGCATTCTTTTAACTTGCTGCATGAGGCTTGGCACTTGCTCTCCTCCACGCTAGGCTTTGCTCTCTGTGCATTGCTGCGGCAGTGTTGCCACATTGCATCTCATAAAAGCCGTGACCCATAAAAGCCTGTTAATAGGGAGTAAGGGCTCTACCAATCACCTTATCAGCTTCATTGCTCAACCCTTTTGACAGAGTTGAAAAATTGCCAATAGTATTTTCAAAGAGGTTACATGCACAGAAACAACTGCACAATAACGGAGAATGAGAGGACACAGATTGTGGCAGCTTTGTGTGGCAAGAGGTATACATTGGCCAAATGGAGAAGCGTGTCACTGAGCGGCTGACAAAACACAAGAACACTGTAGAAAAGGCTGTTGTATATGGCCACTTTTCCCCCCACTGCAAAAGTTGCGCCTGCATATCCTGCCATTTGTTGAGTGTGCAGTAATTGTAAAAGAGAAGGTCCAGCTCACAGATGGTGTCAGTGGGCTATTGAAATCAGTCGCTTTAAAGGTACAAACTGCAGCGCGCTGTTGGTTGCAATTTGGAAAAAAAGAAAAGGAAATTGATTATCATAACGACAATATGTAGCAGGCAGGGAGCAAAATGCCTTTGTGTTTGCCTTTGTTAGTTTTCCTACTGAATGTGACTGCATCCGCAGGTGTACCCTCATCGGATAAAATTGCAGTTGTAGTCAGAGCTGTGTCCTGTCATTTTCCCTTTATGTGCTCGTGTTTCTCTCCACAGTAACCTTGTTTAAGATGCATTACATATTAGCCGAACACGCCATCGCAGTAAACTGCTTCTTCAGCGGCATTTTAGTTTTGTAATAGGGTGGTTAACTTGCGGTAATAACAAGTGCTCAGTAAGTACTAGATGGCTTCTTTACACATTGGGCTCGCGTTGGCTGGCTTAGAAGGCGGGTAAGGGTCGAACACTTTTGGAATTAAACGGGGGCCATGATTTTCGAAAACAACAACTAGATGCGTCACTTTTGCTGCCTACCGTCTCAGATACAGTGGCCAAATGTTATGGCGAAACGTGCCCAGCGGCATCACTTTTTTTTCACCTTTGTGCGTGGCCATGCTAACGGAGACGGTGCTAGTTTGGCTTTCCGGTGAACGCGCTTTATGGCAGAGATCACTGGTTGAGCCAATATTAACCTGTGATTTATCTTGCAGCGTAAACCGCATTTTCAGAGTGAATAAAAAGGAACACATTTAAAAATGCCAACAGTGCAAAGTTATTCAGTTTTCCAATCGGCAATGTCGGGCAAAATGGTCCTAGAGGACCGTGATTTGGGTGAGTTGGTGAGCGTTCCCATGATTGAAAATCAGAATGGAAAAACACAGCATTAAAACGGGTAAGAAGTAGACAGTACAATGGTGTCCTGTGTACTTCTTGTCCCTTTCTGGGGTTGTTTTTTTTTCGTGCTGATTTTCAATTGTCAGGTAAATGGCGGTAATCTAGAACGAACTTGCACGGGGGATTTATCCTGTAATGCATGTATCAACGTAGCGCTTGTAGCGCTGAACGTAGTGAGCTGTAGCGAGGGTGGATGTGAAGATCAGCGTGAACTTTGAAAGATTTTTTTTTTTTTTGAGCAGAAGCTTTATCTAGCTTGGAGGTAAAGGAGGAGTAGCGAGTTTCTGCAATGAAATTGACACTGAATGCATTAGGATATCGATTTATGGAGGTACTCCCACCAGAGAACTTAAAGCACACAAGGCAATGAGCTGATTGATTGATTTAGGGTTAAAAGCGCCATAACTACACAGATTATGAGGCGCACCATAGTGGAGGGCTCTGGATTATATTTGACGACCTGGGGATCCTTTAACGTTAGTGCGCCAAAATCTCGAACAGACGGGCAGTCTGCTTTTCGCCTCCATCTGAAAAGTGGTGCATAACACAGTGTAATCACTGTTTATGACAGAGTGATGGTAACGGCAGTATATCCCAGAACCGAAAGTATGTTCAAGTCTTTCCTTCGCTTATACAAGATGCTGCTTAGGTTAATGCCCCTTGACTGATTTTTTACAGATCTTTCCTTTTATGCATAGATGCGCCACCGGGTTATGAGGCGTGCTAGGGGAGTGAAGTGGAGAAATTTACAATACGAGGTTGCTAACATACGCAAGAAAAATTCGTGTGCATAGCCGGCCGTGTTTTGTTGTTCTCTTCCATAAGAAGCAGCGACCTTCTCGTCAATGGCACAACATATTTTCCTTTTGCATTCTTAAGCATTTCGGTGTGGAGTGCACAAGAAAACCTTTCCATCCGTCCCTAACACTTAAGGCGTCGCACTTCTGTTGCATACGAACATTCTGTTAATAAAGGGCCGTAGGGACTTTATATTTTCATTAAAGACTTCTTAATTTGACTTAAAGATAATCCTTTTTCGCAATGCATTTGTGTAAAGTAGCGGGCCTACATTAAGGAACTCAATGTGTAGCACTACTGTAGGGTGTTTTGAGATGCTTACTTAGATGCTGGGGACTCGATACTTTCATGTCAGACGTATATTGCCCGTAGAAAAAGTCTTCCCAGATGCATCTGTGTATAGTTATCGGCCGAACAGAAAAAGATCGGTGTATATTGCACATTGGGTATTACGGAGGTATATTGTAAAAGGTCCGAAAGCTGTCCTGTAATAGATCACCTATATTTTCGCTTAGATAACTATTATCTTCTAAGCAATGTATTGGTGTATAATTCTAAAGCTGACTTTCAAGGGGCTTAGTGTACAGTAGAGTGCCTTACGCATTTATCTGACAAATCGGAGGCTGTGTCTGCAACATTCCTACAGTTTTCATGGTGTGTGGGGGGCAAGTTTGGGAGTGTCCACCAAAATAGAACTTCACCATCCCTTGATCAATTAGAGAAGCTCGAAAGCTAAAAGAGCATTCGTCCAATCGATTGTCAAACATTCAAATACCCAAATAGCAAACGAAGGAACCCATGCGGCAATTCTTGTGCACTAACTAAACACATCTACGACCGATCTAAATGCATAACGATACTCAGTTTAGGAGATAAAGGCATGCTATTTTGCGCCTTCTTCATGATCAATGCGTGTGTTGTCGAATCTAGAACCGTTCCTTTTCTCGATTTTCAATTAACCGCTTTCACACTGCAGGCGCCCGGTTTTGCGCATGCGCTGCATGTCACTAGATCTTATTAGTGCTTTTCAGGTGACCAACCAATCTATGAAGAAATGCGTTAGTTTTTTGAGAGGACGCCATTGGTCCCACTAAGAAGTGTTCACTGCGTTTGTTTTTGTTTTAGCAAGCAGTGAGGGCCGAGCAGCTGTTAAGATGTTGACTTTCATAAGGAGAAATACCTTTTCCATAAGAAAAATTCACAAACTTCTGTTGGTCACAGTAGAGCTGACTTCCTTGCCTTCAATAAACTTTGCACAGGGTTTTCATAAGTGTAGTAATACAAGCAGTAAAAATGGGGCCACGTTTTCTAGCTCGTGTTTTTGTTTTTACGTTTCGAGCATATATGTCTTTATTTTGTGCCCTATGCAAGAAAATCCTTAAACCAATCGCTTAGGCCTTGTGTGAACGATTTGCTTATAGTGCTTATTAGAGTTGCAGGGAATATTCAGGAACTCCAGAAGTATATTTGCCATATAGAATCGATACACAAATTGTTATCTTTTAAAATATAGGGCTTTTGTTGAACAAATTGCGTGTTTATTTTCTTCTTGCCGGATACCGGCCCCTCTCAACCTGTTCTGTTCGTCTCCCCGGACGTCTTCATCACGAACGCTACGTGGATCGCCAGGTGCAAGAGCAGCGGGTGAGCTACTGCAGTTTTGCATTTTTTAACAATTGGGGAATATACATGTGGATTGCAGAACACCTTACATAACTGCCTAAAGACTAGGTTGGTGCGGTGTGTATGTTAAAATGTCGATGCTCTTTTTTTTTAAGAATGGTGGAACTTGGCGTCAACAAGTTTTGTGCTGCAGTGAAGCCAGTGTGAAAATTAGCGGGTGAGCTAAACCGTCATAATGAATAAAATTTAATGGGAGTTAAGTTTCTAGCGATGTTCTGCAGCGGCATTCGCTTACTACCTGCAGGACTGCTGAAGTGTGTATCGAGTGTATACGAATGAGTAAAAATGTACAAAAGGAAGTCAAAACTTGAGCTGAATTACCTGCTGTGCCTCCAAAGCAGTGTCAATTCTATATTTGTACATACTATGAATAAGCTATACGGACCCCTCCACTTCATTTCAGTATCATCGCTGTCACTATGAGGGTTTTTTTTGTAATTTCTGCAACACGCGGCCTGAGAAAGCAGAATCATTCTAGGTAATCAAGGTTTGATCCCATGCCATCGTTCGGTATACATATTATAACTAATATCACTCTAGCCACTGTGTAGCCTTTTATGCCTTTGTCTGTCCTCTAAAGTACACACATCGTTTCACAGTCTCATTTTGGCCTGTATGGTGAGTGCCCTCATGCACGCGTTCATGCCCAACACATTTTTTTGTACTGGCCATAAGTATCGATTCTTGAAACAGCGTGTTACTGAATATGATAAACACCTTGAGTTGTTACATTCAGCCTGGGATGCAAGGGTTTAAGTTGTCCCTCGGTGTTTTATATAAGTATTGCCACTTTCAGAAAATTTTGGCATCCTGCCCATGCAACAAATAGGTGGTAACTGAAATATTGTTAGTAGGACCTGTTTAGTGGGAAGGCAATATCTATTTAGAAAGCTTCTTTAAAATTGAACTATAAGCAGCGAGCATGCATTGGCTGGGTCGACCGATTACCTTTTCATCTGTAGTAAGTTATTTTATTCCTTATCCAAAAAACTTCACTTAGAATCTTCAAACCAGGTTGAGCGCTTTTGAACATTCAACATTCAGATGGCACGTACAATTCGAAGGTGTGCTAATCGCTCCGAAGGCATATGCAGTAGAACCCCGTTGATATGTTCCCAGTTCATACAACTTCCCAGTTACTACGCTCTCGATTGTAAACACTAAAAATATCCCATACTACGTTTCTTCCCAGATAGCACGTTTTCCAGGATTGTATGTTTCTACCTCGCGTTTTTTTAACGCAACAACGAGGTTCTACTGTAAATGACACCCCTTCACAAGTGTTTTAAACAGCATGGTGCATACCAGTAGGTGTGGGAAGTCTAGCTCAATATTATATCACTATTAGATCTACATTCTTCACGTACCCTCCTCTGGATATAGTGTACGCAGTTCCGGCGCTTAAAGTGGATAATTCATATTTGGTCGCTATGCACAGATAGAAGTTGTGCTGAATGAGAGTGTTTTTATATACCAAGTAGTTAGAAAGGCCTGTTCTCAATTCCGCTCAATTCCTAGAGTATGTTTGTTTCTTCATTTTCCAACCGTTTTTTGTTTTCTTGCTGCAGACACATCTCGTGATAAATTGAACACGCTGGCATTGCAGCGACCATTTGTCAAATCTGCAATATTGCATACTTTGATTGATATTATGATTCTGTTGGGCTATTTATGGGTTGCTAGCAACGAATACACGGCTCAACTTCTTATTTAATTGCCTACTTTACCTTGCTTACGTTTGTAATCGCAAATAACGATCCTAGCTTAAAAGTTTGACGAAGCACTTAACCATTTTATCACGTCTTGAATATACCAGTCGTGCCGTGTCGCAAAGTGCTAAGACGTTGCATGCTTGATAACCTCCTTTTGGGTTGGCACAGCAATCATATTGCCGCGAACCATACATTGGGTTTGTTTATTTGTATTTTGCTTTTACCGCCCGGCTGTGCCGGTCTGTGTTATCTCTGCGCCAAGGAAAGCGCGTGTTCAATTTTTTCTTTCTGTGCCGCATGTGTTATCTGTTGTGATAGGGAGAGCATTCCGATCTAACGTGAACAGCCCAGAATAATCTTCTTGGGTCTACTATGTTTCCGATGCGAATCGACGTTTCGAGAAACCACGCGCGCCAAAAGATAAAAGCCTGCAGTGCGGACGCCGGGGCATTCGATTTCTGCGACGCTTCGCTGACGCAGTCACTTTGTTGACCGCTGCCTTCGCCGCCTCTGTATTCTTTTGAGTTGTTAGGGGAGCACAAGTTCGCTCCAATAAACTTGTTTCTCCTGCAAGACAACTGCGTCGTCCTTGGCTTCGTGACATCTGGTGGAGGTGCTGGGTAGTTCGGGGGCGGGGTGCGTCGACGGAGAACCCTCGCAAACCGAGCCTCCTGTAGGGGCAGCGACGGTAGACGTGGTCGGCCTCTCCGCAGTGGTAGCACAGCGGACGATTGTCGGACGTTTCGCCACACGTCGGTCTTCCTTGGGGCAAGGGGGTTGCGCCGCAGGTGGTCGGGCCGGCGAGAGGGGGACGACGGTACGGAGCCTCGTGACGATAAAGGTGCAGGTGGGCGAGGGCGATGTACAGCAGCCGCGTAGGTCATGGCTTGCGGCTCGCGAGGTGCTACTGGCGTCGTTGAAGTTCCCAGCGCTTGCTGCACTTCTTCTCTAATGACGTCGGTAAGAGAAGCGACTTGTGGTTGCGGCGTCGTCGGGAGCAGTTTCCTCCGCAGCTCCTCCCTCACTATTTCGCGGATAGCCTCGCGTATGCTATCAGCCGGAACCCGCATGTTGTCGATGTAGTTCGCACTGGCCGCGCCCAACAAAGTTCCGGTCATACTGCTTAGCACGCATTTCGAGAGCCTTCTCAATCGTGCTGGCTTCGGTCACGAATTCAGCGATGGTTTTGGGCGGGTTGCGGACAAGTCCAGCAAACAGCTCCCTCCTTCACACCGCGCATCAAGAAGCGTAACTTCTTTTCTTCCGTCATTTCGGGGTCCCGCGCGGCGAAATAATTGCTTCATCTCCTCAACGAAGATCACGACCCCTTCGTTTGGGTGTTGTGTCCGAGTTTCAAGCAAAAGCGCAGCTCGCTCTTTTCTCGCAACGGTAGTGAATGTCTTCAGGAACTCCCTTTTGAAGTGAGTCCCAGTCGGTCAAAGAACTCTCATGGTTCTCGAACCAAGTTCGAGCAGCATCTTCTAAGTAAAAGAAGACATGCCGGAAAGTTTCTTCGTCGTCCCACCTGTTGAAGATGCGACGCGCTCCAGCTTCTCCAACCATTCTTCGGGGTCTTCAGCGGGGGCTCCCCGGAACGATGGCGGTTCCCGGGGCTGCTGCAGGACGATTGGCGATGTTGTTTCTTGCACCATGGTGTTGGTTGCAGCGTTCTTTTTCTTGGGCCCTTCTGGCATCAAACCGAACTCGGGTGGTAAATCTTGCAGGCGGGGGCTGGCTCTTGTTGGACTGGCTTGGCGCTTCTCGAGGTTTTAGTGGGCATGAAGGGTGCGTACCCAGCAACCTCCACCAGATGTCACGAAGCCAAGGACGACGCAGTTGTCTTGCAGGAGAAACAAGTTTATTGGAGCGAACTTGTACTCCCCAGCACCTCCACCAGATGTCACGAAGCAATGTACGTTGACGTTGAACATAAGACTTGGGACGAAGTTCTCCCGTATGTCACGTTTGCGTACAACACGGCTATCCAGGAGACGACGCAGCTGACGCCGTTCGAGCTTGTCTACGGTAGAAGGCCGACTACGATGCTCGACGCCATGCTTCCGCACGTAGAAGACGACGACCTCAACGCCGACGTCCCACGGATATCTTCAACGTGCGGAGGAGGCCCGCCAGCTCGCTCGAGTTCGTATAACGGGCCAGCAGCTGGTGGATGCGGGCCGCTACAACCTCCGACGCCGAGACGCCGAGTACCAACCAGGGGATCGTGTGTGGGTTGGACTCCCATCCGACGACGCGGGGACTCAGTGAGAAGCTCCTGCGACGGTATTTCGGACCCTACCAGATTCTACGACGTGTTGGCCAACTTACCTACGAAGTGATCCCCGATGGTGACTCCGGCACATCACGACGACGCACGCGGCCTGAAGTCGTCACGTGGTTCGCTTAAAACCTTTCTACGCACGATGACGAACTTTTATTTTCATTTGTTCGGACTGTCGCTTATGTTAGCATCGGGTCGATGCACTCTTAGAGGGGGGGGGTAATGCCACGAACCATACATTGGGTTTGTTTATTTGTATTTTGCTTTTACCGCCCGGCTGTGCCGGTCTGTGTTATCTCTGCGCCAAGGAAAGCGCGTGTTCAATTCTTTCTTTCTGTGCCGCATGTGTTATCTGTTGTGATAGGGAGAGCATTCCGATCTAACGTGAACAGCCCAGAATAATCTTCTTGGGTCTACTATGTTCTCGATGCGAATCGACGTTTCGAGAACCACGCGCGCCAAAAGATAAAAAGCCTGCAGTGCGGACGCCGGGGCATTCGATTCTGCGACGCTCGCTGACGCAAGTCACTTTGTTGACCGCTGCTTCGCCGCCTCTGTATTCTTTTGAGTTGTTAGGGGAGCACAAGTTCGCTCCAATAAACTTGTTTCTCCTGCAAGACAACTGCGTCGTCCTTGGCTTCGTGACAATATCACGAGCCTTGTATTCTTCGCACATTGTGTTTTTGCAGTTTCCAGCGTCACCTGTGTTCTCATCACAAAGTGAATACAGTTAAACCTGGATATAACAAAAATGACCAAAATTTGCAATTTTTTATTACATCCAGGTTTTTGTTACATGCAGGCTTCGAATTAAGGATCGCGTGAATAAAGTGCAAACAAAACCAAAATGCTAGACATCAGCAACGGAATTTATTTCACTGTGAAAAACTGCCTGATATCAGCCTGCTGCTCTCCCACATGCTTAGTCACTACACGGCACTACAAAGAAGCACGGTCACTTACCCCTGTGGTCACAAAAGAAACTCATTTATCGCTTTTGCTTCTGACCGTTTTCGGTGCCTCAATGCGATTGAAGGAACAAAAGTATGCTGAAAGAGGCCTATTCGCGAACTTGATGCTCTTTTCAGCACTCAAACCTGGTGAGAGAGTGCCAGCTGGGATACTGTACCGGACAGTGACATTCTTCTTTCTCGCTGGTGGAGACGGCATTTAGAATTTCGAACTTGCGGTGAAAAGACAAAACTTTTCGTTTTTTGGCAGCAGAAATCGCCACCTACGAACCGACACCGCTGATAGCACGCGTGATCTCACGCCAACAGGCCGACCTATAACCTAACCGACAACACACTCACATGTGGAAATGCGCGGTGGTTTGCGGTGTGGGCAAAATTCGGTAAATTAGTGGATTTTTCCAGTCTATGTTTTAGAAGTAAAAAAAAACTGTGGCTCATCGGCGCAGTGAATTCGTTACATACAGGCTAAGCGTCGCAACGCCTTCGTTACGTAAAGGTCGCAAAAACATGGGTTTCAATTGGACTGGCAATGGGGAAGTCAAAAACTTCTTTAAATCCAGGAACTCGTTAAATAGAGGTTCGTCACGTTCAGGTTTCACTGTAAGGCATTTAAGTGAACTGTCCGACAGCAGCCATATTCTCAAGCCCAATGCCACTGTCTACTGCAGAAGCGGCTGAACGAGCAGCCAAGAATGAAGAAACCAGCAATGCAGCCGCCCCTGGCCCGAGTTCATCAACGGTTCAATCGGTGTCAGCGATGAGGCCGCCTGACCAACGCGGTGGGTCTGCCATGCCTCGCAATAGAAGTCGGGCCATGCCGACAGGGGTGAGTCATTTTCAGTTATAATACATTCCTCCATCCTGGAGTCTGCAGTGTTTAAGGGGGGACGTGACTCTTAAAACAGTTTCTTTTATTTTAAGTAAACTTTGTGAAACTTGGCAGCCCTGCTGCTTTTTTCCCATCGATTTCAAATATGCCGTTATGTTTTGAGTCAGTGAGTTTGTTCCCAAGATAATTAGAGATAATTAGTCGTTTTTGGAGGAACCATAGATAAAACATTGTTAGTCAAATACATACTATGAACCCTGGTGAATGTAATAATAATCGCTTGGAACTAAACTTTGGCGGCACCAATTGCAAGGAACCATTTCGAATGCCTATTTCAAACACCAAAGTTTAATGAGCTGTAAAATAATTCCAAGTGGTGCATCAAAAAACCGAATCTCTTATTGCATTCACCAAGGTTCATAGTATTGGAAAAGATAAAGATTACAGTTTTATGATTAACACTGTTTTGTCTATTGTTCCTCCAAAAATGACTGATTATCTCTAATTGTCTTGGGAACTGATTAACTCACTCAAAAAAGAAAGGCATACTTGAAATCGGTGGGAAAAACGGAGCAAGTCTGCGAAATTTCACCGAATTCACTTAAAACTGAAAAGAAATTGTTTTTATTGAAGAGCCATGTCCCCCCTTTAGCAATGCACCCATTGATTATGATTAAAATTCTTCCCTATCTTCAAAGGGTTCCTGAGGCAGTTGTCAGTACTCTTACAAATCTTTTTATCTGTTCTTCCGTTGCAGTATTTTGTGCGTCTCATCTGAAAAAATCGCCCTGTTGTAAGAATAGGGTAATGAGCAGGTCACCGGCGCAGCAAAATATGTTCTGCACTGCTGAAAGATCCTACACTTCTTGGCATTTACTTTAACACCGTGTTCACTTCGGCACCTTAGTACCTCCTCCAGTCTGTTGTAACAGTGGTGGTAGTCTATGCTGGCTATGACAATGTCATCCAAGTAGCAGGGCAGTGCCAGGCATAGCTTGTAGGATTTGGCCGATTACCGCTTGGAAAATTGATTTATGTTAGGCTCTAACGCGCCGACGCAATGCAGGCGATAAAGCGTGTCACAGTGGAGGGCTCAGTATTAATTTTGACCAGCTGGGAATCTTTAACGTGCGCCAAAACAGCGTACACATGGGCGTTTTTGCTTTTCGCCGGCATCAAAAGAGTGACCGCCACGTGCTTCAAAAATTGCTGGAGCACACGCTAAGCTACAAGGCAAGCGCAGAACCTAAAAAAGCCCACATGAGTGTTTATGGTGAGCGATTCTTGTACTTGCTCATCCAGTTCCAGGTGAAGGTACGTTTTCAACAGATCAATGACAGAAAATTCAATTCCGCCTTCTAGTGTGACACAAATATCTTCAGGCAGCTGTAAGGATTGACTTCAATTGCCGGATTTACTGTGGCTCTGTTCCGTTTTTCTTTGGAACAGTCGCAAGAAGCATTGCCCACTTGCTGTGGCTTACCCGATACGCAACTGCCAGGTTTTCGAGATTACCGAAATCTTGCTCGGCTCGCCTGCGCAAGGCTTATGTCACTGATCGTGCTTTGCAGAACAATGGGCATGGGTTCTCTTTCAGTTCAATGCCTGCTTTGAAACCCTTGATAACACCAAAACCAAAACGAAACCCCTTATGGTACTTTGCATTGCCCTTTCCAGTGCCTGCTTAGAAAAAACCTCATGCCAGTTGAGTTTTATCATTGACAGCGAATTTCAGCCAAATAATTGGGAATTTTCGCCCCTTCCATCCCTTTAGCAATCACCAGATCATTTTGAAATACTCTCCTTGCTACTCCACTTTTACGTCGGTTACTTCCGCAATAGCAACAGGCGGATAATTGTATGTCATTAATTTCACGTCCTCTTGCTTGAAACCGGCATTAGGAAAGTGTCTCACCCACTCAACTTCCGAAATAATCGGCACGGCCACACCCGTGTCAATTTTCATAAAACACAACCTTCCCATTTATCGCAATGTTTACCCTTAGTACGGGCATGCCGGAACCGTTCACATGACACAAAGTAGACAAAACTATCCTCATGCGGCTCTACACTACCCACAAGTTTTGTTTTGCACATTTTCGTAGTGTTACCCTATTTTGTTGTCATTTAAAAGTCACTAGTCCAAAAGGGCAGCTCACAGGAGCGCGGTGTCCCCAACACCGGGAACAGTTTGTTTTAGTCACTTGAGATGCCTTCTTAGCAGGGCTCATTTTTCTTCATCCCACTCGGTATTCCTTTTTGCAGAGATTTCTGTGACCCTCACTGCCAGTACACTTCCGTACTGTCAGAAGATGCTCCTGACTTGTTTGGTTGCAGCATATCTTTCGTGTCCTGGCTCGCTGCTTTCGTGGCGATGGCGAACTTGCACGCTTGCCACAACGGGATTTCACGTCCGGAAGCGCCAGTAACGTGCAGCGTACGGCTTTGGTGCGCAATCTCGCCACCAGCCTATGCCACTGAGCGTCGTTCAGGAAACTGCCGAATTCGCATGTTAAGCCAGCTTCCTCAATTCCACTATGAAGTCTGCAACGCTTTCATGTTGCGCTTGTTGGTTAAACAGGTAGCATTTGGCGACAAGGGAACATTTTGGAGTCTAATATTTCTTCAGAACACCCACCACTTCAAAGTACAATGCCTTGGCGTGGGCAGCATAAGATCTGGTGCGTGACATAGGCATTTTCCCAGTTTCATCTCTTCGTAATGTCATTGGCGGCAGCGAACGACTAAAAGGTTTCGGAGGATTTTCTATGACCATGACCTTTACGGCCATAGGGTGCAAAGCCATGTTTGTCAATATCGTCCCTAATATGTTATGCGCTGCTGAAAGAGCCTACAATTCTGGGCATTTACTTTAAAGCCGTGTTCACGTAGGCATGTGGCCGGAGTTACAGCTGGGCAGCGGCAATTTCACCGTGTACTTGCAACGCTTTGAATTGTGCTCTGCCAGCCGACCACTGCGCTGGTAACACCATCGCAACACGACAAAAAATAACTTGGTGCAATTCCCCAATTTTATCCTGAGTCCTCAAGTGCACAAATTATCCTGCTACTGGCTTTCAAGTAAGTTTACAAATTTAACAAACAACTTCAGTTACGCAGATCCGTTGTTCTAATATTCACCCCCGGCTTTCTGCTTGCAAGGGCGACCATTCAGAGACCTGGTAAAACATCGCAAAATTGATATGTCATATAGAGGAAAAAGTGAACTGGGATATCAGTATTGTGAAAATACCTTTCGGAAATATATATCGTTTTTGTGTAGTTTATTGTCGGATCTGGCAGCCAATACATTCAACGCTGATAGACTCCACGTGTATATAACCTGTGTTTTGATCCTCCGCATTTCCGTCCTTTCTATCGCCCTTTGCATTTCTCCATACCTCACCCGATCTTACCTTTCCCTCCCTTGATCTCCTCTCTCCAATAATCCTGTAATTGTCATCACATTAAATACGTAAATAATTTTCTGGACGTTAAATCCAGCATGCTCGCAGCTTTGATGTAAAGTGTGTTTTCGTAAACTGTGCAGTGACATCGTTTTGAGTACGTTCGCACAGTATGCGTAAGCTAAGTGTCACCACTGGATTCCCTACCAATATTAGCATCCAACAGCACATTTGCAAGACCTATTTTCCACTGTACTGCCACGTGTTTTTCGTTTGCCCACAAATCGATAAAGCTTTCGCACTTGTTTATTTGAAGCTTTCTTCACACTGGCGGTCAGATAAGGCAACTGATGGGCTCTTTCTTGGAAGATTACGCCTCCCTTATATTGAACAGAATGCAACGAAAACTAGCTGTCTCAGTGATAGGCCATAGTTTGTACATACATGTACCATGCATGGGTTACATGTTTTGGGTGAGCTGGCTGGGCTTTTATGTGTGGCTGTGTGTGCATTTCTGTGTATGAGCACCTTTAACTATTCCCCAACAAGAATTTACTGGACCCATTCACTCATAAACTTCACAGTTGCCGGTTCATTTCTGTGGAGTTCATTTCATTTCATTCTGTACAGTTCATTAGTGTTCATTTCATTTCACCTGCTCATTTCAGTAGAGTTCTCGACTATTGTATATTTGTGGAGACAATTCGATAATTAGTTTCATGCTTGTGCTTTTCGTCTTCACTGTGGTGCAGACACTATTTGGCTGGAACGATCTTTTTCCATAAAGTAGTAGTTGATCATTCCGTCTGATAGAAACATTTCTGACTTCTGTGTGCCAGCTTTTTGGCAAGTCATTAAGCAGTAACAATTTTTCTAGTCAAGTACCGCTTATAAAACAAGCGCAGCTGGAACGAGTGTTACTCAGCTGAGAGTGTTGTCAACCTGAACACCCCTGCCCCTATTGCAGTGGACACAGCAGGAAATGGAAGGTTGCTAGTGAGTTGCATTGGCTGCTAAGTTTTGTTCTGTGACTTCATTTTGTGTTCATAGGGAATGCCTGTATTGGCTACGAGAGAACACGACAAGCAATGGAAGGTTGCTAGCCAACTGCATTGGCTCCTATGTATTTTTGTGACTTCGTCTTGTGTTTATAGGGACAGCCTGTATTGGCTACAAGAGAAGAGTGGTCCTCCGGGGCCTCGAGGAACGTCACCGGCGCTAGCCGCCGCGAGCTGCATCAACCAGCAATGTCCAGACTTGAGGAGGAAGCAAAGAGCTTGTTCCTGCCGATGAAAAGCTGCTGGTACACTGATGACGACGACTTGCTGCCACCTGTCACCGAGCCGGCTACATCCAAGGGAGCAAAAGAACTCCTTCGAATGGTGCTGGCAGGTGAGACGCATCTGCTGAACAAACCCTGTGCTGCGGCCACTCTTGCTTCATCAGCGCCTCAGAAATATAAAAAAAAACAAATGATGTTGACCACAGTATGGGACGTGGTTCGCCCCAAAATTGGAGAAACAAAATAAATGAAAGGAGAAGAAAAGTGTTCCCATCATAGGCCTAAACATTTGGAACAGTGAAAAATAATAAGAACTTGCTGCGTAATTTTGTACCCCTGCAACACGGGTACTTTCAATCGCGATTGAGTCGATCCGGATCAAGCTCAATCCGGATCAAGCGCTGCTACACGGCAGTTTCAATCGCTATCGAGCTCGATCCCGCTCGAACTCGATCCTGTTTTCTCAAGTGCAATTGAAGCTTCCAAGCGCGATCGAACGAAAGCGGTGATACTCTCGTCCCCGCTCAGTAATGGCACAGAAGCTGACAACTTCAACTAACGCCACAAATTGTGTCAAATAACTTGATCCAAATAAGCGTACGGTAACGTTTACACAGTTACGTATACCTACGGCCGCGCGAAGTTACCAGACGACGGCCGCAAGTACATTGTTAGCGCCATCTGGCTACACGAGTGCAACCGGTGCTACTTCTCGATCGTGATTGAAAAGGGCCATGTAGCAGCGGCAGTGCGTCGAGCGCGCTCGAAAACTCGATCGCGATTCACTTCAACCGCGATTGAAAGTGCCCGTGTGACAGGGGTAATAAAGCATCAAACCTTCATTGGAAAGCTTGAGGGAGTCCCATTAAGCATGCGTTCACTCTTATCTCAGTGCTTGCTCTAGGTTCATCAACTTTGGAAGTTTTTCATAGCATTATATTCACATTTTGGTTTTAGAGGCTTTTTTTTAGAAAGGACAAGCAGCAAAACTTTGAATGGGAAAACGAGAGTTTATTAAGCCTGTTTAAGCTGGAGTCATGAAAATTATCTTATATACGTGTAAATGAAAGAAAGAGCTTCCCTCTCAAGAAGGATTTATGTAGGTAAATGTGTAGGAGCACATAGCTATAAATTTCATTATTTGTGGTACATTCTGTATAGGAGTAAAAGGAACGACCCTGGATTTCTAAAAAATACCGATTTATTGCATTGTTCGCTCAGAAAACCTGCGAATGTGGGACAGTTACAGTACATAATGTGGCTTATCTAAAAATGGTTGAACGGCTTGATGAAGACCACATCATCACGATGCGAAAACAGAAGCACAGGTGTGGACGAAAGGCTCTCCCAGTGAACCTCCCCTTGCCGTTGAGCCGCACGACGTCGCAGCAGTGCTGGGAAAGTCTGTTGTTGCTTGCAGAAAAAAACGCCAGTGCATGGTTTAAGGCAATTAGTCATACAAACCTTAAGAGCAGAAAATGCCAACCCAGCTAGTTGCGACTGATTGCAAAGAGTATATTTTGCGTGCGTTTTAGGGGGCGTTTCTTGTTTACAAAAAGGCATAATTTCCTGTATCCGAGTTCACTGAAGCAATTTTCCCTTTGCATTGTCGAACCTCGATCGAAAATTTATTTGTGCTACTTAAATTGAAGGTTAATTGAGTATCAGCTTAGTGGCATTGATGGTGTAAAGTTTCAGCTATTTGAACACCCCTGTATGATTACTCCAACAGATCCTAGTGAATGAGATGTGAAACGGTGAAATAGTAACTTAAAAGGACCCTGTAACAGTGGTGATAGAGGCTTTAACTTTTTCTGTTATGACTAAAAGCACTGCCAAAGCTATAACTTTGCCAGAAGAAATAGGCAGTGCCTGATTCGCTCGTCACAGTTGATGCGTCTTCCAGTTTCTGCGTTGTTTTTTTTTAGTATTTTCATTAAAGTGGCTATCACTCATATATTGCTGTAACAAACTCGGAGCTGCCCAATAGCTGCAGTAGAGCTTGAGTGACGTGACAGAATCATGGAAATAGTGCCCAGACCAGGAAAGAGAAATCTTTTCAGTGAGTTGCTGAGTTATCTGCTGGGTGTAGTGCAATGACCCAGCAAACCATAAAACATCTTGTGGATGTCCATTCAATGTAACTTCCCTGATATCTAATGTGCAGAGGATATCCGTGAACACCCACGTTATGTCCACAGGATATTCAGGTGATGTCCCTATTGCCTCGGAATAGACATCCACAAATACTTTCGTCTGGATATCCACAGGATGTCCTGAAAATTCATGGAAACTTTCTGTGGACATTTCACAGATATCCGGACGACATCATGTAATGTCCATTTGATGCCATGTTGAGGCATTCTCAGGACCTTATACTATTATTATATAACTATTTATATATTATTATTAGTGACATGAAACCATCCCCATTTTTTTATTGCAAAGAAAAATGGTATTTATTTCAAAATCATTTCAATATGCACCAGATGAACCTTGCTGGAAGTCCAAGGCCTAGAAAACATTTAAAAAAGCACCAGTTAAACGCTTGTTAAATGGCTATTATTGAAACAGCTGCTTACACCATCTGCCTTTTGAAAGAGTGACAGGTTAAAAGAAAATTGCAATCAACCGGGCGGGTCAAATACTTTACATACAACTTCACCATCAACAGGCGTGCATATATGAATCGTTTTCTTAACTGTGCAGCTAAAATGAGGCATGAGAAAAACACAGCAAAGATTTCAGCAAATAATGTGATTCAACTTGAAGCCGTGAAAACTTAAGCAGAGAATAAATTTTAAATGTAATAAACCCACAAAAGAAGAAACAGGCCGGAAAAGCAAAGGCAAATTTAAGTCTCTAAAAAATGCAAAAAAAAGGCACGTGCTTGGATTCATGTTAACGTGTTCTGTAAATTTGCTTCTGAGAAGTTGGGGCCACCAGTTGAAATCTTGCGTTTGATCCAGAAAGCTTGTTTCTTCAGCAGAAAGAGCGGCAGCAAACTTCGCAGCAGCGGCAGCAGAATATACATTTGAATAAAAGGAAAAGGAACGAAATGCTAGGTACCCTTCTTGGAATGGCAGAATCTGGAGAAAACGCTAGTAGTCCTGCAAGAAATGTCGTATATCTTGGTTAGCTTCAGCTTACTGCTGACATTATGATAGTTTCTTACCTGCTACTTGAGACGTTATCAAGGGGCTGGGATGAAGTTTTTGTGATGTATTCACTGGCAGTCGATCTCAGAAGGAAAACTGGAAGAAAATACCAAGCAGTAATTTGGAGCCGCGAGTAGCATCACAATGGCAAAGAAGAAATACCTTGAACAGAGATTGATGGTAATTATTGAAGTAGAAGTATACGGCCGGGTCCTTGAAGTGAAGCCGATCGGTGATCTGAGAACCGTGTGGTGCAGCCGAAGACAGGAACCGAACACCATCCGAACACCAACCGTCGATTTCCCGTCTCTCGAGACGCGAATTCCTTCGAGCAGCTCAGTATGAGACAATTGTGGTCACAACAGCCGAGCAAAGAGCGAGGTGAGCGACTGAAAAGCGCGGGAACTGCGGGAACCACGGGAACCCAGCTCCCCGTCGGAGAGGGCGAGAATGTTTTCCTCCGGTCCTCCTCCGCCGCCGCCGCCGCTGCTTTTGTCAGACGATACGCCAAGCAAGTACGGAGAGGCTGGGAGGGAGTATGCGGCGCGCTCGGGGGGATGGGGGGCGAATGCACGGCACTTGCTTCGCGCTCTCTCCGAGACCCCGGCATACAAACCCACCCCCCCCCCCCCCTCCTCGCCCTTTTCATAGCAAGTGGGAAAAAACGCGGCCGAGCTTTCTCGCGCAAAACCCTGCCGCAGCCCAAAACGAAGAATCCTAACGCCCTGCGCGCGCCTCCCCCCGATCACAGCTTTTGAAGCTCCTTTCATGGCGGCCGAGCTCGTGTGGGCCATTCAAAATGCAAAAAGGAAAAGTGCGCCCGGGGCTGACGGCATCACATACCAGGCTATCGGAAACGTAGCCGAGAGGCAGCGCTCGCGCCACCTTGACTTTGCAACTTCTACTGGTCTTTCGGCACCCTGCCTGCTCAATTTGGCCTCCAACTTGTTTCTCCCATCCTAAAAAAGAACAAATCTCCCAAACTTTTCTCCTCTTCGTCCTATTTCACTCACGAGCGCTGCCTCCGAAATTCTCGAATCCATTGCGCTCGCACGCCTCGAATTACCATGGAGGAAAGAAAAAGTTTTTCTTTCCTCCATTTTTCTTCCTTCATGCGAATTACCAGTATGCGCGAATCTGCAACTTGAACCCTGAGCAACAGACAGGTTTTTGCCGCCAGCACAGTGCCATCCCAGGTGAAAATATGTGTTTTTTTTTCTAGCTGGATTATTGAACCAGAAATTTTCTCCTACTAGAAATATTCTAGCAAGAAATAGCAGAATTTCTAACTAGAAATTCAGTTTCTAGTTTATTTCTAGCTGGATTGAGATTTACTTCCAGCTAGCATATGTCAGTTAAGCGAAGAAAAAAAACCCGCAAGCTGGAAATAATCTTCTCTAGCTAAACTAAGAATTTTTCTAGGTAGAAGCTGTCGATTTCAGCTAGAATCTAATAACCGAGTCAGAAATGAAGCCGGAAGATATGATTTCTTGCTAGAAATGCGCTTTCCATTTTCACGGGGGATCGGATGGATTCAATTGCTGACCTTGTCTCTGCACTAGAAAACGCGAAGGCTACCAAAAACCGCGGCCTTTGTCGTCCTTCTGGACATTCGCAAAGCCTTCGACTGCTCACCCCACGAGGCTATTCACGATGCAGTAAAACGCTGCAAAATTACTCGGCCGTCACCCTCATCTCCTCCCCCGACGTTACAAGACTGGACGAGACACGCCACTCCGCGCAAGAACTAAACAAGCAACACCAGACGGTGGGTTGCATCATGCAATGCACCTGCTCGCATCCAAAGCATCAAATTTGGGTGACAAGAGTCCTGCCTACTCAGTGGGCTCCATACTGGTTCCGCACTGCAGGCTGCGTACGAGTGCTCGTAGAAAATTAGAAATGAGAAAATCAACAGTCCCGCTTGTTCTTCATCCACATAAATCAAGCAGCCTAAAATAAAGAATTCAATTCCCGAATCAAACAGAAAGGCAACCAGATTTCGCTCAAATTCCAAATCAAATAACTACCCGCTCTTCATTTAAAATATCAGTTAGAAACAGGCCAGAAAATATTTCGAAGCTTAAGGAAAGACGGGGATGAGGGGTGATTTGAACTAAGACACACTTTGTGTGGCTGGGCCCCATATGTACACTGCGCTATGAGTGCGAATTCTCAGTGTGAGAAAAAATGTAAATTAGTGGACATCCTAGCAATAATCGCATAATGATGTTATAATAACTCACCGCAGTGATATCGCATGATGTCCGCAAGCAGATGATCTTGGGTGAAACATTGTATGGGACATCACATGAATGTCCCCCAAAATGACATTGGATATTGTGACATTTGTGGATATCCTATGGACTTTCGTGGTTTGCTGGGGACATTTACCTCGGGCACTTTGTGATACCCTATACAAAGTACTGGATGCTCTAGTTGACTGTGTTGTGAAAAAGCATTTCGAATTTTTAAAAAAGATAAGAAATATGTCGCACATTTTCTTGATAATGCACGTAACCGGGGTGTTCTGACGTTTTATAAAATATAAGGCGAATATTTAAACAAAACAATCACTTGTGCAACTAAGCAATGAATAGAAAATGGTTAGAGTAACAATGATGGAAGAAATCAGAAGTAAACTCACGTGAAATACGAGTTCACTTTGTGGAGTGACTGTGTAATGTTTGGGTGCTTTAAAACGCCTGTTTTCAATAAACCTTAAAATTTTTCGAGTGGGGAATATCAAAGTGCACATAAGAATTCTGTTCACGGGGCTCACCATAACACATACACTTCTACGTATGTTTGTCTTGGAGGCCCTGGGACATGCAGCCTTTTACAGGGCATTTTATGATATCAAGGGCCTTTTCGCAATGAACGGCTTAGTGCCAGTCATGTCACGTGTTGCACGACACACCAATCATGACATCCGTCACAGACAGATTTCTGGAAGGAGCCACCAAGAGATGCTCGGGCATTAAAACTTCCAAGATTTACTTCGACGATTGAACACACTGTTTACATATTAATAGTTTCAAATCAGGGCAGTTGTGTGATTTTTTGTGGCATGTTACCTAATCTATCATCCACATTTTGTATGACTTGATATGTTATTTCTTAAAATCACGGCGTTCTTCAAATGCTCGGTCTCCAAATTGATGAAATATTTTCCACAAATGGCTGTTCGCCACGTTGAGAAGCGTGTGTCCATTACCTTAAAGGAGCCATGCAGACAAAATACAAGTTTGGTTTATTCAAACGATTTCGTGTTTTATGCCCCCAGCGCTTGTCCGGCAGCAAATGATGCCGTATTTACTGAGGAATTGATCAATTAAGGTTAAAACTTTGATTCTCCCGCCAAATCACCTGTTTTCGTGATGTCTGCCATGAAGTCAAGAAAACGGGTATTCAAACGAACTTCCAGTGTGTCATTAAGCTCTGCAGCTTTGCTTACCATCAGTCCTGCTAGATGGCGCTACCATAGTCAGCCGCGCAGCGTTGTCCCCCGTTGCTTCGGTTTTGACTGTATTTGCACCTGGCTTGTTTTTGTTACGGTAGACAGTAAGCGTTTCTTGAAACATGGGGTACGCTCAACAAACAGGGTCACGTAAGACGTCGCTTACGCCAATCAGCCAGTGTCTCATCAGACAACTACAAAGCGGCGGGCTGCTGTGCAGCTGAAAATAGCGTAGTGTGCCCAGTGCCAACAGCAGTGCGGATTGGTGCTTTTATTTTCGTAACTCTCATTGTTTACCCCACCATTTTTGTTGCTTTAAAATGAAGGTGCATAACCTTTAGTGCAAATTGCTCCTTGAGCAAGCTTGTAAGCACTGCTTAATTTGTGTTTGCTTTTGCCGGCCTAAGCTAATCACACAGCTGGGCATATGATATCATAGGTTCTGTTGCGGGAAATGAGCTAGTGGGTCGCATGGCCATTTCCTTTCTCCTAATTGTATAGCTTATTGGAGCAAAGTGTGCGTTACAAGTGGTGTTGGTATGATTCTAACGAGGCAATCTGTCGAATGAACCAAACTTGTGTTTTTTCTGCATGGCCCGTTTAAGTGCATGTTGTATGTACTCAGCAAATGTCTGCACAAATCACGGATGCTTTGGCTGGACAATGTAAACACGAACACTTTGTTTTAGGAGGAAAGAGAGTGATCATGAATTGGCATGACTCGGGTGTACCTTGTCGAAATTAGCACGCTCTTCGAAATAGCCTGGGGCAATCACAAAAGATACTGTACTTTCATTTCCGTTACAATTTGTTTTACATTGTAGGAGCCACGTTTTATGCTTATCAGAAGATGTGGGGAAACTGCCCGTACATATTGCACAATGTACACTAGTTGCGGCTTCTGTTCACTCAGTGTTATGCATTCGATGCCTACAGCTTGCTTTCTACCTGGAATTAGCATGAAAGGGCACGAAAAAAAATGAAGCCCCTATTTTTTGAAACTTTTAAAGGGGTGCTGACAGAATTTTGATGGCGAGGTAACTTCGGAAATAGATTGGTGGGAACACACATACATCATCTGCAAAATATCCCTGGCAAATAAAGCCTAGAACATATTTAAAATCAATTGCAAAGTGTGCGAGATGCAACCGAGCAGCCAGTGGAGGACCTCGCGCAATCGACATTCCCTGGATGGGGAGTAAATAAACAACATATAAACACGTCACTAGTTTGTGCTGGCCGCTTCCGCTTGCCGCTTTGATCGGAGGTCAGAACGTCTCTTGAGTAACGAGCGATCCTCTCGTTGGCACAGCGAAGGCGCCGGGATTTCGTTGGCTCATCGGGCGGCTGGCCGCGACTTAAGTTCGGCAGCGATTCCAGGCACTTAATTTTTATGACTTTTTTATTACACTGGACGCGAAAACGCGCCGGAGACCCGAAAAGCACACTGAGCAAGTCGCCACGACCGCGAAGTAGCTCAGGCTGGCAGAGGTAGCTCGAGCGATAGGTTGTTACCACTGCAACAAGTGGGACTCAAGCCCCAGACCAGGCAGAAAATACGAGAAAGGAGTTAATTATATATGATGGCGGATTACATTAAAAACCATCATCTCCACCGCTTATGAGAGCGGCAATCGAATATCCGTCGCAGTGTCAAGCCTAAGACATCTGTAGGCAGACCCGTAGGCAGACTGGCTGGCTGCTCCCAGCGCGCGTCTCCCCACCCACTGTTTCGAGCGTCGCGCGCCGTCCTCTAGCCATGGCAGTGATTTGCACTTGCGGCGCCTGCATCACATTCACAGTCGCTTTTTATTTTAGCGGCTGATGAGATCGGTACGTAGGGGCATTCGTACAAAACTGCTGCCGATGCGGTATCGACAGTGCTACGTATGGCAGTCCTGGTCTGTGATATCCGTCCGACAATCACACGGGCAGCTTTGTTTATACCAAATCAAGCCTTTCACGGCAACCGCTGAAACTCAAACTGCAACTGACCGCATTGAAAAAATTCACCCCACCTCCCCGAAGGGAATCGTGAGGAAATGCGAATGCATTTCTTTTGCGCGAGAGTGCGCGGAATTTATAAATTATGAGGAAACGGTGATTTGTAGCGTAACCATTTATTTAACACCTGTTTGTGTTGTCGTTGTACTTGACGGCTACGATCACTGCCTTGTGGTCGGTAAAGTGCACAGTCAAAGGGTCTTTGAGAAGCATGCGGGCGTGGGAGAGTGGGGCGAGCGTCGAGAGGAGAAGCACCGAAGCACCGCGCCTACCCTCGCCTACACTCTCCCACACACGCGGGAGCTCCGGCGAGCTCCCGCGATGCGAGCGCCCTCACACGCCCGAGCGCGCTCCTCCTCTCCACTCACTCGCCGCTGATCCGCCCGCACCACTTGCTCCGCTTGCTAGGGGAGAGGAGGAGCGCGCGCGCTCACAGCTGTTGCTATGGGAGAGGGGGTGAGAGCGGAGAGATAACACCTGCAAGCGCGTGGACGCCGCACGGCGCCTGACATGGCTCGACTAAGAAATGCATTCGCATTTAAAACGTCTCTAATTAAACAACCGTTCCACACTGAAGTAAATGAGGTTTCCACGTGTGATAAGTAAGTCATTAGCTACTTATCACCATAAAAAAGAAAACTAGATGCAAAATTTTCGTGTCAGTGCCCCTTTAATGTTGACGTCGTTTTGTATTGTATGCAGATGCTGCCTCCATGAGCAAGCAGGAACTTGTTGCACTCACGGATGCCATTGTGGAAGAATGTTTGGGTGGCTTGGAAACAGCAAAGACGACAGCCCAGCTTTGTCTTCGTATAATAGAGGTACGAAACCATTTGATCCATGGGAAAACCCACTGTCTCTCGAAGCCCCTTACCAATGAATGTGGTAGGATTGAGAAGCGGTGTCGAAATAAGCGATATTGTCGTATGTTTTTAATGTGAAAAATTCACAAGGGTTGCTTACTGTGATACATACTTCTGTGAGTTTCTTAACGTGATACTTTCTTATAATTTTTAGCTCGATCGTCTGATTTTACAGCAGAATTATTACCAGGAAGCGAAGCTGAGTTTACTAATGTAAAGTGTGCAGTGATGGGAGATACGGTGATGGAAGCCTTCTCATTAGCTTGCCTTGAGGAGCGTCTACTTGAACTCAGAAAACATGGCTGGGATACAATTCTTAATATACCCACTTTATTTGGAATTATACCAGGTTATATGATTCCGCTGGTGTTATGATCGTTTAGAGTTGATATGATTAATTCGCTTCAGTACATACCAAATAGCAGCTTGATGAGTATGAGACGTTGTGGCTTTTGCGATCATGCAAGTAGCAGCACGGGTTTTGTCAAAATAGTCTCAAAGTTTAAACTAAACACACTGAACATTGCATATGTGTACTGGTGAACATAAAACTATTACCTGTGCCACAAAATAAAAATAAACTAGCACTGCGAATAGCCATAGTTTGCAAAAGCTAATTTTGCAAAATTTTAGAGTTTAAATTTGAGTCTCATTTTATCATAAAACACCCTGAACAGCTTGGTCGACGCAACACCACTGAAACAGAAATCCAGGGCAAGTGAAGTCGAATCATCGATTGAGGTTTTTTATCAATATGACCAGTGAAAAAGGTCGCTAGTATTTTTGTCTAAGCTTCCACTTTGGTCTCATCCTTTAAGCATTCTCAATGAAAGTTAATACAATTTTATTTTGGTTGTTTAGCGATTTATTTCGGCCTTTCACTTTCCCTTGGTGCAGAATGGTGGGGGGAATGTTTTCCTGGATACTATGGTGACCAGCCTGCGGAAAATCTTTCGGGAACGCGAAAGAATTGTGACCCATCTGGAGGGTCCAACTGGTGTCCCTAGGCGATGGATCACGTTCCTTGAGTTCATCACGCAGCTCTTCATGCAACTGAGTGACATTGACGGCAATTTTGTCACGGCTGTCACTGCCGACTACAGATCGCAGATCGCCGGCGTTATCGTCTGCTCGTGCTTGTTCTGCTTAAGACCTCCGACTCTAGGACATCCTGCCGAGGTGAGGCACCAAGCTGTTTCAGCAATGTGGTTTCAATACGAGGCATTCTAAAGACGATGGTCTTTTTAGGCCTACTTAAACCCAGAAATTTTGGTCTTTCGGTCGGTCTGTCTGTCTGTCTGTCTGTGACTCGATTCAGCCACCCGGCCAAAGGGAAACAAAGTGCACAATGGTCTTATATACCCAGAGGTCGGCGGACTCACTCATGAGTCCACTCACTCAGACTCATTTGGACTCAAACTCACACATGAGTTTGAGTTTGAGTGAACGCGAGGCTAGTGTGACATGGTGACTTTGCGCTTGAGTGAGTTTGAGCCCGACTGAGTTTGAGTATGCCTGAGCGCGAGTGAGTTCCGAGTCCATTTTGAGTTTAAGAACATTTTGAATTTGAGTACATTTTGAGTTGAGGTACATTTGGAGTTTGAGTACATTTTGAGTTAAGATACAATTTGGGTTTTGTGTACATTTTGAATTTCAGTACATTTTGAGTTTGAGTACATATTGAGTTTTGAGTACATATTGAGTTTTGAGTACATATTGAGTTTTCAGTACGTATTGAGTTTTGAGTACATTTTGAGTTCTGAGTACATTTTGAGTTCTGAGTATATTTTAAGTTCTGAGTACATTTTGAGTTCAGAGTACATTTTGAGTTTTCAGTCCGTGTGAAATCTGAGTTTTGCACTCATTGTGAGTTTGAGTTTGAGTGATCGCAGATGTGCTGCTCAGCAATGAGTGTGAGTTTGAGTGACTGGTGATACGAAACTAAATTTGTGAGTGAGTTTGAGTGAGCCGCGCCAACTTTGCCGAGGTATGTATATACCCACAGCCAAATCTAAACACCCAAGTCCGGTGTCAGTGTTCATGCTTGTCAACATTGTTGTACAAGAACAAGACATTATGCAAATATAGGCAGAAAATTAATACATGACTTATATTTGCAGTGTTCCTTTATTAAAAAATTCATGAATGCTTGGTTTTTGTGATAGCAAATGAAATTCTAAATCGACTGCAGAAAACCGTCGCCCGCTGTCGCCCCGCCACTGTAGCTTTGGTGGCATTTTAAGAAATCAAACGGCAGCAGTTACGGAACGTTCCACTAGATAGGTTCTACGTTCAGCTTGGAGTGCACGTAGAATAGGGAAACGTGGTTCTATAAACGTTGAATTTGGGCACCTCGAGTCAAGCGCATTCTCACTATACGGTAGCACTGGCATTAGGAACCCGGCATGGAGCAGTGGAACCCGATAAATTTAAATTGGCTTGAGTAAACCCCTGTCGTGTTTACCTTGGGAGGAACGAGACAGGAGACGAACAGCATGAGAGGTGAGCGGGAAAGCGAATGGAGTAATTCACTTGGCAAAGGTCGACGAAAGACTGTCGCCTTTTGTCGACATTTTCAACGAAAGGAGCAGATGCGCGGCCAATTTTTTTCTTCCAAACTCAATTACAGTAGACTCCCAAGAATACAAAGTCCAAGGGGACTTCCAAAGGCTTAGAATTAGCCGAACTTCTAGTTAAACAAAAGGCAAAAGAACAGCACAAATACTAGACCGTGACTTGTGTCCCTTTTGATTTTGTTCAGAACACCGACTTTAGTCGCCAAGTCGAGCGTACGACACAGCTTGCCAGAATAGTGGAGGCGTACTGCTAAAATAAAAGCCTGAAGTGTCCACCACAAAAGGCTCACACGGCGCTGTGCACAACAAACAAGGTTGAGGACCAGAAAAAATAGAAATACCTATGCTCGCGCGAGTCGCAACTAGCAAGCTTAGGGTGGGCCTTACCTTATTCAGCGCCATGTGCGAACTGCTATTAAAGCCCCCGCCCCCGCCCCCTTTTAGCCCGTAAAACTCAGTGTTACAGTGAAGCTGTCTATGGCTAGGATCCAGCAGGCCGGCTTCGACTTATAGACAAGAAAATCCCGCGAGCATAGCGCCATTTTGCGGTGCCCACTCAAATCCCTGGAATCGTAAAACCGAGCACCACACCTTCAGTGTGGGGAAAAGTCATAAAAATTAGTATAAATGTCCCATGATATAACGCGGCTGATATTGCCCCTGAAGAGATATCATTTCAGCAATGAATTTGTGGTAATAGGTGAAGACTGCTTTCATTGGCCCTTAATTGTCAGCTGGCTTTTCCACATTGTGTGTCGTACTGTGAATGACGTCCGTTTACGGAAGGAGTACGATTATACAAAACGGCTATAACTCCTGTTTCAGTGAAACTATCCCAAAAGCAAATGTGACCATTAGCCACTAAGACGGCTCTACCGAAAAGTTCAGCTGTCAATTTCTTCGCTTGGCAACACTGGAAACGGCCATAGACATGACCGATGTACCACGGACATGGCGCGGCTTGGGCCACTGCGCCCGCACGCCGAAGAAAAAAAAACACTGGCGTGCTTCGTCTGCTCCGTTTCGATTCGATTCTCAACGGTGGTGTCCACAGAGATGTACTTAATCGCACTCGCGTTGCACTCGAGGCAATACTTAGCGTTCGGTGATTTAGAGCTTGTTAACGTGCAACACAGTCATGTGCTTAGCACGGACAAGTACCAGCATCCCGCGAAGCCCCATGTAACGAGTGACGGCACGCTCACACGGTTGCCTAATGCATGCGCGCCTCGCCAGCGAATACAAGCAGTACGTTTGAGAGTTACATATATCACAGTGAAGTTGTAGATTTTAAGGGTATTCCTGTCTGCTGTCAAAACATAGGATCCTACAGGAGGGAAACGGAGAGCCCATGTTTGTCCGCTGGAATGAAACTCTAGTCCGTCCAAGTTTCATTTTAAGTAATTACTAGGAAGTATGCGCAATTGCAAAAGGTAACTAGGAAGTAATGCTCAGTTGCTAATTGCAAACAAACAATCATTGTTTAGTGCACTCCTAAAAATGCGCCGTGGTAAAAACATATTGCCGCCCACATTGACACTCACCACCATAGCTTCGTTGGTCATCCTTCTTCACAGAGCGGAAGGACACTGAATTTCTTTTAAAGCCAAAACTTCCTTAGGGAGAATGATGGCACCCTGTCAATAATCTAATGCATTTCCCCATAGACTGGTTGGCCGACGAAAAAGCTCTCGTCAAAAAATAAAAACAAGTTGCTAGGGCTTATAATTATAAACAAATTAGCCCTATCTTCCCGAAGGGAACGCTGAGTAGATGCGGGGCATCGCGGGGTTCACCTACATTTCCCCCAAATTCGACTACGAACACAATGGAAACACATTTGTGGGGTGGTGCTGACGCTTGCTTGCGCCAACCCACTAACTGACGGGACTGTTGCTTCCATCACATTTCATCGGAAGAACGGAGTGAAGTGGAGTTAACCGCAGCAAGCCCTGAACTGAACGCCCGCAGCGCGCTACCCGATTTACATTCAAGGTTGAAGGAGAGGAGACGAGAGGAGGAGAGATGCGCAAGCGCCGAGCATGCGCCGCGAAAGCAGAAGCGAGAACGCGGGAGAAGCGAAAGCGAAGTGCACGCAGCTGGTACGAGAGAAGAAGTGGCGGGAGTATCGCGCAGCTGTGGGAGAGAGGGAAGGGGGAGAGTTGCACATGCGCAGTGTGAGTGCGGACGCCGACGCGGGACATGCCCAGACTATAATATGCTCCGCATCTAATAAGACGCCTTAAATTACTCGTGAAGAAATGCCTTCCCGGCAATGCATTCTTGTTTAGAGAGGTGAAGCCGATTTTTAAGGTATCAATGTGCGCTTGGTTCTTGTCAGCTGGCCTCCCCACATTGCCTGTTCTGCAGAGAAGTATGACCATTTGCGAAGGGAGCATGATGACAGAAAATGGTTAGCAAAAGTTAGCAAAAGTATCCCAAAACAAATTACATGACAATTACCCGCTAAGACGACTGACTTTACATGCTTGAAAACCGAGCTTCTATTGTGCTTAAACAGTCAAGTTGGATGGAAATCGCAAAAAAGGAACGGGTCTGGACAAGAGAATACATGCATCGATCATCAAGGACGAGTACAATAATATATATCTCATAAATCATGTGTATGTATGAATTTATTTTTCGTAAATGCGTTGTATAGTGCACAAAAAATTGTCGCTTTTATGCTTCTCCCAACTTTCTTCAGGAAGAGATGCTAGATACTTTATAATTACCTTTTTGTGACTGATTCTTTCCGCCTTTCCGATTGATTGCAACCTCTTCAAGCTACTGTTGCAGACCGTGCGAGGTTTGTCAGGATAGTTGAGGTTCGTTAGCCTAATGCGAAAATGAGGCTTTCTGTTGTACTTTAAAGGGCATCCTTCAGTCTCTTCTGTTTCTCTTGAAAACTTTCAACACACGCCAGTAATTTAAGCAATTCTGTCTTTTTTTGGAAACAGCCCTGCTTAGAAATGTACATAAGAGAAGACAGCTGTAGACACGGGTTGCCGGAATAAAGTTTTTAGTCAATTTGTTTGCAACATGGCAGGGAGGAGATTTCGTGAAGCCAAAGAATCCCAGGGATGCCTTCCACGGGGCAAAGCCCATAACATCAGCCTCTGCTCAATAAATAAGAATTTATTCTCTTTCCTACTCTTAAAATAAAACTAAACCAGTCTTTAAAATACTTTTAGACCCCAGAAATGCACCCACTCTTTCCGAAGCTGCCAGACCGTTGTACGATTTTTTTTTTCATATCCATGCACGAAGTAACAATCAGTAGCAAAAAAATTGTTCTTTACTCAAAAATAAGATCAATTAAATTTTGGGGGTAACTTTTTTCTGCCTAAGTATAGGTTACTTTTCCCAGGCCATGACTTCGCCACAAGGCGCCCTTTCAGCTTAAGTTTTGTTCTTGTTTCCGCATTTTGTTTAAGCACAAGTGTCGGAAGCCAAAAGTTACACGAGTTAGTTTTGTGAATACGGTCACTCGAAGCCTCCTGAGGCAGTTTCCTCGGAGGGCCAATTCCATCTGAGCACCCTCGTTTTGGGTGTGAAATTGCGGGTTCATGTTCCTCGGTATAGGCTTGATGATTTGGGATTATTTGGGCATACTTCAGAGTGCACCGCTGATGTCTCTTCTTTTGTTGGACTGAAGACAGAGCCGCCTGGAGAGAACAGGGGGAGGGGGGGGGGGGGGGTCCAGCGCAGGTCGACGCCATCTCCTTAGAAGGGTATGCTGACGGGCTAGTTGGTACATTCTTTAGACTAAGAAAAAACCGCGCACACAACGGGAAGAAGAAAGGTAAGACTAATCCAGAGGCGTTGACGAACAACTGAGCGCTTTATTGCAGCAGAAAACATATATATAGATATATATATGTTCTATATATATATGGTTTCTGCTGCAATAAAGCGCTCAGTTGTTCGTCAGCGCCTGTGGTTTAGTCTTACCTTTCTTCGTGCCGTCGTTTTCGCTGTTTTTTCTTAGCCATCTTTTCGCCGGCACCATGGGCAACCTTACTGCCCACCCATGATACCAGAAGTGAGCATGGCGCTTTATCAGCACTGCGCTGCCTCTGTTTGAGATGACGCCAACATCATTTCAGAACATGGGGCTGTTTTCGGGCTCGAAAATTTTATTTTGTTGAGATATGACGGCCGCCTCGATTTCTTTATTGAAAATAACTTCCGAATAACCAATATAATGACGTTTAGCTTCAAATTATCAAGCTGCAGGAAATGCGCAGGTTCTTTTGTGCGGCCAAGCTCCCGCGGACGAAAGCGGCATGTTAGCGCTTGCTTTTTTAGTTTTAACCCCTGGCCGAGGTTGGTCCCCAGCTGGGAGGATTATTGATCTTACGTGAAACTGAAAAGTTGTCGTTGTATGGAATATTCAGACATTAAATAACTTTTACAGGTGCCGGGAAGACAAAACACAAATCTATTTCGTATGAAGGAACAAGACCTACGTAACTCACTCAGCTCTATTCAAATCATGAATGACGTTTGTTTAACCTAAACAAGGCAAGAAATATTGAAAAACCGTTGTATTTCACACTACGGTGGCATAATATGGGCAGGAATGATGCAGTATAGGCCAGCCAAGTGTTATCGATGTACAGTTGTTAATGCGCTAGCAGCGAAGTGATAGGATCAAATAGGTCGGCAGGGCCCACTACCTTCACCCAGTCATGTTCCTTAACAATGTGTGAAGTTGGAGTCGCCATTAGCACAGATAAGATTACGTGACGACAATGAAAAAACGTCAAAAAGTGGCTGGTGTCGCCACTGCTGCATGTTTTCTTTAATATCTCGGTTATTTGTTTTGACGTTCGCGGAAAAATTCTCATTATTAGTATTAGAAAAAGCTGTCTTTTAATTGTTTGTTGTCTTCATGGCCCCTTTAATGGTGGTGGCAAGAAAAAAGTGTCCTTACTGATGCACGTTACCCAGTATGCCCACAATTGTGATAAAATGGAAAGGGACGTAGTAATTACATTGGTGGAGCTTTTTGTGAAGAAAGGATTGGTTGATAGATCCTTTTCCGGCAAACACAACTTCCTAGTAAGCACCGGGCACGTTATTGCAGGCACATATTTTCTCGACGACTGCTTTTCATTGGGTAGCACTGAAATGTCTAAGTTCTTCACTTTCCTGAAGGAACAAAGGATATGATCACTCTCGGTAACAACGGAACCAAGTAAAATACTGATATTCATGACGTAATGTCTTGCTAACACGGGCCTGTTACTTTAATGTTTCATCAAAGAAAGGAAGCTTTTTGTTTCCATTTTTAATTAAACAAGTACGGTCCCCCTAGTGAATATTCTGCATATCATGTCAAATTAAGTGAAGAAACTTAAATCCGCCTTGCCAAAAATATTTCCCTGGTGTGTAGCACCAGATAAAGAATTTTTCATTCATCTCATGTGATACAGTTAACCCGTTAGTTCCAACAGTATCGCTCAGCAGGGTTATCAAAGGCAGAAATATCATTTGGCTAAGATTGTGGTTGCGTCTATTTCGGCCGTTATATTTATTCTTGGTTTTAGCAAGCCCTCCCATGTTGTTCTCATTACAAGTGAGCAGAGTATTCAAGCTCTACTCCTCAAACTTTAAGGCCAGATTGTCTTGTGAGCTGCCTAGGCACTTTTTAGGGTAATATCAATCTCACGTGTGCTGTGCTAGGCCCAGCTATGCCAGTATGTTGTGGGGAAAACAAACAACTACATTAACCTGACACGTTTGCCCTTATAGTATCCATCACTCAGTTGTACCGGTACCACCATCGAATTTGTGTTAACTTTCTACGCAGTGGAGTCTATTGTTTTTAAAATAGCGGTGTATTATTGCGCAAATACCAGTTGGGCTCACATGCAATCGGGGAAACCTTCGCATCGTGCGCAGGTTGCCTCAAGAATGTTTTACCGTCACCATCAACCACAAAAGTACAGCAGTTTTCTCGGTGCCTTCTGATCAGAAGCAGCATGCGTTGGCCTCTTGCCCACCCTTTTGACAATACTCTGTTCTGAGATAGGCACCAGTCCGTCTCTTCCAATGCAGTGCCGAACATTGACTAAACGTGTTGACATGCTGTGCCGCACCCCTAAAAATGGCTAAAGGTAACCAAACAACCATTATTTACAAGAACAATGTGTGGGATTGAGCCAAGAGAATATTGTACACTGAAAAAAATTTGCGTGTTGTTTAGAAATAAACAAAACGTTTTGCACTGCTAGGGTTCGAAGGCATGCTGTTTGCGCCAAAACCCACAGTTCTACCCATGAGGGTACTCTGGCCAAACAGCGGCTCTCTTTTAGCGATTGTTCAAGGAGTGTTCGATGTGAACCAGTAGGTGCCACTGCAGGCGTACACGAAGTGGCGGGCTTCTACCCACTGACGCAATGAAATATCGCACACTGGCGGGTTAAGCAAGGTTTTTTGAGTCGTAACTGCACTATACATGCTTCCTCTTGCAGCTGGACTGGCTTCGATCTGTCCTCCAGTTTGCTGCCCCAACTCTTCGAGAGGACATCCCCAACAGTGCTGAAGTCGTGATGAACCACGTTCGCAAGGCATTTGCTCAGCCCAGCTGTCCACCCAGTTCCCGCAAGAAGTTGATGGATCTGATTACGCTGAATGCCTCTACCTGGAAGATTGGCAGTTAAGGATGAGGGCAGGGGACGCTCGTCGAAGCATCGGAGGCTCCGGTGCATTGCATTGTCTTTGTTCTTTCCTTTGTGTGTTTTACAAAGGGCTTACACTTATCTTGGTTTTTTCTTTGTGTATTTGACGGAGGCCTCCATGCACAGGCTAAACAATAAAGTTAAAATTACCCATGTGTCTGCTTCTTTCTAGTAGTAACTCAAAAATGGCCCTTCTCGTATTCCCATCTGGGCTTTTATCTAAGCGACGTGGAAGCCTAACTATGAATATAATTGGTGATACATTGTGAAAGTGAATGCTCACACATTTCTCTCTTCAAAATTGTTCTGAAGGTTGCACTGAAACCTTGCACACAGGTTTATTTGCACTACACAGGTGTAGTCTAGTTCATAACAAATTGGCAGTGTGATGAATCGAACATAACAATAAAAGCCGGCAAGCATGATGTTAGCATGTGTACTAAAAATTGTATTATGATGGAAGAATTTAGAAAGCTGTCTCGGTGTATAAAATACAAGCCCCAGTCTCCGTGATTGTATGGTCAGCAGCAAAAGATACTCAACACATCTTGCCCGATGCAATCACTAGTTTGCCTTTGTATTTTGTACAGTGCTCGCATTTTGTGGTCCGATAGCTCTTTTACCACTGGGTACGTATTTTTACAATACAAATGCTTTAACAGTATGCGAACACTCTTTTTCATTGGAAAAATGTCAAATTTTCTCTGGACCTCGTCTTCATAGGTACTTTGAAAGCAAAAGCCTGGTCTACCATTGTCACCAGTACCAGTACCAGTACCTTTCACATTCAAGTGTGAAAGGTACACATTCACATTCACTTTAACAACCTTAATACATACTGATCCACCTTATTCCATCCTGATCTACCTTAATAAATTTCATTCTGCTTTACTCTGTTTTGCTATGCCATGAGCCATCTAAATCCATGCCAATCGCTCTGCCAACAGGGTCCTAAACCAGGTATCCTTTACCATATGATGTCAAATTCCCACAAAAACCTGTCTCACTCCAATTCCCATGCCCTCTATCAAGGAGTGTAGGGCTTCCCTGACCATTCCGGATCCCGACACGCAGGCCACACTGCTGACGACGGTGAAAACTGTTAGCGAAAGCCGAGGTATCTCGAATAAAGGACTGCCTTCAACACGGCTGGGTCCATGACAATTAACCACACTTTGCTCGTATATGAGTAAAGATATATTCCGTTAATCTGGTCAGAGCCTTCAATCCGCCACTACATTGGTGCCGCCGGCTGTCTTGTTCCTGTCCTCTAGCAATATCTGCGTGCTTTTTTTAAGAAAGACTTGATTGGCTCATAAAAGAGGCTCGTGGCTCTCTTGTTGATATCGGGTATTTTGTGTGTGGTAGCAGCTTGTTCAAGACTAAAGTTGTAACCGAGCCGAACTGTGAACTTGACATCGCCAATTATGTTTCGCCCGGAGGGCCTTTTGTGGAGTTTTCGAAGTAAGCCAACCAGGAAGACGCGGACAGAGCATCACTTAAGTGCGCTGCTTACTGCCGCCATCGATGTAGCAGGTTTTCATATATACTACAGCTTCAACAAGACTTTCAATAACATTCCACACAAAGCTAGAGCCATAAAGCAGCTGTGTGTGCCTCTGGAATTATGAATTAATATTCGAGCAGGCTCGCTTGGTATGCTTTAACTAGGTCTTTATGAAGCCTCCCAAGAAACGCCTTCACTAGGCCCAAGGCCAATAATATTGGCAGGAAACTTGCTTACAACCAGACCACTAAATTTCTGATATATAAAAGTGCTGCTATGAATTTAACTTGGATGTTAACTTTAGAACGGCGGCTTGCAACTGTCGCCATGTTTTCTCAGGGCATAGCTGCCTCCTTTATAGGAGGCTCCATGCTCAGTGTCGTATCAGTGTGGCGGCTGATAGTCCTCGTGCGCTGGCATGGTGGCGCCACTGAATTTGAACCAGTGGCGCCCCCTGTCGATCCGCGCCGCATCTTTTGCTCGTACCGCGCTTCGCCGGTCCGCGTATCCCGTGCGCAGGGGCAGCATAACTGCGCGAACCGGGCCGTGCGTGAACTGTTCTACGGTTTCCAATAAATAGGAAGCCCTGAGAAATACTAAAAAATAAAGGCAACTTCACCCGCGAAAAAAAAAAAATCTAGACGCCAGCAACCACGTCTTTGGCATCAACGCAGAAATTAAGACCGAAACAGGACCGTCTATGTAGCCGTGGAACATGGTGTGATGCAAACGAATAGTTTAAAATACAAGTGCGGCTGGAGTAAACAGAATATGTGGAATATAAATTTCAATCCTTCAGCATTTTTCGCTTATACCCCAGAGCACTATCTGTACAGATAGTGACTGGCATTCACACAAATACGCACAATGGGAGATCGAAGTTAACGCGTTGTAATAGAATATTGATTGATTGATTGTAGGATTTAGCGCGCCGACGCAACGCAGGAGATGAGGCGCGCCGTAGCGGAGGGCTCCGGATGAAATTTTGACCACCTGGGGATCTTACGTGCGCCGAAATCGAAATCTCGTACACACGGGCGTTTTTGCTTTTCGCCCTCTACCAGAAAAGCGGCCGGTGAGGCTGGCGGTGTGGTTGGACTTGCCTGTGTTTGTGTTTAGCTATGCAGTAGAATCTGGTTAAACCGTACCCGCATAAGCCAGTAGTTCCTTTTTGCACGCAGCTATGCCTAATCACCAACTGGGTTTCCCTTTAGCCGTAGTGCATTCGGATAAACGGTAGTGCCGGTTAGTACGTACTTTCTTCGCGTCCCCGGCAGGTACGGTTTAACGAGGTTTCATTGTATTGGGGATTTGCTATGTTGAACTGTGAGCAGCAGTGGCCCGATCTCTCCGTCACAGACTAAAGACGCACATCAATTGGTGGGCAGAGACAACGACGTTCTACTAAAGCGCGACTGCGCCAATCACAGCACTGGCTCTAGTGCGCCAGATAGGCGGCCGCCGAAGAGCGCGCAGCGTTTGCGCAGTATCAGGGGGGAGAGGAACGCCGCAGTGTTGCCAGCCATCTACCGGAAGAACGACGAAACGAGCACGCGACATTATATTGGGGGATTGCGGTCGCGGGATTGCTTGGTACCGAGCGTGTGAGGGGCTTTCTCAGCTTGGCGATCCTTTCATTTTCAGATTTAAGCGCAACATAATGAGCGACGAGTGGTCTGTGGACCTTCCTCTGTAGCCCGCATTTCCGAGCGACTTCGTAAATACGCATTATGCATCGAAAACGCAGTCAGAGAGGCACCTGGAGGGAAGCTTTTGGAGGCTCTCGGGTTTCTTCTCTTTTTAAAGCAAAGCTTTCTACCTGTGCCAGCCAACGATTCTTTCGTGGCGTGCAGGACAAGAAACTCCCAACGCTGCTGCGGACGGGGAGGGCGGTTTTCACTGACTGAGCCCAGTGTAGATGGCGCGGTGAATTTACCCAGCGTTCCCCGCGAACTCACGCCGGCGGGCGCATCTGCGCGACCCGGCTTTGTCGCCTGCTATAGCGACGGCTGTTTTGGGCCTGTAGTGGTGGACTCAGGATTAATTTTGACCACCTGGTGATCTTTAACGTGCGCCAAAATCTCGTACACACGGGAGTTTTTGCTTTTCGCCTCCATCAGCGGCCGCCGCGGCCGGGAATCGAGCCCGCGACCTCGTTGTCAGCAGCACAACGCCTTCACCACGGAGCTACCCCAGGCGGGTAAAACTATGAATTTGAAGTGTAACTCTACAGCAAAGTGCGTGCCGCGTGACACACGAACGTGATTGCGCGGAAGTAGAACAGGTTCACGCCAGCGGCGTAGAATTTTAACTCTAAGGAAGTATGGACGTGTGCCGGTGCGCTTATTGCAGTAACTCGCTTCCAGAGACGAAGAAATGAAATTAGAAAAAAAAGACGTAAATACAATACATCAACGAAGAAATAATTACAAATATCGCCAGGCTTGCACAATTTAAAGCTAGGTAAGGATTATTCAAGGCTTCGAGAAATTTTTCAAACAAGAGTGAACATAGGGTATGCACAATGTTTCCTGTACATCACCTTCGTGGTAGCTAGATTATGCATCGGCGGCCAGAAATAAAAAAAAAACGATTTTTTGGCAGCGTCGTAATGCCCTACCCCCCCATTAAGGGACGCAGGAAAAGCGTGAATGGCGTGCTGCTATCGTCGCTATTATGATGCAGACAAAAACTTGTTTCTCCGACGATGAGAGAAGATATTTCAAGGAGAAGCAAAAGATGTGTACAGGGGAGCGTAGCGGGGGGTATCCACCAACGACGATGATGACGCAGTGGAAGGCACAGGTACTTTGCCCGTGCTGTAATGGTCGCTTGTAAATGCAATACATTGCATCTGTTTGGTCATCTTCGTTTGGTCATCATCAACCAAGATTCGTGTCACGTTTGCCCTGCCGCCACATAACAACATGACATTTCGCCTCAACAAGATATGCACCATACTGTCGCATTACCTTGTAGTTATAGGGTTCTTCTATTCCACGTCCTACTTGCCGAAAAGAGAGACTACAATGACACATAATCATAAAAATTAAGAATTTATTGTCTCCAAACCTTTCGGCAAAGCAAGAACAGCAAGCACACGAAGGGTCTTAATCGCCGTGTCTCGCAGCCCTTTCCTGATTCATTCCACTTCCACACCAGGGCGGCAACGATCGCGTCGCGCTGCCGTAATGGCCGCTAAGCGTGGATTTATGCCCTTAATTTTGCGAGCCACGCATTCGTGGTGTTCGGTAGGGTTTCCTCCATCAGGCAAACCTCGCCGAATCCTGTGAGCCTTCGTTTTATATTCTGCAGTGCCCGGCTTGGCTTTTGGGTCATTAACCGCATAATGGCCGTTAAGCAGGCCGTGAACGGAGGCGTTTTATCCTTCCTGTTGTCAAGCTTTCGGTGTCTCCCATACCCGGCGAAATGAGGCTACAAGGCACCGTCCTATGAAATGCTGGCTTGTTCGGAAGAGCAACGGGTAAAAGGGACAATCATTTTGACACGTGGTGAACGTAAGAGCCCATATAATCAGGCTGCGATGGAAAAACGATTGTTTTTCGTAATCCCCTAATTTAACGATACCGCGAAAGTTTGGTTAAGGTAAAACCGCTGTTGGTTTTAGCCCGTTATTCTGCTAGGCGTCTTTAAGAAATGAACGTCTCCTTTCCCTGAGAACGAAAGTACGCACATATTACAAGCAGAAAGTTAACTTTTACCGCATTCAAGTAATTTAACAAGACATTATCGACATGTGTTATGGCGTAACGTTACAAAAAACCCTTCGCAAGAAAAGAAACACTTAATAACTATGAGTCTAGCACCACCGAAAAAGAATTACTAATTATGAAATACCTTGTTAGTATTGCTTCTTTAGCACGAAGTGTTGATGGTGTGCTAGATTGTTGTTAAATGTGGAGGAAATCGTGCCGTTTTATTTCTGCCGCAGAGTAAGCTTTGTGTACGCTTGATGATGCACCTACCGAAGTGTTTCGCTGCAAAGGCTGTGCACTGGGTCACTCAGGTGGTAGTGAGTTCTAGAGACTGCGACAAAATATAGCAATGGATTGACAACTATGTTCGTTGAAGCTTTGAGAAATAAGCGAAGACATTACAATCCAATTAGGCCAATTAAATCTCGCAGAAAATCAAATCAAAAGAAAGCTCCATTGCCACAGCATGCTTCCTCTTCGTACCAATTTTTGTGTGCGTCACATGATACAGTTTTTTATCAATTTGTCAATGTAATTGTGCCCACGCGAGCTGATCATTTGACGCTTATAATTTAACCGGGGCAACAAAGTAGAGATAGCACAAAGCGCTTCTATCCGAACTTTGTCAAACAATTCACGAATCCGTTGCGTGACAAAATTATTACCGTTCGCCCCAAACCATATGCTTCAATATATATGGTTTTATAATGAGCGGGGGCTCCTTCACCTGCCGCAGTCGATAGAGGATGACGTTGGGGGAATTGGGGTCTAAAATACGCTTGCTATACACGGATAGAATGCAGCGGTTGCGTGTGTTTGTGAACCGCGAAAGTTTTTCTTCTTTTGATTTCAACGGGATATCTTCGGTAGACAGATGGGGTAGGACACCGCGCATTGCACTCGAAAAATGGCCATTGTTGAGATACAGGGGAGTGGCGGGTTCGCACAATACTTTCCAGGAGCTTTGTCACAGAGGATGTAAGGTAGGTGGGTCAAAGGATAGCTGGAGCAAATGGTTTTCCGGGTCTAGGTAGTGGTGTGATATCGGCACGCTTTTGTCAGGGCGGGGGGGGGGGGGGGGGGGGGACGGAGTCGGAGGTGAGGGTAAGAGTGCAGGCAGTAGGAAATTCCTTAGCAGAAGTAAGGAGGGCCTGTAATGCAGTCACGTCAAAGTTCTGGAGCAACATGTCACTGCCCGGCGGTACGGTTTTGGGTTAATTGGTAAACATTCGGTTCAGTTCCACGATATTGAAATGAGCCTGATGTGAAATTGGGAACAACCTGTAGGGCTGAGGGCTACGGCGGGCCTTGTCGCTTGCCTATTGCTAAGGTCATTGGTGCTCTTCGAGAAGGTAATCTTCTCTGGTTTGGTGAATAACAATAAGCCGCCTGGCCTTATGACCGGTATTCAATGGCGTGGAATGCATGCAGGCAACCATGCGAGTGCGCCGCCATATCTGTGGCCAAGCGTCTGTTGCTAGGCGACGTTGCGCGCACGGCCCCCAGATCAGGCACCCCTCTTCTCCTCCACGCGACCGTGCGAGTGCGCCGTCACTCGTTACGTCGGGCTCCGCGGGATGGCGGTACTTGTCCATGTCCTTGGCGCATCGGCCATGTCTGTGGCCGTTTGCAGTGTTGCCAAGCGAAGAAATTGACCGCTAAACTTTTCAACGAATACCGTCTATAGGCTGTTGCCGATCTGGATTCCTTGTAGCCCAGAGGAAGCCGGAGGAGTTTCCATGCGTGACGGGTGTTGAGAGTATACCTAATATCCGCGTGCAGAACTGCTATCAGTATACTGCTGGCTGACTCGTCTGGCATATATATGTTGCTGCTTTTGGTGCTATCTTGGCTACTCGTAGGGCGGTTCTTAATGTTTTTTCGGCGTTTTTTACTTGTACGTAGCGTGCGTGAATTAATCATAGTCTTGGGTTCAGTAGGTACCATCAAATCCACTAGGGCATGGCTGAAGCCACGTCAATTACCTTGTTCGTCGCTTAATTGGTTAGAATGTCTCTGGTAGCGGACGACGGTGCATCTTCCTTCAGATAGCTCTTACAGCCATTAAGCAGAAGTGACCCGCCTGGCGGCCGGGTGCTTGGTGCGCCAACCCACCCAGCCAACCAGCTGGCAAACAGGTCCAGCTCAACTGGGCGCGCTTTTCCGAGAGCTGTCGCGCGCTCACGCGAAGAGGCTGGTAGGCCGGCCGCGCGGGAAAGAAATCTACAGCCGGCCGCTAGGCTGGCCGGCCGACCGATCGCTCACCGCTTCGACGTCACCTCGGTTGAGCCGTAATAGCTTTTTGAAATTTCTGTTTCAGAATCGCTGACTTTCGGTGCTCGCTTGCCGCGTGCTTGCGTGCATTTCAGCTTTCATAATTTGTATCTCAGCCTTTTAGTCAGACTGTACGGGAAAAGTGCTTTCAAGAGGCCGAAAATTGTCACTCCAGCTGGCCTTTACACTAAACTCCTTGGTATGTTTTTACCGGTCTGCCCCATTGGTGCTGTCTATTTTCCAGTAGAGGGCTCGCCGCTGTTGTTTCCTGGAATTCTCAGCAGTAGTTGAGGCGGGCAGTGCCTCTATCATTTGTTGGTGCGACGTTGTGAGCGGGGGCTGTAGCTGTATGATTTAATGGTGACTTCCCAATGTTTCCGCCGAAGACAACCACATGAAATAGACGGCACCGTATGGAAGCGCAACATCTGGGGTAATATTAACTGGAGTAAAATCTGGAGTAAAATCTGTAGAATATTAGAGTCTTGTGAGACGTTAATATTCAGGCGAGGGGAGAGAGGGTATGTTGGGGTACTACGCATGTGTCATACTGCTCATTCTATCGCGTCATGAAGCTACTGTCAGTGTTTACAACAGTACTGTTTAAGCTCTTGGTTGCGCCGTCCGTGAACAGAAGAAATAACAAGAAACCACCGAGCGTACGTGAGTACGATGTCTCGTGATGTTCCTTTTAACATGGCACGCACCCACGTGGGAGATTGGCAAGGAATTGGACGAAAGGCTACTGCTCCGACTACACAAAACAGCAAATTAAAAATTTAAGCAATTAAAATAACACAGAGCATATAATCACAAGCGAGAATTGGTTGCGCCGTCAATAAACAGGAACGCGCACACCATCTGTCGTCTGCTCCTGACGTCACAATCCACACTAGTAATGCCGAGAATTGGCTAGTTGGTATTCCGCTACCAAGCGGATCTCTCTGTTTGGAATGCGAGCAGATCGGCCTGCTTATCTGTGTGGGTTTCTTCTTTTCCTTCCTGTTCTTCAACGTGCAGCTTCACTTTTGAAGAAGCTCCTTCAACAGGGAAACTCCTCTGGTGGCGGCAGAGCTCTGTCCGACGCTGTGCCGTGCGCATTGGGGATAGGGCGACCAATGAAGATCCGGACGCCCCAAGAAGAGGCGGCTTATCAGGAAGTGCACCAGGATTCGAGGCGAGAATACAATCGGCACCGACGATCTCAGAGGACCCCGAACGGGTGCCTGCAAGTGTGCGTTTGAGCAAACAGCGTCGCCGACAAAATGACCCCGCCTACCGAGTCATGGAGAACTTTCAGTGTCAGGTCCGTCGATCCCTGCGTGGCGCGAACGGCCGCTTTCACCGAGAATTTCTGGATATCGAGTTCCGGCACAGCTGCCACGTCTGCGACCGGCTTTGGTTCGATATGAACCTGTGTACCATGAGCTCCCTGCGCAACGCTGAGGAGAAGGAAGTGGCCTTGCATGTATTACGCAAAACCTTAAATGGTTTATTTGACTTATATGACTTATATGGGACTCACCGATTTTAGCTTAGTGAGACGAACACAGCTTTGCTGTGACAGCAAGCTTGCACCGTTAGGCAAGCCGGCTTAGATTTTTTTGTTGACGGTATTGCAACTGCAGATTATGTGGTGCGTTTACGAACTCCAGTCAGTGCCCTTTTTTGTTTCTTTGACGGCCTTAAAGTGGTGGTATATTTACTTGAGAGGGGATGATTGGGGAGATATGTGTATCGACGATGAATAGGTTGGCTTCCTGCCCTTTTTAGTGTGCGCTATGCAAAATACACTGCAAGGGCTGTGGGAGGGTGTGTTCCTGCGATGGTGCGGCTTGTTCCATCTTGGCCACTTCTCCGAAGATCGATTGCAGCCGCTGAATTGAAGTTAGCAAACAGGGATAGGGAACATTGGTCGTCGATGTATGAACGCAAGTTCTGCTGTGAAATCGTCAGTGATCTTGGGAGAGGTGCCTAGGGGTCGCCACTGTGCAATTCCTTTCTAGTCATCGTACGCAGGGCGTAGTTTAAGGTGGGTCACTTGATGCGGGTTGCTTGGTCTTACTACTGGTTTAAAGCTTCCTTCTGGATTTGCGCTTGACTGTTTCGTCGTCTTCTTTAGTACTTAAAGATCGGCATTGTATTGTCAGGTAACCCGCCGCCGTGGCTAAGTGGCTGAGACGTTGTGCTTCTGAGCACGAGGACGCGGGTTAGATTCCTAGCAGCGGCGGCCGCTTTTCTGATGGAGGCGAAAAGCGAAAACGCCCGTGTGTACGAGATTTCGGCGCACGTTAAAGATCCCCAGGTGGTCAAAATTAATCCGGAGGCCTCCACATCGGCGCGCCTCATCGCCTGCTTTGCGTCGGCGCGTTCAACCCTACAATATATCAATTGTTGCGTCAAGCCTTCTACTAGCTGGTAGGAGTGAAAATGTGGAGGGCTGTTCTTTTGGTTCCGGATTGGGCGTTGCTTGCAGAGCACTCCGCGCCGGTGCCTTCGCGATATCTAAGTGGCACAGTAAGTGTGCATTGCATCGTTCTAGCTTCTCGATTTTCTTCTGTACATATCAAGTTGTTGCATTGGTTGTAGGTTCTCACGACGTTGAATTTTGGTCCGGAAGTTATTTTTCACACTGCCTGGCTTCGCGCTCCAGCGTGAAAGCGAAATAGCGGGTGGTCAGCTTCAACGCAAGCGTGTTTCCCCTAGAAGGAGTCTTCTCAGGTTCGTGACCAGTCACTCGTTGACAAAGACGACGACAATGACGATCAGCGAATCTAAGTCATCTTTGAGCTTTGAAAGAAGCTTTGAAAGGATGTTCCTCCCAGTTAAAAAAAAAGGGGAACCCTCAGTAGTATGCGAAGCAGCCAGGGGGTCGACTCAAGTTCCGATTAGTTTTCAGTTCGATTCGCGGTCGTTGCGGGAGGAGAATGAGGGGAGCGGAGCGCGCGCGCGTCGTTTATACCGCGGAGCTACAGTGGCGCCCCCAGAGGAGTATGCAGTGGCTTCCGTCGCGCCTCTAATCCTAAGCTGCTTCGTATTATCGCGCGCGGAGCCGCAGGTGTTGCCACTCGTTGCGCAATCCCGGAGAGGAGAGGAGCTTCGGAGAGGAGAGGAGAGGAGGAATGCCTCGCATACTACTCAGGGTTCCCCTACTGGAAGATGACGACGGTGGTTGAACGCGAAGCTATCTCGTGTATGGATTCGTTGTTGGCCAATCCCTAGGGGCATCCTGCCACAATCATCATCAGCGGTTCCTGGCCAGGCATGCGCAGTGGGGGTTTGATACTCCGGGTTCCCCACGGGCAGATGACGACAGTGGTTGAACGCGAAGCTATCTCGCGATGAATTCTTTGGTTGGCCAGGGCGATTTGTACGCGCGTATTCATTGTTTGTTCTTTCGTTTGTCAGTTTGTTTAAAGAATGCTGTGGGCGAACTCATACTACCATTGATGACTAGTTTTTTGTTTCCTAGATGACTGGAAATTTGTTCTCGTACGTGCGTCACATTTTTGTTTTCTTTTTTCCATAATGTACAAGCCCTTGGTACTTGCACGAATATGAAATGTAAGCTACAAATTCGTTATATCTATCCATTTTATGTCATGAGCCGGGGGCTCGTTCAACTGCTTTTTTTCTGTGTGCTGTGTCTTTGTTTAATTCCTGCCTTGTATATCATTTCTCAAGGCGCTCATACAGCCTGTGCTCTTCCCTTCTTGGGTGGCTACCGCACCCCTCTTTCGGCGTCGGCACCCATCGAGGGGTCGTCATTGTCCGCTTTGTGCCGGGAACGCGGGCTATGGACAAGCCTTTTGTGGCTATTATCTGGTCTGTTCAAAAATCGGCGGCATTTTGCTTTGAGGACGCGGCCCCTCGCTAATTCACCCTCCTCGGCTCTTGAACTTTAACGTCGCCTTCTGCCTTAGACATAGCTAGTGTCTTTCTTGCGTTCCGCAGTGTCTGTTAGACTAATTGTCGATTTTACGCTTCCGCCTTTTGCGGCAGGTTGTTTCCGCTCCTTTGGAGTGAGATGTCCCAGCACCCCCTCCTTAATTGTTTACTTTTCTTAATATTGCTGTGCGTCGGTGGTTGGTGGCTGAAGGAAACACACTTCCTCATTGCCTCGCTTTTGCTTTTCGCCGCGTTGTACATTGAGATGGATTACCGGCGTGCCCAATCCTGCACTACGTTTCTTCACTTTCCACTTGTTTCTTGCTGTACTTTCTTTTCGCACCTTTTTGAAATCATGTGTCCACGTGCTCGCAGCGCTCCCTACGAGTCTTTATATACCCTGTATTTGACCCTTGTACTTCACTTGAAAAGGCTGGACCCCAGCTGAGACGTAGTATTGAGTGGTGTTATGTTTTGATTGATTGTAGGGTTTTAACGCGCCGATGCAGCGCAGGTGATGAGGCGGGCCGTAGTGGAGGGCTCCGGATTCTGGAGATCTTTAACGGGCGCCGAGATCTCGTACCCACGGGCGTTTTTGCTTTTTCGCCTCCATCAGAAAAGCGGCCGCCGCGGCCGGGAATCGAACCCGCGACCTCGTGCTCAGCAGCGCAACGCCTTAGCCACTGAGCCACCGCGGCGGGTGGTGTTATGTTTTGCGTGGTGATTCTAACTTATATATATATATATATATATATATATATATATATATATATATATATATATATATAACTGGCATGCTGGCGATGGGGCCGAAGGCGTGGTGAACACAAAGTAAGAAACCTCGGTAACAGCAACAGCGGAGGGTTTATTTCGACGTTTCGACTTCGAGACAAGTCTTCGAGACAATTCATTCCTGTAGAAGACTTGTCTCGAAGTCGAAACGTCGAAATAAACCCTCCGCTGTTGCTGTTACCGAGGTTTCTTACTTTATATATATATATATATATATATATATATATATATATATATATATATATATATATATATATGGGTTGGAAATGAGGGGCTCATTAGGAAATACAGAAAGAAATGCCGGCAGTCTACAACACCAACGAAGGCATAGGGGAATGGTTAGACTTTTTTTTTACAGTTAGTGATGTTACATTATTTTTTTTACTATTAATTTAAGTGAGAAAGAAGGAAAGGAAAACACGCGCCCAGAGTGGGGACCGAACCCACGCCTTTCGATTAGATCTCGAATGCCTCACCAATTCGGCTATCTGGGCGACTGTGTTCTCCTTCGCTTTCTGGGGTATTTATATTTACTACATCTGTATCTGACGCTTGAGGGTGGTAGCCAGCGCCACTCAGACTACACGGGGAGAAGGGGACCTTCTTTTCTACCCCCGGGCCGTGGCTCGAACGTCTACAGTCTGTCATGAGCGGGTAATTGGTGGAAAAACCCTCTTATGCTACCTTGGCATCAAGGATGCCAGAACCGACGCCCTCGCTAAGCTTTCTGAGGATAATATGGTTTGGAAATGAGGGGCTCGTTAAGAAATACAGAAAGAAATGCCGGCTGTCTACAACACCAAATAAGGCATAGGGGAATGGTTAGACTATTTTGTTTTTGCCGTTAGTGATTTGGTAGTAAATATAAATACCCCAGATGTAGTAAATACCCCAGATGTAGTAAATATAAATACCCCAGAAACTGAAGGAGAACACAGTCGCCCAGATAGCCGAAATGGTAAGGCATTCGAGATCTAATCGAAAGGCGTGGGTTCGGTCCCCACTCTGGTCGTGTGTTTTTCTTTCTTTCTTTCTCACTTAAATTAATAATAAAAAAATTAATGTAACATCACTAACGGTGAAAAAAATAGTCTAACCATTCCCCTATGCCTTCTTTGGTGTTGTAGACTGCCGGCATTTCTTTCTGTGTATATATATATATATATATATATATATATAGTATAAGTAAAGAGTCGGATGCACAGCAAGAACAATAACAAACAATTGTTTGTTATTGTTCTTGCTGTGCATCCGACTCTTTACTTTACTATTTCTGCGCGCTTTGTGAGTTTATCTTTCTCTAGATTTATATATATATATCTATAGATATATATATATATAGATAGATATATATATATATATAGATATATATATATATATATATATCTATATATATATATATATATATATATATATATATATATATATATATATATAGCGAATGAGAATGGGAAATGAGGGGCTCGTTGAAATAATACAGAAATAAGGATTGGCGGCCAAGAATGCCAAGGAAAGCAAAGGGGAGTAGCGGTAGGTCATTGAAACAGATGAAGAATTTTTGAAAGAAAGTGGAAGAAAAATGCCCGCCGGGTGGGATCCGAACCCAAGACCCCCAGAATACTCTCCACTTTCTTCCAAAAATTTTTTATCTGTTTCAATGACCTACCGCATCCTCCCCTTTGCTTTCCTTGGCAGTCTTAGCTGCCAATCCTTATTTCTGTATTATTTCAACGAGCCCCTCATTTCCCATTCTGATTCGCTACATGCGTAGCGAGGGTCTCTGTTCTGGCAGTCTTGGTCCATAGGGAGCTTAAGAGGGCTCAACGCTGGTCGACCACTCTTGACATGTAGTAGACACTCGAGTCACGGCCGGGGGGTTAAAAAGAAGGTCCCCTTCACCCCGAGTAGTCCGAGTGGCGCTGGCTACCACCACCAAGTGCAGGAAACAAAAAATACCTTAACATAAATACCCGAGAAAGTGGTGGGGAAAGAGCCCCGCCGGTAGCGTAGTGGTCATAGCACCAGATCGGTGTTCTGAAGGTCGTCGGTTCGGATCCCACCCGGCGGGCATTGTTTCACCACTTTCTCTCTAACTAAAAAAATTCTTCGTCTCTTTCTATAACCTACCGCATTCCCCCTTTTGCTTTGGGAGGTTTTCTTGACTGCCAACCCTTATTCTGTCTGAATTCACACTTTCCCATTTCTGATTCGATATATATATATATATATATATATATATTAGTTAAGAAAGGCAGTTTCTGGCGGCAAGATTAGCTATACGTCGAGTAGTGAGAGAGTAAAACATTAGATTTATTTGAATGCTTTGGCTGGAAACGGGCACGAAGAGAAAGCGGGCACCACCAGATGGCTACATAGGCACTAGTACGTGCCTATGTAGCCACTTTGCAGGAACACTGCTCATGGCACGCCTTCTTGTTGCGCCAATCGATTACGATGGTAATTCCAATTTTAGCGGTGTTGACACTTACTTCTGCGAACACACCCAGCAAATACCTACTTTTTGAGACAACATTAGGCATCGCTTCTGCGAGCGAGTTATAGATACTGCACTATATACCTTAGCCACTGGAAATTTCCGGTTCGTGTTTTGTCCTGCCGTTGAGCTTGCCCATCCGAGAGCAACGGTCGACAAAAAAGTCGACGTAAACATCTATACGACCATGGCCTGCTGGGTTAAAAAGAAAATCCGAGCAACATTTCCGAATTTTACTAAACGAGCGGAAATGACTTCTGCATCCGGGAATCAAAAAATAAATATCTCCAAATGCAGGAGTGCGAACGTACCTTCGCATGGGCTCCGTGTTTTTCAACCTCTCCCGGCGGAAATTTCCAATGCAAGTGCCTTTCTGGTGTGGATACCCTTCCCTAAGGACGATCCGCACCACCGGACACCACCCACTAGACCACCTGTGTCTCCATTAGTGAGTTTCCACCACCTTTGGACAAGTGCCAGCCGAGCGCCGCGCTAAGCCTAACGCCGAACACCGGCCGCCACCGCCGGCGTGGTCGACCATGCCCGCCGTGGAGGAGGCCGACGAGGGGCAAGTCCCGCCCGAAGACCACAGCCAGACCTCAAGACGCCTCTACCCAAGGGCCATGGAAGTTGAAGGTGAGCCGCTTTCACCCGACGATACCGTTGGGTGGCTCGAAAGCTACAAGAAACTGCGCCGCAGGGAGCTTGAGAAGCTTAACCAGCCGCTAAACAATACAACGGCGGGCCGCCATGGCCAGGCTACCGGGATCTCCAACCCCCGAGCAACAGTTAGGACAGCTAACAAAGCAAAAAACAGAACGCCACTGCCTCCGCACCTGCCGCGAGAGGACCTAAAAATTGTTGTCCGACCGAGAAACGGCCTCAATGTCTCCGAACTGAGTGAAGCGCAACTACGCGACTGCATCACCAGGGCGACAGGGCTTGAACCCACGCAAGCGGCGGATGATATTCTACGCACAAACCCGAAGCAAAACACCTTCGTGATCAGCACTCCCTCGGTAACCCGCGCGGAGTCTTATGTCAAGATCCGGGAACTCCCAGTCCGCGGAGCAACTTACGAAACTGTGGCGTATGCCGCACCCCCGGAAAACACCTCCAGGGGAGTGATACGCAATATCCCAGACTACGACACCGCGGAAGACATCACTAAAAGCCTCGTATATAACAAGAATCCCACGATACTCCAAGCAAGGCGCATGGGCAAATCCAGTTCGGTCATCATCCTATTCGAAGGAAGTAAAGTACCCTACTACGTCTATTATAGAGGAGCAGAAATGCGATGCTACCTACACAAGAAAACGCATGAAATTTGCGAAGCCTGCGGAAAAGTTGGGCACAGATCCGACGTGTGCCCTAAACCCGAAACCACGTACTGCAAGGTCTGCGGCATGCAACTACCGCCCGAAAACCACGCATGCGATCCGAAATGCGCACTGTGCGGTAAAGGTCATCCCACTGGCGACAAGAAGTGTCACCAAAGATTCCAGACCCCGTACTTGCTGCGGCGACGTCAGTGGGAAAAGAAGCTCCGACAAGCTGAAGCAGACCGACGACGGAGAAGCTCCACGGGAAGACCACAGCCCACCAAAGAGCGAGAACGTGAACGAAGCCCGTCGACGACGAGGAAGAACCGATCCATCTCCTTCCCCCGTCTACCCGGCAGTGGAAACCACAAGTCGAGGGCCGAGAGCCGCGAAGACCCGCGACTCTCGAGACAAGGGAGCCGCATCCGCAAGGATCAAAGTCAGGCGACCACTCCAAACGTTATCCGGGATGCGAGGCGCTTACCACGGGAGGATCAGGCCAAGGACTACTGCAGTGAAGGCGGCCATCCAAGCACTCCGAAAGGAAAGGTGAGCTGGGTTAGCACGGTCTCCCAAAAAAGCTAATGTTGGACCGATAGGGATACCCGTCCCGAACACACAACAGAATGAGCAATCCGAACTCGCGCGCATTCCGGCAACTATTAGAGTTAGTCCTGCAAGAGAACAGGGAGCTTAAAATGGAACTAGCAGCACTCAAAGAGGAAAAGAGACCGCTCCCGTGACATCTCAGGCCAAAAGCACAAACGCACAAGCATCCAAACTCAACGAAGAGTCAACACCTATGAACGAGGCACCCACCCGAGGAAACAACAAACTAGGCGAAGACTCCGACCCTCCGCGCAAACGAACAAAGGAAGAGTGCGAACCGGCAGCAACGAGAGGAAAAAGTCGAGAAAAAAACTCAAGATTTCGCCACAACCATCAGGGCCTGAGGTGAGGGCGGCCATATCGGAATCTATAGCGGCGATGCAATCAATAGTAAACGGCGCCAAAGCAGGTAGGAGCGCAGGTTTAGCCAGATAGAAACATCAGTAAGACAGATGAGCAGCAGAATGAGCCAAATGGATGCAACTCTGATGGATAAGAAATCTAAGCATAGCAAACCCTACGACAGACCCAGCTCAAAAGATACGCTCAGGACCGCCGACTACAGCTGCCATGGCGACGCAGACAACTAAATATCCGCAATACCGCATATGGCAGTGGAACTGCAGAGGCTTCAGAAAGAAGCGAAGCAACGTAGAATTATACTTAGGCACACACCAGACGCCTCCCAACATAATAGCCTTACAGGAAACAGGGGGCAAAGCCAAGCTTGCAAGCTAACAGGGCCTTCATAGACCCTCAATGCCACAAGCAACACGGCCACGGTTACCCCCTTGGTTGGAAGAAAATTTACCGACGTTCCAGCACGACACCGAAGAAACCACCGTCGAGCACGTTCTCTTAGAAATCTTTGCCACATCCAAACGAGACGAAACCAGTCCTGTCATCCTAAACTTATACAGTAGCCCCAAGAAGCAGCACAGATTTGCGACCTATTCCGCAGACGATTGAAATAGCCAGGGGCCACCCATTGGTAATACTCGGAGATTTTAACGCGGCCCACCCTGCATGGGGGTACGCGAAGGAGCTGATTAAGGGCAGGGAACTTGTGGGCAGATGCACAGAGAGAGGTTTGTCGTTAATCACGGATCCAAGCCAACCTACCGCGACAGGGGAACAGCGTCACCAGAGACACGACGCCGGATCTTGCATTCGTTAGAAACCTCGCCAAAGACAACAGCGCCGAATGGAGTAACCTGCGCCAGGACCTCGGTAGCGATCACGTCATTACGGCCATTCAAATAACAGCGGGTCCCACCAAACCCAGAGGTGTGGCATGCAAAATCACTGATTGGGAGAAAATTCAGGCAATGCCCCCGAGTCGTACATAGCGCCATTGAGGACATTGCAGAATGGACGACTAAAATTAAGAAACGGGCAGAGGAAGCCACTACAACCATTCCAGAGGAAGAAGGGCTCCAACAGGCAGACTCCAGACTCCTACACATGTGGGAGGCCAAAGAGAGCCTTCAAAACGGCTCGCGAGAAATAACGCAACCGCCCCGCTTAAAAGACGCATAGCGAAGCTCAACCTAGAAATACAAGAATATGCTGACAAGCTCGCGCTGCAAAACTGGCACGCGCTATGCGAGCGCACGGAGCTCCAAATGAGTACGGCCAAGGCGTGGAACTTATTAAGGCACCTCATAGACCCCAACCAAAAGCAAAAAACGAGCAATGCCGGGGTCTGGAGAAACTCCTCCATACGCACAATCGAGGAGACCTAAACGAGACCATCCGAGAGTTGCGGGCCAAATACACGCCAGAACATCCCGTAGTCGAGCATGGAGATTACACAGGCACTCCGAATGCAAAACTCGACCAGCCCTTCACCATGGAGGAACTTAGGGCAGCCTTACAAGGCCTCAAACCAAACTCAGCCCCTGGTCCGGACGGCATTACCAACAAGATGCTGCGGACCTCGCGGACGAAGAATGTGAACTCCTACTCGACTACTTTAACAAATGCTGGGACACGGCGACTCTACCCAAGCAATGGAAGAAGGCATCAGTGCGGCTGATACCCAAGCCGGGGAAACCTCTCAGTGTAGACAATCTCAGGCCGATTTCCCTCACGTCGTGCCTTGGTAAACTTCTAGAGCATATGGTCCTGAACAGAATAAACGACCACATGGAGGACAACCAGCTCTACCCGCACTCTATGGTGGGTTTCAGGGCCGGTTTGTCGACCCAGGATGTTATGCTACAGCTGCAACACCAAATAGTTAATACCGAAGACACGCACCCACGGATGGCCGCGTAATAGTCGCACTAGACCTTACCAAAGCTTTTGACAGACTCAAGCACGAGTCCATACTCCGAAGCCTCCAGAGCCTAGGGATAGGCAAAAAAACATATGACTACATCAGAGAATTTCTCATGTCCAGGACGGCGCAACTCAAGGTGGGGACACACGCATCAACCGGAGACCCCCACGGGGAGCATAGGGACGCCTCAGGGCTCAGTACTCTCTCCCTTCCTGTTCAACGCCACTATGATTGAACTTGCCAACAGGCTGCAGGGTATTGACGAAGTAAACCACAGCATCTACGCAGACGACGTCACGCTGTGGACTGCGGGCGGCCGAGACGAGCGACATACAAGACCGCCTCCAGGAGGCCATCGACGCTGTCGAGGCACACGCAAAAACCCTAGGCCTCTCGTGCTCCCCCGAAAAATCGGAACAGCTTACCTACCAGCCCACACGGAGGGGCAGAAAACCCAAGTGCGGGCCCCAGACGCACAGCATAACGCTAAAAGTGGGAGAAACTCCGATCCCCGAGGTGTCCGAATACGAGTCCTCGGCCTGCACCTGCAAGCCAACGGGCACAATGGCAAGACCGTACAATACCTAGAAAAGACAGCCCACCAAATCACGCGACTAATTACGCGGATTGCCAGCAAGAACAGGGGCATGAAAGAAAAGACGCTGCTAAGGCTCGTCAACGCCTTTGTTATTAGCAGGGTTACATATGTAGCCTCGTTCCTACCCCTCAAGCAGGTAGAGAAGCAGAAAATCAACAGCCCCATACAAAAATATTGTATGGTCGGCTATAGAAAATCCTTTTTATGGTCGTCTTTAGCTATTTGGCCCAATAATCTTTAGACTTTTCTATGGCTGTCTTTAGCGATTCGTATCGCCATTCCTATGGGTGTCTTTAGCTTCTTCTATAACCGGTTCTACGGCTGTCTTTAGCTATTCTTATAGACATTCCTATGGGTGTCTTTAGGTTCTTCTATAGCCGGTTGTATGGTTGTCTTTAGCTATTCGTATTGAAATCCCTATGGGTGTCTTTAGCTGCTTCTATAGCCGGTTCTATGGCTGTCTTAGGTCTTCTTTGGATATCGCTACGGCTATAGAAGAATCTAAAGACACCCATAGGAATGTCGATAGGAATGGCTAAAGACAGCCATAGAAATGTCTAAAGATAATTGGGCCAAATAGCTAAAGACAACCATAAGAAGGTTTGTCAATAGCCGACCATACAATATTTTTGCATGAGCTGCAGCCAGAAGAGAATCACCACTATTCGAAACACAGCGACAGCAGCAGCCGCTGAGAAATTATTAGCACGCTGCCATGCGGCATAGAGCCTTGCAGATCTCTAGAACTTGTCCTGTGGCACTTAGGTGCATTCTGTAATATATGCTCCGTGAACACTTCAGCGATATAGGGGGAGTGCGAGGTTGCGATTGCAAACACTTCGCCAGTTTTCATTCACAAAAGGCTTAAACACAGGCATTCAAGGAAAGCAAAATCAAGGGGTTTATTCATTCCATTCATCACATAAATGGCTACTATCTACGCTACTTCACCACCAGTAAACAGTTGTTCACATACGCCGATCGAAAAACACAGCACACGCATTCCAACACCCTGGCTCACGCTTAAGTGACTCGCTCGACAGCCACACTACGCGGCACATTCCCCGCGAACGTCCGCCGAGACACAAATACCTACAGGTGCTGGGTAGTCCATAGAAAAGAAAGCACTCAGAAGTCGTTCATTACACTCAGTACTCAACGCACACAGCTGCAAGTTCGGTGGCTAAAATGGAAATGCACTCTCAATAAAACAATGAAGATGGTCGCACACAATGCAATGATAAAAAAAAACGTTTTTCCAAGTTCACTCAATTAGTTCCTTGTAAGTTTTCTCAGTTCGCGAAAAAATTATTTTTGTCACATCACCGCGGCCAAATCTTCACTTCTGTCTACGTTGCAGTGCCCATGTGGTGCAGGGTAGTTTAGAAAAGTATTCGTGAACACCAAAAAAAGTCCTGCATTTCTCGCACTATAGAGTCTCTTCAGTTCGTAAGATCAGTCACCCTAGAGTTTTGCGTACGATGAAATTCCTGTCACAGTATCGCAGGTATCCATTTTCGCATGACTTGAAGTTGATGTTGAATTAATCGTAACACTGTCACCGTAAACACCGAAATTCACGACACCAAAAAGCGACACATTTGCTTGGCGTCACACCATCTACACGAGCACATTGCCGTCGAGTCGAAATTCCCAGCACCAGGCAACACGTGCCATGCCCGCGCACATGAACAAGGAGACGAAATGTGGCTGACTGAGTACATCCAGGTATAAGCAGGTCCATCGCGATAGCAAATAGTGCGGAGATACATGCCCATCTTCGATCTTTTTCTAACTTGTTTGCTGGTAATTTTTTTTTGGTAAGTACAAAGATCGCTTAACGTTTTTGTTTTCTTCATCCGAAAAAAGTTGTATCTGTTCTCAGTACTCAGGGAACATTGTCTGTCACTAGCATTGCTGCGCGCAGGAATACTAACACAGCGCGGGGCCGCACGGTCGTGTCCTTCGGTACCCATCGCCAAAACCAGTATGTCAAACAAACAAAAGAAAATAAAACAGGAAGCAGGGGTGTCCCCTCTACCCTTTCATCGCTTCCCAGAATTTCTTCACCGCGCCTCCTTCGCCCGGCGTGGGTCGCTCTCCCCCTTTCTCAATGACTAATCTGAAAGTGGGGTCCCGCGGGAGAAAGAATGCGGTTGTTCGCAGCTTCCACCATATTTCTGAGAGAGCGTACCCTGGGCCGCGAAAGTTATTTCCAATCTGCTTCGACGCTGTGAGGGCCGTTTTCAGAGAAGCCCGCTTTTTCACTTGACCGCGGCAGCGAAGGGCCACAGAGGAATAATTCTACGAAATTATACGTCTTTCGGTCAACGCTCATTTGCAAGCTTTGCGGACGCGCAGTATCCAAAGTTGCAACCTAATTTGAGCGTTAATCAGTAGCTTCTTTTAATTGTACTTTTCCCGTATTGTTGGTATAATAAGTACCTAACCTTATTGAACAAATACGTTCATATAACCGGCCGATCAACCTCATCATCGTTATCCAATCTGTGTTGTCACTTTTCGATTAGCGGGCTGGAAACTTGGAGCCGTATGTTACTATGAAGTTAGTTAAAGAAGCCTTTATGGATGCAGGCTTGTAAGTTCTGCGCCAAACGCTTTCTTAATGCCGGCAAAATGTTGCTTAATTATCACACATCTAAAGGTTTACAGTTATATATTGTACTGTACCCAGCAGCAGAAGCTTTTATGGCTGCCTCACTTCAGCTTTAAAGCAAATTCTCCTCCAATAGCTGGCAGAAGACACCCGTATGGTTCCAAGTTGTAGACTTAGAGCTAAACAACGGCCCATAGCCAGCCAAATGAGCTTTATGGCTTTCTCTCTATAGCTTTAGGACGAAACTCTTTTCAATAGCTGGCAAAAGACAGCTGAATGGTTTGAAGTCTGTAGACTTAGAGCGAAACAACGGCCTATAGCCAGCCGAATGAGCTTTTATGGCTTTCTCTCTATAGCTTTAGGAAGAACTATTTTCAATAGCTGGCAAAAGACAGCTGAATGGTTTTGAGTCTGTAGACTTCAAGCTAAAAAATGGTCTATAGCCAGCCAAAAGAGCTTTGCCGCGGCTGGTCTATAGAACTAAAGCCATACATATTTCTTTAGCTGGCTATAGTTACCTGAATAGCTGTGACTCTATAGACTAAACAACATTAGGATGTTCTATAATCGTCTAAAGAGAATTGTATGGTTTACAGTCTTTAGTGTAGGATCTATAAAAACTTCAATAGCTGGCTATAGCCTAATTTAAGCCTTTTTATGGGTGACCATAGAGACCCATAGGCGGCCATAGCTCACCATACATTTTTCAATAGACGCCCATAAGGCATTTTTGTATGGGGCCTCATCAAGAGAGCACACAAGCAAGCCCTCGGGATACCAATATGCACCCCAAACGAGAAATTCGACGCGTTGGGTGTACACAACACGCTCGAAGAACTCATCGAGGCGCAACGCACTTCGCACCTCGAAACGCCTCACCAAGACGGCCACCGGCAGACACCTACTGGATAGCCTGCGCATACCATACGAGAAAACCTTCGGCGACAAGCTCTCCGTCCCCGCCGAACTACGGAAAGGCATCCGCGTTCCACTTCTTCCCAAGAATATGCACCCACTATACAACGAGAAGCGGAGGCAGCTGCGAGCCCAGGGCGCTCAAGAAACAACTTCGGGACGATCCGCACGTCGTTTATACAGACGCGGCCACTTACGAACAACGTGGAGCTATGGCTTCGGTCGTCACTGACCACTCGGGCAAAGTTCTAGCCGCCTGCTCCATCCGAACCAAACACCCGGAGGAGGGCGAAGAACTGGCCATTGCACTAGCCCTAGCACAACGACCCAAGCGCGGAAAATCGTTAGCGACTCCCAGCCAGCGATCCGCAATTTCGCACGAGGAAGAATTTCCGGCGCGGCGCTAAGGGTTCTTTCCCGCCGCGAGACAAACCAAAATGCCACAACCACGTTGATATGGACGCCCGCACACGCGGCACTAGAAGGCAATGAATGGGCCAACGAGGGCTGCTCGAGATCTTACCCACCGAGAGCCCCCGCAACCCGGCTTACAATCAATGGACAACGCCAAGGATTGCCTCTGTGCTTACCGAGACGTGCTCGAACACTACAAAGGGGAAAGACGAACCTACCCGGCTGCCCACCCCTCGCTCACTAAGAAGCAAGAAGTCGCGTGGAGACGCCTCCAGACGAACACGTATCCTAATCCAGGCCTTTACAGGCACTTCCATCCGGATATACACGACGGCAAATGCAAGCACTGCCCAGAAATTGCGAGCTTGACTCACATGTTATGGGAATGCCCCAGTGTCCAGAAGAAAGGATTTTAGCAATACCAAAGGCACATTTATTATAAATAGTAAAGAGCAATGGGAAGACCGTGCTACACAGCGAAAACCCTGACATCCAGCAGTGGGCCGTCCAAAGGGCCGAAGACGCCGCCAGGAGTCAAGATATCTTGGCCGTCGTCTAAGGCGCCACGGGCCTGAATAGGCCTCTTCTTTGGACTAAATAAAGTTATTTCCTCCTCCTCCTCCAAATGCAGCACTAACGGAAATAACATCGGCATAGGTGAAGCGATTTTCCCAATGCACAACGAAATATATTAAAAAGAAATAACGCAAGCTAGCGAAAAGGCGCAGGTGATTAGGGCCTCGGTGTTAGGTCCCGCGGGTAATGAGTTCGCTTTACTGTAACTGGTTTATTTCTTTACTTGCACTATACACAACATCAACTCCACGGGCCCGTTTTTTTTTCTGCTCTTACAGTTGCATACAGTATTGAGCAGAAACCAAATGGTTTTCCCGGAAATACGAGCAGCACATCTCATTACAGAATGGGCAGGCTGTTTTCGCTTGCCGCGGTCCCCACCATTTTTTTCTTTACTGCTGTGTTCTCGAGCAGTTAACACTTGTTTCTGTTAGACAAAGGCTAAAGAAAAATATTGTGTCTATAAAAAAGACGTGCTCACATTTTGCATTGCTCTGAGGACATTTTATTGTTTCTTTGTCATTCTTGAGCGTCCTTGGAGCTTAGTTGGGGGGGCGAATTCGTTGCATACCCTTTGTTGTTTGTGCTTCATGGTTTCGGCGAAAAATTGTAGGCACCTACGCACTGTTAGGAATGCCGTTTGTTTGTTTTTGTCGTGTGCTATTATCTTGGGAGAGTTCTTTCTCATCCCTAGTGAACATGAGGCTCACAGACTTTTCTCCATAATTAGCCTAAAGGCACATTCAAAATGCTTTGTTTTCCAAGTAAAGTATAGCCCACTTAGAGCGAACCCGGTTTTAACAAAATCCTGGCTATGAAGAACCAATCTTCATTTCCTGACATCATTTCTACACATGTATCTAATGTCCAGATATAGCGAAAAACAGATGTAACGAACTGATTTCCGTTTTCAGATGTGTTCGTTATGGCGCGCTGGACTGTATTTGGCCTTGTGACAGTCGTTTCAGTGTTGCTCGAGAGCAATATTCCGCCTCTATGATTGTTTCTACGCTTTTGCTTCCTACCCTCATATACACAGACTCGATGAAAGGGTGTCGACTCGACTGACTGGTTCAGCTTATCACAACCGTCCCGGGTTTATAACTCCATCCAAGAAATACAGGTTTGGGGAGAGCAGGCGGGGATCGAAGGGCTTCGTAGAGGAGAACCTATTCAGCACATCACGGCCCGCCAACTCAGCCCGACCAGCGAGTCAACCCACCACCTCCCTGCGGGTCAAACGGACTCGCCACGACGGCCATTCTCAACCAGGCCGCTTACACATGCGTGATAGAGTAAAAAAAAAGTTTGTCTGGACTCCATTCACCCTCGTCGAGTCACTGTACAGGGGGCTTCTCAACTACTTGCTCTGCTTTAATCTAGCTATATTTCTATTTTCATTGGGGTTCTTGGCGAAGAGGGGGCGTTGTGCGGAAATGTGTTCAAAGGCTCTCACCAGCACGTTCGCGAAAATGTAGAAAACGGGCAGACAACGTAGTGTTCCGGCCCTGCGCACTTTCGTGTACACGTCAACGGATGTGAGATTTAGGTTAACGTTCAATAAAAATCAGTTCTGTGAACGGAAGCATCCAATTTATACCAAACATTACATTCTTGTGTCTGACATGATAAACTGTATAGAGCGCACTGTGTCACTCTTTCGATTCCAGGCGTCGGAATAGTTAGTTCTAGTTTGCAGGGTTGTTTATTTTATGCTCACAATGAGCATTATAGATAATAAAAACCATTCTAGATAATAAAAAGCATAATAATGAGCATAATAATGAGCATTCTAGATAATAAAAACCACTGGCGGCGCGCAACGGCGCGCCGCCGGTGCCGATTGCGGAGGCCACGGTTTGGTTATCTTGTTTATCGGCCACTTTCACAGATGGCGCTGAAATACCGCTCAAGTAAGGGGCCTTAACTGAAGTACCACTGCTCGCTCTTCGCTTCTCGCCATACTGTTATTGGCCGCGAGGGCCACCACTGGAGAGGCCGGCGCTGCGATCGTTTTGACGTCACTTCCAGGATCCCTGTTCCTACCTTGCTGCGTTGTTGGCTCGCAGCGAGCGACACTTCGTTTAGGACGCCCCTTCTAAGTGTATTTTCGTGGTAATTTTGGCGTTTGAAGTTCATTATCAGTGCGTGAAGCGTAGTTTTACCTCATGGGGACTTTATAACCGTGTCAACCGTGGTAGGCTGCCCGCAAACGAAGTGAGCGTGGTGGTGTATGCGGACGTAGGCGACCGAACCCGGTGTAAGCGTAAGCTGCGGCTCGTTTCCCCGATCAACATTGTAGGCTAGGACGATCGCCGAGATGAATTTCTAGATTTCGCTTGTTGTTCGCAATAAATGCATGAAGGAGGAAATCATGAAGCGTTTACTGCTCGCAGAAACGCTCCGCACACACGTCCGCCGTGCCTGCCCGCTGGCGGCTGAACCAACGCAGGTCGCGCAGCAACACCCTGTTGGCGATTTTAAAAATCACACTGCTTGCGGGTAAGGAGTTTCACGTTCGCGAAAGTGGTTGTTAGTGTGGTGTAAAATTGTGCTAGGTAGTTTCATAAGGTGTGATTTTCAAAGTGATGCTCAAAGATCAGCCGACAGGCCACGGACGTCGGTCCCGCCACCGCCGGCCCGTTCACGCACGGTGCGGGGAGCGGCCGAAGGGTGACGATACCTGCGCGCAAAAATCGGCCGAGGCCGTGGCAGGTATCTTGATCATTGATTGCATAATTTGCAGTCACCGCGGATACAAACTTTTACATACGAGAAAGGGGGTGACAGTGTGGTGAAAAGTTGTGTTAGGTACGGTCATTCATGACTGTAACGATAGCGGCGATGAAATACCTGCCGCGACGCTAAGCCTAGAGTTCCCAACATCGAACTCCGCGCATCCGAAACCGGCAGCGAGGTAACTGTTGGAGAAGACCGTCTTCGAAAACTCGCCGCAGCGCAAGCGTGTTGCGATGGGTTCCCCTAAATCCTTGGGGGCCCCCACAGCTTGGTTCCCCTATTCTAAAACTCCCCATTTCCCCACGACGTGTTCCGCCTCGTACGCAACCGCACCTTTTGTGAACAGTCGTGAGTTCTCGAACTTGATGAGAGAGGCGCAGGCTCATTTTAAACAGACAAAAGCCTGTGTTGCAATTATAAATTTCTACGGCCAAGCCTTAATTAAAAATTAACATAGGCACGTCTAAATCCGCTCGAAGGCGTTGAAAACTCGCGTTAATACCATTCATACATTGCGGACAAGTTGTCGCGAAAAGTAAACATAATCAGCAGTACAGAGTACTAGTGATCGTTAATCAAATCAGGGCATAAATATAAAGAAAATACAATGTAGGGGGAAATGCAGGAGGGAGATGCAGATTTTACCAGCACTTTTAAGCATGTGCGGCGAAGCAAGCCGCTCACCGTTCTCACATAGTCATTTATTTACCAGGCAATGCGCGCAGTACGCGTGGTGAGATTACAACTGAGCGGCACGTTTCCGTCGCTGTTCCAAAGTTATTTTCCTTGCACACACTGGTCTCGTACATGTCACGTCGCAAGTATTTCATAATGAATTAACAGCGTATTTTTCTCGGCACCAGTTGTATCGTCCTTGGCGTTAGCTGGCTAGGTACGAGATGTCGGTGGCGATGGTAGCAACTATCTAGCCGCGGCGGTGTTGCCGGGAACAAGCGAGTCGCTGATTGCTTGCGCGGATTATTCGGTCTGCAGGCAACTTTTTTCTGTAACTTGCATCAAAATCGCGATGAGGGAGCACACGGTGGTCACAACAAAAAGCGTGCGGTCTCATAAGCGCAGGAAATGTGTTCTAGCAGACGACAATACAACCCTGCGTCCTACAAGTGACGTCGCTCGTAGGTGGCGCCACGGTATGTCCTCGGGGCGAATACCCGGCGTATTTTTATTAGAGTTTATACTAATCGCTTCCAAACCTAAGCTATGACTCGAAAAACATGGTCGCGTTAGTGGCCGTGGCGCTTACGTCAGTTGGCCAGTGTTGCGTCAGGCAAGTCCAAAGCGTCCGACGGCTGTGTTAGACAGTGTCAGCCGGCAAAGTGCCGCACTAACTGTTTCCATGTTTACTTGTACACAATATACAAGTAACTTTAATTGTTCACCCCACCATTCTTGCTGCTATAAAAAGAATGCGGCCTTAATTTAAGCACAAATAGCTCGTTCTGCACGCTTAAAATTTCGTTCAATTTGCGGTTACTTTTACCGGCATCAGCCAATCGCTGAGCTGTCCGTAATACGTCATAGGTTATAGTGCGGGAATGAGCTAGTGGGTCGCATGGCGATTCTTTTTTTTCATAATTATACGGCCTATTTGAGCAACATTCGGGTTAAAAGTGGTGTCAGTGTCATTTTAACGAGGCAATCTTTCGAATGAAAAAAACTTGCATTTTGTCTGCCTGGCCTTTTCAAGGCTGCTTGCGGCGAATAAATAGATTACATTGCTTATTAGCGATCAATGCAGAGGGAAGGGACTCTTCAGTGCTAACGAGATAATGCGGAGCCCATGCTTCACACAGTAACAATGATGGCACATGGTTTAGCGTAGCTTTTTTTTTTGTTAGCGCATAGAAATCACTCCTGAATAGTCCGTACACAATCACATAATTGTCACCAATCACAATACCGAGATTCCTTTCTCTGGCAAAAGAGCATGAATTTTTAGCGAGGTCTGTGTTGTTGCTTGAAGAACACGCTGTAACCATACAAAACTGGGGCGGATTCATCTGTCATAGGAATCGGCAAAACACGAAAGTGAAATGTGCAGCGAAATCTGCAGCCGAGCATGATTTGCGGGTCGGCAGCGGTCTTGTGGGCGTGCCTGGCGAGCGAAGTCCTGCTAGCGGGTCACTTCGGCAAAGGTGCACTGGAGTACTTTCCGTGACGGGTATGACGTCGGTGAAATCTTGGTGCATCCTGGCATAAAATATTTTCGTGGTAAAATATAAAACCGAAAACAAACAACCCTGAGTATAACGTACCCTTTAGTACTAAAGGTTGCTTCCTCCCAAGGAGACCCTGTGTGCAGGGGTGCACCCTTTACGGGCTGCTTGCTTCGTTGTACTAGCGTAATTTCCGTGACAGATATGACGTCAGTGAAATCTTCGTGAATCCCAGAATAAAGCACTTCCGGGTTAAAAAGTGTGTGTATACAAGCGTGATGATTGCAGTTCGTTTCTAGTACCCGAAAAGAAAGGATTTCCTTCTGAAGAGTAGGCTAAATGTACACTCGTTCTGGAGCAAGAAGTTCAATGTAGCCACTTAGTTGAAGTCAAAAACTGTAATAACGCCCGAACTAAATAAGGGACGTGTCGCTGACCGAAAATTAGGTAATTGATCGTTGTTTACAAGAAATAGGATATATTGCCTAAATCAACCTCAAGAACGGCATCTTAGACTAGCAAAATAAAGCAAATTTTTTTGTCCTCTGATCAGCTCGGCAGCTGTTTTTTGAGGTGCGATCCAGTTTTAAGACGCTACACAAGAGTGGATAAGACACACAGGACGGCACTGGTCTTACAACTTGTTTATTGAAACAATAGTCCCCTAATTAAACAGAAATTTCTTTGGTTTGCGCAGGCGCAAATATGCCACACCCTATGCATACTGGGAGGCAAGCAAATTACAATACCAATCTCAGACGTGTGGCAGCTTGATAAGAAAAGGTATTTCTTTATCTGTGATTACTACTGGGGGTTCACTAAAACTTTTTTGCGTACTAGTATATCATGACGGCTTCGATAATCGCTCGCTCTTGCTTCGTAGCACCACGCCCCACTATGGACACGCTATTCAGATCCGGGGAGCAACGGCATTGGCGCACATGTTCCGCCAAGTTGCTGCCCCTTCTATTGTTGAGGCATGTGCGGTGCTCGCGAATTCGGTCATTACTACTGCAGTCCGTTTGGCCGATATAAACCTTTTTGCTGCAAAGTGGAATTGAGTAGATGACACGGTCCGCGCAGTCAGGGAACCTTGTTTGAGGCTGCGTTTTGCAAGAATTTCTTTGTTGGGCCTTCCACAGTTCGTTTCTGGAGAGTGTTTCTGGGCAATGTTTCGGCCACCGCATGCAAAAGTATCTTTGGGAAACCTACGGCACGAAGGTGTTCGACTTGCTGACGACTGCTTAGTTCTATCGAGTGAAAACAGCTGTTTTTATCGCGTTGGAAGTGCACACGTTGGCAATGCTGCATTTACCAGTTTCGAATGACCGGAAGCAAACAGGGAAAAGATCTTTCTTCGAGCGGGGTGCATACACCCAACACAGATGTTCGTCATTGCCGAAAGTTCGTCTCAGATCCAGAAACTTAATGGTGTTGTCCGCGGGTGTCTCTCGCGTGAAGTTTATTTGCTGTGAGCAGTCTTTAAAAGCCGTCGTGATGTTATCAGCCACACGTGGAAGCATATCGTTTGCGTTCAAATTTAAAATGATAAGGAAATCGTCAACATATCTAAAAATTCTAATCACACGTGTGCCGCGAAGGGCTTCTTGGAGTATGCGGTCAAACTTTGCTAAAAAGGCATGGCATATAACCGGAGCAAGGCAGGAACCTATACAGATGTCTTTCTTTTGTACAAACAAAGAATCACCGTATTTCACTACAGTAGATGAGAGACACACGGTTAAAAGTTCAAGGAAGGTCTCCGTTGATAAGTTGAAGCTATTTTGGAATGTAACCGCCCCACAAGTATCTATAAGTTCACGCACTGCCACAAAAAGTTCGTTGTCGGCAATAGACAGGTCTTCTATATCGACCGAGAATTCTGTGTTCCTTCCAGCAGTCTATCATTTAAAACTTCAACCACTCTCAGAGAGCTCTTCACCGAAAACGGGTACACGGGTGCCAGTAGTCGAAGTGAGCGTTTCAGGAAGTTTCCGGACGTTTCAGGACGTTTCAGGAAGCATCCTTCTTGCGTCACTATGACGCAGACGGGCGATCCGGTTTTTGAGTATAGTCATGAAAGAACGCTTGCAGGAAGTTTTCCTGGCTTTCCTAACTTCTTTCTCAAGGTTGGATAGGTTTTGTTTGTTCAATAGTTTGAGCGCTTGTGCTTTTGCTCTTGTGTAGCGTCTTAACACAAAAGTTGGAGGGCTTGTTCTTTTGCTCTTGTGTAGAGGCTTAACACTGGTTCCCACCTCAAAAACCACAAACCAACTGACCAAGCGTTCTACCTTAGTCGACAGTTGTGGAAGTTCTTAAAATGGGGAGGACCTCAGCTCATCCTACATGTTGTTAAATTTCAAAAGCCACATCCAGTTAAGGCAATCTGATGTTGAACTGCTGTCAAGACCGGCAGCGCTCGTTCCACACCGCGAAATGACATGTGGAAGCCACACGCTGTTTCTCGGCTGAACTTTGCAGCCGGTGGAACTTAATGAGTGTTTTCCTTCAATTAGGCAAAGCTCGGGAACAAGTAATCAAGTGTTTGCTCAACGCCTCAAACGCAGCGCCTTGCTCGGATGCTGGGAGATTTGTTCGTGGGGCCTAATCTACTCCAGAGCCCCAACGTAATTTTCTCCGCCCTTCACAACCATTCGACGGAGGTAGGTAGTTAGGTGAGCATGGGCTGCGGAATTGTTCGGTGTTCGCTGCTTTTATGCGGACCGAAGAAATTTTACCCCGTGTGTAATCAGCAAACATGCATGATTTTAAAGCACAGTTCGTCTCCGTTCGACGTGCTTTTGAACATTACTATTACTCTACTCAAATTACTGCTGGTTTTTCTCTTATTTGCTACAAAAAGCGGAGCAATCACGCTGCTGAACCGTAGCAGCTATCCTGGGCGAGTTAGTTCTCATTCGTGTTTAAGCAAAATTAGCGCCGAGAAGAATAAGACGAGAGAAAGAAACAAGGCTACGTGTCGCTGGCATCGTTGCAAATTTTCTCAATACACAATAGTCTTGTGCCGGCCTCGTGACATGTAAATCCCTGTGTTCTCTAACTTACCACCCATTGCGCCATTCCCCTCCCGTCTAATGTTCTTTCTAATCAGTTTAATTTATCGGTTTTTATACTGCTCGCAGGCCATATGTTGAAACAAGACGCTTTTATCTCACCGCTTTGTAAAACTGTGGTTACTATTTTTTTACATTTTACTATTGTAAAACCAAGTTAATGATATGAATAATTAAAAAAACCGTGGCACCCTCTTTTATGTACCTAAATTTTTCCTCAAGTATGACTTGCGTTTTCTCTTTGTTGAGTAATGTGGACATGTGCGAGCCATTTCATAAATAATTACCAGCAAAGGAAAACAGATGCGAGGCCATTTTTCTGGTTGCGAGGCAAGTAGTTCAAACCAGTGCCCGACACCTTACAGACCGCCGGTACGAAGTTCTTGCGTTTAGTTAAAATAATAAGGATTTTCGTGTTTAAAAAGGCGCTGCAGTCGCAATTAGATGCTTCATCAGAAAACATGGTTGAATGCATACAAAATCAGGCATAGGAATTAGCTTGGAGCCAGGGCTGCTACCTACGAAACAAGGCAATCAAGCAGATTTTGTGTTTTTAACAAGTGCGTCATTCCTTAAGAGCAACTTTACTTTCACTCGGAAGCTCTGTAACTCTGCACAATAAAGGAGCTGCATTCATAGAAAGGCGCATGGCCTAAAAGTGCAAAATATGGACTGTCAGCCATATTTCAAAGCCGGGGTTCTGTCGTCGTTCCTTACATGCGCGTTTTCAGGCGTAAATATAAAACTTTGGGTACTATGTCTACCGCTGTGTTGGTCTCCCGTTGCCATCGCCTTCTGTGCACTTGTTTTCTCCCAAAATAAAGTTATGTTGTTTTATAATAGTGCGGGAGAAGTGCTGAAACCATATCATAAAACGGCATACATATATAAGTTCTAAAATATGGACATAATTTTCAGCCACCTATTCGCGGGATTACCATCGAGTGTATTCATAGTATGCAATATGATATTTCACACGTCTGCAATACAATGCAATACAATATTGTAGTTGTTGTGTCAATAGACGCAGATACTTGAGGAGAAATAAACTCTTCAGACCCCATTCGCGCCATGCGTGGAAATTTGTGCTCAAAAATTTTCAGGGGAATGTCCTGATGGACATAGGGAAAAATGGCTGCGTATCTGCTCACTTTGCTCAAACTGTCGTTGAAAAATGAAACTCTTCTGCCGCCTCTACCACATAAATGTCTCTCTTTTCAACCCCGCACACCTCTCATGATCCTCGCACGATAGACATGGAGGAGGTTTGCTAAAATTAATTCAATTTTCCCGCTTTCCACTGCTCATGCCATCTACTGTATCCTTTTGCTATGGTTCAACTTGAAACAATCCCACCACGGCCAGGCTGGCTTGAGCGCTTTTAAAGCAAAGCTTTCTATTCCTCACTCATGGAACCCGCAACACGACAGAACGCACTACAGGAAAGCCAACTTCAGACAAGAGCATCAAGAAAAAGAAACGCTTCCCGTAGTGTAATCAAACCTGGGTACCTCACGTTTTGAAGCCTACATCTATACGATAGCGCCATTGCGACTGTGCGAGTGTAAATTCGTCGATGGAAGCGGGAACACGTAAATGATGAACACCTCCCGATTCAATGAAAGCAATTCCCTTTAATACGTGTTTTAATTGAACTCAACGATAAAGTACTACCCTCACCGATCACTCCACTACATTTATTCTTGCTTTGACTTTGGCACTTCACCATTTGAATCACACGCTATAAAGTTTCGCATTTCTGCCATCGTTGTGGTTAGACGCAGGGTGCTTGACTTTTTTTAATTTTTTAGTAAAAGTATTTTTAAGCGCGCTATTTCGTTATGTGCTATCGCAAATATTAGGCACACATATATATTCAATTAAAAAAACACTGAGAATACAGTTGTCGGTTGATGTTTTGCCTCAATATTGCCTAATGTTTTCTTTTTGCTCGGCCAGTGTCGACGAGTATAAAGTAGCTTTCCAGGTTCAGTGGTTCGGGAAGGTTTCTGATATATAAACTTCTCGTTCAAGAATCTCTTCAACTTTTGCTGGATGGCTGAATCGAGTGACGGATGCACGGCAGACAGACAGGCAGACAGACAGGCAGACCAACAGATTTGTGTTCAAGTAGCCCAAGAAGCACTATAGTATCCAAAAGAGCCATCTCCTGGCGTCCGTAAAGGAACGGCGCTTTCGTAAGGGTTCCATACCACAAGGCGTTGCACACCGTGAGGGGTTCTACAGCGCGATCTCACACTGTACAGTAACGAAATTGGGCCCCTTTGGAAGGGTTCAATAGCGCGAGGCCTTCCACGCCGCGAACCCAACCTCGGGGCTGGGAAAACACAAAAGCCTGGGTAAACGCATGACGGACACGCCTATCGTTGCTCGCATGCCTGTCACGCCAGTGAATAGAACTTATGCGGCAGGAATTCAACCCTTACTATCTTGGCGTTAAAAAGTACTGGCAACACCAAAGCTCCTCGCCAGTCTCTTGCTGTACCCTTCGCAGATGGTGACTACGAGAAATACTAAGGATAAAAAATGTTAAAGCGGTATACAGGCGAGCGCAGGAGCTGTCATCACGTGTGGGGGAACAGTTCGAAATAAAACGTGCTTCGCTGGGTAAGAATGCCCAGTGAGAGGACTACCTGAGAAGCGCACCATGTAAGGCAATGACAGCGCAATTCAGGAAAGTAAACTAGCTATTTGTTCCGCGATGCAGTACACGGGGCTGAAAACTTATCATCCAAACACTACGTTTCCGAAAGCCTCCTGGTGGCAACAAAAACATGACCAACCGACATTGTTCACACGTATGCGAGAAAGAAAAACACGTTTCGCCGCCATACTCAAGCGCAGAAATGTAAAGTTTTGAAGTCAGTCGATACGCTGATCAGCATATTCGGTCGTAATTCCCGACACAAAGTCGACCGTGCAAGAGCCAATTACTGTGCAGCACGTCTCGCGTGCCATCTAGAGTCTGTCCAGAGCATACGTCGGTGACTGAGCCCTTTTTCGCGCTCGGTGTGGCATGGCAGTCCAATAACAAGCTCTGTAGGAGCGACTGCAATAGTGGAGTCAATGAGGATGGATCAATTGACATTGTTAGCATCTGTACCAGTGCAGGAAGGCTGCGTAGTTTTTCAGAGGAGTTTAGAAAAGCGCATTCCGTGCCGATCTCGTGAAAATAGCTGTGCTAGCTTAAGCCCTTATGCACGAGCCAGCCAGAGTGGCAGTGTCATTATTTTGTTCCTGCTATGTACGTCCGCAGTCGTGCTCGAAACGAGGTCACTTTCTATGTACGGTCGCGGCTCATTGAGGCACCCCTGCCGCAGCAGATAGGGCAATGCTTTGATGGGACGTTTTACCAAACGGACGTTGAATTCGTGAGTGGTTCCAAGGAAAACTTTGGAAAAGTTGCCCATCCTCTATTTACACGTGCTTGGGTGTAGCCGGACACTTTCTGTAAAACGTTCGAGGGATGACAGATATACGCAGAAACAAGTAACCGATATAACAAACTCTTGCCAGTTCTAGCTGTTAAGGCGCCTCCGTAAGACATCTCAAGAATGAATATACATATAGGTGTATTGAATGTCTAACTTCTTGCATCAGTGAAAGCGTTCATAGATGTGAACATTTTGCTGAACACATGTGAAATCGTGGCCACTTTTGAGACAACGAAGGTAAAACCCCACGGTGAATAAAATGTCCTTAGAGTGTCGTTTTGGGAGATACATTGGTCGACACTGATTTTCGACAAAGTTTGCAGTACTTAATACGATTTCAGAGAGGCCGATTTTTTTTCGCCTTACAGTTGGTCGAAAAGGCGCAGTTTTGAATTACTCTTTCATATGAGCGTTGTTATAGGCGTGTTCTCGGCGTATGAAATAGTACCGATTTATTCGGTCCCGGCGATTCGCGAAAAGACCTTTCTTGAAACGGCGTTTACGCTGCGGAGGGGAACCAATGGCACCATCGGCTAGTCGGGAGCGAGGGGATGGGCTACAGCGCATGCGCAGATCGCTTGGAGAGACACAAAGGAAAGAGAGTCCTGCAGCGGAGGGCGCATTTGGCGCGGCGCATCAGGGCCCGCTCCGGCCACGAGACAAACGCCCTTTCTGATGACGGCATACTGACATTCGCTTGATTTGTTCAGGTGAATACACCACCCATTTGGTGTCTTTTCTTTTCGGGCTCTGACTAGGTGCGTAACGGTTATACAGGGCTTTCGCATTTAAATGAATGGTACGGTTGTGTTTTGTTGAGATAAAAGGGTGTGCGGCATGCCACACCACACCACACGTTTCAAGAAATACGAGAAAAATATGCCGTGCTTGAAATTGTTGCCGTTTACTTTTCATGTTTTCGTGCTCTTTCTTTGTCGTGCTGATATTTGACGGCAATATGTACAGTTTTCGTCCGGCCGATCAGAAATGTAAGTGTCGCCTGGGATGCAAAAACGCGGGAAATGTCTGACCGGTGTATGTTGTGTACTGCTCGTTTTTTTCAGTGCTGCACGTGCTTGCTTTCTGACTTTGGGGAGGTATTTACGTTATCAATGCTAATCGTGGCATGTTTGGCACCTGCTCTGGCGTGAGGTGCAATTTCTTACTTTTAAGTATAGGTATCTTTTAAGCTCTCCTCTCCTTTACGTTGCACAATTTGCTGGTTTTGCGCAGCTCTTCTTTTGAAGAAAGATGTTTGGCTAACTTCTCAGGATTACGCCTTGCAGAAAATTGGGTAGTACATTTGATGTTTCGTTCCAGTGTGGACGTAGACGTGATATAATTGAGACCCGTTTAAAATTATGACGCCTTACGCAGCTTGTGCGCGGAAGTCCGTCCCTTAGCAAGAAATTGTAGGCGAACTGGCGCCCTTGCTCTCACCTTCATCGATCCGATTCTTGAGCCGTCAGCTTTTTCTTAAAGGATTTCATGACCATCTAGTCTTCATAAGACCGTGTTATATAAGTGCCGAGCGTTTCCTTTGGTTCAAACGCTGGCAGAGGTGATGAACGTAGTACGGTGGCTCGTTAAATCAGCTGCGACCGCGCTGCCTGTTTAGCGCTGAGCAGCCCAAGCGAGCACTGCACACCGATAGAGCATGGAGGAAAGAAAAGGTTAGGAGAGGCCCTGACGTCACATTTGTGAAGCTGAGTCCCGCCATGATTGGAGACCACTGCGGCTAGCACCATAGAGATAATATACTGACTCTAGAGGGAAAGCGCGCCGCTGAGCCAATGTATTGGACCCGGTACGACACACAGTGGCAGACATGATACAACGATTTGAATGTTGCCAGCTGAGCTTTTGCTTACTAAAAACGGCGAAAGCGATGGGTTGTAATCTGGCAACGTGCTTCTGTGGCGTTTCCGCGTCCGGCTAGCGAAGCATGCCGGGATTAATTGTAACATGGCGGACCGCTATCCAAGCGGATTTTGTGTAGGCGGCGTCGACAGCATTGCGTAGTTTATCTCCTGTGGGTAGGTAACCGACGTGTTTTCGGTTTAGCGTACGTGTGACTTATATGTACTGAGACTATTTGAGCAAGATTTGGCAACGCTCACACAGCACTTGCGCGCAAGCTCGAATGCGACTGATCGCATGCGCGAGAACGCCAAGGAGTCAGCTGATCCGTACTGGGCGCACAGAAAAATGAATCTCCGTATGACCTGCGTGCATTTTTTGCGCTGTGCCGCTTTATTTGCCATTCTGTGACATTTTGCGAGTCGCGCAATGCTTTTCAAACGAAGTGAAGAGAACTGTGGCTTTAGCTCAATGTAAAACCTTTATTGACACACAAAAAAAAAACATCGCATGGGCCAACGCTGATATTGCCGGTGAGTCGCGGTGATTTGAAGCACAGGAACGAAAGAGCGCGGTCGATCGCAAGGCAACGGATTGGAAGAATGCATTCCAAGGGAGTATGCGAAATACAGTCCGCGGAGTGTCCCATTTTCCTTTCTGTCTCGTCAAGTTGTAGCTGCTTTCCACCACTTCAAAGGGAAAGCTTGCGGGACTGAATGCGCAGTATTGAATGGGCAGTAATTTACCGTACAGGGCGTACCGTACAGGAGAGAATTTACCGTACAGGAGAGAACGTTGACTTATTGATTTATTGTGACGGATTAAAAAAGAAACCGCATTTCGTTACCTATTTTTTCGTTCTACCTTCACGAACGTTTGCGAGAAAGTTCGAAGCACGAAGAGCTGTAAAAAGTTCCATGACTAAAACAACTGGACCCGAACGATTATAAAAGCTCCTTTTATTTCTCTTCCAACGGGAACGATCGCTGGCTGCCACTCCGTAGCCTGTAGTGAACTTGCGGTAGTCAAGGTCAGATTGGAATCGCTGTTCCGGCGTCAGTTCAGGGGCAATAGATAGGGTGCTTAACATGAAGAAAGAATGACAGCCTCGCAAGCGCCCGGGGAGGCACTCGCTCAGAGCGTGCATCCGAGTTGTACCAGTTGTACACTTTTTGTACGCACGCGGATCTGAGCTGGAGACTGCACACACACACTGCGCAAGTCAGGCGGAAGGGCCTCGCCACTTCCTAGCACACTTAAAGAAAATCGAAACCAAAACTGAACTACGCACTTACTCTTTCTCCGCTAATTAGAGCTTAATTACACTAAAAGTTTTTTTTATAAAGCTAGTTTTAATTACTTAGGCAATTATTTGCAACTATTTTGCTTCGGTTCCTTGTTTTAGTTAAATAATTACGGAACAACTTTTTAGAAGGCTGAATACAATTGATCTGGCAACCATGGGAATTGTATCATGTCAGCGCCCACGATTCGTACGGTGTCGGAGCTCGCTTTACCCCCCTGGCTAGCACTCTTTCTAATCATAATTTGCTCTTTCCGGTTTGATTTGACTAACATGGCGTCGCCCTGCCCTCCCGCTTCGCAGCGAAAACAGCTTCGTCGCTAATTCCTCGGTGCGATGTCATGTTCTAAGCTGTTGATTTCGCCTTCAATTTGCCAATTCTAACCCTCACCCAAGGTGTCAATCGAAAAACGGCCTTCGTTTTTGAGATAGAAGGACGCTTTTTCAGCTATTAAGCCTGGCAAAGTAGCGTTTGTCGTCGTCATAGCAACACGCTCGCGGGATCACGAATGGCTACTGCAGTGTCTGTTCGTAGATGGCGCTAGGAATCCAGGCACCCTACGCGCGGCGAGCGTCGCGCACGAGTTGCAAACTAGATGCGCGTGGACTACGTACGCTTTTCATGTTTGCGTACATGAACTCTGCACACTCGTGGAACTAAAACTGTCTAATCTCACTTCACGTGAATAAGTGGCTGCAGTGGTTTGCAAGATGCCTCACTGTTGCGTGCCTGGTTGCCGGTCGCAATCGCGGTTCACAGGTATGTACATTCGCCCATGCGCTATTTGTCGAGCAAAACGGAAGCACTACGTGTCTGCCTCACTTTGTTTTGTGTTCGTTGGGAATAGATTCCTAACTGAAGCAAATCGCCGTAGAAAGTGGGTCGACGCTGCCGGAGCTGCCAACGCGCACCTTTTCACAGGCAGACCGATAAGAATGGAAAACCACAGGGCAAATTGACGAGATATCGCCACAAGATAACGGCAACTACGCTCACCGACCACGCCAATTATTAACCATCGTGTGTTGTTTTCGAACGAAATTAGACCACAAAGGAAATGGCAGTAGAAGAAACGCTGCGAAATCAGCTGTAGTGCGCAGACTGCAGACGACGACGACGCCCCAGCGGCTGCCGCGCTGTGTTGCCAACTTAGCAAGGAAGCGACAGTCAAAGCGCCGTAAAAAATGTCAGGTGCATTTTGCCAGGTTTAGCCAACGCAGCCGTAAGAAACTGGGCAACACTGTCTAAGGGCTCAAGAAAAATTACGTCACTTCCTCCACACTTTTTGCGATGCATAGGGTGCTAGTAGCGTCTCCTTAGTATTCTTTCCTCCATGTCATAGAGTTTCATACTAATATAAACTAGAGGTAAATCTGGCGCTTCAGTCGCGGGCCGCTGTGGATGTTCCTTGCCTTGATACATGACTTAGCTAGCCATGTGTGTTCTTTATTGACTCGAAGCCAAAACCAACAAAAACTGCTAACATTTTTTCTTGTTGATCCTGCATGAAGCTTCTAAATAATGACCTAAAAGTAAATCTTTTTGGAGCTTCAATTTAATAATAACAAGATAAATTTCAGTAAGAATTTACAGTAACATTGTTGCTTTTTGCAGCCAGAGGCAACTTCTCAGCCAGTTCATGAACCATGCCAGGACAAGGGGAACGTGTCGGCCCGGTACATGACGGAACGGTCGCTGAAGCGCGGCTCCCCTAGACGGTGGCGCCAGATTTCCCTCTAGTGGATATTAGTATGAAACTCTATGCTGCACACTTCATACAGTGGCTGCGCATCAGGACGTATGTCTCGAGAAGTAACGGCAGCCAGCAGGGAGCGAGCAGCCACGCATAACAGACGCGGGGGCGCCAACGGACATTCGTGCATCGTCATGTCTACTGGTGGAGTCGAGCGCTGCACACACTGCGCATGCACGCCCGTCGCCTGCTCGTGGTCGCTGTTCTTCGACCGTGTTCTTCAGACCCAGTGGGGCTGTTTGTATGTTTCTACTTGGCTCAGGTTTGAAAACTTCTGTGTGGTGTGCCACGTGTAAAGGTTGGATTTGCAGGCATCATTTTAAATGGAGAGCATTTCTTTAACTAACATGTACGTCCGCCGTCCGTCCGCAACAGCTCAGCGCGCAGGTGCGCCCTCTCCCCCACTCCTCCTCTCCCGCATCACGCTACCCTCCTCGCTCTCAACAACAGGTCCGCACCCCTCCCCCTACACTATATAAAAAAATAATAGTTATCGGCGCCTGGTTTCGATCCCAGTACCCTGTGGGCGGAACGCGAGGTACATGGTGCTCTTCCCACTGCGCCACAAAAGCGACACAGAATCAAAGGGTACGAACGCGCCTTATATCCTTGACTCATTTAAACTACGTCAAGAAGCTGCTGATACACGGCATCAGTTGCATCGATCTCGTCTTCACCAGTTGCTGCAACGCACGACCACTGCTTAAAGACCCCTTAACAGTACACTTTAGCGACCACGAAGCCGTCGTTCTCAGAGTCCAATACAACGACAACAGCAACAAATAAATAAATAACGACTTACAACAACCTACTCCTTGCCTTCACTTCTTGCGTCACAAAAAAAAAAGAAAAATTGGGCCCATCTCTCCACGAGGGGGGACTCGAGTCGCAAAATCACGAAAGTAATGAGTAATATATGAAAGTAATAATAATAATTAATAGTAATAAGCAATAATAGTTAACACATTCACTACCACCCCACCACCACACCCCAAACACTAACGTTAACGCAATACACCCACCCCCTACGCGACGCATTTACTCGAGTCCCCTCTCGTGGGGAGATGGGCCCAATTTTTTTTCTTTTGTGGGTGTGGTTCATGCGTTTCGGAACCGTTTCGGAAGAGTTACTTTGCCGGATTGGATTTTCGTGTCGTCGCTGCCAAGTGTGCTCAATGGCGTTGTCTTTACGGTCCTATTTTTCAGAGGAACGCCATAATGAAATCATCGCCGCTGCTAAGCCATCGACGGAGCGGTGCGGCACCGGTCTGGACCTTGTGAAGCAATTTAGTCATTTCGCGCTAATCCTTCTGAATCACAACCAAACCGTAAATCATAAATTCCAATTTTTGCAAGTTTGTTGCACTGAATTAGATAAAATATTTGGAGTGATTGTGTTTTCTATTATTCCGGAGATTGTATAACGCATGGAGGACGGAGGTGCGCTGTATTTGTTCGCGCACTGTACTGTTTTGGTTACTTCATTTGTCAATGTCGTGTAGAGCGAGAAAAGGCACGTGATGGTCGTCCCTCACGCTACCTAAATGCAGCTGTAATAAGCCAACAAAGAGATCCTAATGGTATCTCAACGACCAGTTTTGGATGGGGATTTTTCATGCGCTTAAAGACGTCTTATACGCCGATTCAATAATACACCAAAAACGAATTTTAAAGCTCTTTATAATACCTATGGTACACCAAATTTTCCTCAACGTTTCGAAAACTGGATTTATATCGTCTAAGAAAAGTTGAGCCAGCCTGAATCTAGCAGCGATATAAGACGTCGTCGCAATGACATGGCGCCTAATTTGAGTTGTTTTCAAGTCGTTTTTTCTGGTGTGGGATATACGTTTCGTAAACTTTTTGAGCTGGCTGGTACGAGCGCTAGCAGTGTTTGGTTCACGAAAACTCCCACTTCAGATGAAAGACGACGCTTTGTTCGTACAAGCAACTTGGTGTCGAAAACTTCCGTTCGGCTCCGGGGGGGGGGACTTGAAATATGACAGGAAAGGGTAACGACCTAACCAGGGAAGCGCCCCGGCACCATTGAAAGTGGTCGGAGGAAATGAAACAAAATGCAAGAGGAACGAGTTTGAACAGCGAGAAAAAAAAAGAGAAGCACTAACAGCGGATTACCCCAAGGTGTACAACATGCCGCGACAGCTGTTACCATGCAACTACGTGACTATGCTGATTCTCGAAGGACAGAATTTCGTATTTGATACTCAGTTGTCGTACTTCTAAACGCTGTGTCTAAAGGTACGTCGGACGTACCCGCAAAATTTCTTAAAGATGCGTCGGACGTACCCGCAATATTTCTTAAAGATACGTCGGACGTACCCGCAAGATTTCTTAAAGATACGTCGGACGTACAGGGCCCAGAGTGGCTCGAAAGCGGCGTTGCTCAAAACTAGCGTGGTTATCTCGAACCATCGACGGCAAAACCATCACGCGTTTGCTGTATATATGCCAAGAATCTGATGCCTAACCTGACGCAGAATGTATTTTTTTCCCTCGTGTTCTCTAGTTGGACCTTATTTGAAGGGGCGGTTAGAGCCTTCGCTGAGGTCAGAGATCGAATGCGGACCACTACGGGTTCTCGCAAGAGGGAAACAAAATCATGTGCGACGCGAGTATCTTTCTTTTTTTCTCTCTCATATGTTTCTGGTTCGGCGTCAACGCGCGGGCCCGCAGGAGGCCGGCGAAGTCGCGCGCCAGTTGCTGCGTTGGCAGGCGTTGCTGGACACCTATGCCATCCTGTTGAAGTCGTTTATGAGCAGTTATTGTCGCTTCTTGAACTGCAATTATCAAGACTTTAGCTTTAGCAAGGAAAAAAAATCACTTGGCGTCTTTATTTATTGCTATAGTCTGTTGGCGGGTAAATTTTAAAATGCTGCGAAATGTATCTCGAGCCATCACGGTCAAATCTAGCGTCACTAAATAAACAAAATAAGATAGAATGATAAACGAAGACGCACCTCGAACAACTGCTTTACTTGCTACTTGATTTAACCTTCATGTTGCGTACCGACTGCACGTTCGTGAATTCAAATTGTAAGCAAAACAAATGGCAGCGCTGCCTGGATACTGAGGTTACCGTCGAACGTCATTTGTTGGTTGAAAGGCAAGGTACTCTGGCACCCTGTCTGTACCCTGTAACAAAAAGCTGATCAAACCCTCGCCACAAAAAAAAAAAGGGGGGGGGGGTTTGTTAGGATTCGAACCACAGACTTTCAAAACAGTAGGCCGGCTCTCAACCGCTCGACCACGGCAGGAGACGAGGAGCCTCGAAGAATTTGGTGTACCAACTGAGGCTTCCCACAAAGAGTGTCGTGTGTGTGCTTTCTTTTGGTCGTATTTGAAAGCTTGGAGCAGTGGTAACGCTTGCTTCTTGCGCACCGATCTTGGGGCCGAGGACAATAATGCTAGTGCTACAAGCAATGTAACCACAGCTCCCTTATTTGAGCCAACAAAAGCTACCGCACATCCCCGGTCTCCCCTGCGCAAGCCACGGGAGCTACGAATGGAATGGAATGCGCCAGAATTCTGGCGTTGATAACGCTTGCTCGTCACGCACCGATCTTGCTGACAAGCCACATTATGCTAATACTGGATGTGATGTAATCAGAGCTCCCTCATTTAACTCACACAAAGCTATCGCAGATCCCCGATATCCCCGATGAAAGCCGAACAAGCTACAAATGGATGAGCGCTTGGGAATAGAAATAGCTTGCAATTTGTCTCAAGGCAACCGATTACCGTAAGTTAAAAAGAAATTGATTGTTTTCTGCTGAAAGGAACGACCCCAAACCACGCGAAGACGGACGCTGCCGCTCGATTTCCGATGCTCTATCGCGCTGCGTCGACGCCGATATCTGGCGAGCGTAGACATCGGCGTCGCTCCAGTTTCAGCTCGCGTCGCCGTGCATTTCTGGCGACGCGACGTCGGCGCGAGAAAACGCTGAACGTACGCTGCATGTTTGGGCCGAGTGAAACCGAATACACCGACGTACTTAACAAAGTTTCGCGGATACGTCCGAAGCATCTTACGTCCGACGTATCTTTAAGAAATCTTGCGGGTACGTCCGACGTATCTTTAAGAAATTTTGCGGGTACGTCCGACGTATCTTTAAGAAATTTTGCGGGTACGTCCGACGTACCTTTAGACACAGCGACTTCTAAAAGCAGAAAAATTGACACATGGGTCGACTGCGATATCCAACGGAACATTGTGTGGAATCAGCTTGCACTTGTGTTTGCACAGCGTTTGGAAACACATCGGACATGAGCTGCTCTCTGGGTTTGTAGTGCTTCAACAGGCTTCATAGACTGCGAAAACAGGATTCGGAGCATAGGCGCTGAGTTTTTTGGAGAAATTTGTAGAACCGTGACAATGCTGCGAAAGAGTCCGCAAAAAACAACCAAGGGCATTTATTCTCGGCGAAACATGTGCGAACCACTGTAAAACACTTCGTAATTTTAGTGCGCAGAGGAATATAAAACATTATGTTTATGTTCTGTACGCGTGGCAGCATATCGCCTGACTAAAACGTTGGCGAAAAGAATCGTTGAAAGGCTTCTTACTAGAGCCAAAACCTGTACGGACACCTTATAGATTGTGGAACATTGATTTTTCGGCTGCGCTTTTCTTCGGCGTTTCTTTTTTCGCTGGAAAGTCGCCTTCCTAAATGCCCCAAACCTTCATCGAAAACTTCATCGAAGCAGGAAAGCTCCGTCGCACATATGGTGCTTACTGCCAAATTTTACGAACAGTACAGGTGCACGTCAGCAAAAAGACATGAAATGCTCCTACTCGTATGCTCACAAAACCACTGATGCCTCGAATGCCGGCATCTCCTCAGTGCGCCCAATTCAAATATTTACTGGCACGAGGGGTTCGCGCAACTGGGGTAAATAAAAACGCGAATAGCTCGAGAGTCACGCTGAAAAACCAGTGCGACTGTTTTGATGCTTGGTTTCAGAATCTTCAGATGCGCTCATTGCCCAGAAATCCTGGTGCAAACACCGCATTATGCTCGTGTACATTGATCCCTACCCAATGTTCGCTTTTAATCAGCCCTGATGATCAAAATAGCAAAGGCGTCGGTCGCGGCGTCCCTGACCGCTATTCATAGAGCCTTTCTCTAGGGTCTCTTTGATCCCCGACAACTACAGACGTAGCCTGAAGCCTACATGAATAATTGAAACTGAGCATGTTATTGCTGCCTAATTAGAGGAAGTAATGAGGGTGCCTTCATGCTCAGGTAAGCTGCTCACGTGCACGCTGCTTTGTGTAGTACTTCCATTCAGGCTATTTTCCGGCTACACTACGTAAAAGCATACCATCGATTTGGCAGCTTCACTACATGTCATTAGATAAGGCTTGTTAGACTAAAAACATAAAAATTACGTAAGTTTGACCCCGGACTTCTTGGTCTGATAATGTACCACCGCAACTCCCGTATAACGCATATAAAGCCGGTTGTTGTGGTGAAATAGACAACATTGCTTGAACAAATGATAATATCAGTAGTCCGGATAGTTTGACAACAATAATAATTCTAATACAATAGCATTATTTGTAAATGAAAATATGCAGTACAGTCGCTGCCGCGCAATGTTCGGCTAGTTTGAGGTGCGTTCCCAACGTCGTCTGGCTTGTATTGAATAACAATTCTTCCTCCTCGTTTTATCCAACTAACCATCGCTTTTTAGTTCTTGCAAACGAGGATTCAATATAAATCTTTCGCAACCGGTTTAGACGGGGATATTTGCACCCTGCAGTCTGCTGCAATACACTCGCAAACGGTCCATTTCCGGCGAACCGCACTTTCGTAGTGCACCGGGGAGGTACATCTACAATACTTCTATTAAGAGTTGTGCACGTATAGACGTCTGTGTAATTTGTTGTATTCTTACTTTTATCTATACGTTCCGTAGATGCCATTAGTTACGTTTGCTTACTTTGATGATTCATTTTGAATACCTTGCGGTTTTGCTTCAGCATACGCCTCTGATCAACCTTTATGTAATGCCCTCTAATGAAGGTCTTTAGGGCCACGTGAAAAGAGAAGTAAATAAACCCTATCAGTAAGTAGGAGCCACCATGCAAGTAGCGCATATGGACAGGAAAGTAGCGTCTTGGGTTGAAGAAATCGTAGCACAAATAAAAGAAAAGAAGCCCGGTTGGCTTGCGCGTACTTCTCGGGAACTGATAAAGGTTGACAATGACGGCAGCAGAGCGACCGCTGAAAGAAGGGATTAGAAGTATGAAAAAACGATAACTTGATGGATAAACGAGATCGGATTCGGATAGAAGTAGGAGCGTTTGGAAGACCCTCTAAAGGGTTTTCGTCCTGCAGTGTGTGGAATCTGGGGTAATCAAGATGTTTTTGTTGTTACGGATGCTGGTGCTGACATTGATGGTGCTGACTATGATGGTGTTGATGATGGTGTGGGTGGCGGTTCGGGTGGAAACTTTAAAACCAGTAGGAAGTCTTCATAGTACAGAACACGGAGGGAACATTGAATTGGGCTCCCTTCGTAGGTTTCGTTTTGCTTCCGAAAACTCCTCGTCAGGGCTCTCATTTAAAATCTCTAAACTTCAAATGTATCCGCTTTTTACAAAGATATTTGGGTGGCAAATGCTTTGCATAAGTTTCAAATATATGATTAGCGGTGAAATTTGCGAACACGTAGTTGTGTTGGTTCGCCTGACCAATTGTAGCGGCCCTCTCTTGTCGCTAAATCTTCTATTTCAGCACGTTGGAATTTTTTGCCTTATTTTAACAACAGAAACTGAATTAGAGCATGTAATGATATTTCTTAGCTGAACCCTATTCCCCAGCCGTCTAGTTATACGCAAAAGCAGTTAGTCTGTGGAGTTTGCCGGTGCCATTATACTCGAGTTACTGTTCGGAAGATCTGCCGGAGAAAACCAGGGGTATAGCCTCCTGTGATGATGCCTACTAAGTATTCAGTTCGGGAACCGTCTGCTTCACGTGACATCTCCAATAGGCGATAAAAATGTCTGACACAATTCGCAATTGTTTTTACCTTGGGAGGAGTGCGAAGGGAGAGGAACAGAATGAGAGGTGAGTGGGAAAGAGAGGGGAGGCATTTACTTGGCAAATGTCGATGAAAGACTATGGTTTTTCGTCGACATTTCCAACGAAAGGAGCAGACACACGGCTAATTTTTCTTTCGCGCAACCACCGGTGGAGTTTTCTCCGTACACTGGACTGCACTATTGGTCTTGTGAGTGGAAAGTGACTGACTACTATTGTTACCAATTCTATTATTTTATCACGTTTAATAACATTATTATTGTGTATTGTAATGTCGTCATCATCATCATAACTAAAAAGAATTCGCGCCGCCCTTTCTAGACCACAACAAAAACCCGCCCCTATCCCTACGTACTTGCAAAAATTTGGCCCAAAGAAAAAAAACTGAATTGCCTATGGCGGAAATATTAGGAACCTCACCCTGTATGAAGAAGGAATTCAATTTACACAGCAGCTAGGTATGTTTATGCCACGAGCCTATACGAAATAACGTTTTAAAATAGAAAAAATGGGTTCCCGCATACCAAACGGCCGGTGAAACTTCTTTCGCAGGAAGGCAAGCAGGACTTCGTTTTACTGTAGGACTGCTGCCGCCTTAGGGCATGGCGGAGGAACGGAGATTGAGAGATAAGATGCGCTGGCTAAGGGGCCGCGAGCATTGCCACCCGAGCTTCCCTTAATGGCCGCCGCCGTAATTGGTTTTTCTTGGGGGTAGCGCAGCTCTGCTTCTTGGACGCCTCGGAATGACGCGCCCTTGAGTGCTTCGGAGGTCACCGTGTCACTCTCACAGTGTTTAGGCCAGGACAATTTCCTTTCTAAGCGCCACCCCTGCTTCCCGGTGTGACCGGCAGCCTAGTTCTGAAGAGCACGGCTCCTGTCCAGATGTGTCGAAAGGGCCCGCCGAATTAGAGACATAAAACGCCATTTTGGGGTTGCGTGCCTCGGGGACACCGTGTTACGCTTAGAGTGCGTAAGCCCGGCCAGTGGCTTTTCTAAGTGCCGCGGTGCCTAATGGCCACCCTTACCGTGGCAAAGCTGTCCCGTGCACGTGTACGCGTCTTCCTGCGGCCGCTCCGTCTTGGGAGAGGAGGGAAGTGCGCGAAGATTGGGAAGGCGGCGTTTGGCCCGACGATTGGTGGGATTCGAGATGTGCTATTACCAACCAGGTGTGCCGTCCGGCTTATAATGGACACGAGGGATTATACTCCGGGGCATAACGGCCAGCGGGGGACTTCGCTGTAATCTTTGAGGTCATCAAGGACCAGCGAGCCTTCGTGCTTAGTGCACGTCAGAACCTTGCCGTCTAGGGCGTAACCCAGAGTCGATCGCTAAGACGGCCATGCTTAACCAACCTTGTAACCAACTTTCTGTTACCAACTTTGTGTAGCCAACCCCAGCTAATAACCGTAAATACAGTTTTCTTGGTTTCGCCCATCAAATCCTGCCGTCGCAGTTCTCTTTTCTCATCCCTGGCCACCACCACCACCGAGCACCCGTAGCGAAGGGCTCATTTGCCGCCGTCAACGAACCGCAAACTCTGAAGGAGGGGTTTCTACTCTTACTTTAGCCAACTTTCACTTGGGAACTCTCCGTCTGAACGAAAATCTTCGGAACAACCTCTAGTACAACGTACCATAAATCTTCCTTCGTGCGCACCGAACGTCGGAGTCACTACACGGGACTTTGAGCGCAGTGAGGGGCTGATGTTGTGACAGAGGTTCCTACATGCAGCCATCTCGACAGCAAAGCGTTTGCGATCGCATTTCGTTAAAACAAATGGAAGCTCGCCTAAAAAAACCTTGTTTACGAAGCATCGACAGTGGGCGAGTATAAAGCAAGTTCAAAATACCAAAGGTATGGGCCCCACAGTAAGGACATATGCATCGTGTTTCGCTTTTTCTCGCCTAGAAACATTTGCAGAGTCGACAACAACAACAGATTGTTCATCATAGCAGCTGTAATTTGCGGTAAATCTTGCGGCAAAGGTCAAAACTGATAATAGAAAGGGTGTTTAATCATCCTTCTTGAAGTGCTCCTGGAAAGGAGCGCCACATGCTTGCATCACTTGTCCACTTGGAGTCCCAGAAGTGCGCTACAAAAGTGAACTGGTGTTGCTTGCTTATTTGCTACATAGAGCCTACGCAATGTCCCGGATGTGAGCAAGTATTCATTTGTGACATGTTTTTCTAGGCACGTTCCGTCAGGGAGTGGGCGTCCTACAAAAGCTTCGGTCTATCCAATACCGGTAGATTGAGTAAGTAGATTATAGTTTCCCAACGCCACATCGAACAACAAAACATAGGCGATTTCTTTACTTCCTCCTGTACGTTCAGCAAGGCTTCTTACGTACTTAGGTCAGTTTTTACATTCGAAGACCAAATTGGCGAACCCCAGGAATGTTTTTATAGCGTCGCCTTCTCTGGGTCGCTTTTTTGAAGTGGATTTCAACACGCGGGTATCGTACAGTGGCGAAAAATTGAAAAAAAATTCTACTGCGAATTTTTACATTAAGAAGATTGCACAAACTGTAACCGATTTCACAAGTACTTACCTTTAGGAATGTGTAGTAACTCCTATTATCTTAAGGAAATAGGAAGGCAATTGGAACATTTGCTTAATATAAAAATAACTTCGTTTGGTAGCTCGTTCAAACCAATTTCCGTTAAAAAGACGTTCGCAGCTCAAAAGAGACGGTAGTAAAGGAAATGCGCGCCTATCCCCCCTGTGAAGGGGGTGTGTAAGCGAAGCTGCAAATGACACCCCCAACGATTACCCAGGCGACGTCACTTGAATCCGCACACATAGCTCTACAAAGAGTGAAACCAGAGACAAGTGAAATTCACTTAACCACACCCTTTATTACGTTTAAGAGATATTCTTTGCTAAGGGTGAATCAACGCATGCACTAGGAACGGTGGTTGGTTGAGTCGTATAGGCGAAACACATGAGTGGAGATCGCCTAACCCAATCCCGGGGTTAGGCGATCTCACTTCTGCTCTGTCTCTGCCGCCAACGACTGAGGCGACGAGATCGGCGGTAGGGAAAGAGAAGAAGTGCGACACCATGCACTGGTGGGAACTTCCTTGAAATTTTATAACTCCTAGCGCATGCGCAAGGCGCTCCACGGCCGCTACACGTGCCTTGGCGGAGCGCACAGGGGCGCGAGAGGTCGCTTTGACGCTATCGCGTGGCATTCAGCGAGAACGCAGGGGCTAAACCCGCTGATGTGCTCGAGGAGTGCACCGTCTGTCTCCCTCGTCTTCATTTGGGCTCGGATCTCAATCGGGGAGACACGGAGCCCTCGGCCTGTTTCTCTATGCGTTCCAGGAGTGATTCCTGGCGGTGCCAGTAACTTCGTTTATTTTTTCGCAGGAGTTTTATGCTGACACAAACGGTCGGGACAGATCTCTTGAGGCCCGGATACATGGACACGACGAGAGAGGGTCGAGTCGACTGGCGGGTTCAGCTACCTCGACCCCTCACGCGTATATATGAGCTCCATTCAAAGAGTCGAGGCGACGGGGGCACGGACTTGCCAGAGAAGAAGCTACCGTTTTTTTACGACTTCTAGCGTGCCCCTTCTTTTGCTAAACGCTAGCCTTAAAATTTGTGTGCACGTTACAATAGGGCTCAAAACCGAAACCGGTTTTAAATCAGGCCAGCAACATTGTCATAGCAACGACGTCCTCACAAACTCTAACTCACTTCAATTAAAAAATCCCTCAATATCACATGAGTGAATTTCGGTTCACTCATTACTGAATGACATACCTTAGTCAGCGGTTACACATTTTTCTACTATTGTAATTAGCCCGTCACACGTAGAATTATGAAGCTCAAGACACTTGAAATCGCAAACAGCTTCAATGTTTCCAACTATAGATTTATTCCCTGCCGGAGCTGGATAATCAAGTTCACGAAGCACAATTTATTTTTGGCTACCCCAGTTGCCTTCGCAAAATGAAATCTCCTTCTTCTAGGTAAGTAGTGTCATGTATTTTACATCTGCGCGGTAAAGCCGACGTCCAATTATGTTTTCGGATTATCCTGCGCGAACCGAGCCGCGCGGTACAGTCGGTGGCGCGTTATAATCATGCAAATACGGTATCCAGATCCCCACGGCCCGCCGACTCAGCCCGACGAGCGCGTAAACCCACCCCTGCCTGTGAGTCGACTGGACTAGCCCCGACGGCTTTTCAACTCACCACGTCCGATTATACATGAGTGCGTCGAGTCCAAAAAACCTGTTTATTTCAACTCAACGCGCCCTCGTCGGGTCAATGTAAACGGGGCTTTGGGGAGTAGAGGCAAAAGTTTCGCTTTAAAACAATGTGCCTATGCATTAAATGCAGATGGGTAGCCAGCGAAGTTTTAACGCGCGCCCGGCGTTTGCCATTGCTCCGTAACTCTGCTCTGCTCGCACCGTTCGTGCGCCTGCCTGCATCTGCCGCCTGAGCTGCGATTCATGGTGTGTCCCCTCTGCTGCGAGGCAGACTGTTTCTAGTTTAGTACGATGGGCTGTTCCCACTTTCCACTGTCCTGCTTTGGTCCGTCGCAATGGCAGGAGTCAGTGGTGTGCCAGGCCCACTGTATTGGGTATTCAACGCCCATGGGAGCTTAAGCAACTCCCAGGCACTCTGAGGGCAAGTGCCTTCCAAGAACACCGATGCGTGATGCGGACGCAGGCCCGGACAGCCTGGGTGGCTACCGATGTTGGTGCTTGGAATGGTAATTCGAACAAAATTTGCGGTCGCAAATTTCTGTGGATCAACTATGATTCTCTTTGGCCGGGGGCGGTAACGCGCCCCTGTAATCCAGTGTGGTGGAGGTCGGGGGGTCAATGTTGCGAAGTGCAACTGCACCAAGCGGTACAGTTTGTGTTATAGTGGCGCACGGTTGCTGAAGCAATGTGAGCGCTAGTATGAGGCCGGGGGAGTGGCTGGCGAGCCCCTGTAACCGCAGCTAGGAAGGGGCCTATAAACACGAACCGATCTGCTCGCCGAGGGAGGTGACGAGCCCTTGTAACCCAAGTCATAGGGGGTACATGCGGTACAGTTCGTTTTAATCGTGCCATGCTGAAGCATGGGTACACACAATGAGGCCGGGGGTGTAGCGAACCTCTGTAACCGGAGCATGGAAGGGGCCTTTAATGCGAACTGGTCTGCTGACCGAGGGAACTTGATGAGCCCTTGTAACCTTCAGTCTTGGGGGCGAGTGTGCAGAGCCACCGGGAGTTCCTCAGAGGATCCCTTGTATCCCGAAAGATGGTATTTGTGGAGCAACTATGACTCTCTTGGCTAGCGGAAGTAGCAAGCCCCTGTAATCCAGTGTGGGAGGAGGCCAAAGGCTGGGGGTGGTAACGCGCCTCTGTAATCCAGCGTGAGAGGAAGCCAGCGGGTCAATGTTGCAACGTAATCACTGCGCTCAAGCGGTACAGTTCGCACGTAGTGTTGGCGTACCATTGCTGAAGCAATGGGTAGACCACTACCGAGCGTGGGGCGTGCACACCCCTGTAACCATAGCTTGGGGCTCGTTCTCTTGAACTTGCGAACTCGTCTGCAGGCCGGGGGTTGTGACAAACCCTTGTAAACTAATGTCATAGGGGCCAGAGCGTGGAAGTACGGTAATTCCACGAGACCTCCTCGAGGAATCGGGGAGGCCGCACAATCCCTGCCTAGGGAGCGTGCAAAACGGCCGCCACTGCGGAGGTTCCTGGTACAACTGGAATCAGGTCCTACGCGGAGGTCGGGCATTCGGGTGTCAACCCGGCACTTGGCAATACGATTGAAGCAGGAAAGCATGTCGAGATCGATCAACTATGACTTTCTTTGGCTGGGGGAAGTAACGCACCCCTGTAATCCAGCGTGGGAGGAGGCCGGTGAGTCAAGTTGCGAAAGTAGCAAGTGCCGCAAGCGTACAGTCTTGTATTGGGAATACCGATTAAATTCGGGAAACCATTACGGGCCGGGGGACTGGCGACCCTTGTAACCGCAAGCTTTGGCGGGGCCAGCGACATGATCGCTTTAAGTCGGGGGGAGTGACATACCCCTGTAACCAAATGTCATGGGGGCTAGATGTTGTACAGTACGTATGAGGCCGGGGGGGGGGGGGGGGGGTCGAGCCCGCCATGTTACCTTGCTGCGAGGGGCCTATAGACTGATCTTCTCTGGCTACCACGGGACGTGCTACCACGAGCTACTCGGTGTTTCGCACGGGGAAAACGAGGAAAGGTGAGCTTAGTACACCGACCGGGGAACCTCTCCTGGCTTAGTAACGGCTAGTAGGCCTGGACCGATCTCCTCTGCCGAGCCGCTACACCACGGCATTGCCAAAAGACTCTTGTTCCATTGAGCGAAAGAGTAGGCACAGAGGAGGACATAAGTACATGGCTCTCATAACCGCTCCCGTGGGAGCCTGGCGAACGTGGTTGGCTTGCCAACATGGATTTCAGTTCACGTTCGCATACAAACTTCCGGTATCCGGAGACCGTGAAAAGCAGGTGTTGCAAGTACCCGTGTATAGTGGAAAGCTTCACTGGTGATTCATGCGTACCTTGTGCGGGACAGTTGATCGAGGACGTTAGTACGCATCGTCCGCAGAGCTGGGGCTCGGGGGGGACCCGGCCGCCGCCACTAAATAGGGTACTTCATGTCTCCGACAGTTGGGGCCCAGTTATCGGACCCTATGGGTGAGCGGTAACCCGTGGCAGGGACCGCATATTTGGCAATTGGCACTGTCTGATGCCCTCGCTGAGCAATCAGTCTTGGAAGAGAGTCAGACAAAAGGATTGGAGCAAAATTGCTTCCCTCATTCCCACCCTTTTTCCCATAACTCATCCCGATGTCCAAGTTCCCGTTCCCAGCAACCCACCCTATCCGGCTTTTTCCTAGGGGGGACAAGAGGGGTCCCCCCGGGCTCGTCCCCCTGGCGGTGGGTCGCAAGAACGTCTTTCCCGTTAATTTCTCTCCACCTTCGTGTGGACAAAATTCTCTTTGCTGGTTGGCCCTATTTTTGTACTGTTGCAATTGGGTATAACCGGTTGTACTTCGTGTGGTACCGGGGAGCTATTGAAAGCTCCATTTGCTCGATTTACGTAGATGCGAGAGTGTACATAAGTCATCTAAAAGCCTAGCAAATCTATCTCACCTTTCTTCTAGCTCCTCTCCAACCGCTTTTCTCGCACATGGGCGTGAGGTTGCGTCAAAGACGTGTTCTGAGCACTAGGGACTGCCATATTGTTCTTTCACCAGATTTTCGCCTTGCTGCATTAAGTTTCACTTTAAAACCACTAGACTTGGCGCTCCACAGAAACACCAGTGCTGTAACACAAGCAGTTCCTAAACATAAATCAGAGCTCTAAGTGTGTAATTACAGGTTATCATTCAAATAATATGATAATCCCCCCACCCCCACCCCCAAGTGCACAGTCATGCTTCTTTGCTGTGGCTTTGGTCAGCGGCCGCCAATGGTACGATAGCGCCCTGTGATGCCATTAAGATCCGACGTGAAAGTGATAGATGAACCGCCACTGCTTCATCTTTTTTTCTTGTCTTGCTTGGCGGGAAAGAAAAGGCTCTTTCACCAATTTTTGCGGCAATGTGCACCGCCGTACGATTCAACCATTGTGATTGGAAAAATTGCAAGAATTTTGTTTTCGGCTGGTCTCTCGCCCGAATATTCCGCTGATTCCGCTCTTTCTGCGGCCTTTATGTTCACAAATATTGAAAATCCTACTTGGCGGCATAATATTGTTGTCCAACAAGAATTCCATCACACCATAGTTTCGTGTTTTGTTGCGCTTTAGTGCATACCTTTGTAATGGGAATAAAAAATGCGGTAAACAAACTCTGCATCCTTCAACGAGGAACGCGTACAAAATTAAGCGAAATTACTGAAAAAAAAGCCCTAATCTTGTATTTTCACTTGCTTATCAAAAACTCTATACATGGATCTTTAGGGTACTAGGACTGAATTTGTAAATTACAAATGTCGAATTCCCTGGCGCTAGATAATTAGCAATTGATGTGTGTGGTGTAATCCCCTTTCAGGGATCGAATTTGTTACTCATTGAATTGCGGAAAATGAAACATTAACGTGGAAGCCGCGTATGAACCCGAAACAAATCAATACGAAGTTACCCAGCGTCCACAAATCACGTGAATGCCAAAGTTATTGAAAGGGTTTCTTCAACAGAAGATACTTTATAGTGAATAAAGGTATATGCCAATTAAAGACATCTCTTGATCTTAATCCTTAAACAGCCAGCCAGCGCTTCAGCCCGTTCTGGAGCGGCGTGGTTTCTGGTCCTCAATGTGGCACCAGAAAATGGCATGTTTCTGATTCTTGCAGCACCATTCCGTTTCCTAAGCAGTAGAGAACTGGAAGCGCCGAAAGGATCGAAGTGTTTGTGGTAAAGTGTGGGATTTTACTGTTGGGAAAGCGCGGGAAAGTGTAACTGACGGGCGGGACCGACGACGAGAAGGAAGAAAAAGGGGCACGCGAAGGGAGAACGAGAGAGGAAGAAAACGAGGCTGCTCGGTCAGTGGTTCGGACCTGCGTCTTGGACCTCCAGGCCGGCGAGAAGACACGGCGTACCTCTCGTCCTTGTTCCGGAGGAGGGCTCAAACAGCCCTGGTGTCCGCTTGCCTCGCGGCGTAGCCCCGAGGAACTCCGCCCCCTCAGCAGTCTCGGCCAGTCACCGACGCTGACATCCGAGCCGGGACTGGGGTTTGGTGAGACGCCGCGAGGACATTCTCCAGAGACTTGTGTTGTGCCGAACTGCCCGGGTGGGTCTGCTAAGTCCTGAGAACGATTCGCTAGTTTTTCGTTTGTGGTCTTGTTTACGTGCCGGAAATACAAGTGCTGACAACGTGCAACGGAGCGAGTCGTACGTCTGGCGCGAGATTCTAGTTGGACCTCTGATCATTACAGTGTTCTATTATGCGTGGATCTGCAGTCAAGGCCAAATGTGAACCACCTGTGTGTAGAGAGATGGGAGGGACTGGAGTATTGTAGGCGGAGTGGGCGCTTTTTAATACGATTCCAGTTTGCCTCAGGAACCGCAAGGGGGGCGTGAAGGATGTGGTGAGGTCCCCATCTGCGGATAACAGCGCCGGAGTAAAAATCACGGGAAGCTGCATTTCTTTCTAGGGAGGAGGGACCTGGGGTACCCACAATGTGGATGTGAAGGCATCCTTGATTGAGACCAGAATCTTCAGGGCTGAATGTTAAATGCGGCGCATGCCGTAGTTCTAACAGGCCAGTTGGGAGTTAGTGAAGATTGCCACGCTGTTGGAAGAAGCCGTGGCTGCCGCCAGAGCAACAGCTGTCTAAAACATCTCCGGGTAATGACGCTGCACTATTTGGGTCCACTCGCGGCAGCTGGTAACAATGGTGGATTCTACCGCGCAACGCTCCCCTCGATATCCGCAGGGAGAGAAAGAGTTCCGAGGCACTAGAGGCTTGAATAATGGGCTTCTTCGAGAGCCGGTGGTTTGTATTAGGCACCGTTTCTTCGAAGTGTTGGAAATGTTGTAATATCATGAACTTTTCTCAAAAACGTTTGCATGTGCTGCGTCTTTTGACGCTCTGCAACTCTGCAAATGAACATTCTGTGGTTGATTCATTGGAAAAATAATTAGGCCGTTCTAATTGATTCGCTATTCATTCAAAAAGTAGATGTATCATCAGATATTTTGCGCCACCGTGAAATTGTTCAGACAGTTCTCTTTTGATTATTTCCCATTTTTTAAATTTTGCTGCTCTGTCAACGATATGCTCAATGTATGTATCCGTGTAGGCTTCCATTCCATAAATGCACGATAGTATGTCCCTCGTCATTGCAATTAGGTTCTTCAATTTGTCGATCCGACTAATAAGCACTGTGTAATGTATTATGGGGTACCTACCCATGCCTCCATGCCCCTTTTGTGCAAACATCATCTGACTAACTTGAGTGTCCAATAAATTCATGGAAAACACCAACTGGTGGTCAAAATCATTTGACGATGCCTGAGATTAACCCCATAATGCCCCATGGGTTGGTTTCGCGCGCATGCTTCCATCTAAAACGCAACTGTACGATTACACCCCAGCCAGGCTAATGGAGGACGCAGGCGTAGACGCATATTCACATTTTCTCGCCAACTAAGCTCCGATCACTGCGATTTCAAACTCAAACTTCAATGAAGCAGATAAGCTCTTGCACAAGTAGGAATTGTAGTATCGAAACGCGGGAATACAAGTAATCAGCTTCGTAGTTACCGTTATCGTCAGCTCTACATTTTATTTCATTGACTGGTCATCATCATCATCATCATCCATCATCCTATCTACGCCCACTGCAGGGCAAGGGCCTCTCCCATAGATCCTCCAATTATCCCGGTCCTGTTCTAACTGCGACCAATTTATTCCCGTAAACTTCTTGATCTCATCTGTCCATCTAACTTTCTGCCACCCACGCTTGCCTTCTCTAGGGTTCCACTCTGTTATGCTTAATGACCAACTGTCATCTCGCCTTCTCATTATATGCCCTGACAACACCCATTTCTTCTTAATTTTTGATAATATGTCCTTAACACGCGTTTGTTCCCTGACCCACTCCGCTCTCTTCTTGTCCCTTACCGGTTACACCTATCATATTCCTTGCCCTTGCTCGCTGAGTCGCATTGACTGGTATCCCGTGTTTTTGGAGCCACAGTCGTCACGCTCGGCCATCTTGCCCAATCCGCAACATTTGCGTCGAGTCGTTTGTGCCGTGTCCTTTCTGCCGTACAGCTCGTTTGTGCCGTTCGCTAACACTGGTATATATTCGGTTATCACCAGCAAATATCCAATGCAAGTAAATTACGTAGGCGTCCTGAAGCAGTTCTGTGTAGCATGCACCATTACCTCATTTAGGAATAAATTTTTCGCAGCTCCTTCGTGTGACGCCCCCCCCCCCCCCCTTTCGATTTGCAATTACGAGGAACAGGATCGGAGCTTTGTTTTTACCTGTTTTATGAAGGAAGCACAGAATGCCGCTACCTTATTCGGTAGAAATTTTTTTCCGATGCCGTCACACATTCAAATTAACTCAGCTTGTTCCCGTTGTTTCACTATTTATAAAAGGTTTTCACGATACCAGTTTATTGTCGCAGGAAGTTCAATAATTATTGCACACGCAATATTTATTCGGCCGCGGAAGAACAAAACGAGCTTCATTTATTTCCGATTCTGGCGATGTTTGAAAATACGCTTTGCTAAATTATCCGGGTATTACGAAAAGAAGGGAAAACTCTTACGAACACAACGGCGCAGTCGTTGTTCGGAGTCGCGCTCCATGTCTTTCATTTTTGCTTTTTTTATTTTTTCGTCGGTTGAGATTCTGAACAAAAGTATTTATATCTTCTAGACCTTATGATTGTTTATATTTTATCACCAACAATATTTTCGCTTTCCTTGTGCAAGTCTTCATGCCTGGGCAACTTAATTTATATTCCGCAGTGTTTGCCGTCTTGTTGTCTCTCAGTACCGTTTTTCTTTGTCTCGCCTTTTTTGTCTCTCGTCCCGTGTTAAGAAACTGGCGTACTGCGTCTTACGAGCGGGCCACCTGTCACGCGTACGTACCGACATGAAGCGGCAACATTATAATGAAGCTTAACAGCATCAGTGCCTGGGGAAACAGCATTTACTAGAATACGCATGGGGACCTTCCTGGCGTGCTTTGTGATATTGACTCCAAAGGGTGCAACACATAATTTTGTGAGGACAGTTTAAACCGTTAGGAAAAAAAATGTGCCATAAAAATTATCACTTCTTAGTTTTCCCCTGCCTTATAATGTAAAAACAAAAATCATAAAACCGAAGTTATGGCCGTAATCTGAGGAGCCACAGCCCGAAGTAATAATGCAGATGCCGTGGAATTATTCCTCTTTGGGCAAGGTGGGCCGACAATAGTGTTGGCATCAGGCTACAGAAATTTATGTCAAATTTTATTGCACCGTAATGGTTCAGATGTTATATATCCTGTGCGCACTCACGGCACGCTCATTTCGAACATTCATGCCCATCTATGGACCCTTGCGGGATCCCTCCATGTAGTCCTGCTATCGCCAAAATACTTATTGCGACCATACGGCTTCCAACGGCCGAGGTACAACCTTTCCAAGCAAGTCTGTCGGTAAGATTCCTGTTAAGGAATGGAGACTGTTCATGCTAATGTACAAGGCGCTGAGACCATGCATCTTTCCGGGCTTGTTCAAGTTCAATTCGAAGACGTTACAGTGAAATAGTGCGTTTGAACAGAATCACCTCGTAAGAGCCTATGGCGATTACTTGTGCACATTTTATATCACGAAGCAATGCTGGGCTTCTTGGACGTGATTCAGTCCTGGTATTTCACACAGGATACTAAGGGCATAACGTGTTAGTATGAACTCGAACCTCGACCAATCGTACTTGCTACGTAAATGCTAAGGTTAAAGATAGGTAACCCTAACGTTTATCATATCGGCATACCAAGCGACATCAACCTCATCGCACGTGAAGCTTCGGGTACCAGATGGTGACATTAAACCTGGAAGCATGACGTAAGACCTAAGGTCGGGCCTTCGGACGCTGTTTCCCCCTCCTTCTCGTGCTTCACAGGTTCCTCTGGTGACATTTTGACATAATATCACTGCCTGTTTGCAAACAAAGTGGTAGGCAAGTCTGTAGCGACGTGCGCGGCGCAGTTATCACGAAAACGCTTTGTTTATGAAAAAATATACATGCCGGCGTAGCGTATTATGGAAGCCATCGGCTTAGAGGCCGGGATGGCTTAAGTTTAGTACTGACCCGTTCTTGTTAAATATTTCATAACCTGAAAATAGTCATTGGACAAGCAGCCGTGAAATCCAGCTTGGTGAGTTAGTTGTGCTTTTGTACTCAAACAAGAACTATGCACTTGAACAACCTATCGGTGCACGTTTTCCAGAAATTTATGCACGTAAGTCTTATCGAATTTCGAAATAAACCGCCCTAAAGTGCCGAATTTTCGCATGGAAGTAAACTGCTTGTCATTTCGTTCAGGTATTCATAATTACGCTTCCATTACGTAAAAGAATTGCTTGAGCTGTGGTACTGACACTCAGCCTTGTTCGTTAAAAACGTAAAATGCGCGGCAGTTTTAGGCGCTGTGGTGCTCACGGTGGACAAGTTGTATTCTGCGCCGAAATGATCGCCCAAAAAAAGATGAGAGCGCTTCCGTGAGACGTAGCTGTTTAATGACGGCTTGCCGCGGTTTCTCATCAACCTGAAGCGTGGCCACTTAGGTAGTAAACCGCAGGAGAACCACAGGGCATATTACGTGCCCGAGGTCTTCCAAGCCCGATGAAATGCAATCACAGCAAGTCTGTCCAATTTAATTATAGCTGCCCCACAGTGCGTAATTTATGGTAACGTACGTCTAAGGCCGTGAGCACGTCAGAGTCGGCTTCGTCGCGGTCACTGAACTCCTCAGTCGCTCGGCAGGAGCAACGTACCGTAAGACCACTTTCGCAAGAAGGGATACAGTGCGTCCGTCGACGTTTACTGAAGAATTTCTCAGAAATATGTTTTGTCTTACTAATAGAATTACGGACAAGCCTACTGATCTTCGGTTGTAAAAACCTTCGAAAAGCACACTGATTATGCGGCTCTTACTTGCGTCTTGCCAATTCTAGGCGACCTCGGTTTTTTTATGCGTAAGGCCTCTCTGCCTTTCCCGAAATCTGCCAATGTATTTGTCGCTTTGTACGTGCGAGCGTTCGTCTGTTGCGCGTGATGGGATATGCTTCATAGACGTGCATTGGCCGTAAGGGCCAGGAAGCCGACAACAGTGGTCAAATCTACAGGTAGGCATGTAGCTCGGTTACGTGTAGAAAGTTCATTAGCGACATGCAAGTGCGGTTTTCTTTTTTATTTGCGATAAAATGTCCGTTGGCATACAAATGACCTATTTGCAGGTATAGATCGGCACCGATCTCTCCGAGGAAGGCAAGAAGGGAGCGGTGGTGTGGTCCCCAGAGCCACTGCTGTAGGTCGGGGGTCTTCCAGGATGGAGGCCTATGCCTCTCAGGTGGTGCCTTCCAGCTGAGTTTAGTGAAGGACACGCCTATATTACATGGTCCGCATCAGCTTGTTTGGCAGAAGCTCTGGAGAAGGGGCAGGTGTCATCGAATTGGGCATGGTAACATGGCGGCCACGTGCGGGTACAGAAGGTGAAAGCACCACTCCAAGGCGAAGTCTGCTCAGCAAAACCTTTCCCAGCGAGCACGTCTACTGGGGATGTCCGTACCGCAAGGTGGAATGAGGGCACATGTGGTGCGACGCAGATCGTTCCGTTGGAGAAAGTTTTCTAATGGACCGCGGTTTTCTTGCATCCAGCTGTGGAAGCCGCCCGGTCAATCCCACCGAAGACCAAACAGTCTGAGCGCATTGTCACGAGCCGTCCTTGTAGCTGTGCACGTTCAAGAGAGATGCTTGACATCAGCTTCAGCCACCGGAGCTAGACACTTGGGGCAAGTTCCTGGTTCTTCTGGTGTAGGTTCCCACGTCAAAGTGACTGAAGGTGTGAGAGCCGCCCCCAGCACGAAGCCTCTTGAGCGAAACTTCCTCCTCCCGGGAAAGATTAAGGGGGAAGGAGTAGACGCATGGGGGAATTAGGGCACGTGTGTTCCTTCTCAGAACACATTTCCTGGCTAAAAGACGGGAGCGTGAATTTCACGGAAGAAGACTAGGTGTGGATTCAGGTGGGAGAAGGAGAGTGCGAAATATCGGCCGCTAATTGGCTCAGAAAATTCAACCATGCCCCTCTACCCGATCTACACATATCATTATCTGTGCAGTCCTGCGGAGGCTCTGAACCTTCTGGCCGATCATAGGAACCTTTTTCACTTGCTTCGGGTGCTTCACTGCACTGAGCGAGTCTGTGTGTAGGTATATGTGCCTACGTGATGTTAGGGAATGCGCTTGCAGCTTTGATGGATTTTAATGCAGCTTTGAGCTCCAGTAGCAGCGGCTCTGATGTGTTGCGGGTGTGACAGCGCTAGCCTTTAGGTTCCAGGTGTGTGGCACTGACGAAAGCAGTCCGTCCTCCGTGCGGTAGAAAAGCTGCGTCTGCGTACATACAGTACGGAGTAAGCTTCAGGGTACTGTGGTATCGGAGGTTGGCGCTGGCTGGTCATGGCGACGAAGCTTCCTTGTCTTATTGGTATTGTTGTATACCTCCATCGTGGAAGGTCGTCTGGTTGAAGTCACGGCAGGCTCATTACAGAAATGTGGGTGAGCGCTCAGACCATAGGTAAATAAAAACGCTTCAGCTTTTTTGCTTCTTCGTGCTGGTTCACAAGCTCCGTGATATTATTGAGCTGGTCGCGGTCCTGTAGAACCTCTACCTCCCAATCCCAAGAGTTCTGTCGCGACCGTTGGTGTCAACCGAAACCCTCCCGCGAACAAATAAAAGTAGTTACTGACACCGCCAGGAATCCATCCTGGAACGAACAGGGAAACCGAGCGAGAGCCCGTTGTCTTACCGATTGAACTACGAGCCCACGCGGAGACGGGTGAGACAGACGGTGGGCTCACAGAGCACATCTGCGGGTTTACCTTTTGCGTACTCTCTGAATGCCACGTGATAGCATCACGCGACCTTTCGCGCCGCTGTGCGCTCCACCCACGGCATGTGTAGCGGCCGTGTGCGCGCCTTTGCACGCGCTGGGCGTTACAAAAATTAAAAGATGGTCACAGCAAAGCATGGCACCGCACTTCTTCTCTGTATCTGCTGCCAATTTCGTCACCTCCGTCGGCGGCGGCAGAGAGGCCGGAGAAGTGAAAGAGCCTAAAACCTGGTTGGAGCTGATGAAGGAAGAAGCCAGAAGCCGTCGTAAAGATAGAGTAACTGTATTTACATTACACTGAATTCCAGCTTAACATGATCATGGCGTCCGAACGTTCATCGTCTTCCTCGTCTTTTTTTTGTCCATAGAGTCCCCGAATCATATCCTCTTCTTCATCTCGCTTACGTGAGACACAATAAAAATGCAATATCCTCCCCGCCCCACAGAATAAAAAATGTTACCAAGCTCCGGGCATTTTACGTACAGCCTTTGCCCCAGATTCTACTGTCCCTGTACACCTACAGCACTGCATACCGAGGTCGTCTTGTGAAGAAACTAGCTCTGTGTCACACCTACATCTTATCTTTATCATAGAAGTGCACCGTTCTTTCGTCTTTCTTCAGGCGCTTGTACTGTCCCCAACCTGGAGTTCTTCTCCGTGTGATCACTTCTTACTGTCGGAAGCAGGTCTTGTGTCTCACTGAGTGATGTACGCCCTCTTCTATTCTTCTCACTACTTTTCATCTGCCTCCCCTTCCTGAAACGTGGACAACTTTGTTCAACTTTGACTTCAGCGGCTTGGCTTTGTGATGGGCGCCTAGGCCGGAAGCTCGTGGACTCAACTTTGGAAGATTGCGTACCTTTTCCCTGGTAATTTCTCACAAGTTTTACATGCTTTGACTGGGGCTGTATGATCGTGGCTGATCCCTCCGGGTACTGCTCTCTGTAAGAATTTTCCCTGCTTGTGTGATGAGCCAGACGACGTTTTTGTGAGGTTGATTCATTGTCGTCGCCTTTCCAGTCTTCGTAAGCCCCAGACGTTCCTGTACTTTCAAGGGCACGGAACGGTTCAGAATCTTCGTCCACCTTATCGAACTTGGGCCTCACTCGCAACACGGCGACATTCGCTGTGATATCTGATGAACTGGCTACAGATAAGGGCCCCTGAAACATCCAACCGAAGACCGACTTCAATGCAACCAGGCCGTTGTTTCTTGGGTGACGACGTACCTCTCCTGTCATAATCTTCCAAAGGTGGTCGGCTCCGAGTAGAAGGCTGATCCCAGGTACAGCGGCCACACCTGGCTGAACAAGTTTGTCCGCAATAGGTTCGCCACTGGTTTCGATAGAAGCAATAAAGCCACTCTCAGTGGATACTTGAATGATATCTTTGCAGATGAAGGGGACTTCAATTGCTTCTATAGGGAACACAGCGTCGCTGTATTGGCTCCGCACAAAAACTTCCACTAGACGACATTCTCTTTTTAATGACTCATCCTGGCCAAATGCATGAAGGTGCAAGCTTGTCTTCCCAAGCTCTCGCAGACGTAGGGTACTTGCGACATCTTCGCGTATGAATGAGCGCTGACTGCTTCCATCCACTAAGCCGCGGACGTAGGCGCATTGCTCATTCCTTTGAATCCATAACCTGCACGTCGGCAGCAGCACTTCCATGCCGAGAGAAGGGCGAGTGCGGCAATGCAGGTTCCTGGCGTCCCTCTTCCGCAATCTGTCTGCTCCTTTTCGCTGCCAGCCAAAATCGCACACCGAAGAGACATGTCGGCCGGCACAGTTGGCGCACTCGACATTAAGACGACATTCCCTTGAAAAATGCCCTCTCATGGTACAACGAAAGCATCGTCGGTCCTTTGCCAACTTTTTTATTCTATGATTGTATCCAATGCTTATGACATGCCTTTGTAGAGTGCTTATCGGAATGACAGAATAGACAACGGAACTCATTCGATGAGCTAAAACTTAGAACAGCTGCATTCGGAAGCATGCGCAGATTTTCCGATCCATAAAGTGACTCACTGTCAGCATGGTTTTCTCTAATGCCGATCATACTCATTTCTCTACTCTCTACTTCAATCGTGAGGTGGGACAAGAGCCTTTCAAGCTCACCGTCAAAGGACGCCGATGACGCAGTTGCTTCGCCGACGGAGGACTCTCCGTCCCTCAGGCTTGACCGGTGCAAACTGTGCGCTATCGGGCGGTGATAAGCAACTACGATGTCTGATGGCAAGGCCCTCAGTAGCACATCAGTCATCATGCTAGAGTACGTGGCAGAAGAAATCTTCAGAGCTGCAAGCCCACGCACATGGCACTGCACGTGATCTAGCAGTCGTCGTAGTCCACCGACATCCTTCGATGACTCCACCGAAGGAAGCGATCGAAGATGCGCCAAATGCTCCTGCACAATACGGCGGGTGTCACCGAAGCGCCGCGAAAGAATTTCCACGGCGTGTGGGTAACAATCTACCGTGGGTTGCAGCCCGGCAATGGATGAAGCAGCCGACCCACCCAGCAGCGACCGAAGGTAATTTAACTTCTCTCCATTGTTCAGGCTGGGGTTTTCGTGGACGGCTACCTTGAACTGCGTCCAAAAGCTCAGCCAGTGGCACAACTCGCCGTTGAAAGTTTGCAGCTGCAGCGTCGGGAGCTTCACGGAGCCTACCAGCCGATGACGCTCGTTACTGTGAGACTCCGCCGCCGTAGCTGGGGCTGTCGACCCAGGCAGGCGTGAACCACTCCGAAGTAATTTCTCCTTGGCCTTCAGCTGGCCCAGCATGCCTTTGGCGGCGTCCTCATATTTCAGCATTGATTCATACTCAGCCGCGAACTCTTCGTCGGGTATAGTGTCTTCCAACTGGGCATTCAGCTTACTCAACTCATCATTGTTCGACTGCAGACGCTCTATGAGTGAGCCCAACGTTTGCACATCCGCGGTATTGAGTACCGTTTTAGCTTCATTGATGAGCCTGGTATTTTGCTGCCTACGAGCCCTTCTCTTTTCTTTCAACTTGTGCATGCTGCGTTACTTGCCTCTACCTGGTAGACACAGTGACCACTTTCAGTCCGGTTGGTTCTTGATCTGCCGATCTCGTAGCTCCGACTTCTTTCCCGGGTTTACAGGCACCATATGATGAAGAAAAAAGCCAGAAGCCGTCGTAAAGATAGAGTAACTGTATTTACATTAGACTGAATTCCAGCTTAACATGATCATGGCGTCCGAACGTTCATCGTCGTCCTCGTCTTCTTTTTGTCCATAGAGTCCCCGAATCATGTCCTCTTCTTCATCTCGCTTACGTTGCTACGTGAGACACAATAAAAATGCAATCGGAGCTTCCTTTAACAATTTCCACTCATGTGCTTCACCAATACAACTCAACCAACCACCGTTCGCAAATAATGCATTGATGTAATCTTGGCAAAGAATATCTCTGAAGTAATAAAGGGTGTGGTTAAGTTCGTCGCACTTGTCGCTGGTTTCACTTTTTGTAGAGCCACGTGTGGGAATTCAAGTAATGTAACATTGGTAATCGTTGTGGGTGGCTTTTAAAGCTTCGCTTTCCAACCACCTTCACAGAGTGGATCGGCGCGCATTTTGTTTTTTGACGTCCGCTATTTATAGTTTTGCTATGGTCTAAATCCGCCCGGTTATCAGAAGTGTCATATAGTTATTCTGTAACACATCTCCAAACCTTAATTTCTAGCAAAGGAATAAATGGAAAATAATTCTCGAGTTTTTTTTAAGACGCGTAAATTAAATAGCAATGGATGTAACAAAGCTGCTGTGTTGTTTCCGATCAAAATGGATAAAACTTTTGTCCTTGCCTGAAGCAGTGAGCATGCATAAAAAAATCGAAATATTTTTGTTTGTACTTAAAAGGCTGAGTCAAAACAGCACGCGACAAAGAGCACCGAGATTACAGCACAGCATTAAAGAGCATGCGACAAATGCGAACGGGAACAAAAGTGCACAGATACACAAGACAACGTGACAAAAGAGCAAAACCTGGAAACTTCAAACACCTAATTGGCCAAATGTTCATGTTTTTAACGTGTGCACGAAAAAGCTCTCTATGAGTTATTGCCTCTCTGTTTTGTCGCGTGCTTGTTGGTACCGTACGGAAACAGAGGAGGTTAAAATCTGGGAGTTTGGTATTTGTCGTATTGCCACGGGATTATTTATGGTCGTCGCTGTCCGGAGTTTGTGCGCCTCCACCAGAGTGCCTACTATAAACCTGGAGCTATTGCCCCAAATTTCAACGGTTTACTGCCCCCTCAAAGAACCATTACTTGTTTTAGTAAAGCGTTGCTACAACGAAGCCATCGGGGCAGAAGATTGAGTTGGCTAGAAGTGGTTCTCTGTAAAAGGGAGGTGAAGTGTCCTCTATGAACTTTTGTGAGGACAATGAAGCTCTAAAAATAAACCGAAATTTTTTATTACGCAATTTCGTTACAAAAAAATTTGCTGTTTTACTTGCCATATATAATTATAATTTGCTTAAAATTATAAGCAAATTATAAGTTGCGCTCGCACTAACAATGTTTGTAACATATTGGCTGGATGGCGAAAGGTAAGATTGGGTGGTTAAGCAGCCTAACAGCCACTAACTACGCATCGGGTTGCAAAGTGAGTACTTGCCGTTCGCTTACTTTCCGCTCTCGCCGTTCTGCTCCCTTCGCCGTCTTCACATCATTTCCTCTGTGCGATTGATGATACCATGACCGCAGGTGGACGTCAGGACTCCTAAAAGACTCCTGGAAGGCTTATGTACTTCTAGCAGCCTAGATGACCTGCAGTGGCGAATTACGGAAAACTACCGGGACGGCAGCGCGAAGTGCTTCGGAGTTATTTCCCATTTTCTGACACGTCGCCATGAGATAAACTTCTTTTCTTAATTTGACTCAGCGAAGAACCCATCAGAAGCGAAAGTGTAAACAATCATTGTCATCTTAATATCATCGCTCATAGTCACTTAAGTGACATCGTGCCTTCTTGCCGGTGACCGCAAGGTACGGTCGCCAGCCCGTCGAGCAATAGCCTTCGCAAACGCAAAAATATAATGGCGATCGTGGTAATCTTTCTCCGCGACTTCCCACCTCTCTTGCAAGTACATTTCATTACCGGTTAATCTCGGTGCACCACACTTCTGAAACAGTTACTCTTCTGTGGTGTCATTACTCACTTGTTGTGAGTGTCAGACGACTGCCATACGCTTTGGCGGTCAGGATTACTGCCGTCTGCTGCCTGTATCAATAATGGCACGTGGATTAGGCTTCAGGGAAGCAACTCAATATACGCTAGCTGAAACGCACTCCAGCCATTGCGCTCGTTTCGATCAATTGCTTTTTATGCAGATTTCAGCATTCGCATCGCATCGCAACGCGGCATTTAATGCGATTGTGCTCCTCGCGCGATAGCGATAAAATACATGTCTATTTGCTTTGTGCGTTCTCACCACAGGGTTAACGTCCACAAGTCCCCACTTGCAGAAACAGTTGGTTAAAGAAGTAAGCCTGGTATACGGGAGGATGGTGAAACGGAAAGTCTTATGATATCACAAAAAGAGCCACACGGAGGGACATTCACCTCTTATTGCAGCGACTATATTAGAACAAGCCGTTTAAAACGTGATCCATTACGGCTAGCTTTCATTGGGATGTTGGGCTATATAAATGTCTTATAAAAAAGTGGATTCCCTTTACTTAACGTCAGTGGGTATTTATCACCAGGTATTTGCGGTTTGCAGCAAACCTTTCCATTCAGGTTGTGCTTAAGTTTCTGTACCTTGATCCGCTAACCAAAACTTCTTCTAATGGACAAGAATTCCGTAACCCACCGAAAGGTTTCTTAGGTTCAATATAAAGAAAGGCCAATTGTTACCAGACGAGGACTGAAATGGCTAATCCGACGATTTATTGAGCTTTGATGACTTTTGTCTTTCTTTGCCAAATAAGAGTACAGTTAATTGTACGCGCATTCACGCGCCTACACATTGCGTACATCAACCACAAAATCACACTAAGTTCAAAACATAACAATACGCACACACTTACAGCTGCCTTCACCTCCTGGTTCAACAACGGTACATGAGTTTGCCCCGCATACGCACATGCATACACGGAGGAACCTGCGAGATAAATGGCTACCAGCGAGGCTTTCCGCTTCACGTAAGATCTAAAAGAATCACGTGACCAAAAAAAGCATACAAATTTGTTTGAAATGGCAATAGCAAAGGTTAAAACCTAACCACAGAAGTGATAGAAACGCTGGAGTATACCCATGCAGCATTTTCATTCACGGAGCTGTAAATGTACCTTAAGGTTTTTATTCAGTTACGTTTGAAACCTAATATTTATTGACAAGGAAATCAGGATTCTTTTGTCCTCCGTTTGCCTTACCGCCTCTAATGCAGGATCTCAAAATGGCCAAATAAAACTCCGTTTTTGCGAAGTAAGTAGGCGGGAGAGACTTACTGAAGTAGATGTAAGAGCAACAAATCGGTCACAGCTTCGAACGTATTCTCAATGTGCTGATCTGGAGGGCACATTGGCCAATCTTCAGTACCTCTCGATTGCATTTTCAGCTGTTAACGAGGTATGTAATCTTCAAACTCATGCGATGAAACACACCACTGGTTGTTTGCGCAGAACGGAGCAGAACCAGAATTTGCGTTGAGGGTCAATCACAGGGAATGGTTCTTACCTTCTCCACAGGCACGAAAAATCCGACATTTGTTTTGAAAGTTCAAGTAATGAGACAATATCACTGCGTAATTTGTAGAAAATAGAGGGTGCTGCCATAAAGCATAGAAGATAGCCGTAACTTGGCTATCGGCTACGTGGTATCTAGCCTTATGCTTTATCAGAGTTCTCAAGTAGCCTTTGAGCACGCGATGTTACTTGCACACTGGCTTTGTGTGCATTGCAATAATGTCTTGGATATTTGTCGTGACACAGTCTAACAGCGTTGTAATGAAGTTGCCATCCCACCGCTGGCAACCGGTTAAATACGGGAAAGCGTCCGTGTGCTCTGTCGCCTCCGTCATGTGTGGTAGAGTGTTGAAGAGCGGCGAGCACGTTTCTGCCTTGGTGACGACAACAAGTCGAAGGCAAACTTAACTGGTTTACTGCATGGTGAGAGATGATCCGAAGCAAGACAGGAACAATGCCCTTACGGGCGATGTTACAGTAGAGGATTCGAGCAGAGCGACAGCATCGATTCGCTGCTTTAAAACGAATAAGCGTTTGCGCTCGGGGCCCAGTATTTATGCCCAAAGCTCTAACGTTCAAACAGCGCTCCTCCTGCTTTTGCACACGGCGCGAACATAGTTCCGACACACACAAAACTCTTTCCAGAGTTCATGAAGGTACGGTAGTTGCGGCGCACGATGAGTCTGAGAGAAGAGGGGGGAGAGAATGTCTCTACTGCGGCGTCCGCGTCCATCGGGCAAGTAGCGGCATGCACCATTGGCCCCCGCCGAAGGTTGAAAAATGCCGACAGAGAGGCGCCTTTGTACCGGTCGTCGGCATGTTGGGACATGCCCGATGCAGGCTTGCACCCGCAAAACTTTGCAAGACGCGTAAAAAACTTTACTTCCTACAGTGTACTAGAATAGCGTAGAATACACTGTCAATAAATGCGTTCTCAAATTTAGTCTTGTCTGGTGCAGCCAGAACCGCGAGTGTTCGCTCTGTATTTCTCCTTGTTAAACAATGTTGTGATTTTTTCTTCGCTTCGCAAATAATGAACCAAAAAGCAGCGATAATTGTACTAAAAAAAGAGATCACTGACCAAAAGAATGGCGCAACGCGTTCCGTTCCACGAACTTGCAAAAGGGGGCCTATTTTGTGGAGTGATATATTGTGTGCAGTGATATATTGTGTGCAGTGCTTATTATGTGCAGACACCGTGCGTACGAAAAGTGCTCAAGGATGATCCATGCAGCTAACAATAGCAAAATATTTTAAGCGTACTATGTTTATTGCACGATATCGTGATATCGTAATAAGGTCTATTTTAAAGAAAAGCTTTCTACCTATACCAGCCAACGCCACAAGAAACTCCCAACCAGGTTGAATAAATAAACTGGCACCACCAGGGATCGAACATGGGCCCGAAGAGAACCGGAGCGGGAGCCCGTCGTCTTAGGGAATAAGCTATGCAACCCCACATGGAGACGGGGAGACAGACGCTGGTTTTGTTTCGGCGGTTAGGGAGTGTCAAAGAGCTTTTTGGAACCGATCACAGAGTAATCGGTTCCAAATCGGCTCACATGCCCAATTGTTTCGGTACGCGCGTTTGTGTCGCGCGATGGTGTAGCCCAGGATAGCTAGGTTCCGCTCTCTCGCCCTTCGAAAGACGCTCCTCTCGGTTTTCTTTCTGCCGACACACGGCTGGGCTACAGCGGCGGCGTCCGCGCTCTAGGCCGCCCGTGGCTGACGCTGCTCCGTTAGGGATTCCGCCACCGCGAATCCCAGGTAACGGCTGGCCGAATATCTAATTTCACTGATTTCCCAGCCCCGTGTGTGAATTCAAGTGACGTCGCATGATCAATTGAAGTGGGTGTTGTTTACAGCTTTGCTTTCCAACTACCTTCAAACCGTCTAATGGAGCCAATTCTTTACATTTCTCCTAACCTTTCCCGTGTACGCATACATGTGTGCTCCTATGCGCATCCATATCCCGCATGAAAAAGCCCGCACATCTACACTTAGGCGTGGGGCTAAGGTGTAAGTGTTACAGCCAATGTGGAAAGCGCACCAAAGCTCTGACTCCCTCATCCTGCCGTTGCCACCTATGGTGCTGTCACTCATGCATTTTAATAAGTGCGCCATCTTTTCCCATCAGTTGCGTTCTTTTTTAAGCGCATAGCATGTTGCGGGCTCGCCTTGTCGTAGCTCGCTCGCTGGACCGAAGTAGAGCCACACGGCGTTCCGTCGTAGCGCCTGTCGTCGCGGCGTACCCCAGAGGATGCGAAAGCCAAGAGGTTTATATAGTCATAAGCGTTCGAAACTTGTGAACCGCTGGCTCTTGTCATACATCTCCCCGTTTTTTAGCGCAAAGAAAACTGTAGATACATTTGAGGCAAAATATACGCAATTAACCGGCAGCGCCCGTGTCCATTTAGGTAGAAACGCTAGTTAGGTTGGTTTTTACGATAGTAAGCGAAAAAACAAACTGATGGAGGCGAAAAGCAAAAACGCCCGTGTGTACGCGATTTCGGCGCACGTTAAAGATCCCCAGGTGGTCGAAATTAATCCGGAGCCCTCCACTACGACGCACCTCATCGCCTGCGTAGCGTCGGCGCGTTCAACCCTACAAACATCATCATCGTCATCATCATCATAAAAAAAAAAGTGGCAATACAACGCCGGCACGTGCGGGAGGAAAAGCAAGCACAGAAGAATAGAACATCCGCTTGCGCAGTTCCAGGCGGGGGGTGCGCGAGCACTGCGACGGCGGGAAATTTGAATTGCATTGTGTGGTAGCAGGGAGCGAATAACGGCGCTACAGCCCTAAATAGCGAATCACTGCTCTGCACTTCCGACAGCTTTCACATTGAGTGAAACGGCTTTAAATGTTTTATCGGTTAGCTTTGTTGCGTGTAGAATTACAAGTGATTTGTGCACGCAGTCGAACCTTCGGGCCAGGGATTAGGCAGGGGAGCAGAGCGAAATAGTGCCCTCGCCTACTGTAGAAAAATGAGTACTAATGGAAGATTCATCGGTTGGAGAGTGTTATCCTTGCACATAACTAAATTTGGGCCCGAAACAGTGCGCACGCCTTCCTCTAGTTTTGAAAGCCCACAACGCGGTCTTTCCTGCATGCCTTTCGCACGGCATTTCTACCATGTTTTGCGTTCCAACCGCCGCAGAAAAAGACAGAAAAAGCAAGATGGAATATTGAAAGTAAACAAATTGTGATTATAGTGCATACTTGCTTGATAATTGCACAAATTATTAAGTTTTAAAAATTGCGTTGATTGTTGTTCCAAGAAATTCCTTCACCGATTTTAAGTTCATTGGAAAGATGCCAGGGTCATGAGATTGTTTATATAACTTTGCAGAACGAGCGAGGTACGGCTTCAGTCCCAGCTTAGGAAACAACGTTTCCATCTGTGTTAAAAAAACAGCGGAGAGGTTCAATCCAACGTTTTAAATGCAACGCATCTCCTTAACTCGCCTTGTCCCGCGTTGTCGCGGCGTAGTCCGCATCCCTCCCCCATTCTCCTCGGCGCGGCAGCTGCGCGCTCCGCCGCTCTCAGCGCAGCGCCATCTGTGCGTCAACGCGGTCAGCGCGCAGCTTGCGCTCGGCTGCGCTCGCTCCCGTCGCCGTGCCAGCTGTGCGTTAGCGCGCAGCTTGCGCTCGGTTAAAAATTTACACCACCTTCCCGCGAAGGGAACCATGGGGTAGATGCGACGCACAGGGGGGTGAACATGCTGCGTAAATAGGATACACAACAACAGCAATCCACATTCTGACATCGCTAACATAACGGAAACGCAACGGCAACCCCCGATGCGTCGCATCTACCCCATGGTTCCCCTCGCGGGAAGATGGTGTAAATTTTTTTTCGGCATAACGTCTTTGACAGTCTTGTAAATAAATGGCTACTGATCATAATTTTTTTCATTGCGTTAATAAGCCCTTTGGTATAATTTGAAACACTCCTAGGGGTACAAGTTATCTCCTGTTTGCCGGAGGAAGCCCAGAAGTGAGCAGTGTTCGGTCCGCCAAAGCCATCGCTGGAGATCAGGTGTTCTTCCAGGATGAAGGCCTGTTCCGCGACGGTGTCGGGGTCTCGCTGCATTCAGGGAAGGGCAAATGCTCAATCAAAACGAGGCAAATGAACAGTTGGTTATGCAAAACTGTCTGCTCTATTGAGACAGCGCTATCTTTTCACGTCTGTAAATTGTTGGCTTAATTTTCTGTGAAAATGTTTGTACGTGTTTGAGGTCTCAGCGCTAGTAGTGAGCCAAATGGTGGACACAGTGAAACAAAGCCCCATTGTAGTGGGGTTGATGGTAACGGACAGAATCGCTTACGGGAGCGCTGCTCCGTACGGCCATAGAAAAGACTCCGTAACCTGGCAACGCATTTAGACGAGCTGCCATTGATTCGCTCTCTGACACAGAACTGTCAGTTCTAACCAGAACTTGGAGTGGTTCGCAGTGAAAGGAGCAAAAAAAAAAAACGGAAATTTTTCTTCCTCAGAGGGCTGTCTTATATATATCCCATGATGCTGCTACAGCGTCCTAAAAGTCGACCTTTCCACAGAGGTTCGGGAAAGACGGACAGTATTCCAATGGTATTTCTCGTGTCCAGCCACAGAAGTACTTTGTGGTCGGCTTTGGCTGTGTCCGCAAACTTCATTCTTTTATCCTGTCTTTTCATTTTGGGTTCAAACAAATCCCGTTTTATTTGATTGAAGCACTCCGTTATTTTATACCAGGAAAGAGGTTGTATCATCATAGAAGTATTCTGAGATATAATACTGCCAGATGCTCAACTGTCCTGAATAAAACGTGTGAGCTAAAATACAAGAGCTATGGCAATAGCATTTTGCGATCAACTAAAACATTTCTTGTGCACCGCTGAATGTAGCTCTGAGCAACAGTTTTAGTTAAAAATGTGTGGTTGATTTCTTGTCAAAGGAATCGGTAATACACCGAAGGGAAATGTACAGCGAAATCTGCAGCTGAGCATGATTTGCGGGTTGGCGGCTGTCTTGTGGGTGTGCTTGGCGAACGGCGTCCTGCTGGCGGGTCACTTCGGCAAAGGTGTACCGGCGTCATTTCTGTGACGGATATGACGCCAGGTAATGCTTGGTGTATACCGGCATAAAACACTATTGTGTTAAAATGTAAAACCCGAGAACGAACAACCCCAAGTATAACGTACTCTTTAGTGCTAAAGGTTGCTTCCTAGCAAGAAGACCCTGTGTCCAGGGGTGCACCCTTTACAGGCCGCTACCTCCGATTGTACTGGTGTCATATCCGTGACGGATATGACGTCAGTGAAATATTTGTGTATCCGGGAATAAAATACTTTCGTGTTAAAAACACGCTGCTTTACCCGACCCCTTTTTAATTGAGTGGAAATCGTACGAAGACAGCAGCAGCGAAAACTAAGGCACGTATCATTGTGTTTCGTGACACAATATTGCGGTTGAACGTTTTACACTCTACGAAAAGCAAAAATTATTACAATTCAACCGCGTTTTGCTTGGAGAACTAACCATCCCAGAGATTTAATCTCATCTTAGGCACGTAGGAACAAGCGGTTACGAAGTTGCGAAAAAAGGAGTGGAAACAGAAGAATGCGAAATGAAATTAACTTGTAGAAAGTTCCAGTAGCCTTAGAAGGGCCCATAAGGGCAAGCCAAATCGCTCCCGCTGGAATGAGAGGCACATGACGTGATACGCAACCACCCTCGAAGACGTGATAGTCATATTTTTGTCTTGGGTGCTTTTCTGGGGTATCTGGCATGGGCGCTTATGTGCCTTCGCCACGTGGGAGCAATCCGGGCATTCTGGCAATGGCCCGGGGGGCGGCATGCTGCAATTTTTGTGCGAACGCGTGACCCCAAATGTGTTTTGAAGCCCTCTGAATATTTCATGGTGGAAATTCCCGAAAAAACAACCATAAAAAAGGCTTTTTCTCGGGATGAGCTGCAGGCCCGCCGCAAAAATAAATCGGCGTAAAGCTGGCTGACGTTTTGAAACTGATATTGTGAGCTCAGCTCCCCGTTTATATCCTGGGCATGTATACGTCAGAGGCTTTTAAGCACACAGTGTCACTTGCAGATGAATTAAAAGTGCCATGCTTTATAATAAAAAATGAAAAGAAAAAAATATGTTAAAATGAAGTGTCAATATCACCGCAATTTTAATCCCGAAAAACTACTGTCTGAAGGAATGACGTAATTTCAATCTTGCTTTAAAATACGGCCATTTATAACTGCGCACACTTTGGAAGGGACGAGTCCAGTTTTTTATGTTACTATTTATTTCGCATATATATTATTTTCTTCTTGACAGCTATACTGGCATTTGCGCTAAGCGATGTATTTGTAAGAACTTTTTTCGTTGTAAAGTTCCCTATTTCACTAATTCTACCTTCCCGGCAGCGGCGGCCGGTGCTTTTAAAATGTACCTACTACCGTATAAACTTGTGTAAGGGCCGCAGTTATTTTTTCCGAATTTCCTCCGGTAATTTCGGGGGCTCTGTACCTACACGAATAATTTTTTCCCTTGTTTAAAAACTAGTCAGATTGTTGTTCCATGCACTGCATCTATTTCCGTTGTACCTTACGGCACAGTCCCACTTGTGACTCGTGCACGTCGGCCGACGGCTTGCGACGCGTGTAGCAAGAAGAAATGGTGGTCCCAAGTGTGACAAAACGGCAAATGTGTTACGCTAGCGCGACAAGAACACTTGAAAATCACTCTAAAACACAGGCTTCTAATCTGGGACAGTGCAGCAAGCATTGCAGGTTGCCGGAGCAGCCAAAAATAAAGAACTGAAGCAGACTCTTGCCAACTCATTATTGCATGTAGAAGCAGAAAAGTTTTTTTTAACGCCACAGCACCCACATCACGGCCCGGAAAATTTGCTTCTTTTCATTGGCGCAGCAGTTCGGGCGCGTTTGAACTCCATGGTGTTTACTACGTGCTGACACAGGCAGGAAAAGGGTGCAAGTTAGCCTGCCGTCCCGCATTCCATCTACATATCTACGAAGCTTAGTTGCTTTTACAACTGAAACACGTTTCTGCGCAATGATGAATCTTGCACTGGTGGTTGAACCGTACATATGTACGTTGCAGCCACTGACCAAAGAACTAAAGTGTATAGCGAATCGCTTGATGGTGGCGGCTCGTCGCCATTTGCAATGCCGGAAGTAAATAAACATTTGGCTTCCAGCTACGTCAGCCGACACTGCGGCCATGTTTGGCTAGCCGGTTTCTGATGCCGTTGAGCGACGAGGGCGGTCGGCTGAGCCGTCGCAAAGGGGCTGTGTAGGTGGGCGCATTGAAAGAGTAAATGTGGCTATTACATACACAACCTTTCTTTTTTTTTCAAAATTAATAGAACGAAAAACAGGGGTGAGGCCCATACACGGGAGCGGCCTTTCTTGGAGATTATACGGCATTTTGGCTGCACTCAGCGTTACGTTTGTCAAAAATACGCTCACAGTATTTATCTGGTTCCCATTGCGAGTAATGCTTCTGTTGTACTGAGTAGTAAATGTTCCTTAGGAGGGAAACTATCTCATGTACAGTTTGAGCGCAGGTACTGCTCCCAAGAAAGAATTGCAACGACAAACTTAAAAGCGTGCAGTGTCATCGAGGAGACGGCCTAGGCACTGAAGCTTCATGATGTTATAGGGAGCGCATTGTGATTTCTGGTAGTGTTGGTGAAGCGCTAAAATGCTGCGAAATTGTTACACAGCGCTATTTGGAACCTTTAATTAAGACACGCGACACTATCTGGTGTTTATTACAGTGTATTAAGGTAATAATGAACTTTCACCCCATTTTAAAGAAACAGTGATGGAGATGAACTGTGAGTGCAGGCTTTGTGGTAAGTCTACATATTATTCAGAGTTGGTAATGTCCTAATTGCTTTTAATAACGTGTACTACTAAGTACGTCACGCGTCTCAAATTTCGTGGTATTTTTTGCGGGAGATGTCTTCGCATATCCGTGAAGTAGAGCATTTAAGCGTAAATTCTTAAAACGAACAAATGTAAAATGTAAATGGCGTTACCCTTGCTACGAATCCAGCCGAGCAGCTGATGGCGCCAGAACTGAAAGTAGGAGGGGCGCAGAGGAGCGCAGGCCTGATAGTCAGGCCTAACGTTGCTATTAGAGGTCTGACGTCATCTAACGGCATCCACCGCTTGACCGTGAAGTAAGAAGCAAAGAAGAAGGGGAAACTTGGCTTTCTGAGGTGGGTAGGCAACGTCACAAGCTCTTGGCACAGGTTCAGCAAGCGTCATCTGTCGTACACAGAACTAGCAGACGCCACAATCAGCAATCCGCTGCACAGCCTAAAATATTCCGTGGCCACGGATTGCAGGTCACCGCTGTCATTTCCTTTGCCGTCGCAGCTGCAAAATGTCGAAATCCGCATTAGCATTTCTTGCGACAATATTTGGTCGATTGCACATGCCTGCTACATTCGGTTGTTCGCCTCTTAAGTTGATTCCAGCTGCGCGCGTTTGGAGCACAATCGGTTTGACGTTGTCTGACAAGTAGTTCAAAGTTAGTTTTAGGGCTTCCAAATGTTAATCCCGAGCATGGGTCTAGTAAAGGCCAGGGGTCTTAGTCGTAGTACCCAAAATAAGGAGATGGCAGCGAGCGAAAGTGATCGTGATGAAAAGCCCACACGCTTTTCTGATGGAGGGTGAAAGCAAAACCCCTGTGTGTTCGGCATATCGCGCATGTTAAATATCTGCAGGTGGTCAAAATTAATTCAGAGCCCTCCAATACGAAAACGGAAGACACTACAAAGACACTACGCGCCGTAGTGGTGAAGACTCCACTATGACGTGCCTCATCACCTGTGTAGAGTCGGCGCGTTAAACCGTCATAATCAATAAATTGTTACGCCAACATCTTAAGCGACACAAGAGTAGAGGTAGTTCGCAAGACGAATCGAGCTCCGTGACAGTGGCACATGGCCGCAAGGCAATAATAGACAGCGCTTTGTTAAACAGCTAGCGAACTCAATCATTTGAATAAGACAAAAAAATCCAAATTTCGATCAATCACTTACATAAAGCACCAGAACTAGGAATGTAGACCACACACATACTATGTCTGTGGTGTTTATCCCACATTAGCACTGTGAAGCCTAGTAAAGTGTTACGCAGAGACCTCGTACTCGCGGTGATGCATTGACGGACGCTCGATCAGCAACTATGTCGGCTTCTTTCGCACTGTGTTCCGTACGCCTGTCTTTTTTTGAAGACATTTAAAAGGCCGTGGATCTGTTAGCTACACTCAAAGATTTTCTATTCGGTTAATAGAGCGGCACACATGCGGGGGCTGCAAAAAAAAGAGAGGCAAAATCAAACCCAGCGGGGATACCGTAGCGAAAGAAGAATCCCGTAAACGATGACTCAATAGGGCCTTCAAAGCTAGAAATAACTCCCACACCTTTGCACCGTCTCTCCTTAAGCTCCACTAACTTGAGAATCTAGAGCGTGCAACTTCTTTTTTACCAAATAAAGTGCATCCGTTTCGAAAGGGTTAAGTAAAAGTGCCGCTAAGTGTTCGGAGGCCATAAAGCAAAGTGAAGCAATGGTTACTTTTGAAAAGAAGTGGCCCGAATCGGCGTCAGCAAATAGTTTGCGTGACTGCAGGTAATTCGAAGCACAGATTTGTTCACGTTATTTTTTTTACGTTGTGCCTGTTCCAGTCTACGCCTGTTGTGGGCGCCTTTTTTGGCGTTATAAGCAATTCTCGTCTTTTGTAACTGTCTATGACCACTCATGGAAACGTTGACGTTTTACCTGCCTTGGATAACTTTTTCACCCTTACTTATACGATATTACGCGTTTGCTGAGTGCAAGATGGGCCTCCCAACGCGAGCTGTCACCAAACATACATCAGAAGAAAGGTAATCTATCGGTTCTCCGAAACATTCTTACTGAGCGTAGGCGTAATAAAAATGCAGATAAAAGGAAGCTCTCCGTGGTATCTGGAACAAAAACATATGCAAAAACTGCGTCATGGCAATGTTTGAGAAGCGACTTGTGTTTGCAAACACGAACGCTCTCGTAACGCAAGCATGGGGTCGCCACATTGCAGGCGGCGTGCCACTGGAAGGGAGAAAGGCTGCTCGGTTTTCTATCAAACGCGGCTGAAGCCTTTTCGGTACTTTGCTTTTCTTATAAAATAAATTGGAAATCACACGTTATGAACAGCAGGTTGTTTTATTTTCTTCAGCTTCAACCTTGCACCGTTGCATCACGTTGTCTCGAACGATTTTCGAGATTTCTGTTTTTTCATCGGCTTTTTTAATAAAGCAAACTGTTGTTTGTAGCGAGGCAGCGTCTTAAACTCGCCAGTTATATGCTTAAAGGATTTAGGTGAAAGCTGGTAATTTTTTTATTTTGAATTTTTCTTGCATATTGTTTCGCTACCACATCAGGAAGGAGCTTCGTGGCATCCTAACTCCCTTGCATGTTAATCATGTGAACGACGATTAAAATTTGGGGTAGGATATTTCGGAGCACAGACATGCGAGGTTTCTCCCAACTGATACTGTGCAGAAACACGACTGCCTCTACTCTTTTCATTACAAGCATACCCATTTACTGCGGTTAACAAAAAATTAAATTATTCTATTTTAGTTACTTGGGCTGCTGCCAGCGATAATTATTATCTCAATTTGTGCTCTCCTGGCCACATAACTGATTTGCGCCAGTGGTTTTAATGGGCGTCCCACTGCCTAATTTTAAGAAACTCCTTAAGCTTAATTTTAACACCCGGTATAGCATTAGCATGAAAGGGAAAACCGTCTGAGTATAATGAGTTACCTCGATCGTCTCTTATTTTTGTTTAAGCGTTTTCGCGCTGCTTGGGCCGACCATGGGATTCTGATGCGTGCAAAAACACACCTCCAAAATAACAACTCAACTTTATTTATGTGAAACCAATTACCCCGATCCCCACTTCAGCCCCAGCTCCCACCACGCCAAGCGTTTCAATAGCGAATTCCTCGCGGATCGGATCTTTTCAATAGCTACACCCAAACCGCTTTGTATTTTTTGCAATCTTATCCTGCCCGCAATTTCTCACACCGTTAGATCGAAGCCCAGAGAAGCCGAGGAACATAACAGACGAAACGTCCAACGTCAGCAGCAAAAACAAAAGCAACAACCAAAACAAAAAAAAAAACGAGCAGTAGCGCCGCGAACCGTGACCCATCAGATCGTTCGCAGCTTCGATTGATCGGCGCCTGTGCACCAGCAATCGACGATGAAAGCGGCCAACATTTTTTTAATCTCCCGCCGCTGCTCCCTTCTCCGCGTCGTCACCCTGTTTGCTTGCCAAGATACATCTCTTCTCTTGCCTCCGCTAAAGCATAAATAGATTTCGCGTGTCAAGTAAACATAGGACCAGCTCTCCCGCACTTTTCCTTTCCAAGGCGTTTCAACGAATATCCGCCGTTTGCTCGAAGGCGATAACTGCTACCACTGAACATCGCCTCGTACGCTGGCGTTCTCAGGATATCAAGCACTCAGCGGGCGGGGTGGTAGCGGAGAGTTCGCGAAGGACAGGGAAGGCCCGGGTAGAAAACAACGTGATGGCCCGCTTCGTTACGGTGAGTGGATCTTCTTTCATTGCAAGTAACAACGATAAAAACTATTACTGCACATAAAGAAGATTTCCCTGAAAATTCCCAAACGCTCGTTGTCAGCAACAAAGGCCCTCAGTGAAAGTGTCTCATTAGGCAGGCTAGTCCCCACAAAATATCCTCTGAATGAATTACCTTGAATTTCAATGGCATCAAGTACTGTTTTTTCAGGTGATTTCGAGATATTTATTGAAGTAATCATGTGGCAAGGCAATCACAATTCAGGCTCTCGATTTTTAGTAATCTGAACATCATTACTGCGCTTATTGCACTATCAATTAGTAGTTCTTCCATAGTAGTTCATCCAAAGTAGTTCATCCAAAACGCATGCTATTAAAGAGATATGTTTTTTTTTTCTTTTTTTGTCACTGCCCCTTGGCTTAAGGTACAAGCAAAAATCAAACCCACTTCCACCCAGTGTGAAATCTGCTGAAACTTCGGAGCTGTGGTTGTCTTGTGCCGGCTCGAACTTCAAGGGGCGCTCTCCTGGGAATGGGAGCGCTGTCTCCGCACAAATTCGACGGTTTGCACGAAGAAATCCGCAGCTAAACTTCAGTGGCGGGAGGGAGAAGAACTCGCCCCTGCGAGGCCACTGGGCTCTCTATCGATGGGTCTGGAAACGGCCTCGCCGGCGTTCGGTGGTTCCTGGACCCACTGCTAAATGAAGCCGGCGGGTCTGGGAACGTGCTCCTACCCCTGCGTGACGCACTATATACAGCAGTCGGACGGAAACGCTTGACCTACATTAGATCCGGTGTTAATAGCGAAAGCACGCATTGTCAACTGTTGCCGTGCCCATAGTGGAGTACATCATCCCTCTATTTCTCTCTCTGAAACGGCAAGCTGTCTTCACTGCAGACCATAACTTGTTGAGGGAAAGCTATCCAGGTCGGCGAGGGCGGGATACGGTCAGGCCTGATAAGGTATCGACACTCCTTGTCAGACAGTTTCCGGCCTCTTTCCTACACCTACCCCTTCCCAGTAACCTCGTAGCATAGCTTAGCATAGCGGGATACGGTCAAGTGCACTTTGAAGCGGTAAATTGAGTGCATTAGGGGGGCGGGGGGGGGGGGGGTAGCTGATGATTGTGTAAAGTGCACGATTGGAGGTATCGGAGCACGATCACTGCCGCAATAGTCATCGCTAAAGTAAAGGTATACAACTCACATTCGTAGGCGACGCAATATTCCGAAGAGAGCAGAAAATAAGGAAGAGAAATACATTTTACCCACATTAGGATAGCAGAGTTAGGAGAAAAGATGGCATTGTTTATCCTTTCTAGCATCAAACCGGATACAAAAAAAAGTACAGACATGACCTCGAGGAGATGTGTAAACGCCTTGGGCAAGCCGATGTCAGAGCTTGCAAAGTTCCGGTTCCGGAAACCTCGCCCGCGTTACGATAGAGACGTAGGAATCAAAATAAGTTCACAGCTTTCTGAACTAGTTCAGAAAGTAAGAGCTCTTATGTCAAAATATATTGCCGTAGTTATCAGCGATGAGTAGCCCTTCTTTAAATCGTTGCTTTTAAGTTCAATATTGTCGTTAGTAATTAGGATAATAAAGTAAAAAATGAAATGTGCGTTCACAAAAAACGTAATAATAACAGTTGCTCATTCGTTGTGTGGTAATTGATCGCTTTTATTACATTTTCTCTATGAATATATTCACAGTGGCCAGGATTCAAACAGGGCTACTTTCTGTCGACTACTGATGGCGTTAGCCGCTAGTAGTAACCACGGGAGACATCAAAGCTCCCATGCTTTCGTTCTCCAAACGATTGCGACGTTCCAAGCAATAGAGACAGGAGCTGAGAAAACGAGTGTTGAACCTGGGCTTATATATACGGAAAATACCCTTCCGTATCTGAGAGACCTGTAATTGAGAAGAGCAAATACGTTTTCGGTGTCTGGGTACCTGTAATTCTAGCCGGAGTCTTGGTACACTTATGTTCTTGCTGGAAAATCATGATGAAAAAAAACTTGAATTTCGTAACATGAAGTTTAAAAGAAGTAGACAGTGAACAAATCAACAAAAGGTCTGATTATTCAACAAGCGCAGCAGCACGCAGAGAAATGTTATTAATCTTGTTGCATCCTGTGAGCCCTAGTCTGCTTCCTTAAACAGAAGCACTTCCTTTGTTGTCGTTTTGTAGCACGAGCAAAGCTTACAAGACTGGGCTCAAGGCAATTTTGAATGTAAAAAAGTAAGGGAAGAAATAAACATTCCTGAAAATGGGCTTTATTCTCCTATTTCAGACAACCTTGTCGTTGTAACTTGAAGAGGGGGAGGAGACTATGTTTCTATGCCTTGCATGGAGAAAAGTATCCTTCACGTGTCTTTATTTATTCTCATCTTTTTTCATACCCTTCAAAAATACCGACCTTAAGAATAAACAAACCATACTACAAGACGCATCGGTTACACAAAACGGGACACCAGAAATCCTGGAGGAACTACATCTTCAGTATCAGGGTTATCGTAGATGGTGTTGGCGAAGACCGCAGTCGTAAATCATAGAACGGAAGTAAAAAGGAAGCGGCGAGTGCCCCATATCTAGGAAATGGAGTGCCGGGGTAGGGACCAAAAAAAGTGAGCATACGTAATTCGGTTTGAATCCTTCTGCAAAAGCTGAAAAAATTGACGAAAAAACCACGCAGCCACAGTCAAACACGGAAAACCTCAACAAAGTATAAGTTCTCTATGAAGAATATGGTGGAAAGGGATCTAAATATTTCTTTTGGGCGAAAAAAGAAAATGAAGCCTTCCTGCAAAAATGTCATTTGATCATGGCCTGGATGGCGTCCGCCCTGCCAGTTTTTCTTTACACTTATTGTTTGTTTCATAACTTAACAGACATACATGTTCGGGTGCTACAAAATCTCTGATGAGGCTTAAAATAATCAGGTTATGAATAAGTTACTCAGCTCTTTCTAAAGCGAAGCTTAACTGATGCCTTTGTACGACAATACGCCCTGCAGGAAAGCCACCTTTTTCGGACGAAGATAATGAATGATCGTGGGTGAAGTGAAAAAAAAAAAAAAAAACGCTTCCCGCTGCTGGAATCGGACCTGGTTACCTCGCGTTATGAAGCTGACATATGAGCGACAGCTCCATTTCGACATGGTCGAAGCGAGTGCTAAGCAATAGGTACCGATTCACGCCGTACACTTCAAACCCAAACGTTAGTAACAAAAGCTTGATGTGGGCGAGTTGGTACATACTGCTAAAAATTAATCGGCGCTAAAACAGGGACGAGAGCAACACGTAACTCACAACACGGTGCCGAACTTCCAACTAGAATTTATTGAAAAAGATGCTGCTTATATACACAAAACTAAAAACCTAAAAACGAGAAGCAATTGTCACGTCTAAATGCATCACGTGTTTAAAAAAGCCACTTCTTTATCAGTCAGCGATAAGGACGGAGTACTCACGCAGTTATCCCCTGCCTGTCTAATAAAAAGAGCTTCCATAATTTCGCGCTCAAGCCTTCCTCGTGCTTTCCGCAAGAGCTTTGTCCTATCTAGCAGGGGGCTACACTTGCATCGTTTGCAGTGATCAGATAGGTGGCCACCAGCTTTATTTTCAACTGCCCAATTGTGCTCCCTTGCCCTCTCATTGAAGCATCTTCCAGTTTGCCCAATATACACTCTTTTGCAGCTCAGGGGAATTTCATAAACTACACCCATCCTGCAGTCGGTGTAGCGAACAGCGTGGTTTTTTGCACAGGGTTCAGATTCTTTCTTCGGATTTTTGCTCATCATTGGGCAAACTTTTGACAACTTTTCCGGGGCGCTGAAAACGACATTTACCCCGTACCTTTGCGCCATTTTCTTTACATTATGCGAATTTCTTTCTTTCATTTTCTTTACATTTGCATTCCACAGTGGTTTATTTTGAGGGCAAACACTATGCTCAACGTAGTGGAATTTGTATTGGTTCTTCCCTTGCCCCCATCTTGTCCGACTTGTTTTTGAGTGCCTTTGACAGCCGTGTGAGCTTGTCTTTAGATAGTTTGTTTCCATGTATGTAGATGACGTCCAGATATCCTATAAATCATGCAATATGTCTATCTGCGAACGTCAAGTCCAGCTTGGTGTAAAGAAACTTGCCGGCTGGGCTGACAAGAATGGTTTTAAATTGAATCCTGTAAAAAGCTCCTGCGTTGTGTTCTCCAGGAAGCGCGGGGTCCATCCGGACCCAGACATTCATCTTAATGGAGTGTCGCTTCCTGTGAACAAGGAGCACAAGTTCTTAGGTGTTGTGTTTGACCACAAACTCACATTCATTCCCCACATCAAGGAACTTAAAAATAAATGTCTCAAAACAATGAATATACTTAAGGTTCTCTCGCACCAATCGTATGGTTCTGACAAAGAACTCCTACTACGGCTCTATAATGCTTTGGTTGGGTCTCGTTTAGACTATGGCAGTGTGGTATATGGGTCGGCGACTAAAACAGCGTTGCGAATGCTTGACCCAGTGCTACACTTGGGGCTACGGCTTGCGTCGGGTGCTTTTCGTACTAGCCCTGTTGAGAGTCTGTATGCCGAGTGTAATACGTGGAGCCTTGAGAACCAACGGACGTACATGGACTTACTTTATGCTTTTAAAATTTCATCGCTGAATAACCATCCTTTTTATCCTGTCTTTAACGACACATCCACATCTGTGCTTTTTGTAAATCGCCCATCCGTTCCTCTGCCCTTTTCACTTCGAGTGAGAGAGCGAGCCTCGGATCTGAGCGCTTCGTTTTTAGACGTGTACAGATCATCCTTTTCAGACATTTTACCTCCTTGGAAAGTTCGTCCTGTTTCCTCCGACCTTTCTTTTATGAAACTTGACAAAAATCGGGTACCGCGAGCTGCTATACTGCAGCACTTTCTGTCTCTGCAGTTTAAATACCCACTTGCAGAATTTTACAGTGACGCGTCTAAAACCTCCACTATGGTCTCCTGTGCTGCTCATGGTCCGAATTTCAGTGCAGCCAGAACCATGAGCGTCCACACGACAATTTTTTCAGCAGAAGCTCATGGGATTTTGCTGATTGTACGACACATACATGAAAATCAAATTCCGAAGTCTATCATCTACACAGATTCCTTGAGTGTTGTTCGCGCACTGTCATCGCATACACCCCCCAAAAACCACATAGTTAATCTTGTATTTAACATTATCATGTCTGTGTATGCAAAGAAGCATCAGCTGCTCCTCTGCTGGGTTCCAGGACACGCTGGGATCGCTGGGAATGAGTTGGCAGACGAGAGGGCAGCTGCTGCTGCACTCAGGAACACTGTAGACATAACAACCGTACCGTACACAGACCTCAAGCCACACATAAGACAACACCTGCGCAGAACATGGCAAACACACTGGGACGAACAGACAGACAACAAACTACATGTAATAAAGCCACACTTGAGACGGTACACAGCTGACTCACGCAACAGACACACGGAAGTTGCCTTGGGTAGGCTACGGATAGGGCACACGCATGCAACTCACTCGTATCTGCTGACGGGATCTCCTAGACACCAGTGCGGCAGGTGCGGAGAGGCCCTATCCGTAGTACACATACTAATCACATGCAAGGCACTTCACACAACACGACACAAACACTTCAGAGAACTCTACAGACAACATATTCCCCTACATCCATCGTTTTTCCTAGGTGATGATGCCATTGTTTCCGTGAAACGTGTGTTTGAGTATTTGTCCGACGTCAAGTTTTTAAACCTCATTTCCTATCACGCATCATGAAATCTGGCCCTATACACCAGCCATGCTCATTGTCGTGTTGTGATTTTACTTTTGTTTTTGCTGATTTTAGTTAGTGTTTAAGGTTTCACCCCTATCATCGACTATTGTTTTGGCGCTCTTTGCCCTAGTTGGCCTTGCGCCATAAACATCCAACGATCATCATCATTAGATAGTTCGCTTAACCTCACCATTTGTAGGTATGTCGACGACTATCTTATTGTAGTGAATAGGGGATTAGCACATCAAGATTTAATAGTAAAAAATGTGATTAACACCTTCAGTCAGGCGTCAAAAGCTCTCAAATTTACGTGTGAGTTGCCTTGTGATAATAAAATCCGCTTCCTTGATTTGCAGCTTTCGTTCAGAGGAGGCACGCATGTTTGCTGGCAGTGCAGCCCGAGGGCGCAAAAACAGCTTCTTCCCTTCAATAGTGCGCATTCAAAACTAGTAAAAAGGGGTGTAGCGATGACGTGTTTTCAAAAGGCTTTAAAAAAGTCGTGTGTTCACAAAGTGGAAGCTAGTTTCCACGATCAGATTTTGAGGCTAAGCCGGGCCCATTTCCCTTCTTCGCTGATTTCGAGCGTGTGTGAGGCTCTTTTACAAAAGGTGAGGCGAAAAGATAGCCCTGACGAACTAGATAGGCTGGCCAAAAGAAAAAAGGTGCACGTCATACCGTATTTACACAGGGTCTCGCATAATGTAAAGAAAATGGCGCAAAGGTACGGGGTAAATGTCGTTTTCAGCGCCCCGGAAAAGTTGTCAAAAGTTTGCCCAATGATGAGCAAAAATCCGAAGAAAGAATCTGAACCCTGTGCAAAAAACCACGCTGTTCGCTACACCGACTGCAGGATGGGTGTAGTTTATGAAATTCCCCTGAGCTGCAAAAGAGTGTATATTGGGCAAACTGGAAGATGCTTCAATGAGAGGGAAAGGGAGCACAATAGACCCTATGCAAAATGCGCCCCGCCATCTCACGTCGACTCCGGTAACTAGTTCCGCCATTTTGGTACGGTCGTTTGAAACCGAAACCAATTAGCAAAACATAGAAGGCGGGCATTGACCGCTCTTGGTGATGGACTACAATGCCGGAGCATTGCTTCGTGCCGCAGAGCACGCAATGCAGAATTACCGGTTCAAATGGAGAAAAGGTACGGGAAGTTCCACGCTTTTGAACGAACTTTGTGACGCGAACTGTGCCGGCGCGAGCAACGTTTGTAACACGCTGGGCGCGGTGCGCTTAGAGCGAATATTTGTCGTTGGTTCGCTAAGCGCGGGGTTCCGTAGTCGCTGTCCGTATGAAAAATACAGCTGCGTTGGAGTTCTGTTGTCCAGCCTTTGTATTCTAAATGAAGCCTGAGCGTGCGCCGCCTATTCACGCGACTGACAGCGGCGCTCGACCGGGAAAACAGTACCACACGTTGCCAAAATTAGGCTGTTTCTTTACTCGTCCCTGTGGCTCTGCGCCCGCTTCATTTCATTCTTAAATGGTACCGCTTAGCCCCTACACGAGCCTTTATCTTACCTAGGGCTGTAAACAAACTTTTCTTGCCGCACTACGCCGTCGAAAATTTCCTCTGTGGCGGGCGCGCACGGTATGGGAGTGTGTTGTTGGTTTCTTTACGTTGCATTTAGCCGCGTGTCGTTGCAGAAGTGGCGAACGCTGTTTTATGATGATCTAACGGTGGAAAATTCGAGCTTTTGCACTTGGTTCCCGATTTTCCGGGCTGAAAGGTTTGTTGTTACGTCAAGTTAACTTGGTGCCCATTGTCATTCCAGCAACGATGTATTTACTGTCGAATATTTTGCGACTAAAATACACACTCACTCCTCTAGTTTGTCACATGCTGCATGCATGCCTCCGACGTAATGATAGTGGCCATTGATGTAGGTAGCTGAGACAATTTTCAAGTTTTATTCAAAAAGAAAACGGCCACAGTTGCATCAGGCTGCCGCGCATGAGCTTGAGAGCTTTTGCGTTTTTTGTATCCACAGTGAAAATCCCAGTAAATTAAACTACTTCGCTGATTTATAGCGCGTGCAGTATAGCAAACTGTGGATATAAATGGAACAAAAAGAAGCATTCGCGCACCCCTGCATGTCGCGGTCTAGTAAACGCGACGTTGTCCAGCCTCTGCGTGCTCTGCGTGCTCCTGAATGCTTGCTGGTAGCTCATAGGTGACCCTTCAGGTGCCATGCCAGTCCTTGTTTCTGTCACTAGCGGAAGGGGGGGGGGGGGGGGGGGGGGGGGGGGAGCGGGAGGCCAGCACAACTGGGGCAAAAAACTCATTCCCAAAGCTACCAAGTTTTCTCCCAAGCGCCTGCGCGGCACTTTGTTGCTGCTCGCATTGCTCCTGTACTCGACGTGCATCGAACAGACGCATTGGCGAGGGAAGGGAGGGGCCATTTTATCGCGGGCTTCTCCAGTCAATGTTTTGGACACTCGCTGGCTTGATGCCCTGCTGTCTCGGACGTCCCCACTGTTGTGGCAGCTCAGTGCACGCAAGCTCCGGTGGCGCCTCTTAAAACCTTCGGCTTGCAAGAGGGCGAGTAGGTGCACAGCAGCCAGGATGTGACTCCATGCTCCACTGCAACCCGCCGGGCACTCGCACGATGCCTCCCCAATCGCCCCACTGTCCGTCTCAAAGGTGAGGCACACAACCTAGGGCCGGCCACTTTTCTTCTGGGAGCGAAAGTAGCTGCTGAGCACATGGATGAGGCCCAACCTGCAAGAACAGAGAGAGTAACAGTAAATAACACTCAGTGAAGAACAGGACTAGTCCGCTACAGTTTATGGTAAAGGGACAGAGCAGAAAGAAGTGGCCGCAAGGAACAGACTCAAAATGACCAGATTTTGTGTCTTGCTTAACACTGTTGCAAGGGCAATAATCTACACCTCAAACAGCAATGATGTCAAAATTGTTTGTCAAGTTCGAGCGTGCAAGTATCTCTGAATGCTTTGTTAATGCATTTTCAAGAGAAGGAAGTTTAACATTTAAAAACCTCACGTGGGTAATGATACCAGTACCCGCATAATCGTGTTCGTCATAACTTAAGCAAGCAAGCAATAATATTATTATCTGGAACTCACTTCCAGAACCTTTCGAGATAAACAGGTAAACATTCGGGCTATACCGATGACCCATCGAATTAAAAAAAATCTAGTTCAGTGTGTTCGAGCTAACGAGGTTTTACTGTATTATCTATTCGTGCACACCAAAAACATGCGCTTTAGAAACAAACACAACCACCCCACCGCCAAAAAAGGAGAATAAAGACACACAAACAATTTTTTTCGGCAGAACATGCGCAATAAATAATGAAAACGCAAAAAAAAAAAGAAACTTCAAGGCGTATGTGCGCTTTTGTAGTTGACTTCGCCGCAAAGCACGATTGCTTTGCGGCAAACGCGTGGGCGGACGACCGTCACGGAAAACGGCCGCAACCTTTCTGTAAACATCTTCGCTAAAAATCATCCTGTAAATTCGATGTACAGCATTTGAAAATACCTAATCCACCCACTAGCGGTATAGTCTGGCGATTGTCGCTTTCCTCTTTCAGAGTTACTGCAACAGGGTCGCCGCTGCGCATTTGCATGGTAAACAACGGTCAACAAAGTGCCATACAAATGCTCATGCCGGTTAACTCGCGTCAAGTAAAAAACAAAGAAGGATTTACTTACTGCGAGTCGCACGTGTTTGTCCGCACCGATGAAGGCGAGCAATGCGCCTCGGTGGCTAGGCGGCATGCCCTACTCCGCTGCCGCTCGGATGGGTCTTTGCCGCGCACCCCGAGTGGTATGAGTCTTCAGACACAGTCGGCAGCGCAGACAAGTCCTTCGTCCACAATCCGCGGTCGGGAGCCGGAAAACGCCGTCCAGTTTGAGCCATACCGCGTTACCGTCACCTGCTCTTCCACAGTAAACAATACGAGACTTCCCGATCGGCGCCCGTACCAATATGGCCGACGGTCTCGTTTACATGAGTGTTGCTAGATCACCAAGCAATTTCGCATAGGGTCTATTGGGCAGTTGAAAATAAAGCTGGTGGCCACCTATCTGATCACTGCAAACGATGCAAGTGTAGCCCCCTGCTAGATAGGACAAAGTTCTTGCGGAAAGCACGAGGAAGGCTTGAGCGCGAAATTATGGAAGCTCTTTTTATTAGACAGGCAGGGGATAACTGCGTGAGTACTCCGTCCTTATCGCTGACTGATAAAGAAGTGGCTTTTTTAAACACGTGATGCATTTAGACGTGACAATTGCTTCTCGTTTTTAGGTTTTTAGTTTTGTGTATATAAGCAGCATCTTTTTCAATAAATTCTAGTTGGAAGTTCGGCACCGTGTTGTGAGTTACGTGTTCCTCTCGTCCCTGTTTTAGCGCCGATTAATTTTTACCAAACGTTAGGCCTACGGAGTGCACACCCGGAAGTTGCTGTTGGTGTTTTAGAAAAGTGATGCGTACCTCCAAAATAGCGCATACTCGCAGGGTGGGATTGACCAACCAAAGAATCCATCACGAGAAAGCTTCGAGTTGAACCATTGTTGTCGTTAGACGGAAGCGTGCAAGATTTTTGTTGTTGTTGTATGTTTCCACACACTCGAATGTTTTTTTTTTCTTCGCGTACCAAGTATCCAGCCCTATCCGCCGCTAAATCGTCCTCAAGACCATTTGCAACGAGCGGTTAATTCTCGCCTAACACCGATGGCGCATGCGAAGCCCTCGCCATAAACGGCCTTAGACCAAGTGACCATTTCGACATTTCAAAATGTTGTGAGTATAATGCGCCGACGCCACACCTCGGGTATGAGTGGAGCGCTCCGGATTAATTTTGACTGCCCGGACACCTCTAAAGTGGGCCGAAATCTCAACAACGCAGGCATTTTCGCTTTCCCCTCCATCAGAACAGCGGCCAGTGCGGCTGGCATTGAACCCGCGTCTTCTAGGTAGGCAACACAGCGCCTCAGACACAGAGCCAAGGAGGAAAATTGAGAGTTTCGGTTTGAGGCGTAGACTTCTATGGTGGGCTGTGAAATGTGTCGTCATTTATTTGAAAGGCCCGCGGAAAGGCCGCAATGTCATATATTCCGCCAAGATCGAGCTCTGTTGGCAGTCACAAAATGGAAGAAAACGCGCGGTGAAATGCTCTAGTGCACTGAAACATCAGCGAAAGACACCATCTGACATCTTTCCCGCAACACTAAACAAGCACTTTCTCGTAAAATGTTCCCTGACAGCGCACACCAAACACAGGAACTTCATAATCCTGTCACTGGCACCTTTCTTTTATGCATCTGATGGGTAAACTAGTACCATTGAAGCCGCAGTGATAGGACGCCCTTTTTAAGCTTAAAAATAAAGGGAAGCACGAGACGCGTGCGATACACGGAATTAGCTGGTCTACCCATAAAGCTGAGCGCTAGCGCGTACTTTTATTAGGAGAATCTTTTTTGCCTTTCTGGAATTCACTATGTCTAACGTTCAATCACCTTTCCCCTTTCGCATCGTACCCATCTGTTTTAAGTGCGAAGCACTTCTTAGTCGGGCCTACTCCCGCGTCGGCCGCCGTCCGTCCGTCCGCCCGCCTCGCCCTTAGCAACGGCGCAGAGCGGAGGGAGAGTGTCCGTAGCAACGGCGCAGTGACGTAACTACGCCACGTGACGGCGCGCGCTCTCGCCGCCCCTCGCGCCGTGACGTCACGCGCTCGCGCCTCCCTCCCCTTCCGCGCGCCGTGACGTCACGCGCTCGCGCCTCCTCTCCCTTCGCTCGGCTGCCGCTGCGCCGTTGCGCGCGTTCGCTGCCCTCTCCCCTTCGCTCGTCGCGCTCGCCCACGCCTCCTCTCTCTCAGCCGCCTGGCTCGGCGCGGCCAGACCTCCGTGGGTCGGCGCGCGCGTGCTCTCTCGCTACAGTCTCCTCGCTCGGCTCGGCTCTGCAGTTAGTCGCGCGCGCGTCTTCGTCGAGACTCCCCCTCATAGCATCACCCCGTGCTTCGCACTTCCTCATACTCACCTTCGGGGAAATGCGGGGGAATTTTTTTATTCCGCAGCTCTTTGGCGCCCGGTACCTGGGTTTGCTGGCGGCGGCGGCAGCGGCGGCGTCCGTCGATATCTGCGTAACCGAGTGAGCGAAGGAGGAGGCGAATGCAGAAATAAAATGGAGAGGAGTACGAGCGAAAGCGGGAGGGGGAGGGCGGCACGGGTGGCTACGCTTTATTTCTCTCACTGCCTCCTCCTCACACTTTCGCCATGCGTCTCTGCCATGGCACGCTCTCCCACTCGTACTTTTCCCAGGCGTTTCTCCGTTCGCCGCGCACCCGAACAACGTGATGCTTGCGCGGGAGGTTCAAACATGATTAGCAACAGCATACTGGGCGGCGGCGTCAAGCTGCGAGATAACGGCACAGCAGCGCACGCCACCGTGGATTCGCTTATCACACGATCACTTCCTGAGACGCAGCAGACATGCGCTGTGACCGAGACGCCTGCAGTTCGGGAAGCGCATAAATTTCGCAATAGGTAGTATAGTAATCGTGAGTGGGGATTTTTTTCTGGAATTTTACAGTGCCGTGGGGGGAATGTGGCCTCACTGCTTGAAGCAGAAATCATACACCGAAAGCCTTTTATCAGTGCCCTTCTTCACTTCAACCATGGTTGGGCACAACCTTTCCCCGTTTAAAATAGAGTAGGGAGGTTATAATAGAAAAATGACAAGGGTAACGCCTCATTCCAGTAGAAAACCTAAAAGGGCTGTAATAGCCTACATTTTTTAAACTCAATGGATACTCGGCGTGATGTTACCCGAAGAAGCGCAAAGGAGTGTTTTACTGCGGAACCACGTGGAAAGGGATTTTTGAGGGAGAATGCTAGATGTGAAAACGTAAAAGAACGCTCTTATACTTTTGTGGATATTTTTACTTTCTGGTTTTCGCAATATTGTAAGTGCCATCGGAAAAAAAATTGTTTTCTTTCCTAACGGCGGGATACTACCTTTCTGTGCTTCGTCTTCTTGACTTGCAGCGTCATTTGGTTTTCTGTTTTTGGCGCCCGTTCAATTTTGTTGTTTTAGACACAGTTATTCCCGCAGTGGTTTCTGTTCAATTTCGCCTGCCAGTGTCAGACCTAATAGGCTGTGTGGTTACACAGGCCTCTTACAAATTTTATTCCCGAAGGCTTTTTTCAATATTTATTAGGTGTTTAAATTATCCTAACACAGACACAAATCTCACGGCAATAGAAAAATAAGAGGGGACTTAATAGATAAAATTTCGGCAAGCTGGTGCTTGTTTAACTTTACATGACTACCAGAGAAAAAGAGAAGAAAACTTGCGAGAAAGAGTGGTGGGCTCTTTCTCGTCCTTCACCTGCTTATTTGGCGATAATAACCACGTCGAAGAACGCCGATGTTAGAAAAACGCAGGTACATCGTGTTGTGTTTTTAAATGCAGTGAAGAAACAAAAATTGGGGTTATTTTTTATACGAAGTTGTCTATGGAGGCTACATAAAAAAACCCATCACCAAAATTCGAGTGGTTGGCTGTATGAACGCTAAGCCAATAGGAAAACTGGATGTTCTGTGGCGTAGTATTGAAGAGGAGATACATTGTAGTGGAGGGCTGTTAATTTTATCGCTTATTTTGTTCTCTGTTTCCCTCCAAGTTAATCTTGTCACAAAGTGTATTACACGTCGTTGGGTGATAACGCTATGTTTATTTCTCACTGTGGTGTCCTTTGTATACGTTAATAACTAGAACACTTTAAATAGCTAATGAAATAAGTTTTAAGCGTTGCCTTATAACCTTACCACTGTAAAGGCTGGGATGCGTAGATCATGTTCTGAGTTCTTACAACCGATTTACGGGCAGCATTGCCAACACGAGAAGTACAGTCGAAAGTGTCGTTTCCCCTGCGCTATCCTGCCGCTGGCTTAATGACGTCGGCCACGAAGGCACCGGGCAGTCTCGAGGATTAAATCTGATGCATTACTAGCAGATTTACCCGCTGTAACGTACGAATAATAAACAAACAGGTGATGTTAGCGGTGAAAAAAAGGCGGCAAACAGAACTTTGGATGTTGGGATATTCTCAGCACTCATTGTGAACTTTGTGCGAATTGCAGTAGTTTGTATGGTGGTCCCGTACGGCGCTTTGCTTTCTTTTTTTAATAATAATAATAATTTATTCACTGTACATACACAAATACATGATCCAGCCCGCATACGCGTATGGGAATCGCTTGTGAGCGTGGCTTGGGAGCCCAGCGAATCACAGTTAGGGATTGAACATGATAAATATTGTGGAAAGGGTAGTCGCGGAATCCCGCACCCACCGGCGCGGGGCACGGAGGGGCGATCGCTCCTCGCCCGGAGGCAACGTCGTCACCTCACGTCACGCACCACGTGAGTCCAGACGGCCCAATGGGGCGCGGGGGAGAACGCGGTGACGTCACGAGCCGTACGGCCGGGCGGGAGGAAGCACGGCGCGCGCGCCGAGGCAGCCCGGTTCGGGACAGCGAGGAGATCGGCTGCCAGGTAATCCCTCTTCCCTTTCCAGGCGATCTTCATACGCGGGCGGCCCCGTCACGAGCCGAACGGCTCCGGCCGCCGCCACATCGGAGCAAGCAGAAGAAGGGTTCGCACAATAAACCCCGCCATTGCTGGTTGGACGGTTGTCTTTGTGTTGCCTGCCTCTCACGCCGGCCCGTATACACGGAAGCCGCGTGCGGAGGACCGTCCGAGCCAAACCCACGCAACATTTTGGCGCCCCTAACGTGGGGCCTCGTCTGAAAACGCAGTTGAGGCGAACAATATGGCAGGCAACACCAGCGAGTGGTGCGACCTGATGATGCTCGCCGGCCAGGCCGCGGAAACCCCTCACCGGCCGACATTCCTCACGCCGCCAGCGAACGCATACGTGAGTCGGGAGCACCCCTTCTACGGCCGAGTCATGAGCGCGGAGCGCGCACAGTCGGCCCCCGCGCATTTTCGCGGGCACGGTGAGCAACTGGCGCCGACCGGCACCGGGCGCTCGCCCTTCGCGTACGAGGCAAACGCCTTCCCCCGCGCGCCATTCCCCAAACGCAGCGAGCACCCCACGCCGATCGGCACGGTGCCCTACCAAGCTGCACGGGCGGCGCGCCCGACAGACCCCACGGTGCCGTGGACGAACGACGCCGCGCCGGACATGCTGATCCAGTCGCCCCCGCAAACGGTAAGTGGGCGCACGGAAGGGCCAGCAAACGCGGCCGGTGTCGCAACGGCACTCGCCAACGCGATTCAGCAGGCCCTGCAGGCGGTACGGCCGCCCGGCCCCCGCGTCAATATGCCGGTTCCGACGTACAGCGGCGGCAGTGACCAAACGAGCGCAAACGCGTTCTTGGTGGCGCTGAATCGCTACCGACAGGCGACCGGCTGCAGCGACAGCGACGCCCTGAGCAGAATTCTGCCCGCGGCCTTGGTGGGGGACGCTGCGCGGTGGCACAGACTCGTCGGCTGCACAGCGGCGACGTGGGATGAATTTCAGGCGGCGTTCCGCGAAGAATTCCTGCCGTACGACTACCAACCGCGGATGCGCCGGGAGCTCGAGCTGCTTACGCAAGCGCCCGATGAACCGCTGCTCGAGTATGTCCGAGCAATGCAGGAACTATACGAGTACGCCGACCCGGAAGCCTCGAACGTGGAGCGGGTCGAGCGCGTCGTGAGGCAGAGCCACCCCACCTTCGCTTTATACCTGCGCGGCTGCATCTGCCGCAACCTCAACGAGCTGGCCACAGAAGCGCGCAAGGTGCAAGCCGCAATCGCGGCGTCTCGCGCGTATCGGCCACCACCGCCACCAGGAGAGTCGCTCGAACCTAGTTGCGCCTGGAACGGAGGCGCGCTCCTCGGGCAGGCGGATCGGGATATTCGGGAGCAGCAAACGCGGCTCTCACTTTCAGACCGAGCGCTGCATCCGTACCTATCCGGGCCGCGGAGCGCGGAGTCGGGAAGCCCGGACTTCTCGAGAGCGCCGATCGGCTGTTCAAACCGACCGCTCCGGCAACTACCGGCACCGCCGACCACCGCACCAAACGACGACGGCGCGGGGCCCAACGGCCGCTGAGCGCCGGCCCAGCATCGGGCACCACGCCGTGAAATACGGTGTTACGGCTGTGGCCAACCGGGTCACATAGCTCGCCTTTGCCCGTCGAGTCAGGGAAACGGAGCGGGCCGTCGGTGAAGGCACCGGCGGCTGCACCAGCTAACGCAGACGTCATCACAGCGCCGACAGCCTTCCGGGTCGGAATCCCGCCGGATTCGCCAGCACCATTCATCGACCTCGCAATCGCGGGGCAGGACTTTAAGGCGCTCTTGGACACGGGCGCGAGCACCTCGCTCATAGGGGACGAAGTCGTCCACCACCTCAGGCGAAACGCCGTTCGGTTACGCGATCTCCCTGAGGGAAGCCCCTCCAGCTCGCGTGCGGGGAGGCGCGGTCGGGCGGCGACGTGCGCATCACCGTCCGGTGGAATCGGCAGAAGCGACGAATGCGCTTTGTGCACTTGCCTGGGCTAACTGTCCCGGTCATCTTGGGCAGAAACTTCATGTACAAAACCGGCATCGCGGTCGACATCGCCATGGGAGGGTATCGGGAACCTCCGCTTATGTCACTCGTGCCGTTCGCCGAGCCACCGGCGGTGGCGGTGCCGACAAGCACCACGCCGGAGCGCCGCGCCGGCGGCACACCCGCAAATGCGCCCGGAAGAGAACCAGCAGCGGGGCGGCCGCCCAAGCCGCTCGTAGCGGCGGCGGAGCGCCCGCCAGCTCGGGAGGAACGGATCGCGGAATTACGCGCGCTCCTGGCAAACGCTTGTGAGCTGTCCACTCCCAAGCAAGATCGCGTTCTGTCACTGCTGGGCGAGTTCAAGGAAATGTTCACCGAGCAGCCGGGCTGTACCAACCTGGTACAGCACGGCATCGACACGGGCGAGGCCCAGCCTTGGAAATGCAATCCCCGCCCGGTAAGCCCCGCCAAGCGGCAGGCGACTGACGCCGCGTTGGATGAGTTGCTCAAAGAGGAGATCATTCGCCGCTCAACGAGCCCGTGGGGATTCCCGGTGGTGCTGGTGCGCAAAAAAGACGGTAGCTGGCGCTTGTGCGTGGACTACAGGAGGCTGAATGCAGTCACCCAGAAAGATGCGTACCCCTTCCCGAACGTAGACGAAATCGTCTCAAACCTTGGGGGTGCTAGCTACTTCTCCATCTTGGACGCCAGCAAGGGATACCTGCAGGTCGAGATGCGACCGGGCGACGAATGCAAGACTGCATTCACGTGCCACCGGGGCTGTATGAGTTCGTCCAAATGCCTTTCGGTCTGTGCGGAAGTCCGAGCACATTCCAACGGCTGATCGATTGGGTGCTCGGAGATGCCAAGTGGCAACACGCACTCGCCTACCTGGACGACATCGTCGTGTACTCCCGCACGTTCGAGGAGCACCTCAGCCACTTGAGGGACGTTTTGGGGAAATTGAAGGCGGCGGGAATCACACTGAACCCATCCAAGGCCCAAATCTGCAGTTCTCAAGTGAGTCTGCTCGGGTACAAGGTCGAGCGAGGGCAAGTGTCCCCAGACCCAGGGAAGTTACAGGCAATCCTGGAATTCCCCGCGCCGAAGGACGTGAGCGGGGTACGCCGATTCCTCGGAATGGTAGGGTACTACCGTCAGTTTATTCCGGCCTGCGTACGCCTGCAAGAGCCCCTGACAAAACTACTCCGGAAAAACGCTCCCTGGGAGTGGGGAGAAGCGCAGGAGCGCAGTTTCCGGCGGCTATCACAAAGCATTGCTGACACGGCATCGCTAAAGCTGCCGGACGTCAACAAGCCCTTTGTGATACAGACGGACGCGAGCGACCTCGGCATAGGAGCCGTGCTCCTCCAAACGGAGGGAGAGCAGCTGCGACCGGTGGCGTTCGCCAGCCGAGCACTATCGCCCGCTGAGAGAAACTACTCGGTAACGGAGAAAGAGTGCCTAGCCATCATCCGGAAAGCAGTCGCCAGCCTCAGCAAAGACTCAGAACCCCACAGCGCCGGCGGGGCGAGCCCGAACGCATCCGGTATGGTCGCAGGCGAGCTGGACAGTTTCCTGCTGGATAGCGATGGAGTGCTGTTGAAATATGTGCCAGGAAAAGACGACTCAGACGAGTGCTTTAAGGCCGTAATTCCTCGCGGACTCCGACGGGCCGCGCTGCAGCACTATCATATTACGCAGACGGTCACGGTAGCGCACCAAAGACATGGCAAAAGCTTTGTCGGTACGCTACCTAGCCGGGCATGAAAGCCCAGGTGTGCAGGTACGTACGTACGTGCCACATCTGCTAGGAGCGCAAGCCGAGGGGAGGCAAACCGCCGGGCCTACTGCACCCCATAGTAAGCACGAAGCCGTGGGAAATCCTAGCGTGCGATCTGATGGGCCCGCTGCCGCGCAGCAAACGGGGGTTCAAGTACGTGCTCGTGGTGACATGCCACTTCAGCGGAATCGCAGAAATCTACCCGCTGCGCAAAGCGACGGCGCAGGAAATCCTGCAACAGCTGTCGGAGGTGTTTTGTCGGTACGGATTCCCGAAACGGCTGATTACCGAAAACGCCACGTACTTTACGTCGAAGGTCTTTCGGGACTCGTGCGCCGTCATGGGGGTCAAGCAGCAAACCACATCATGCTACCACCCCCAGGCCAACGTAACGGAACGCCGAAACCGGGATGTGAAGCCACTCCTCGGTGCCTACGCGCGCACCCACCGCGATTGGGACGAACATCTCAACGCCATCTCCTTCGCGCTACGCACAAGCGAGAACCGCTCAACCGGCTTCACACCAGCCTTCCTCACTTTCGGGCGAGAGCTACCGACGCCTACGGACACAGTGTTGGCCAAACGGCTCGACAACAAAGAAGCGCAGACGGCAGTCACCGACTACGCGCGGCGCCTGCGGGAACGATTGGCAACCGCCATCACAACCGCAAACTAGAACAGGGAGAAGGCTCGGGCAGTGCAAAAGGTCACCTATGACCGCGCCCACCGAAACGTGGAGTACCAAATGGGCGACACAGTGCTGAGAAGGAACCACGCACTCAGCGACGCAAACGCAGGCTTCGCGGCCAGTCTCGCGCCCAAATGGGTCGGACCATTCGTCGTGGCCAAGAAAGTCTCGCAGCTTAACTACGTGCTTCGAGAGGCCGAAACCGGTCGGATCACTCGGCCCATTCATGTGGGGGAGCTCAAGCCGTACTTCCAAAGGGAAAAACGGCAAGCAGCACCGAGGAATCGCAGCAGCAGGACCCAGCGAAAGCAGCCCCCGCGAACGCAGCGGCCCCTCATCGCTACAACACCCGTCGGGGACGGCGAAATCGCCCGCGGCAGTTGAGCGGCACTCGGGCGGCTGGGGAATAAGGGAGGAGCCTGCAACGTCACCACCCAATCGCGGGCCAAGTGACCCCCTGGCGGCGAACGCCTCCCAAGCAAGACAAGGAACGGCCAGCCCGCAACCCGCGGGATCAGTCTAGCAGCAGCGGCCGAGCGGTCAGTAACAGAAATGGAGAACTGTCCGCCAACACCACCACCCAGCAACAGCAGCGGCAGCACCGGCGGACGTGGCCCATGGGGAAGGACCCGAAGGACTCGGCCCAACTTCAACCAGCACCGCCGGGACGCGCGTTACCGGCCGTGGTTGGAGCGGACGGAGAGGCCCGGCGGCGGCGGCGGCGCTTCAACGGCCGCGTGGGACGACCTGGTGCCACGTGCGGCCGAGGCAGCGCGACCAGGGGCGCCGTCGTACGCCCCGCGGCGGAGCTGGGAGAGCCGCGGTGCCCGAGCACCCTCCACGGGCCCCACGCGACAACCAGATCCGCTGCGGGACGGCAATTTCCGCGGCCCGGCGCAGCACACCCGACATCAGCCGGCCCCGGGGAGCAGCGGGGAGCCCCGGAGGAAGCGCAGCGTGGCCACGTGGGTGGCCCAAGAGGGAAGTAGCCCCCCACGTGGCTACTGTAGCTTGGCTCCGTGGAAGGCGCAGCTGCGCATTGAGCCGAGCCTGCCCCTGGAGCTCGTCCCCGGGGTCTTCCGGGGCCACACGCCGCGCGACTACCTGGCTCGCTTCCCCAATGGCGTCGTGGCTCCGGACCCACTGGCCACCTACTGCTCCGACTGCGGGGTGCTGCTGGCTCTCACGGGGCACGGGCCGGACCTGGAGGAGGGAGGCGACCCTACCAGCGTGGCTGCCGTGCGGGCCCGGATGCAGCGGGACCCCGCGTACCGGGCCGCCATTTTGGTCCCGCCGGCCGGCAGCGGCAACGCGGTCGGACCGGGTGTGCCCACCGAGGAGGGAGGGGTGCCAGCGGCCCGACAACGCCGCTCACCGGTGACGGAGGCCCCGCCGGCCAGGCCTAACCCCGAGGCGCTTAAGCCCGTTTTCTTTTGAGTCCGACAGAGCACAACATGGTCCGGCTGGGCCTGTCGTGCTCTGTCGGGGGGGCCCTGTCGGGCCAAGTTGGACGCCGAGGTCGAATTCGCTCGGCGAGCGAATTGTCCGGCTGGAGCCGTCCGGCTGGGCCGTCCGGCTGGAGTTGGCTCCGCCCATCGGCCTTCGGCAACATGGCGGCGGCGAGCTGCGGGGACGGTGTACGTCGCACAACTTGATTGTGATATCAAAAACGACAACGACTTGCAGAAGTTACGACAGACCACCCCGGTCCTGAGTCGGTACTGCGATACGCGTTTATCGTTCGTCTACTTCAAATGGTCGCGCTTTGTGTGGAGCCGAGGCAGAAAAGGCACCAGTACCAGCGTCTGCAGAGTGGTGCGCCGTGTTTTCGTTCTCTATCAAGTGTGTAGAGATACGCTCGTCGCGCTCATCGCTAGCGCGAGACGATTGATAAGTCCAAATTCATCGTGGCCCCGCTCTCGCGCGCTCCAAGCTGTCAAGGTCTGTCTCCGCGCTTGGATCATCGATAACGTTCAAAATATGGTCACTGTGAGTGAAAGCAACGCGCAGTGGCGGTCAGCGCTTGTGTACAGTGCAAGTTTTTCATATCAAGTGTGTACGCCGTGCTGTTATCTGTTTGATGTGTCGAAGTTCGGCTCTCGCGATCAGCCGTGTGTGGTGCGTCGCAGTTCTCCCGGAGTTGAATGTGTGTCTGTGAAGCTGCGGCGCCGCTAGCTCCGATACTGCAAGAAACACATCGCAACCGAGGGGTGCACCTTTTACATAACTTTCCCGTTGTATATCTGCGCAGTTGGTAGCGATGTGTGGCGGTGTTTGTGCGTTTTGAAATGTGAGGGTGTTCCCAGTGCTTTAGTGCCGCTGGTGGACTGCAGCGTTCCCAAACCAGCGTCGTGAGTGCTCCGCTAGTTCGCCTATTCTAGTGGCCGCGTGATGTGGTGGCAAGTGTGCTTTGTGCAGCAACTGCAGTGTGTGTCCAGGCTGTGCTTTTTTTTTCGCGTTCAGCACTGCCTGGTTACGTGATGTGTGCTTCATGCGAGATGCTGCTTCCGTTTGGGACTAGTTTTCGTGGTCATTTCACTTGCAGCTGTTGCTTGTTTACGTATGCCGCATATATGCGCTAGGTAAAGCTTCCATGCACCACTATCCGAAAAAGTGCCTTTACTAATGAAGCACATGGTTATTGTAATGTAATCATGCAGTCATGACATATTCCTGTGAGTAGTGTTTACACACCGGGTTCACAAAATGGTTTCTATCATAAACCTTTTCAAATGCCCATTTACGCTTTTGTTATAGTTGTTTGCTTTAAGCCACACCAAAGTTGGCTGTGTTGTGGTCTTCCCTGAACTCTTTATTAAAATGCCAGCACTGTCAATCATCAGTGAACATTCTGAAAGCGGAGTTGGGGGTAATTCGTGTTCCGTGGGCGGCACACGTGACTTCTTTTGAGAATCCCTTTTTGCTCCCAACATATCCAGTATCGTTCAGCTTGATTAAGCTCGTCGGATATGAGGGGTCCCAATTTGCTGCTTTGTTGTTTGGTTCTGGCGATGAACTGAAAAACCCGAGCTGTGACTCTGATTAGCTTTAAGATTTTGCCGTAGTGTTCCAGATCGATCACGCCCGACTCAGTAGGTGGCGATGTTGCCGCTGGCAATGATCTTGTTTTCTTCCTTTCCCCTAGTTCGATTTCATCGTATATCGCTTTCGGAACCACTCATTCCCAATATGCATGCGGGACAAATCCACAGTGCTTTGCTCCGCTACTGTGCGTTTTTGGCCAGCTGCATGGCTGGGATGTCGCGAGCTAGATTTTCTCTTCCCGGATAATGTCTACATACGCACTTGTTCGCGAGGCGTTGAATTTTAGTGACTCAGTTGCGTGTGAACTGCTTCCAGCGGCCAACATCTTCATGAATCCAATAGAGTGCTGTTGTTGAATCTGTCCGTAGGTAGATGTTTGATGGCTGTTGCTTGAGGGCTTCCAAAATATAGCCACACAATCGACCAGCGAGCAGGCATGCCATCAGTTCCAGTCTCGCCAGTGTAATTTCCTTGCCTGGTGCAACCCTTTGTTTGCTTACCAGAGTTGTCGATCTTGTACCGTTTTCCCCTCCAGGGTGAGGTAGGCAACTGCCTCATATGGCATTGGACGGGTATCAGCAGAAATGTGAAAGCAGTCCGTCCTCCCTCCATTTGTTTGCGACCTGTAGTACCGGGGTACTTGAACCTCAGGGAGATAGGGAGTCCGTCTAGCTACCTTCCAGGCCGCCGTGCTGTTGGTAGGTAGCGTGTTGAAGTCGATGTTTTTACGCCACACTTCGTGGAACAGGACCTTGGCATGGACAATGAAAAAAGAAAGCCCCCCCTCCCCCTCCCTTCCCAGTGGTTCATGTTGAACCTCAGCGCAAATGACAAGACGCAGTACGATAGCAACAGGACACACGAAGCGCTGCTTTGTCATGTCGTTTACGCTAGGGTTCAACATGCTTACCAACACTTCCAAGTTTTCACGTTGCGCCCTAGTGGGTCACATATCCACGCCGTTGTTTGTAGCATGGGCCAATTTGTGAATGGTTCTATGCCATGAATACAATCCATACATAGAGAGAATGTTAAGTGGTCGGCACACGGGTCCCACGTACGTCGCAAAACCTTCAGCACACCCGACAAATAACCGAGATGCATGGTAGCCCGGGAGTCACGTTGAAATCACTGGAATAGCATTTTACTGCTTCAAACATTTCAGTGGCATTTTTGTACAGCTTCACGGCAGCTTTCTCGCTTCCAGCTCCTGTGAGCACGTCATCCGTGTATGTCTCACAGTTTGAGGGTACTGCTCTTTGTTTAAGTGGTGTTGAAGCATTTCGGGAAGTAGAAATGGGTTAGCCATCACTCTGAAAGGGATGCGGGTCATACAGCAAGTCAAAACTGGTGAAAGTGGTACACCCGGTTTTGGTATTGCTTGAAACCACAGGAAACGCAATGCACCTTTGTCCACCGGTTTTATGCCAACCTTTAATAATGTTTGTTTGATATCCAACCCTTGCGCCACTTGGTGTCTTCGGGAGTTCAGCAATAGGGTGTATGCACTGGGCTTTTGGCCGTGCAGCAATGCTACCTACACGACAGCCCCGACACCATATCCACAGTTGCATTCTGCCGTGCAGGCAGCATGTTTCCCGATGCAAAACGTGGTTTGCGGCGTGGTGTTGGTAAGAACGTTCGCGTGGGTTTGCGAATGCCTTGTCACAAGGAGTAGTCAGCATTGTTTTTTTTTCGAAATTTCGGACTGTGCTGTGCACACTTCTGCAACCGCAGATCCGAAAGCAGGCCGCACAACAAAAGCAAGCGTTTCGCTTTTTTTTTCTGTTTTGAAGCAGTAGCTAGAGCAGTGCTTGAAGACGATCTGACTTCAGGCAACGAATTCGCAAAGAAGCTATCGATGATGGGTTTAATCAGTACCGAATCAGGCGTGCCCATTTTATTTGAGGTGGAGACGACGGCCGTCAAAGCTTTCACCTCATACCTTGCACATGCTTGTAACACGATGTGTTAAGGTAGCCGGTATACTTTATCAATGAGGCTAACCCGACTGTGCATCCAGCCGCAGCCTTGTCTACTTCCAGTGTTTTTAGGTGAATACGTGTACATGAAATGCAACCTTTTTTCAGGTAATTGTGGGCATCCAACTCTTTTGTCGTCTTCGAGTGCTCTTTAATGACCAAGCGCGTTCTGTGCTTATGCACTAAAGCTTGACGTTGGCTATACAATTTGACTACTTCAAGAACAGCGCAGAGATGAAGACTTATGGATTGGCAAACTAGAGCAATATGGTTTGTCGCTTGTCTCTGCGCTGTTTTTGCAGTATTCAAAGTGTGTTACATAATCTTGTTTTGCTTATAATTTCCACCTTGTCTACATAAAAAAAAAAGCACTTGAAAACTATCGGTCGAATCTTTGTCGACGTGGCTGCACCTAATTTTATATACATATGTCGCGATTGCTTCCACCCAGAACCTCTGCGTAATTGCTCACCATCATTGGGAGCTTAGGTAGACGTCAGTCATACGTTCAACACACCAGAACACTGTTGCCAGAGCACCTCACCGTATCTCGCACTCCCCAAGAAGCGCGCAGCATGCCTGGGTGGCTCGGTAAAGCCAGTGCCTCGTCCCGCACGCCGCCACCATATCAAATATTGTTGCAGCTTTGGGTGAAAATTTTCCTAACTCGAGACACGGTCCTTTGAAGCAACCCAAAAATAAGAAAATCAATGCATGGGGATCACACGGAGATAGTGCAAAGTGGACTACGTTATCAGCGCCTGTCCAACGGTTAGACAGGTGCGGACAGCGGTGCAGAGAGCACTGCGCAATGTTTCAAGCATGTGACAAAGTGTGAGGTGAAAGCTTCAAGGCCCGTCGTTTCCACTTGGAACGAAACAGGTGCAACAGATTCAGTACTGATTAGTCCCATTATCGATAACTTCATTGTAAATTCGTAGCATGAAGGCGGACTGTCGTCAAGCGTTGCTCTATCCTTGGCTCCGAAGCAGCAAAAAAAAAAAAAAAAAAAGAGCGACACGCTTGCTTTTGCCATGCGGCCTGCTTCGGATCTTCGGTTGTAGCAAGCGTGCACAGCACAGTCTGGAATTTCGACGCAAAAACAATGCTGACTACTACTTGTAACAAGGCATTCGCAAATCCACAAATCGCTCGAAAAAAAAAAACGCTGTCCACATGAACGTTCTTGCCAACACCACACTGCGAACCACATTTCACATCAGGAACGCCGCGGCCCATGCGGCAAAATGCAACCGTGCAGATGGCATCGGTGCAGCTAAGCAAATAGCACCACCACGCATTCGAAAGCCCATTGCATACACCGATAGACTGACTAAATCGGAGGTCAGGTTCAGTCCACTTTCAAAGTTGTTGAAATATTTCGGTGAGTTACTGTGTGATGAAACGTCAAAAACCATCTGAAGCTTGGGAGAGTAACGTGCAACAGCCTAGTGCAGCATGTAGTAAACGGCATCAGCTTCACTCGTACTTTCCGTAAGTTTTGCTATCCCTAGCTGGTCGTAGTTTCTGATCACAGCGTCGGTAGTCCTGACACAATTCTGGGAAGTTTAGAAAGTGCCTTATCAAGTGGTATAGTGACATTGGCTTCCAAGGAAGCTCCTTCTTCTAATGTCCATCCATTTATTTGATGGTCCCGCCAAACACAGAAAAATACAATAGAGGCGTGGAAATTTCTGAAATTTCAAACACTTTGCGAATGCTGTTTGCTATTCGATTTGCAGTGCACTTTTATCATTCAAAGTGCTGAATGTTTTCCAGTATTGAAAATTTGGGAATAATTGAGCAGTAAAAGTTGGCTTTGCCGCATGACATTCAAATTTTCTAGCTTCACTGCATGGCATGCCCTCTTTCGTTGACTTTTTGCGTGACGCTGAAGTTGTGCAAAAAAGCTTAACACGCGGTCATACTATCACACTTAAAAATAAATGAACAACTGTATACCAACTGGTAGAGGTTTCAGAAGTGTCAAAGGCGGTGGCGGTCAAGACCATTGCTAATGACATCGAGGTTTTCCTGGCTTTAACGCACCATTTGCTCACTTCTCATTTTTCTTCCACTCAGTTTTTATGTGTACCAACTTTCAGCCTTTTGTCCACCTGCTTGAGGGTCTAGCTTCATTCAACAGCAGAAGATCAAAAAATAAACTAAAAAATCACTCCACAAAGTGAACACCCTCTTCCAAAACGCTTATGCAGAGGCTGGACGGGCTGCAGAATGCAGAACGCCCTTACTCTATGAAAGAGAACATGCGTCATTTCTTGTGCTACTGCACGCAGCATGCAACCCAACACGAAACAGCGAAAAGAACTCTTGTGCGATTGCTACGAAAAAACTTTTCAGAACTGAATCACTTTTGTGAACTGTAGCAGTCATGCTGACACTGCGCTACGGACAAAGGCTCTAGATTGGTCGACGTTCTATAACTTTGAGATCCTGAGATCTGTTATCCTACTACTGCCATTTTTTCAAATGTTCCTGATTTATTTCATTCTCCCTCTTATTCATTGTTTCTACGTACTCTTTCCAGATTTTTTTTTTCATTTACTGTGTTCACCCTATCTGACGCAGCAAGCAACACCATTTGTGGAGCTAATGTCTTCAGTATTCATTTCCCAAATCATTTATCTAACATCACTATCATCATCTGGAAGGCTCCCGCGCAATTACAGCTTTCAGCCCCATTTCATGCAGCAATGGCCTCGGTCTGCCTTACGTGGTTCTTCCACTACACCATCCCTGTTGCACTAAGCTCATGTGCTTGCGCTTTGTGCATAAAGTAACCGACAGGTATCCTGAGCTCGAGAATGCCTAGATTGGGCTGTGTGTTGACTTGCCATTCCAGGTGCAGAGGCACAAATGAACGGGTGTAGCACTTTTGTCTTCTGTCTGGCGCCAAGCGTAGGGAGAAGTGGAAAAGGGCACTAGAACGGTCTGAAGCTGACTGTTTTAGCTGTGATTGTAAGAGCATTTGATTTTATGAGGAGTACTTTGATGGTATTGGCATTATAGTAACTTGCAGCTTTATTGGCAGCGGGCATGTGTTTTTGCAAAAATATAAAGCAAGGCGCTGCAAATGAACTGTGTTTTCTACCTCTCAACTGGTTACATTGATTTGATTGATTATGGGGTTTAATGCACCAAAGCTACACTTGGACTATGAGGTGCGCCGTATTAAAGTACTCTGGATTTATTTTGACCTCCTAAATATCTTTAAAATATGCCAAAATCTCGACATGAGCATTTTTGCTTTTTGCCTTTATGGTCGGGTCCCAGTCAGGCTGCACGTGCAATCAAAGCTCCTTTGGAGTTTCTTCGGAGCACAGAACTGGACAAAGTTTTGTCATTGAAAATTTTGGCCGCATCAAAAGACATCTTTTCGTCTTCACGTTTTATTTTGTTTGTTTGTTTTTCTTCTCTCATTTAGCGTAGCGAGCCAGCCCGACGGCTCGGCTAACATCGCTGGTCTCCATTAAAGTTATTCTCTCTCTCTCTCTAAGCCATTGTATTGGTGTTGAGTGCATAGAATTTTTACTGATTGCAAGAACATAGTGTATGTGATGATGCTCAAGTATCAATTTATATTTAGGGAACCCAGGAGAAGAAAAATATGAATGGTGCAAAATGAAAGGGTTCAACATGCATGAGACTACTTGATCATTACGAGTTGTGTGCCTATCGATGAAATGTCAATAAACCGTGCTGCAGTTTAGCGTCATCTAGTGCTGATTTTTTTTTTTTTTCAAGTCTGCATAAACTTAACTTATTGTTGTATGTAGTGTTGTTCACTTAACCTTGTGTGTTTCAATTCTGTAATACTTAGTACATTTGGTAGCATTAAACAAAGGAACTCTTTTTGCTGTGCCTTTACTTGCCTAACTTTGGCCGAAAAAGGCTTCATTTCAAAACAGAAGACCGTGTTATAAGTGGAAATTACGGAAATGAACTAGATCTTGGTAACTCATTGAGGCATCACTGCTCTTAACAAAACGTAGCCAGCTTTGTTATATAACTAAGGCTTATTAATTCATGTATCTATAAATCTCTGGGGCCTATCTGTTTTTGTACATAGCTGTCTTGTTTTGAAATAAAATTATATCGGCGAGTTTTATTTTGTGTGGGGTATACACGTCGTGTTCTGCCGTGAGTCTTCTGCAATTAGTGTGAAGCCAATTTTTCTTCAGCACCTCCAGCTGCCCTTGTCACTAATTTTTTAAATTTTTATTGAAGTGCGTACTGCGAACCAGAGGCCCAAGAAGGAAGGGCATAAAGGTGTGAACAAGATCATAGATACCAGCAGTTCAGGATACAACATGTGGCAGCAATGAGAAAGAACAAAAGGTTAAAATAAACTAAACATTTGCTTCTATGTATTCAAATTAATTAAGACATATGTTCAGGCGTATTTTTCCAGTCGATAATACATGTGGGAAAAAAAAATTTCAACCGGTGTGTAGAACGGGTGAAAGAATGAAAATGGTAATGATTAATATTATTTTGAAGTATGTCGTGGTCTTGTATCTAGGCCAAGTTTGTAGCATAACAACAGCAAAAAATTTAAGGCATTAAGATTTCTTTTTTCCCTAGTGTTTCAATCGCACCAGTTTGCATGAGCTCATTAACAGAATCCGTGTGCCCATAGTTAGAATTCTGAACAGTGAACAAATGTAAGATGCAAAAACTTTCTCCTTGACTAATATTCGAATCCCATAAGCTTATATGACCTCACAAAGAGAATTTGTGCAATTATATTTAGAATAAATAAAGTCAACAGCCTTTCTTAGAGCCTTTTCAACCAATTCGATATTATTTCCTCTATAGGGGTCTGAGACGGTGCAGGCATACTGAAGTTTCTATGAAATTAAAGTAGGGTACAAAAGTAACCTAACTTTTGCTGGTGTATCGGCGAGTTTATGCTTTATAAAACCGACTTCATGACAAGATGAGGAAACATTGGTTTTTATATGTGACTTCAGCTCAAGTTGCTAGTTTATACAATAGCTAGACGAGTACATTTCTGAGCTTCGGGCAAGTTTTCCTGAAAAAGGGTAAAAAAGTGTGAGTGGACTCTTTTTGTTGATGATATGAAGGGAGACTGCAGTCATCCGGTTTTAACCCCGTAGCCCACACATGACTCCAGGAGGGGATATTATAAGAAATAGTGAAATTGCCAGCATATAGCGAAATCTGTCTAGGCTCATTTACAATGGAAATAATTCATTACAGAAAATTTAAAGGAAAGACCAAGGGCACTACCATGGGGACCATTAGAAGTAGGAGGAGAGTGTCAGCTATTCACTCCAATCCGATGAACAAGCAGTAACCCAGGCTGCAAGAAAGGAGCGGGGAGGGTGGGAGGCAGTATGTGAATTGATTTTTTGAAATTAATTTGGCCAGACGGCTGGTACCCCCAGTAAGCGCAGGTGGCGGGACTGGCCTGCTCCTGTGAGGGATAAAAAAAAAAAAAACTTCCATTCTGCTGTATGAATTGCTCATGCGTTCTGGTATATGGCCACCATATGCAGACGTGTACGGACGCCTGCTTTTACAAACCCCGGACCAGGTTCTAAGCCTGTGCTAATTTGCAAACAAAATCTGTAGTGTCGGAATCAGCATAATTAACTGTAAACAAATGTACTTGAAACATGCAGCAAAGCGTTAAATGTGCCTAGATGTGTTTTCTGTGGAAGTTATTAGTAAAACTGTTGACCTGGATGGGAGCCTTCGTACAGTCGTCCAGAAAAGGTAATCTCGTTGTAGAACACAAAGGTCAAAGCCGGCATCGCCATTAAAAAAAAAAAAGAAAACACTGCGGCGACGGTCGGTGGAACTATTCTGGTTTTTGCCAGTTCCTAAATACGATCGCTGACTGTCGTAGTTCCACAGGCGCGTAATCGCAAAATGAGTATTCCCATACCAAAATTTTGTACCCTGCGTCGCAGAATTTAAAATACCAGTGCTCATTGCAATTGACGAAAGAAGCGCTAACATTTGCCGCAACGACGCAAATAGACAGCCCGTGCGCACCGTATCAGAATGCGATGCGCTGAACGGTCGAGAGCTTGTTTCTGCGTAATCACAGAGCGCTGCTATACGTACGTGGACGCATGTTACATTGCTGGGAGAGCGATTATGCTTCAAAGAACAGTCTTGCCGCATGAGATTCGGAAAAACGGGAAGATTTTGCGCCGTCGCCGCTTCATAATCTAAGCCAGAGTGACCCTGCCCGAGCCAAGCTGCAGCATCGCCGGGCATGCACTGGTTTATGGGAAGCTCTCCAATGCGCTTGCGTCTACATAGACGTTACGGCTGCAGGCTGATTAAGTCTAGTGAGATCAACATTCGCGCCATGCTGAGGGAAATAAACTCAAATTTTCTCAAATGACCACAATAGCTGTTTGAGCGTAAACAAAAAGTACTATAAGGTCGGACGAACCAATCACAATATTCGATTCAAGTGACGTGTTTGGCCCGACACTGCTGTCGGGGTCCTGCTCCCGAACGCAAAAGAAAACGGCCGCCTTAGAGCGACGACGTCAGAGCTTTAACTTTGTTTTTGGTTGACTGTCTAGAACCAATCACAGTACTTGATTCAAGTGACGTATTTGGCCCGACACTGATGGCGGCGTCCGGCTCCCAAATGCAAAAGAAAACGGCCGCCCGACGCAGACTCGCGTGTCGGACCGACATGTCGGATCCGACTTGTCGGACTCAAAAGAAACCAGGAGGCTCTGGGAGGGGTCGCCGTCGTGTGAAGCGGCCGTCCTGCAGCCGGCCCCTACCCAGCACGAGGAGGCAAACGCCTCCAGCGATGGGGACGCCGACATGCTCGACCTGGGGTGCGGGGAGCCCGACGACACGGACGAACACGCAGCCCGCCTTCAGAAGCTCTTGGAGGAGCTGGAGGCGGAATGAAAGGTAGGCGAAACCGCTTAGCCTAAGGTGGTTAGAATGCTAGCCATCTTGGATTCGGACACCATCTTGAAACCGGGGTGGTGACAGTCTTAAGGGAGGAGGAGTGTGGAAAGGGTAGTAGCGGAATCCCGCACCCACCGGCGCAGGGCACGGAGGGGCGATCGCTCCTCGCCCGGAGGCAACGTCGTCACCTCACGTCACGCACCACGTGAGTCCAGGCCGTAGGGCCGGGCGGGAGGAAGCACGGCGCGCGCGCCGAGGCAGTCCGGTTCGGGACAGCGAGGAGATCGGCTGCCAGGTAATCCCTCTTCCCTTTCCAGGCCATCTTCATACGCGGGCGGCCCCGTCACGAGCCGAACGGCTCCGGCCGCCGCCACATCGGAGCAAGCAGAAGAAGGGTTCGCACAATAAACCCCGCCATTGCTTGTTGGACGGTTGTCTTTGTGTTGCCTGCCTCTCACGCCGGCCCGTATACACGGAAGCCGCGTGCGGAGGACCGTCCGAGCCAAACCCACGCAACAATATACATCTAGCCGTGAACAACCAAATACTACATTTTCAACATATAAAGACAAGCTCGACAAATAGGAAAACAAGTGCGGGAACATACAAGACATTCTAGAAAACACTGCGATTAAGGAAGCTTCACGAGAAAGAAAAAAAAATACAATTGTAACGTACAGGAATGCCAAGCTTGGGGAACAAACACAGTAAGTATTAAAAACTGATTAACACACGGTGTTGAAGAATGGGAAAATTTATGCGTCGGTGCTCAACCACAGTCGCAGCAGGCGTTTCACTGTGGTGAAGTTAGGCATATTGGGGTCAAAATGAAGCTTATTAAAATAAAATGGAATATAGCAAGAAGCTTTTTAAAATAAAATGGAATATAGAAGCGGCGACGTCTTTTACCAAATTGGTGTAGAGGCGAGGTAGAACAAATCGTTCTGTGTGACGTAGCGGCTGTACTTCCTTCTTTACTACTTTAAATAAAGCTTTAAAATAATTTTTTTTATTACATCAAAAACGCACTGCTGACGCATGGACAACATGTCAAAGCAATGCATAATTGATTGAAGACCATAATCATGATATCGCGTACCATACGCAAGATTACCAGCAATTTTATTCAATATTCTATTTATAACGGTTAGTTTTCTAAGGAGAAGCAAAACCATAAAAAGTCAAACCATATTTGATAATAGACTCAACCAGACATTTAAACACCATTTTTTTAACGGAAGCGTCACAACACGACCTCAGATAATACAAATATATACAAACCAAACGCAACCGTTTAGTCACCGCCTCAATTTGCAAACTCCGGGATAATGTTTAGTGAAAGATCGAACCAAGATATTTCACACTGTGTACAAGATCAAGTTCAAAGCAGGAACAACCGCAACAGTGGGTACCATGGAGAAAAACAGGGTACGTCGGCGCTGGAATCGTTCATTTCAGATAAACTGAGGCTCAAACCGATGCCAAATACTCAAATGATGAATTAAACTGAAAACGCAGCCACAAATCAGACTTTGGCGAATCCATCATGATAACCCTTTGATCACCTTGAGGTAACAGCTCTCTATTACGGACCCCTACCCTGCAGAATTTAGAACCTTTCCTCCTGCCGTTCCTCAAATCTTACTTTTGCACTTTTTTTTCCTTTATCCGCGTGAAGGATAGCAAACTAAGCTTAGCTTGGCCACCATTCGGCCTTTTCCCTTCTGTCCGTTGTGGGGTTATATGGGGGTAAAGTAGATTGGTTTACTTTCCCCTGCAATAGCAAAACCGGCGACGAGAGAGACTAACCAGTCTTGTCTTCTCGTTTCGCCCCGCTAGCAAGCTATCTCCCACCCCGCGGCTGCGCGCTGTGCCGCCGCCAGCCGCGGCGGGCCGTGGCTCGACGGAACAAAGGAAGCGACAAGTGTTTTCGCTTCATTGACATTTATTACTGAATAACAAACATCCAAAGAGCATGCAGGCTAGCTGGTTGACGGCGAGGATCTAGTTCCTCGCCCGGGCAATTTAAGGAATCGAGAGGTTCGACTCACCGCGACAACAGTCATCGCCGGGCTGCGCCTTCAGCGCGCTCACGTTTGCCTCGCTGGGACCGCCCGATGGCAGCCATTGTCGCCCTCCTTTTTTGCCCGATCTCCAAGGAAGGAGGTCGCCAGGCGCGTTCCTGACACCTCGCTTCCCGAGCTCCGACTCCCCCCCTACCGCCCGCATCCCGCGCTCTCACCGGCCACAAGACACTCGTCGGCGAGGAGGTAGATTCCCCTCGCCGACGTCTCGCCTAGCAAGTTCCCGCGAGGAGAAGCGTGTGGCGAAGCCGAACCAAAGGGAACGCGCTAAGGTCGCGTTCCCACATCCCTCCAACCTTAAACGTTTCCGTACGGTGGCAAGTACACAACGCGGGGACATCTAGCCGCAATGTTCATCACATTAAACAAAGCATGAAGGTTTGCCCACGCCAGTAGCCGTCCTCGCAATCGCCGTCGTCAAACAGGCATCGTCAGCCGCATGCACCATCTTACGCCACATGCACAATCTAACGCTCAGGTTCGCAGGTAACCACCTCTGAGGGATCGGTGCCACGTTGGCTCGAATATGGCATGCCAAGCACAGATGGAGTTTCGTCGTAGACCAGCTGTGCCCAGGGCTGGTTTCGTCAAGACCCGCTGAGAAGGCACAAGCAACACCAATGCACCCCGGGCTGCAGAGTTCTCAGCCCAGGGTTCGACGTAGCGCAGCGTAGGCCAGATCGAGCAATTGTCACTCGCACTGGCGCCCTTTTTAGGTCGGTGGTGGTGATCAGCAGGTCACGTCCGGCCCTGGCCGAAGACAGCAGGACAGGGTTGGGCTGAAGCCAGCCCAAGCAAGTGCAGCGACGGCGTGACATATGACCGCCGTACAGCCTGCTGCTCTCAGCCAGGATGCGCCGAGGACGTATCAGCAGGCCCAGGAAGCCTCCCGACCGCAAAGTGCGGCCCAGCACGAAGTGACGCCAAGCGATGAAGCACACGACGGCGCCGCCCGCACCAACACGCCCTCCACGAAGGAAGACACCAGCCGTCGGGAGCTCCACGGCGCCGCGTCTAGGCCGCCTCCAATAGCTGCCACGCAGGGCAGCCGCCAGTGGTCCCCAGCTCTCGAACGCTCGCCGACCCGGAGCAGCAGGTGGCATCACAGACATCGACGTAGCTAAGCAAGCCTGGGTGACTCAACTCGCATTGCGTATCACATCGGCATTCCCGCAAGCCAGAAGTCAGGCAAGGAAGAAATGCATTCCTCAGCATCGGCCGCGTGGCACAACGCTAAACAATTGCGGCTGTCAAAAGACGGTTTCCTGACAGCGCCACAAAAAACTCACTTTCTCGAGGCGAAGGAGATTCTTTTCTTCCCGCTACGTGCAGAACCACTTTAAAACAAGCATTCCGACGACACGCACCCCGTCATTCAGTGGAGAAGAGGGGCCGTTTCCCGTCCGTCTGCTACCGAGCCACCGTCCTCCTCGGTCGTGCCCTCTCCAGCGCGGTGCCCGGCTTCCGAAAAGCCTTCGGGCAACACGCATCTTTGACAACGACCGGCAACCCAGAGGCTTGCTCTACTGCCCCATTCGCACAGCCGTGAAGGAGACATCGGCTTTGTCGTCGGCCCTACCCGCTCGCTGCAACACAAACAGCTTAATGAGCGGCGGCGCCCATCGCGTCTCGCGATGTCGGAACGCCCGGTGCCGAGCCGCAATACCAGACAGCCCTTACGGCACCCGTGGCCCCTGGCCACACGGCTCCCAGAGCCCGACTCCCGGAGTCGATAAAAGAGACAGCAGAGAAAAGAAAATCGGGCCAAACAAACGCAGCTCCGTACTCGCTCATTTCGGGCTTGCAATTACAGGCGCGGGCCTTATGCCCTAGCGCGTCATGGGTGCTGGACTTCAGAATTTCAGTGCCTCAATTTGCCGCGGCAGAAGAAAAGTCCCGCCTAAACGGCGCACTGAGAAAACTCGGCGCTCACATGTTCTAGCACAATGTAGCAACGTTCACTTCCCGCTCTCAAGAAAGTACGCCTGCCTCCGCTAGCGATCTGATTCACGCTAGCAGTAACACTTGTCAGGTTCGGACGAAGAACTTTGCTCACACCGAACAAAGACATGTTCCATGTTCCGAGAGCCAGCCCCACGTTGATGCGCAGATGTGGGGTTATAGGGGGGGTAAAGTAGATTGGTTTACTTTTCCCTGCAATAGCAAAACCGGCGACAGAGAGACACTAATCAGTCTTTGTCTTCTCGTTTCGCCCCGCTAGCAAGCTATCTCCCACCCCGCGACTGCGCGCTGTGCCGCGCCAGCCGCGGCGGGCCGTGGCTCACCGGAACAAAGGAAGCGACAAGTGTTTTCGCTCATTGACATTTATTACAGGATAATAAACATCCAAAGAGCATGCAGGCTAGCTGGTTGACGGCGAGGATCTAGTTCCTCGCCCGGGCAATTTAAGGGAATCGAGAGGTTCGACTCACCGCGACAACAGTCATCGCCGGGGCGCCGCCTCAGCGCGCTCGCGTTTGCCTCGCTGGGACACCGATGGCAGCCATTGTCGCCCTCCTTTTTGCCCGATCCTCGAAGGAAGGAGATCGCCAGGCGCGTCCTGACGCCTCGCTTCCCGAGCTCCAACTCCCCCCTACCGCCCGCATCCCGCGCTCTCACCGGCCACAAGACACTCGTTCGGCGAGGAGGTAGATCCCCCTCGCCGACGTCTCGCCTAGCAAGTTCCCGCGAGGAGCAAGCGGTGTGGCGAAGCCGAACCAAAGGGAACGCGCTAAGGTCGCGTTCCCACACCGTCCATCTTTTTCTTCCTACCAACGGAACCAAACCCAAAACAGGCCTTTCTTTTTCGTTCTTTCTTTCTTTCTTTCTTTCTTTCTTTCTTTCTTTCTTTCTTTCTTTCTTTCTTTCTTTCAAAGGATATCGCATCCAGGAAAGATGACCGAAGTTGTAACGTTTTCCACAAGTGATCAAGGCCCACGCATTCAATCTACTAGTAAGGATGGTGACATTGTGGTTTTGTTGAAATGAAGGCTCCTGTCTTCTCTTTTACCGCGAGGCAACAGATGCGAGCCCCTCAATTCTCATGAAGCATCGAGGACAGCGTTAATCCATTCGCGGTTGCCAGAGATGCTCCCTCGAGGCCATCTAGCTTACTCTGGCCCATCTCCCAGCAGGTAGCGCCCAATAGGGCCATTTTGAAAAGGCTCGTTTATTTCAAGAAACCCCGAAATACAGGAACGTTGAAATAGACATTGAAATATTTCTTTTCTGCGATTCGCAAAACGTCCTCCCCTTCACTTTGCCTTGATTCTCTTGCGAGAAATACCAGCCGCGTTTTTTACGGCGAGCTTTGTCTTTCCACGCGGCACATTCTATTGTGCGTTTCCCTAGCAGACACTGTTGGAGGAGCTGCTTAGGCGTCGTGGCTTTGAATATCTCGCAGCTCTGCTATTTTTTTTTCGTACGCATCCTTCAGCCGTGTTCCCACGCTAAACTCGTTAATCTGGTTTTCTCGTTCACGGCGGTCGTAAGTCATTCCCATATTCCGCAGCTCGGCAATTGCGCAGTTCTGCTTGCCCTCTCTCTTGAATTCTAGCGCTATCACTATTTCTTCCAAATTGATCCCGCTGCCTCACAGAAGTGGCGCAGCGAGGAAAGCGAGGGTGGATTCAGTGACTTAGAACAAAAATATGCATGGCTGCGGAAACGTCCAACAATTGCAGTGAGGTAAGGATACGCGTTGGCAGAGACGCCGCCGAGATATGAAGAAAGCCTGTAATATACGGCAAATGCGTTTAAATCTGACGTTTCTGCCCAAAATTATAGGCGTTCCTCTTATGTTTCTCTTTTTTTTTTTTTGCTCAGCAATCTTGAACGCGCATCGCCTCTTCCTTTGTGTCAGCACTGGAAGTTGACTACAACACGGATTGCGGGCGGGACAGTTGGTACATTACTGCGTTACAAACAGTGCACCCGTTCCTGCGTCCTGTTATTCGGACATTCGGCTTTTTTAAGGACATCTGGGGGAAAGGGGGGGGGGGTACACTGCAGACATGTATGAGCACGGGCTCACTCGCGTTTTATTATTCACTTCGCTTTTCCTTTAGCTATTCTTCTTCGGAAGCCGCCTAAAGAGCTTCAAAACCCTCCGACCCTGGGTGAAAGCTTTAGGGAAAAGGCGCCACCGACAGTAAATTCCCTCTCGGTGGCGCCCTTTTCGCCTTTGTTCTTCCGCTCAGTATTTTTTCTTGCCTCATTTCTTTCTATCTCCCTTCTCCTCACTCTCATTCTCATGCCTCGCTTTCCAGCGAGGGCCAGAAGATATGCATCAACATCTGAAACGCGAGACGACGCGAGGGAGGACCAAGGAGGACGAAGAGTGACGACGCTTGTAAGAGGAAACTGCTTGCAATCGGAGTCCTTGAACGTGTCGGGCGTTCCATCAGCGCGACCGCGTTGCCCGCGTTTTTCGCTCCGTCGCGCTTTCGCAGGCGTGTTCTTTTTGCAGGTTGTGGCTTTTTTTTCTGTTTTTTGGCAGCACATCGTGAATCTGTTTCGTGCTTGTGCTGTGAGAAGCGCGTAGAGCCTGGAAGCAAAGTAATTGAAAAAAAAAAGTCCCGTCGCCATCCACGTTGCTCTCTCGCTAGTAATGATTTTGCGACTAGCGATAACGGTGGTACATCTGCGCTCGTCGAAGAAATGCTTTCGAATACAAGAATATGCGACGTTTCTCTTCTTTGGTTAGAGTTGTCATTTGAACCACGTTTCGCGAAAGTTTGCGATGGTGTTCTTTTTTCGCAACTGGTGAGAAGAGCTGAATCTCTAGAGGTTACGAAAAAGGTGGAGCGTGTGCCGGAGCCCCGATGCACGGGATGCTGTTACCCGATGCCGTTCCAGAGAATAACTCTTTGGCGACGTGCGGAATGCGCCGTGCGAAATCTCTCGTGGGTCGGCGCACCGGCGCGCAGTATGATTTGAAAATAGGAACAGCTCCTGCTGCTTTCCTGTTCAGTCAGTATCGCCGCCGACTCTCTCGCGCAGCATGCACCGGTGCAGACTGCTCCAAGTCGCTTCCTTGCTATTCGATATATATAAGAAAGATATCTTAGGCGAGGGCACGTCGCAAATCCAAGACCTATTATGGGGAGCATTAGTTCTACGCTTTTTTTTACAGAGTTCATTGCTCAGGAAACTTTTGTAAGGCAAGCACCAAAATAAAAAAAAAAACAGGAAAACTAGCAATGACGTTTTGGCCAACCAAATCTTCTAAGATCCGCCCGCACTTTTCAATTCCTTTGATCTCAATTAATCTGTTAATTTCTTCAATCTTGTTTGCCAAAAGCCACGTTCCCAAACTGACGGCCTACACTAATACTAAAAGATGTACCTGGATTCCCTAAGAAACCACTTCAGCGTAAGAAGGCTGTCGCCATCCATCTCTAGGGGTCGGAACCTCGTATTTAGGGCTGAAATTTGCCAACTCAGACATTTGTTGGGAGATCTTCTGGCCCCAGTTTTAACTGGGCTGAACGAACAAAAACAAGCTCTCCCGGGATTTGATGGCAACATTATTCTGACGACAAATCGCCTGTTGTCAAGAACTATAAGACAAAGGCCCGGGACGTCCACAGTAAACCATGAAGTCTATTTAGCTAAGAGTAAGGATTATGTCAGCATGCGCGGGAATCGGGAGACTTTTTTGACAACATCGATGTTGACAAAGAAGAGGCCACTTACCGATGGCCTCCGGTTAGTAGATAAGAACGAGGACGAGGTACGTGGGGCGATATCACAGAATGCCCGGGCCTTGTCTGCTACTCGCCTTATTTCACACGGTAATTATGAGGTCTCAGTTCATCGCCTCCTGTATTTTACAATGCCAAACGCATGGCGCGCTTCCCATATGGGAGTGAGTGGTACGCCTGCAGTGCCCGCATGTCGTAAGGTGGGGCCCCGATCCGAAGCGGGATAACCCAACCGTAACTGAACTCGAGAAATGCTTGTGCCTGGTTGCCAAGGCAACCAACGCTTGAGATTACCAGGTAATGACGCTCTCGCAAGCGTTAGAAAACTCAGATCTGCGGCGGACCACGTTTCGCCAACGTTGCCGCTTTCCACCACGCGTCGCCCAAGATGAACCGGGCACATGAATAAAGTGCTGGGAAGGCTAGCATTTGTGGGGAGAGTGGCCGGAGTAGGAGAACAGGGCTCGGCGGCAGCTGCGGCTGATACGTTTGGCATTGTAAAAATACAGGAGGTGATGCTCAGTTACACACCAAGGTGCTTCTTGAGAGATTATTAGGTTTAACGTTCTGACGCGCTACACAGGCGATGAGGTGTGCCGTAGGGGAGGGCTCCGGGTTGGTTTCGATCACCCGGGAATCTTTAACGTGCGTCGAAATCTCGAACACACCGTCCTTGTCACTTGTCGCCTCCTCCAGAAAAGCAGCCGCCGCGGCCGGGAATCGAACCAGCGTCCTTGATCTCAGCAGCACAACGCCTTAGCCACTGAGCCACCGCGACGGGTAACCATGTGGGAATGGCGCAATCGAATAGACGTCGGATTCATAAAGCGAAGGACCCAGGTACTGTTCTGACCACGGGAAGCGTCTTTTTTTTTTTTTTTGATGCGCTTTATGTTCCTTCGCTTAAAATAACCATTGTTTTCTGAAACTCAGTGTGTAAAGTTGGCTTTGCTGCAGTGCGTTTTGAGCGTCGAAAGACGCCATCAGTGTGGCAGAGACAGCTTCGGTTTAGAAATACGAATGCCGGCAGACAGCACTCTAGACATGGCTGCAGCCCTGAGCCGGGGGGTCGTCGGACGAAACCCTAGAAACTGCCAGCTAGGAAAGCGTGCTTACGCTAATGACGTATATTTGAGGTCACCGTATTTGCATGACTCTAACGCGCACGTTTTACGCTAAAAGTAGCCTTAAAATTCGCTTGCCCGTTACAATCACGCTCAAAAGCGAATACGATTATCAGTGCTGTCCGCTGTAGTTTTAATGCTCGCAGGAGGGGGAAAGAAAGTTTATGAGGCACAAGGAATTTTTAAGGCCTTAGTTGCGTACGTCAAATAAAATTTCTTCTGCAAGATACGTGGTGCCATGTCTTTTACCTAAGCGCGATAGAATCAGTGTCAAATTATGTTTTCAATTTTTTCTACCTAACCTTACCTACGAGTTACAATCGGGTGTGTGTGTGTTGGGAGGGGGGGGGGAAGTATCGTGCCAATACGGTAACCAGGGCGATTGTCGAGTGTTTGAGTCGTAGTAACGGATAAAAAAAATGAAAACGAAGCAAAATGAAAAGGATAATCAGGGTGGTAATAGGACACAGTCCCAGCACTGGAATTTGAGCAATTCTAGCTTGTTCATTACAAAAATAGCAAAGTGGGTTTAACCTGATAGAGTATATGTGTTCGAACAACATTTCGCCAACACTTTCATTCATAGTAACTCAGCGAAAAAAATGACGCAGTCAGGTCGCGGCTGTCTTTATACTGCCATTGACTCTGAACCATCTACCCAAGCGGCGGCTGTGAAACGCGGTCGCCGACAGAAGTACGTCTCACAAGAAGATGTTAAGGAACACAAAACTACCGCACTGCCAGCAAAGATGCAGGCCATTGCTCAAGCCAAACCAGTACCAGTCGATACCACCGCAGCCATTACGAAGCAAAGATAACACGCCAGATATGTTCCTTCTCGTGACGAATACATTGTTGTAACTGAAGAGGACATAATCACTACAGACCTGCCTTAAGATAAAAGCATCGCACAGCTTGAAATAAAATGTAGTGTTCTCGCAATCGCTAAGTGAGCAGTCTCAAGTGCCTCCTTGGCTTTTTTTTTCTTTTCGTTTGAGTGGTAAAGCCTCTGGGATATAACTACACTTCGGCTCCAAATGGGCTCTGAAACCGGCGAGCAGATGGAAATCCTGCGAGGAGCAGATCTCCATCTGCTGGAGTTCGAGCGCTACCATTAGCTACATCACACACGTGGCTTGCTTACCTATCACTAAGAAAAACGCCATTCACACTTTTCTTGGTTACTTGTTTTTTTTGCTTGAGCAATAACGAAATGACACCTTCAAATTGAGGCTCTCGGTTGCATCGCGGACGACGCTCTGCTAAATTCTCTGGAGCGTTTACAAGCCACACAGCCCAGTTGCACTTTCAGAGCGTTCCCTTAGGGCACAGGCCCACCTCGCGGGCGCAGATCGCTCCAATGGGAGACTTGTTACCTGTTATCAGCCATAAACTGCGTACGATGGGCATGTACCAGCTGCGACAGAATAATAATAATAGCAAAGATAATAAAACAAACAATACTAACGCCAAGGATGCTGCTCTCTAAAGATTGGCGGCGAGGCACGCTACATTTCGGAACTGGGACGATGAGGTCTAATGGGCGTTTCTGTAACTCTTCGTCATTAGAGTCAGCGGAGATGTTCGCAACTTGTAACCATTGCCAAATTACTACTTACCAACTTCACATACTCCATGGGTTTTGAAAGCAGAGAGATAAGAACGGGCTGAATGTATGCAGAAAAACTTCGTCAGTCTATGGCTGCTATCGTTAGAGTCGATGTCACCACCGTTTTAGGAATATTATGCTTCCATGCGTGATCCCTTTTCCTCGTTTCGACTTACCTCCGCCTTTTTGAAGCGAAAGATTACTTAGTGGGACCCATGCGCCTCGAGCTTCCGCGATCGCTATCGCCTGCCGCCGCTTCTCCACGGCGTTTACGGGATTTGCGCTGCGTTGCTGATAGGGGCTCGTGCAGTTTTTTGGTTTTATTTCGCTTCTTTTCGCATTTCCGCGCCCTATAAAAGTTCCTATGATGACGTCTAAAAGAAAATAGCACGTTTAGATCACTTAAAAAGCAGCTGCGTGTTCGTAGAGTACTCGAATGCCAACAAGAGCTCCCCGAGGACGTGGTTCTGCGCGCTTCGTCGCCGCTCTTCCGGGCGTTGGCGACGGCACCAGTATATGACCACTGTCACCTCCGAATACGTTAGGCACAAGTGAATTCTACCGTGGCTTTGTTTAGACCTGATACTGGCACAGTGAAAGGTTGGCTTCGTTTTGCAGCGCGGACAACGAATGCGGCTTAATTCGTCCCGAATATATACGTCGCAGAAAAATATGTTTCCGGGATGTGATTACCCAATCCTGGACAATAACTTATACATTTTACAAGAATATAAGCCATGCGAAAATGTTACGTATATTACAAGGCTGTCCTTCGTTAAATATGTGCCCGTGCACTCACGCCTTATAGCAATAACCAAGGAAAGTTAACATAACATAAGAAAGTTAACACGGAAACATAAACGCTGTGCAAGTCCAGAAGAAACAGAATAGCTCTAACAGGAATGAAAAAACCCAGAGCAGCTTCTGATATGCTAAAGACGTTCGTCGAAACTTACTGAGCCAAATAGGACTCACCAGTCCAACTAGACGCGAAATGCACTGCAATTTCGGGAAGACACGAGCGGGGGGAAAGGGGACGCTGTGTACAAATGCAGAGGGAAATCAAGCAATGAACGTATTAGTGATCACACACACAAATCTCGCGTTCACTTTCCTTTTGTTTTTCGATTTCAATGAACAGCTGATCGTTCGGCGGACGCATTTCTGGAAGTATACAGGGTAGGCGGTTCACAAGCCATGAAGTGTGTCGTTGGAAGAGTGTGGTATCTTATAAGGCCATCTGATTTCAGGCTGTGATTTATTCTGCAAGCTACACGTCCCATATGACGATGTTTCGAAAAAGCGTTTAGTCAGCGGACGGGGAATATATTTTAAGATCATCTCCGCGCTGCTCGCTGAGGATATATATAGCAGATGAATGTTCACGGGCGCTCACTTCAAGACAAGATGACCCTTTGTCGTGTGCTGATCCCCGAGCATAATTCTGCATTATCTATAGTACTTTCGTTGGATGTCCGCGAAATTAAGACACACGGGCTTGTACAAGGGGGTGATCAATATATGAGGTATGATATTGGCAAACGTTAATGGCGTGCTGTCTGGCATGAACTCTGCTCTGCTAGACTATGTAAGTGCACACAATCGATTTACATCGCAGCGTATAGCCGTAGCATGAACATCGAGGAAACGCGACTTACAAAGACACTGTTAGCACATTTCAGGGCAGTGTAGCTACAATAAGCTCCATGCACACGCCGGTTCTCCGACGCTGGCCTGTGAAACACACCTGGCGCTTATGCAGGCCGAATGTACCACACTGAGTTCGTGTCAGAAACATTTTCACTCTCCTAAACACACCCAATTTGCAAACAAAGCGACTGCTCCTCGTAAACATGGATTTTTAACGCCCACAAACGGTAAACCTCACCCGTGAACGTGCCGTAAAGCAGCGGCGACACTGGGAGCGGAAAGGAGACACCCGCGGCTGCTTTCGAAACGGGCCACTAGGGGGATTTCAGTGGCGCCACTACAGGCAGCGCTCGAGGCGTATAGCGCCTGGCAAAAAAACTAATGCATTTCCCCATACACCGGTTGGTCGACCGAAAAGCTTTGATAAGATGTTTGGACATACGACGCGTGTGTGAAACCGGGCTTTTACTGTGTCCAAACAATTACTTGGAAATCGCGAAAAAGGAACCGTTCTAGATGAAAGTATGCGCGCGTCTATTATAAAAAAGCACAATAGTATACCTTTATCCCATAAAACAAATATCGGTGTACACTTGGATCGTTCGTATATGACTTTACTTAGCGCGCAAAGAATCGTCTCTTGGGTTCGTTATTCGTTTGTTATTTGGGTTTTTGAAGCTTTGACGATCGATTGGGCGCACCTGAAGCCAAGGTTGGATGTTTTGGCACACTTTTGACGCTGTTATGATGTTAGAAAGCTCTCAGGCTTCTGTCAATTTTCTTTAGAAAAGGATAGTAATTTCTTTTTATTCTCTAGATTCAACACTTCGTGGCGAAGAAGAGAAGTTACTAAACAGTTGATATGCGGCCAGAAACCCAGCAACACGGCAGGAGGACAGGACCGGAAAGAATGAGGACATCTGCGCCTTAATCCGTTCGCTCCCCGCCTCGTGAACACCCAAACGGACGGCCTGAAGTGTCCTTTTTCAAGACACTTTGCATTTATTTCATCACTTATTCGATGAATTTAGATTCAACTTGTCACGGCGGTTGCCAAGAACAATATTTACCGTAACTGGCTTTGATGTTCTTCATAACGTGTTCTTAAAAAGTGGAAAGCCGGTTGGTTTCTTTCAAAAGGTCTTCTGGTGGCAAACTCTTGTTTATTTTTATATTCGACTCATACCTTGCGAAACACGGCATGTATTACGGCGTGGATATTTTTGTGTTGCCCTCCTGACGTCACCCCTTCCACATAACCGTTTCTTTCAACCCGTTTTTAACTCCCATTGTAGAGAGCGTTCCATCCATAACAATCAAAATTCAAATTTCGGAAGTTTCGTGAGTCAAAGCTGCATTTTCATTTTGAGGCACGCCGTATCGGAGGCCTCCGGATTATAATTCGCCACCTCGGGACCTTTAGCCAGCGCGTCTATCAGAAACGCGGCCGTCGCGGTGGTGTTCGAACCCGTGTCCTTTCTCCAAACTAGTAAAGATTTCTCCAAACTACTATAAATAAATGTTTCTTCAGAGCAAACGAAGCCTGAGGCATACTTCCCGCCAAACGTAAGTGCACAAGTGATCGTGCCCACGTTGTTGTAATTAGAAATGCAGGTTGGATTGACTCATACAAAAGCAAGTAAAAAATACAAGAAAAGCAGCGTCGAAGACCGGCGAACTAAAAAACAGAGTTTAGAACGCGGGCTAGTTTGCTTTGATTTACCATTCTGGCAAAAAAATAAATGCAAGTGCCCTCCAATAGTGTAAAGAGGGATGACAAGGGAAACTTGCCGCCATGCAAAGAGTGGACGAAACAACCTTTAGAGCATAATTAAAAGTTGAAGGTTCAAATTTACTTGAGCTTGCAACTTGCGAACAAGGACAACTTCAGGAATTTACTACTGTAAAGATACCAAATTTAGAACATGCTTCAACGATATGGCACCCGCATACAGCAATCCTTATTCATATGCTCGAATCTGTTGAAAACAAAGCCACATGGTTTATATTGTCATGCTATTCTCTTTATGAAAGTGTTTCATCTATTAGGCAATGTTTAAATCTCTCATCACTTGCCATGCGCTGAAAGGTTTTCGACCTTTCCTTCTTCCGCAGACCATACCAAAGTGATTTGGCATCCCATCGAACCTTCATTCACTCTGTTTTGAAAATTTCCCCACGTCTCGACCATGATGATAAAAAAGAACTTATATTTTCTCGAACAAAGAAACACCAATATTGTTTAATTGTTTTGTCGATCAACGAGTGAAATTCTCTGCCTGCTCGCGTTGTCGTCCCACACGAAATTAAATTTCCAAATCGCATTACTTGCTCTTCTTGAAACCGATAAACAATCTTGGCCATTGTAATCTTTTGACTGTGTATAAACGGTAAGTACTACTTTTCCAATATGATTAGTCTGCCAATCTCTGTTATGGTCTTTGCTGTATATTTTCGATGCCGGACTGATTTTCTTGTCGTGCCCTCCATGCCTGTTTGGTTAAAAAAATACCTGCCGTAACTATTACTGTCACGCCCTTATGTAATCCCTTTGTGCCCTCAAGGTAAATAAATAAATAAATAAATAAATAAATAAATAAATAAATAAATAAATAAATAAATAAATAAATAAATAATATACTTTAATTATTTGGCTTAAAAACACACTACCTCTCTTTGAGTAAATTTTTTTTTCGTTCCAAAAGTATTACATTTTGCGGTGGAAAAAATCCAGCAACAAATTTAAAGACGTTGTGCGTAATCCTCATTTTGGTTTAAGGAAGCACTCTAAGCATTTTTTTTTATGCAGAGGCGATGAATTTAAAGTTCTGGCGAAAACAATTTTTTTCCTTTTTTGTTCTGCGTGGAATGCTATGAGATCTAGCTAAATCGAATTCTCGCAAACATTTTTCTATATCGTTAGTCCTGTGCCCCGCGTACTCTTCTACTCATCTCACCGGTTCCGTCTTGGCATCAAATCATTATTTCGTAATTTATTTAAGCGAACGTTTTTCCGGGTCGCTTTTCGTCCTCGAAATGCGCCGACGGTAAATTTTTCTATCCTATACGGCAAGTTCTTTTTCCGCATATTCTGTTACCATCTCTTTCGTGCCTCATTTGACGAATCTCTACTTTTCGCCAAAACTGCCATCTCGTAACTTTCTGCACTCGACTTCCGCTGACAGAACAATCCGAATGGGAGAATGAAGCGGCAACTCTTTTCGCGACAAAGCTGCTTGAGGGCATGTGAACAGATAGGGCACGCCTCGCCGATCCCTTGCTAAAAATAAGGAAGCCTCGCTTTATGGCGTCAAAGATCCCGCTCTCCCACAAAAAAATTGCTACTTAGCTCTGTCGACGTCTTTTGGACATTAAGAGTAGAAGGAGAACCCAATGTTCCACACTTCCTCTTGGCATTCCGCCTCGTTGACCATCAGTAGGAGCCACGACCCACGATCAGTGTACATTGTGCCGCTGTAACACCCCCTCCCCCCGTGTTGAGTAAACCTGGGGCTTGTTCTATACCATTAATTTTTAGAAGTCCCTGCTGTACCAATCGACGTTTCTTCGCAGTCTCTTGTATTGTCAAACGTGAGAAAATGTGTACTCAGGGTCATTTAGCCTCTTCCCAAATACCCAGCGCCACACCACTCTCTCACGAGGTGGCAATCTGTGTATGGAGGCCTTTACAGTCTCAGGCATTCACAAACACCGCCGCCTGCAGCTTCCTGTATCCCGACCTTTACAAAAGCTCCTGCCAGTGCGCGCCCCGACATCTACCCTCATTGATATCATTTGGCCCTGCCCGCAGCACCTCACCCGCACAACTCGTGTAACACAGACAATTATCTTATATAATATGGAGCAGTGGGGGCAGTGCAGCTCAGGACCAACGCGAAGTCTCAACTACGAGTAGTCCAACTGGCTGCGGAAGCCTCAACGGCCCACGGGCTCCTGGCCGCATTTGGATGAAAAATTACCCACGCGGAACATCCCATTACGTCCCTCTGCTCTCCCAGCTAGTGTGCGCCGGGGTCCAGACGATGTCTCCCTGGTAGACATCGTCTGGACCCCGGCGCACACTGGTTTGGGGGGCAATGAGGCAGCGCACATGGCAGCACGAGGATTGACCATCCGTGCCGGTGCCAGCCTCGTCCCCTACCACGGCGCCAGGTCAGCCAGGGATCAGTTAATCACGTACCACGATATAACCACGCATTACCGCCTCTCTCGCCGTCGGTACCCTCCTGCCCACCCTGAGCTAACCAACCATCAGGAGCGCTTATGGCGACTCCTGCAGACAAACTCTTTGGCCTGCCGAGCACTACTGCATCGCATTCACCCCTCGCAATTCCCCTCGCCAAACTGTCCACTCTGTGGGGACCCAGCCACACTGGTCCACTCTATGTGGGCCTGCCCTCAAGATCCCTTTCCCTCCATAGTTAGTGACGAGCAGTGGGAGGGAGCGCTGGGCAGCTCGGACCCAGAGGTCCAGATACTTCTGGTCACCCGCGCTGACAACGTCGCCGCCGGCCTCAAACCGACGGCCACACCGCTCCCATGAACCCGGGTAAAGGCTCAATAAAGTGATCTCTCTCTCTCTCCCAGCTTAGGACACAATAAAGTTTGTTCATCATCATAATCTACATCATCATCATCATTATCATCGTCGTCGTCGTCGTCGTCGTCGCCGTCGTACTTTGTTTCACTCATCGTAGGAGCCAACCCTCAATCATGCAACAGGACACAGAAATTGGCCTCGTTTATGCTTGCTTGGCTGCAAATGTCATTGAAAGTCCCGCCGCACTAGACACGCATCTTCCTCTCCTTTCCCCCCTTTTCAATTCTAGCGCTCTTCCCCTCCCGTCTTACTCGTCTCATCATGGAGTATTGGTATATTCTATTCTATTTCCCCCGAGCTGCTGCGGAGCCGATATCTGGTATTTGAGTTTACATTCCCTCGGTGTAACACGGTTTTTAACGCGTTGCTTGTTTTCATTGCTTTCATAAAAACAAATCTAACCTGCTTTCTTAGTTAAAAAAACGCTGGTCACTCTCGGTTATGCATCCATTTTTCGCATCAAATGTGGGTGACATTTCCTTTGTGCCGAGTAGTTCTGACATGAATGAACCGTGCAGCAGTTTTAACAGTATCTAACGGTCTTGCCAAGTTGAAAACTGGGCCACACGTTCGTTGATGTATGGCCCAGCTTGGTGCACCTCGCCGTACTTGCATAATTGCATAAAATTTTACACGCTTACAAATAGATGGAAAAGCGTTATAATGCAGTTAATGAAGTAAGTGATATCACTCGATAAATTGACTACCTTCAACCGCTTGATACAATGAATGAATCTCTCATTCTTATCCGTATAATAAACTCAACAATGTTGCCTGATGCCCAAGATTGCTGCACCCTTTACAATGCAGCCCTCGGAAAAATTTGATGCCCTTCCGCACTGCCGCAGTAGTTCGCCAGTGATGCCCAGTGAAGCAATCACAAATAACGGCACAATCTTGTGTAATGTCAGGCCTATGCGCCACCACTGCCGCGTTGTTGGTTGGCGGGCCCTCTCTTTGTTTTCGTCTTATTTGACCATCTGCCCTTAGGGTCTTTTTTGAAGTTGATATAATGGCTATTCCAGGAAGAGGACTCAATGCTTATCACGTGACTCACGCAACCCATGCTTGGGTGCTAATTACGGGGCCATCCGTCCATCTTACAGGCCTTACCTCGTCATCTGTGCGTCGTCTTCGTAGCGTGCGCTAACTCTACGAACTTCCCAGCTACCCTATCTCTTTTTCCACACCTTTGCTCACGCCCTGTAACGTTCCTAGGCATTGATCTTCTTTCCCTCATTCGGTTCGCAGGCTTTTGCAAAAGTGACCGTTTTTCTCGCGCCACTGAGTTTTAGCTACCAGCCCCTGTCCTTCATCTCTTTAACACTACTGTCGTTTTCGCTTTCCATCGGCGTCACAAAGCTCGGACTGAGAGCTGGTCTGAAACCCGGGTACTCGGCTGCGCCCCAAAGACCTCATTGCAATATCAGATTCTGAGCTGCCCGCTTCTCTGTCAAGCCGCTTCGCACTGGCCCTTTCGAGGATGAGGGTACTCTCACAAGCCATAGGCATTTCCAAATGACTACAGCCTTCTTGCCGGCCACCATTTGTACCAGGAGCAGGAGGAGGAAAATCTTTTTTGGTGGCAAAAAATAGATCTTCGTCTTCGCAAGTGAGAGGAGCTTTCTTTCCAGAGCCTGTGTAGCTTTGGCTGTCACCCGAGCCCTCTCGACCAGTCTGCGCTGATCTTCCAGGCTCAAGCTCAAGAGCACGGCTTCCCACTGTTGAGTAGTTGGATTGTCATTCACCGGTACTGTATTAGTTTCGGGACAGGCCCATGTGACGTGGTGAAGAGTAGCTTTTTCTCGCCCGCATAGGGGGCATTGATTTGAGGGATGGACTGCATGGTACATCGAGTGGAGGAAACTGAGGTATGTGTACGTGTTCGTCTGCAGCAGGCGCCATTCTACTGTCTCCTCTTTGGTTAGGTGTTTGTGTGGCGGAGGAAGAGAGCGGCGACTACCAGTGCCCGGAGCGGCAGGAACCTCGGACTCAACTAGTAAACCTTTAAATCAACTGAGTCAACGGCGCTGGGGGTATATAACCCGCCTTTGCCTGTCTCATACTTGGCGCGTTCCTGTCCTCTCGGAAGGCATGCAACAGTGCTCCACTCGAGATGTTTACTGGCTCGCCCTTGGAACGCGTATACCTCCTCGGCGGTCTCTTGCGAGAACCATTGTTCTTTTATTTTCTCATTGATATCCTCGTGGTACGCCAAGCACGTTCTTTAAACAGCACGTGCTTCTTCGACGGGTTTGTTCTCAAAGCACTCATCTCTATGCGTCTGTTCTCCCACCGTGCCACACTCAGTACATTCACGCCTTTCTTCCTAACGGGCTGTTGAAAGCAACAGGCGGTCCGGCTGCCTTCAGTCTCAAATGAATCGCGTTCGTCTCTCTCTTTGCGAGTCCTTTCTTCGACCTGCTGCTTTAGTTTGGCATGTGTTCGTGCCAACTCTGCCTGTTGTAACGCACATTCTCGCTTCTTCGACTCAACCATTCTTTTCTTCGCCTCAACCCTTTTCGCCGCCTCAAAATTTCTTTCCACTGCCGCAAACCTTCTTTCCACCATCTCTGACCTTTCGTTTTCTTTGAGAGATTCTTCGTCCAACAATTTCAAAAACTGCTCCTTGTTCAAACCTCGCGTTTGAACCAACGTCAACAACCATCCTAAATCTATTCTCACAGTTGGTAAGACACGTGAATTGCCCCGATAGAAATATCCTGTATAGGAATAAATCGATTCTGGCACGCTCACCAATTGTTTTTATTGTCGCGTGAACCTATGATGAGGATTTCTTCACCAGCTCAGAGAGATGGACGCAGGGAAGCTGTTGACAGGTTTACCAAAACACACATTAATACACACTTGGAAAAACCCCTGAATCAAACTACCCAAGAAATTGCACACAACCGATAAACCCTTATACTTTTACATAAAAATCCCAAAATACCATTTAAATCGAAACTCAAAAGTCGCTACAAATGAGTTCTACACAATTCGTTCATATACACTCCTTACACCGAGTCCTAGTTATTTTCTTTGCTACTACAACTCCCCAGTTGTGTCCTACGACTGTGTCCGAATGGTCTGGCCTACCCCGGTCGTCGGCGCTGACGTGTCGCACCATTGCATGGCCGCGACCCGGTGGTAGCCGTCGTCGTCCCTTGTTGATACCTGCGTTCGATGTGCGCAGTCGTTCCTTGGGCGGCGTGGGCTCCGCGCCTCCGACGTGCTTCCTCGGTGGCAACCCTCTGGTTGCCGCTGCCGCTAGAGGTTCCAGAAAGTCTCGGCACAACGTAGCCTTTCGGGGCCGTCGAAGCGAAGGTCGACGGAGCATGGACGTTGGCCGCAGGTGCCCGACCACCGCCGCTGGGGCCACGAAGACAGGTTCATGGTGCGCCTAGGATGCCGCAGCCGATGTGAAGTCGGCCTGCTCCCGCCCAGGCTTTGTAGGCATAGTCGGTGGTCTGGCCGCGTCCCCCTGGCTAGTTCCTGGAAGCTCACGTGGTCCTCCCGCCTTTTTTTCTTGCCTCTCTTGCTCCTTGCGCGCCTGGCCTTTAACCCCTCTGGGCTTGATCGCGGCACACTCACATTGGCTCCTTGCCTTTAAGTGCCCATATATGGTTATCACGCCACTGGTCTCCTGCGCAGTGTTCTCTGATTGGCTGGTCAGTGCGCTGCCATATTTCACTATGATGCCTCGGGGTTTCGGCGCGGTGTTCGTTCATTAGTGCGCTCCTGACGCGCACTTCAAAGGCCGTTTCTTTGCTCCTTTTTTAGATGCGACTGCATCTCATTCACTCGCCTTGCCCCTGCATCCGGCGTCGGCGTTGTTGTCGGTGTCCGCGCCTCCCCCATTCTCCTCGCCGGTGAGCTGCGCTCTCCGCCACTCACCCCCTCTCCTCTCCGATAGCGAACACTCTCTCGCGAGGGGCATTGGATTGGATTCGATTGGATTGGCTTGGATTGGCTTGGCTTGGTTTGGATTGAATTTGGATTAGGTTGGATTAAAGTGGATTGTGTTGGATTGTGTTGCGTCATAGCCGCGGCAGACGCACTGGCGCCGGGGCGTCCCCTCACCGTCATGCGCGCTATAAAACACGGTGCCTGCGCCGCTCCGCTCCATCGTTCCAGCGCCGTTCCTCCGCTGTCCAACGCTGCAACGTGAACCCCCTATGCGTCGCATCTACACAGGGGTTCCCGCGAGGGGAGGTGGGAGTAATTTTTCTTTCCTTTATCGGGGGGATTTTCATGCCCTTCACACATGACACAGGGGCAATGTGCACTGTGTTTCAGCAGTGAATCGCCAGGGAAGTTACACAGACAGGCTTAACCTTCCACATGTGTTTGTTGTGATAGTGTGTGCCATGATTCCCACTGGGTTACGCTAATCACGGCAATGTTTGTTTTATTACAGCGTGATTGGCACCTGCACTGCATTATTCTTTTCGCATTTACTTTTTTGATTGACTTTGGTTTCCGAGCTCCAGGAAATCATTAGCTTGTAATTTACATTGCAGTTTATTACACATCTGTTTCGCAAAACTGTACTTATAGGCCTAATTGTTTTTCGGTATTTACGACGCTTTTTCACGGTTCCGATAAAGCGTATAATCGGTGTTCCACTGTATACCACTTACGCAAGATCAGCTCAGAAGATGCTGAAGGTGTAAGAAGAGAGTTCCCCCTTTATTTATATCCTCGCACTAGGATTTGTGAGTAAACTAATCTTTAATCTTGAAGCATACGATAGCTCTGGCCCGCCTAACAATTTTCCTTCAGGGAACACTAAGGCTACAACTGAGGCTTAGCAAAGAAATACTGATACACAGTTTTCTCACGCTCTTCACTCGTGGCGTTTCCCGTCTGCCACCACCGATTACATCTAGTCGTCAATTACGAGAAAAGAGAAACCACATGCAAAATGCAGGACTTCAGCTGGCGGTGCGAAAGCAAGCGAAGAGCCTAAAAGCAAGCAAGCACGCAAAAAACAAACACACAAAGTACAAACAAACAGAGCCGTGTCTAGAGTGCCTTTCGACGGCCTAAGTTTGTTACTGCTGAGTAGCTGTCCGTGTAATGTCTGCCATATTGGGGAAGGAGCTAGTTAGCTTGGTGATCCAAGGGACCATGGTTCAATTTCTATGTCTGTGGAGGGTTTTTTATGATATATTTTGTTCTTTGGATAATTATTTTGTGTTTCTAGGTTAGTATTTAGTTTGTATGTGTCTTAACAGATGCGTTACGTTGGTGAGATAACGTTAAATTAGGTTAGGTGGTTAGATTAGGTCAGGTCAGGTTGCGTTTGGTCTGAGTACGTTAGGTTAGGTAACGTTAAGAAAAGTCCGGCTTCTGTAGATTAGGCAATATAAGTATGTCTGGGAGTGATAAATAGTGCCAGGCATGGCGCTACTGAAGATAACGCAATTGTATGTTACTTTGAATGATTGATGGATCGATAATGAGTTTCAATGCGCCGACGCTACACAGGCGATGAGGCGCGCCGTAGTGGTGGGCTCCGGATTAATTTTAACCGCCTGGGGATCTTTGACATGCGCCGAAATCTCGAGCACCGGATATCACTTTAATGAAGTGCTCTTAAACGGGCGCAAACACGAACGCCTTCCGGTTTGAACTTTTTGCGCTCTATGACAAACAAGCTTATACAGGTGAACGCGTCGCGCTTCCGTGACCATACCCGTGACTTTATTCGTGAGCATGGCCTGTCAAACGTGCTTCTACGAAACACACCGCACCCTGCCGTCTATGCTGGCTGAGCTTACGGCCATCCGGGACGGCTTGCAAGCACTAACTCCGCTCTTCATCAAGCCCCTGGAGGTACTACTTTACAAATTTATACAGACTCCACGGCGGCCATACGTGATTTAAGTCGAGTGAATAACAACTCGGCTATCTCGAGGGACAGTCATGACATACTGGATACGTACCCCTGCCCTCTGCGGCTCTCGTGGGTCCGGCGAAATACGCTTCCCGCTCACATTGCGGCGGATGGTGCCTGCCACACTGCATTTGTTCCACGACCATTGCCTTTACTGACATTAGATACCCCAGGAGAGTTTTTACAAAGGAAAGAAGATCTTCGTCGCGCACACGAGCTCTAATTCCACCGTGTGGAACGGACCCTCCCTAGCCGACTCGCTCGGCTGGGGAGGAGTTCTTGCTGCGAAGACTTCGTGTTGGTGTAGCCCTCTACTCCCGCTGTTACCCGGGAGTGGCCACCACGGTAACCATGCCCCGTTCGACCAGAACTGCCCCTTTTGCACGGACTCCTGCCGAAGATGCCGACACAGAACATTTGCTGTGGACGTTCCCTTCATTGCAAGCGGCCAGAACACGACACCTTCGAGGCACAGGCCTCCACCATGGCAGACCACCTGACCTCCATCGGTGGATATGGGGACCCCACCACCGCTCCCTCCTTGCGTTGGTTCGCGAAACGGGAGTTAACCTATACTTGTAGCATAGTATTTATGCCAACGGGCATACTATCGCAAAAAAGTGCTAATTAAGGTATAGGGAAAATAGTAGGGTATATTTTGGAGGAGATATAAGGACATTTTATGGACGTGAATGCGATCTTGCAGGTTAAGTACGTGGTTGCGGATCCATTGTGGTTCTACAGATCTTCAAACCGCTGATAACTGGCCTATCTCTTGAGTGGGTATACACAATTATTAATTAAACATGATCATCATGACCACCAGCACCAGTACTATCTGTTCACCTGCAGCTTGATTGGGCATTTCCTCTTCGTCTTCCAAATTTCACGTCAATATATTAGGCAGAAGTTTTGGTAATCGCGCTCGCTCTTCGAAAGCTCAGCGAAGAGCATTCCCAGGTGATCATTGTGACGGATTCTTTTTCGGTTTGCTCCGCTTTATCTTCACCAACCGTTTCTCCACTTTGCCGATCGCTGTCGATGCTTATACCGGCACATGTCAGGGAAATCCGTCTGGTCTGGGTCCCAGGGCACAGAGGAGTTGAACTTGACGAAACCGCTGATTACCTGGCAGGAGTAGCACTGAATGGTCGTCTCGTTGATACTGTGCCCCCGATAGCCTATGTTGTTGGAACCAGGTTTCGAAGGTACAGTTCACTGGACAGCTTCCCACCAGACAGCATCGCTGGCTGCCCTGACATTGAGCATCTCCGGTACTCTTGGAAGTGTGACTTTGCGCAGTCTCGGCTGTGCGATGTCACACTGACTTGCTTTCGATGTCGAACACCTAATTTGAATTTTTATCTACACCATGCACGCATAGCGCCATCGGCCATCTGCAGCTTCTGTCAAGAGGAGGAAACACTTGACCACTTCCTGTTGTCTTGCCAGCGGTTCTCCTCCCTCCGAAATCGTTACCTGGAGGTTCCCCTCCGGCGCCTGGGTCTCGCCTTGTCGGTGCCTAAGTTTATTGTCATTTGGGGCAGTCGGGCTTGGTCGGTGCAACGGGGATGTTTTTCGCGCTCTTCACTCATTTATTGCCGACACGGGTCGCTTGCCTTGTTAATCAATAGCATCAACCCATTTTTAATCGCTTATTGAAATACCCGTTGGTACAGTAGTGATGAATTTCTTTTGGTTCCAAAACAGTTAGCATCACTGTACCCTATTTTCCCTTCGTTTGAAAATAATTACTAAGCTTCTTCAGCAGTGAAATCACAATAAGACTTGGCCAATCCCGCAGAGTGGGTACACGCTATTCTTGTTCCTGATCCAACCAACCAACCAACCAACCAATCAAGCGGGAGTTCCAGCTCACGAGCTGTGAAGAAGAAGCAAGCACCATCAACGCATCTCTCGGCTTCCGAATCAGCCCCCCAGCCCCTGGGCAGTTCTTGACCGCGGAAAGCTCACTTCAGCTACCTCACCGCCATGGGGATAACGTCGTCGAAAACGCCCGTGCTAGAAGAGGGTGAGCTGGCCCTGTACTGGGACCCCCGGTACAAGAGCTACTTCTACGCGGGCATCATGACGCCGCCCACTGGGCAGCTGTACGACTTAAGGGGCAGGCCGGTCACGATACCCACCGACACGCACACCTGGTCCGTCGTGCGACTCGCGTCGTCAGGCCCCCATGACACGGCACCACCACCAGGACCCCCGATCCTACTGCGCCCCAACGAAACGGTACGTGGGTGGTTCCGTGCTGCGGAACTCCATATTTCGATGCATCTTGATTTAGTGAGCAAACATTGAGCATGTCGGAAAAACCTTGGCGCGACTGGTCATTGGTCCGTAAACAGACCGAGCGATGAACACACAGAACGACAGAGTGGAGAGAGTGCTTCGAGAAAGGGGCATCATTTGAAGTGCAGCTCAAACTCTGCTTCTAACGATGCTCCAGATGGGCCGCATGGCCTCTCTATGGGTCCCGCGGCTCACGCCACTGATTGCGCACGTTGCAGGAACGGGTCTGCAGTCAGTGCACGGTGGCACATGAAAAAGAACAAGGACGATGACGAAGGGGATGGCGATATCCGAGGAGAATAAAAAGTGTTGACGGTAGCCAATGCCGCAATGGAAGGAAGCAGACGTGACGCCTTAAATAGTTTGAGCTCGAAACACTGTTGACAAGGTGTGCTAGGGACATGCCAGAAACACAAAATTAGACACCTCTCAAACCGGATGAAGGCGTAGTGGTGGGCCTTGACTACTTTTTCGAGGTATAGGGAAGAGACGCTCACTGGTGCCTAAAGATGGAATAATGGATATAGAACGGTATTCTTGCTTTTTTTAATGACGGAGGGATTACTGGGGCGCATGATGTCTGCATGACCATTCTTTGTTAAGAGTGTGCTCTGGATGAAATACCACTTCATCCGATGTGCGGTATCGCTCCCTGTTCGCTTCTCAGGGCGTCAAGTTATGACATCGTGTTTTTGCTTTTGTCGCTAATTACGAGCTAGATTGCCGGCTTCCTCACAGGAACAACAGCTTTCCCTCACAAAGAAAACTCCTTGCAGCTGTATGAAGTCCTTGTTCTCCGCAGAATGCAAACACTTGCCAACATTTTCTTCGCCGCGAGTGAGGCTCGGCGGTACAGTTGGGTTAAAAGCCACAGTTCCTTTGTTACCAGGAAGTGTACCATCGCGTAAAATATGGTAAGGCAAAAGGAATACTGATTCGGTGGCTGAAAAGTCGGCGTCGTGGGAGAATAGGGCGCACATAAACCTATGACGCGAAGAATGAAAAACAGGTGAAAGACAGGTGCTCGGAGGGAAGTCACATTTCCCAAAAAAACTCCAGAAAACGAAGTAACAAAATTGATTCGAAAAAAAGGTTGGCAAATTTCGGTATGGAAATCGAACCCCGGGCCTTATTACTACGACGCAAGCACGGATATGTAAGCTGGCTTTAGACACAGACGTGCGGATCAAGCCTGTGGTAAGTCTTGATTGAGTAGCATGGGCATGGTAATTACAGAAGCAGCAATTGCGCCAGTATCCAAACACGTTCTCTCTCAAATTTTATTTTTTGGGGGGTGCGAACACGGCTATGATTGAGTCATATTAACGCACATCAGGAAAGAATGCAAATGGAAGGAACATAATTATACTAACGGGTGGACATGTTACGCTGTTTGACAACAAAGCTTGCGCAATCACTACATTAGAATGATTGCTTATGTGTACTCATAACATTTTCACTGGCGAGTTGTACAAAAGGCTCTGGGAAACAAAACATGAAGCGACTGGCGTGAAAAAAACCTACGCTGTTGCTGTTCCAGGCCAGTGGCCACAGCACGGATACCTGTTCGTATACGTCCGTATAAGAAACGGACATCTGTTTTGATATGGCACGCTATTGCCTGACTGTATGGACAGAGGGGTCATCTCTCACCGGCGAATAGCCACATGTACACAGGGGACAAATGCCCTTTTATGGGCTTTTTGGTATCGTTCGGTAACAAGACACCTTTATCGTAAACTGGATGAAACATCGGGCTAAGTGAATAAACATAATCTTTTACCTTTACACAGTCAACAGTTGTTGCTTTAGGTCATATGATCTTGAAATGATCGTCGGAGATGGTTTTCTTTGAATTGATTGGCTCAGGTTATGTACGAAGTCTTCTAATGTGCGAGAAAATAGCAGCTGGTGTAGTTGAAGGATTATCGAAGTGCGAAATTATTATTGGAGAGCAGTAATGGGTATCATTGCCGCGAGTTAATGAGAGGCTGTGGGCAAGATTACAACGAACACCCTCAACCCATTGACAGATACTGCTTCTAGTGGTTTCGTACTTCTGAAATACACTAGCCGCTGTCTTGCAAAGCAGGAATCGTGTTTGACGTCGGGGATATTTCTGTATTCCGTGAGCACCTGCGAAGATCCTTTTGGTGAACCAGAAATATATCACGTTTTGCGACAGCAGACATGAACGAATGTGCTGCCCACAATACCTTAGCCAAAGTACTCTTTGGTATATGTGGCCCATTTCAGGCGAAGTAAAGTATGCCCCTCAGAGGTCGTGTTTTTTTTACTTTGCGGCATGTCTGCACGCAGGGACAACGCTGGCGTCGCAACCAGGGTCGCCAAATCTCGTGGGACTTCTTCCTAAGGGTCAGAGAGGCCCCATCTGAGTTCCCTAGTGTCAAGCATGACCGAACCACGTTGGACGTCCTGGACATCGAAGCGCCACCAGAACACCAACACCGTGAGGACAAGCGTGAGAGGAGCCTGCCGACCTCTCTGTGCTACTGTTTGTGTCCTTTGGTGCTGCTGATCATGGTTATCGTCGCAATTGTCATAGCCTTCAGTTTAATGACGGCACCGAGTGGCGGAAGCACCACTTCCTCATACACAGGCGACAGCGATTCGGAAATCTTCACAGAGGTCATTTACTCAGGCCTCGTTCCGGCATCACACCCACGTTTACGGCGCCGCGGCACCGCGGAGCCGACAATGCACCACAGGGGAGACCGCCTTATTCACACCTTTTCTCAACATACCTTTTCCGTTACGACCGACTTCCCGGTCTTGGCATCCAGTGTCCAGATTTTCGACGCTGCTGTCCCCGAAGCACGTGACACTCGATCCCCCGGTAATCTCAAAACACGCCGAAACGTTTGCGTTAGAGTCGGCTGGAAATCGCCGTTTGGGTGCCATGAAGGGAATACGCCAGTGAATGAGCGCTACCAGAAATGTGACGCACTAATTCACTGTTGCTATTACCTCCCAATCGACCTGAGCCTGGAGGACAGGATCACTGCACGTGGTGACTGGAGAGCGGACGACCTGTCAATGGCAGAAAAAAGGGAACCCCGAACGAGTATTCTTCTAGGGGTTTACGTGGGGGACGATGCCGCTTTCGAAAGATTGCTGTTCAACCGGTCCGGTGAACGCACGAAGTTTCTCTCAAGCATCAGTCAGATCGCGCCAACAGGCCGATTCAGCGGCGTTCGCCTTTGGGTGCCACTGCAAGGGCGTCCAATAAGTGGCTTCGATGACCACCTGGTTGGACTAGCTCGCGATGCTGCCGCGAAGCTGAGAGAGATCAATTGCAGCTTCGGTTTTTTTCTGCCGCGAGGTCTCCTCTCGAAGTGGCGCGGTGTCACCACCACCGTGCTGTCCAAAGCCCTGGACTCCCCATATAGCTTACTCGTCTACCCTGCGTTCCCGGTTTTGGAGAATACAACCGGCAGCACCTCCGGCACGTGGCCCACTTCTGAGGAAGTGCTCACTGACGCTTCAGTCGAGACCGAAGCCAATCGCAACCGCAGTTCCGTCTGCTTCTTGCCCCCTCCCCCAGTGGCTGTGTACGCACGTCTTCCCGAGATCTGCGACCCGAGCAAGACGCAGCTCGTTTCGCGCTCGATATACTTGAGCCTTCCTATGCTCGCTGATGTGTGCCGCAGACTAGCCCTGGATGACTCGTGGATGACATCTGCTCGCGAGTACGACACTTTCGCCTGTAAGGACAGCCGGGCGCTCCTCTACCAGACACGACGACAAGCGCGGAAGTTCCGGGAGGAGCTGTTTCGAGCAGCGCCGTCGTCTACTTGTCTAGGGTCCTTCGTTGATTTAGAATGCCTTCCTGGAGCGTGCAGCAAAATCTATTCTAGGTCCGGCTGACAATAACGGCGCCCCATAGGATATAGAATAAGCTGCATGTGAATGGAGTGTTTGTGTTTCTCTAAATTTTCCGACTGGGGACACCTATCCAGTTCGGGCTACTGGTTTGTGGGAATTGGTGCGGTACAAATTTCAACGGTCTCGGTGTGCTGAATACTCGAATGATTTTATGCTTGTTTTTCTGCTCTGTTGCTTTTGTCAATTTTTCTCTCAAGCAGTCTCCTAAACTGGTCGAACAAACGTAGCACACTGTCAACCATAACTACATATGGCCATTTACTATCGATTGTGTTCGTAAGCTATAACACCAGTTTCACGGTGTTTATTTTTGCGAATATTTTTAACTGGTCACACTGCAGTATTGTAACGATACGCATCCAACGCATTCCAACGGTGCCTGTCACTAAGCATTTTTGAATCATGTTCTCGGAATTAAACTGTGCCGTTTTGCTTATAGTTTGTGAGGCATTGATGAAGAAGATTTCGGAGCATGTTACTGCAATCAGCCCGCATGCCGTATGATTGCCTACAATGTTTTTGTTACCCGCTGAGTCGGTAGCCAATGCTAGAAATACAGCATGGCAGAATTATTTTGCCAACTTTGGGCATTTATATTTGTAACGCTATGCTGATAAATTTATGCTTTCACTAAGGCTTTCTTCAGGCTACCGACGCAAAAGCCACATCTCGATCAGTCGACGTAAAAAAACGGCATGTCACGCAGTTCGGCTGGCTCAGACGTGAAATGATGTAATTCTTTAAGTTATTACGACTGTTGAGGCAACAGTCTAACGCGTAACATTTGAAGGTAACAGAGCTCCACGCAACGTTCACGATCATCACGAAGGTTTAGGTCCACGATTGCAGCCTATTTTTCTGATGCTTCGCTGCCGCAACGATCACCTTGTAGGGGCGCAGGCATGTCTTTCTCACTCCGAGTAAGTGTTGCTCTGAGTAGGGCGAACGATGGACTTTTCTTCTAATCGTGGCGAATCTCCAAAAGTGGGTATGTTTGGCTTGACAAACGTACCCTAGTGACGCTGAGTAGTCGCCGCGAGGCGTGCTGGCGCTCGGCATTTTTTTTTGTTTTTTTAGCTGCTGGGTGGTCGCCGCAATATTGGTCAATCTCCCTAAGTGGGTATGCCTGGCGTGAAAAACGTGCCCATGGACGCTGGTTGTTCGCTTCGAGGCACGTACACTCGAGCGCTCGGCATTTTCTTGGCTTTGTTCGGTGCCGGCCGGACGCCGCAATCGTGGCCAGTCTGCCTAAGTGGTTATGGTTGACTTGACAAACGTGCGCGGGGATGCTGGGCGGTCGTAGCGAGGCATGCACACCACCTCCCCTGCACCCGATATACGGATGCATCGCCATACCCCCACAAATCTGCACAAGCCGCCAGCGTGGTTAATGCCAGAGGAACTGAGCTCGCTGCAGTGTCTGTTTTCATCAACTCCACCGAAACAGCTGAAGAGGTTGCCATTGCCCTTGCCGCCACAACAGGCCAAGACTTTTTAACCATTGTTACTGACTGCCAAGCCGCTTGCAGGAACTACCTAAAAGGACGCATATCACTACCCGCCTTGAAAATTCTGCAACAAGCGAAACTACTCCCAGAACTGCAAATAATTTGGACTCCAGGTCACGAATCCCTCGGGGGTAACAAAGCGGCACACGCCGCTACCCGCGCTCACTCACACCGGGCCGTTTCCCACGAGGGCCATGAACCCCCATCGGAAGCAACAGTTAAGCCCACCCCGCTGCAAACATACACCGAAATACTCGCCCACTACAGGAACGAGCGTCGCAAATACCCATTCCCCCACCCGAACCTCTCTCGCGATGAAGCTACTACCTTCCGGCGCCTACAGACAAACTCCTACCAACATAACACCCTGCTACATGCCATGTATCCCACCCAATACCCTGCCACATGCAAATCCTTCCCCACCCAGGCACCCTGTACCACATTGTATGGGAGTGCCAGTAATCCCCTTCCCTCACTCCTAACCGCAACCCTACCTATGAGCAGTGGGTGGAGCTGCTGACCAGCTCCTACCTTCCACACCAGCGACGATTGGTGGAGAGGGCACCGATGGCCATCATAGCCCAAGGCATCCCGGACTAAGGAAGCCTCCCACCGGGCGGGTGCCCTAACATCAGCACCTGGTCTCCAATAAAGTTTATTCATCATTTCTAAACACTTTAGTAAAGAAATGTTTTAGATGCGGAGCATCTTATGGTCGGGGCTATGTCCCTCCCTCCGCCGTGCGGCGTCCACACCCCCACTGCGCATGCCTGTCCAGGCAACGCTGATGCTGATGGTGATTGTGGCAGGATGCCACTAGGTATTGGCCAACCAAAGAATCCATCACGAGATAGCTTCGCGTTGAGCCACCGTCGTCATCTTTCCGCAGGGGAACCCTGAGTACCACACTCCCACTGCGCATGCCTGGCCAGTCACCGCTGATGGTGATTGTGGCAGGATGCCCCTAGGGATTGGCCAACCAAAGAATTCATCACGAGATAGCTTCGCGTTCAACGACCGTCGTCATCTTCCGTAGGGGAACCCAGAGTAGTATGCGAGGCATTCCTCCTCTCCTCTCTGACGCTCCTCTCCTCTCCGGCATTCCTCGTCTCCTCTCCGAAGCTCCTCTCCTCTCCGGGATTGCGCAACGAATGGCAACACCTGCGGTAGCCGCTGCATACTCCGCTGGGGGCGCCACTGTAGCTCCGCGGTATGAATGACCCATTCCGCTCCTGTCATTCTCCTCCCGCAACGCCGCGATGAGTCAGCGTCAACGCCAGTGTCAGCGCCGCGGACAGCGCCGCGGAGAAGAGGGCTCGAGCCGCTGCCACGAAACAGCAGCGGCGACAGGCCGATCCCGAACTTCCCGCTCGCGATGCCGAAAGGAAACGTCAACGCCGCCAAGAAGTTGTTACATATGCAACGAGGGCTCGCGCAGTTGAACTAATGTGAACTTGAGTCGACCCCATGGCTGCTTCGAATACTACTCAGGGTTCCCTACGGGAAGATGGTGAACTTTTTCTCTTCCTCTCTGTGTCTCTAAGCCTACGGAGGCCTAGCGTTTGGGTTTGGGGTGTACGGCGCCAATCGGTACCGGCTGCTTCGCGTTCGCTTCAACCATGTCAACATGGAGCAATCGGATAGACGCCTGCTTCATAGCGCGAGGGAGCCAGATTCATTTCCGGCCACGGAAAGTGTTTTAACAGCGAAGCTGTTCAGCAAATAGAGTTTGGTTTTCTCACTTAAAAATACCAAGAAAATGCCGAGCGCACGTGAGCGCGTGCCTGGCGTCGACTTACCAGCGTACTCGGCACACCTTTGCCAATCATAGGATACCCACTTAGGGAGATTGGTCAAGATTGCCCAAAAAGACACGAGCGTTCGCTGTAATCGTGGCAACACTTACTCGGAACGAGAAAGACACGTCATAGTGTACTCCCCTCCATGGAGATGTCCGATGATTATCACTTCCAAAAATGAAATAAGGTTTTACTTATAGCAACAATGATGGAATAAAGGTCGCTGCAGCAGCGAAGAAGAAGCAAATCGACTGCAATCGTGGACTCAAACCATCGTGATGGTCATGGCGGCTGCTTACAGCTTTGGTACCCTTCAAGGCTTAGGCGTTTGTGTGACGAGAAGGAATAAACCTTTTTATATTAGTTCTAGAGTCATGGCAACGGGCGGTTTTCTCTTCGCTGGCAGGCGGGTCTTTTCAACCAGCCGAAGCTGATCGCCGTGGTTCTGGCTGGCAGCATGCCTCCCTATTGCTGATGGTTGGGGGAGATGATAGGGGGGATGGTTGGTGTGTGGGAGCACGCCCGTATCATATGGTAGAGTGTGCAGGGTTGTGGACAGTACTTGTAGGTTGCGGAGTCGGAGGGGGGGTGGATGGCGTGGAGGAGGGTACCATGTGGTTTTTGTAGGTGGTGGGTGGCCATGGTAGGTGGTGGATTGTACGTTAGTCAACTTTTCCCCTGGGCGGGGGTAATATGTGACGTCTGAACCGGTAGTCTTCAAGGATATCTTTGTATTTTTTAGTCACAGAATTTTACTCTGCCCACGGTAGCTCTGGTATGTTGGAGGGGAACGCCTGGTAGATGTGCATACGGGCGGCAGCATGAGCCATCTCACTTCCCTCCTGAGACTCATGTCCCGGGATACCCGAGAATGTAAATTGGGTTAGGGATTGACGGTAAGACGCGGAGGGCTAAGGGAGCATTGTGATCGGCAGCGCAATGGCGACAGGCAGGTTGTGAATCTGTGACTATGGTGATTATGTCTTGAAATTTAGTGGCTGCGAGGGCTATTGCGATTTCTGATGCAGCTGTGGAGTCGTTGCCAATTACTGCTGCGAAAATCAGTTCAATTCCCCGGTGCTCTACTGCTGTAATTGCGAAGGCTATTTTAGCAGCATATCTGGCGGCCTCAACGTAGCGGATGTCTCGGGACTTTACTTGAAGCATCTTGAGAAGCACTCGAATGTGTGCTTGTCGGCTACCCTGTTTATGAACGGGGTGTATATTCTTGGGTATCGGGGTGACGGAGATGCAACTGTGTAGTTCCAGAGGGGTGCGTTGGCGGGGGTGGTGGGTGGCAGGAAGTTGGTAGGCGAGGCGACGGAGGAGGTGACAGCCAGTGTGTGAGAGCTTGAGCCTTCGATCCGAATGACATGATGGGCCCCTCAAAGTTCGTCGCCGGTGTTATGAATTCTTAGCTGTAGTAATTTGGCAGTGGAAGTTGTCGGGGGTAGCCCTAGTGCCAAGTTATAGGCTTGCCTGATGATTATGTTGAGTTTTGGTATTTCACTGATTTTGAGGGCCCAATGATGTTCCGTGTGTGATACGGCTAAATAGTAGGTCTTGGATGAGGGTCACTAGGTTGTTTTATTTCAGTACTTTTCGACGATTCCCAATTCGTTAATGAGGTGTGCGAGGTGTAATAACGTTCCTTGTAAGTTATAAATAGTAGAAACGCCTGCGCCGTCTGATTAGATAGTAAGGCCGAAAACACGAATTGTAGGAGTGGTTAGGATGGGAGTGCCACGTAGGCTTAATTCTGGGTCTGGAAGTGTTGTCGTTTACGGCCTTGCGTACGTTTTTGGAAGACAAGAAGGGCACATTTCTCTGGTGCACAATTGAAACCGCGGACCGTAAGGTAGTTGTCGGTGTTGTCAATGGCTTTTGGGAGGGCGTCTTTTTCTTCCCCAATCGAACCCCCTGTGGTCCAATCAGTGAGATCGTCTGCATAAATGGCGTGTTGTATGTTAGAACTTGGTTGCAGAAGTGGCGGAGGTTGCAGCATGACGAGATTAAAGAGTGGGGAAATGCTGACCTTTGGGGTGTACCTGGGGTGTCCCTGTTAGGGCGCCCTATTCCAATGACATTCGGACCCTCACGCCTTTAATACGCCTCTTTTGTAGCTGTGCGGTAGCTCTTGAAGAGAGCTTGTATTGTCATACAATGAAAAGGAGGACACAAATAATCGGCTTGAAAAAAGTGGGCTAACTTATCCCCATACCTCTATGTTTGTGTCAGAAATAGACCTTACTAATTCATTAGTTTAGCACCACACTCCTAGTCAGCTTACACATAGATCCTCTTAGAAACAGGAACTTTTTTTACAAAACATTCCTCTTGTTTAGCAGTAACATGTGATCCACTTGAAAGTTTTAATTATAAGGAACAATGCCCCACAAAACTGTGAGAATCAACGAGCGAGATATTCTCGTGCCCGCGACGCTGTTTCATATTACGTTGCTGTTGATTTATGTTGAAGGATGTTCCTTATAACTGCATCTACTGTGTCGGCTAAAAGGCCTGCTGTACTCGTCTTCCTCTACCGCATTATGTAGCACACGAAGCACCCGACGAAATGTAACACATGAAAGAAAACTTGAAACCAAAGCCATTGGGCAGATACTTTATTTTTCATCATATATTAACCCAAATAACATTTTTCCATCTTTTGCGAGGTGTTTACGTAATATCCACACGTAAAAGGTTAATGACACGTAGCTCTTGACTGTTGTAACCTGTGCAACACTGCCATTCCCTTTAAATCATGGCGACGCAAGCAATACTATACACCTCCATTGAAGAATGGAAGGCATCTAGCCCAACCTTAAGACAACAGGGACTCACAGAAAAGTTTTTCTAAGTAGTTGCATCATAGCCGAAAGAAAATTTTCAACCACGAAATACACAGTCCATGCATAGCAATTGTCATGAATTTATTCTGCAAAAATCCACGTGTTTTCGACACATGCACACGGCATAGCAATGCCAAACAGGAAAGATACAAAAGAAGCACTATATAAACACAGCAAATTTTAACACTTGTCAACGCAATATGTTCTGGCACTCGCATCATGAGTGTCGCTTACTTGTATCAAATGCGAGTGCATTGCACTAGAAATAAACAACACGGCGAGAAATTCAATGTTCACAATGATTAGTGAAGCATGCAAGAAGTCTTATACCCCTGTCACACGGGCACATTCGATCGCGATTGACTCGATCCGGATCGAGTTCAATCCGGATGGGGCGCTCCCGCACGGTCACTTTCAATCGCGAACGAGCCCGACCCCGCTCGAACTCAATCCTCGTTTCCCAAGCGCGATCGAAGCTTTCATGCGCGATCGGGGCTGACGTCGGAAACCTCATCCTCACTCAGCCAATTTTTAGAAAGAAGAAAGTTTACGTAACTCCACTAATTTTGTGAAATAAGTTTGTAAATATGCTCGCGATAACTCTTTTTTGTTAAATTTACTTATTTTAGAAACTGAAACTCGGATACTCTCAAAACCACTGCGTACCGCCCTTGAAAACGAACCTGGCATCCATTGTGTTTGTGCATCCGACCTGACCGCACCGGCACCATACCGGCACTGTGCAGTTGAGAAGCTATGGCTTCAGGTGGTAATGGTTCAAATGCGAACATAAAACGCGAGCTTTCATGAGCGCGCAACGTGTGGACCACCAACGCTACGTCCGTCCTCATAGACTGTTGGGAAGATCACCTCGATGACCTGCGGGAGCAAAAGCGCAATGCCGGTGTTTACGCCGACATTACGGAGGCGCTACGCAAGCTCGGGATTGAGAAGACGGTTGCGGAAGTCCGCTACAATATCGAAAACCTCACGCGGATGTACAGGTGAGTAGAGTATTTTTTTGCGCTAGTACATCACTAATTACTGAGCACTTAGCATGCGATAACCGTTTGAGAAGACGTGGTTGCATTATACCCAGCTGTCGCTACAGCGGGTGCGAATTTCCTCTGGAAACTGGCCCACTGGTTTTGCGAGTTTCTTTTCTCGTTTTCGCTTTATTGCGTATGGCTCCTAAATAACTCCAAAACGATGGCGCCCGTATTTTCTCGGGCACTCACGTGACAGTGCTGCCATGGATCACAAATGATGGAAGCTAAAAATATAAATCATGCATTCTATATAAATTGTGCATTCCATTTCAAAAGTGTTGATGGCTTACAAACAGTACTTTTGGCTATTGTTGCCTTTCACCTTTTGCAGAGACTGCGTTAAGGGTCTGACAACTGGGTCCGGACCGACGGATTGGCCACATTTTGAAAGGGTCCGCGAGCTCATTGGAGCGCCGCCTTCCAATGACCCAACTCTGGTGCAGGAGTCTGAGTGCACTGTGGATGAGGTATGTGCTTTGCCATTTAACATAAAAAATTCGCCTCGCCAATTTTTCAGCACAGACAGCAGCATCACATAGGCAAGTCCAATTTTGGGTGCCAGGCTGACCAAGTGTTTTCTTTCGAGCATAGAAGTGGGTGTTGTAAACCTTCAAAGCTGGTTGTGTCATTTCTGTCGAAATCTTTCATGGCCTCCTGCCGTGCCCATGAGCACAAAAAAAAGAAAGCTGTTTGGAGACAACTCGGATTGTATCTTACCTGGAGCCCCGCCACACGTTACCATACAGTGGGAGACCCTTGTTGTTATTCTTGAGAGGGAACAAGACTGATTTCAGTAAGAACAGGCATGGCGTTAGTGAAGACCAGCACTAGCACTGCCTTGTAAATTTTTTGTCGTCAGTTGTACAAACTTTCTTGATATGACCAAGTTATTTCGTTCCTGTCCATCCCTTTTTGTGTCACCGTTGATAATTGTACTTATTCTATGTTGAGGTAGCTATATGGTTTGTAAATAGAGAGCAAGGGGGTAGCCTTTGTAAGTTTAATCATGGCAATTGCAAGAAAAGTTGTTAAATTGTATGGCCCACTTTTTGGGCCCTCCAGAATGAATAAAGTATGATGTGCAACTTTTACCTGAGTTCCCAGCTCGCTGCTTGTAGTAGTGAACCATTGCAGCTCGCACTGCAGCACCAGTTGGCCTTTGTTCATCCGTAGTGCTCTGCTCATTCAGAGCACTAGTGATGTGGGCATCAGTGGTCCACTCGTGGATGACGTGCTCACTGTTTCCTCGCAAATGTTGTTCAGCACACATCAAGCGCGTATGACCGATTGTGCTGTGTCCAGATTGCATTCCATTCTCTTCATGCAAAACCGAAACATGGCCTTTATCCTCACGAAAGCATTTTCGACAACTCGTCTTGCTTTCGATAAATGGTAATTGTACAGCTTCATGTCATTATCCAGGCATGCCCTATGGCTGAAAGGTTTAGTGAGGTGGTGGGCTGTCAACGGGAAAGCCTGGTCGCAGAGAATTAAGGGAGGGACAGCAGTCCCGTTGATTGTGGCAACTGGAGCTTGGAAAGCCGGGCTGCCCACACACTCCTCCAGCTTCGAGCCTTCATAAATGTAGGCATCGTGGCAGCGGCCTGGACTGCCAACGTTGGTGTACAAAAAGCGGTATCGATGGTCCACCAACGCAAGCAGTACCATGCTATTCCTGTAAAAACAGAAAAAGTAAGAACTATTCAGCCTTTTGTGAGGCCTTTATTTAGGAGGTACAAAGTTGAATACTGCAGACAGTACGTACAAGGTTTCTCATTTACACTTTTCAACTTACCATCCTTTGTAATTGTAATAGTCGACGGCAAACTCCTTTGGTGGCGACACGGGAAAATGGCGCCCATCCAGTGACCCCCACCGCCTGAGGAAAGTCACAAACGTCGTTAAAAGCCGTGATGTGGTCGGCCAGGCGGTCTGCAGTTGGCATCTTCACCCACTTTTATTCAAGTCGCTCCACCACCACGTTACAAAATTCGCAGGTACCACCTATTCACCGCTGAGCGGCCCAGGGCAAAAAGGTTGGCCATCGACCTGTCCTCGGCCGATGAGGAAAGCTTCTACAAGCTGATGGCCACACGTTTTTCGACCGAGATCACTGGGCGCATGACCGTGTCCTCGCGCTGGAGGAGGGGCCGGCATGACTCCACAATGTAGCGGAAGGTTGACGGCGAGACACGTAATGACTGGCGGCAGAAACGTTCACCCAAGTGCGGCAGCGTGTCCTCAAACAACCTTTCATTTCGGTTCGAAGTATCATCGTTCCCGCTGTACAGTACCGGAGCAATCCGCAGTTGCAGTTGCAGCACACAGGCTGCTTGTGAACAGCAACTGCCACTTCAGGTTGTCAGCTTCTGACTTTGCAATCTCTATCTCGTTTTCCAGAGAAAGAGACGCCGACATCATCCACGCTATTTGCAGTTTCTGTTCGTAAGTCATGGACACAAATGCGGTAAAAAAAACAGTGAAAAAACGCTGCACCATAAAACGCTGCACCACGCACTCGTTGCAACGGCTGCGGATTCAGCTCGGTTATGACTACCGGCTTCGGCTGCACAGCGCTGCCCAACTCTTAGCCGCAAATTTTTGTGGTTGGCGCCATCTAGCGTACCAGACCACAGTATCCCAATCGCAATTGAAAATGGCCGTGTAGCAGCTCCCGCACTTCACACGCGCTCGAAAACTCGATCGCGATTCACTTCAATCGCAATCGAAAGGGCCCGTGTGTCGGGGGTATTAAAATACACCAAAATAACAAAGTGATAGTGCTCATCACAAGACAGTTAGATTCCCTTTGTGTTTTCCCAAGGGAACTTTAATTGACTCAAACTGTCTTCCAATTAGTACGACATACGCGAACCCTCGAATATTTCGTATTTTTTGCCAGTATTGTTGCAACAACACCCCGGTTTTCCCTGAACTCACAGGGCATGAGGCGTCCACAACGGAATAAATTAGCAGGAATAGAACACAACCACGCTTAAAGGGGTACTGACACAAAATTTTGAAGGCGAGATAACTTCGGAGATAGATTGGTGTGAACACATTTACATCATCTGCAATATATGAGCGGCGAATACAGCCGAGAACATATTTAAAATCAATTTTAAAGTGTGCGAAAAGCAAACGAGCGTACAGCAGAGGACCACCCGCAATCGACATGCCGTGGATATTGTGTAAATAAACAACAACGAAACACGTCACGAGTTTGAGTTTGCCACTTCCTCACTGCCGGCGTTTTTCGCCGGCTCGCTGCTCCTATCGGAGGGCCGAAGGGCGGAGCTTCTGCTCTCGCGAACGAACGACCCGATCGTTGGCGGAGGAGGCGCCGTGATTTCGTCGGCTCATCACGCAGCTGGCCGTGACCAAAGTTCTACAGCGATTCCAGGCACTCTGTTTCTACTATTACTTTTTATTTACATTGGATGCGAAAACGCGCCGGAGACACGAAAAGCCCACTGAGCGAGCCGCACGGTCGCTGTGCAGGCGGCGGCCACGGCCGCGAAGTGGCTCAGGCCGGCCCAGGTAGCTCGAGTGATAGATTGTTACCGCTGCCAAGTCCCAACCTTGGCAGCTTATATGATAGCAGAGTTAGTGACGCGATGGTGGGTTGCATTAAAAATTGTCATCTGCACCGCTTACGAGAGCGGCAATCGAATATCCGCCGAAGTGCTAAGCCGAACTACATCTGTAGGCGGACCTGTAGGCAGACCGGCCGGCTGCTCCCAGCGCGCGTCTTGCCACCAAGCTGTCTCGAGCGTCGCGCGTCGTTCTTTAGCCGCGGAAGCATTTGCACTCGCAGCGCCTGCGTCAAGTCCACGGTCGCTTTTTAATAAAGCGGCTCACGAGATCAGTACGTGGGGGCATTCGCAGAAACTGCCGGCGATGTGGATTCGATAGTGCTACGGCAGCTCTGCTCTGTGATATCCCTTCGACTGTCACGTGATCAGCTTTGTTCACACAAAATCCATCGTTTCGCGGCACCCGTTGAAACCGAAACTGCGACTGGCCGCATTGAAAATGCCTCTAATTAAACAACCGTCGCACGCTGAAGCAAATTAGGTTTCTACAGGCTATAAGTAGGTCACTAGCTACTTATCGCAACAAAAAAAAAACAAGATGCAAAATTTTTGTGTCAGTGCCCCTTTAAGTAAACATTCGGGTTCAACGTCGATAGTCTCCAGTCTATACGTTTCCTTCAAAATAACTGGGCGGCCTAAATGTGCGAATAATATTTCCCAGCATTAGCCGGCAATTTTCGAAACTGCTGTTGTAAGTTAACAGGGTTTAATAAATTATCACGCTTGAAAAGACTGCACACAATTCAAAACATTGCACACAAAATCAAGGGTCATAATTTTGGGGGTGACGAAAAAAGTCCTGGCCCTTGGGGTTGATTATTACAGGCTTCACAGACGATGTTCAACCGCATGCCTTAAGAAACTGAAAGTACAGGGTATATTTAATGGCCAGTAAAGAATATAATATTCGGCACAACACAGACCTCCGAAGTCCCACTTAAATTTTTTTTATACTGCTAGAACATTCTGATTTCCACGAAATTGCCTTCGTGATATTGCACTGAAGTTTTACAACTTTTTGTGATGGTTCACTAAGCAACTGTTAAGGTCTACGAACCGCCAAATGGATGTGAGCTTGGTTTTTTGTGTCCTTGTCGGGCCAGGCTCGCAGTCTGCGCGTATTTCGTGGTTTGCCTTACAAGAGACGCTGAGATGGAGCCCGTTTCAGCCATGTGCCTTCACTCGTAGGGCCTGTAGAAAGTGCAGAAATAATAAAACTAATAAATAATAAAATAATAAATAACTAAAGTTTTTCTTATATGTGGAAACGAGAACCCCGTAAACAGGGCTACTGCAAGCATACTTTCAAGTACCTTCAAAATACCGTATACACGCGATTAATGGCAGACTCACGTAATGGCCACATATTGTTAATATTAGTGCGCAAAAGGTGGCAAGATATATAAAAACAGCCATGTGGAAGCCTCGTCAGAGTTTTAAGAAGATTGAAAGCTTTTACTTAGCTATGCGACAATTTCAAAACGCTCGTTTTCTACTGATACCCATCAAGTTTCCGAAAAAAAATGGCTGTAGCTTAACTCAGTCATGCCTTGGTGTGCGTCGCGAGAGGTACGGTTAATTTTTTTGTTTAGCTTGGTTCTCTGTACGGTTACGGCGAATTTGAGGCATGCGCTCGCTCGTTTTTCCTCCGTCCTCTCGGCTCGCTGCCTCCTCTTGGTTTCGTTCCGACGACGAAGCCTCAGGACGAATGCCACCAAGCCGCCCCTTGCCCCTTCTATATTACGAATTTTCTGTTTTTTTTTTATTTTTATGCTTTTTTTATTTTAGGCGCGAAGCTCCTTAAGACATGGGTCTGTCCATCCCTTGTATCTCGTGGTACGTGACGGCCGCATGCTTTCGGAGATGTCGCAAAGTGGGCCGCGTTGCACGCGCAAGAACCGGCTGCAACCGGCAGCGCAAACTCGGCACCGGGAGCGCGAGCTTGTCTGTGTTCGCCAACGGAGGCGCGAGCGCACGTGCACTGCGAGGGGGAGATCACGCAAGAGATCACGCCACGAACGCAGGCAGTCGTTCTCGGAGATCGAACGAGACGCAAGGACCTTTGCTCGTTTCCTCTCGTCTTGTTCGGGCACAAGTGCGCCCTAAATAAAAGTTCTTTCTTTACCGTTGTGTCCCATCCTACGTGACAAATTGTGGTGGAGGTGCGGGGCAGTCCTCGATGGCGCGGGATCTTTCACCAGGTCTGGGCCGGGAGCATTGACTCCGAAAATAAAAGTTGATTTGTACAATGCTACGCACACAGTCTTACGTCTTTCTTAATGATGTTATGGGCGAACTTTCACGGGAGAGTTACGGTTACCGATGATCTCCCCCTCTCGAGCTTCGCCCCACTTATCATCATTCATTCAGTGGATATGGCGTGATTTTTTTTATTTTTCATTTTCCTATTTTTCGTTTTTATTTTATGGGTTTTTTTTAACTTTTTACATTTTATTTATATTTATTCATTTTTGGCGCGGCGAGCGGCGCGGCCGGCTACGGCGGCTAGGGAATCGTTAGTTTCCCTAGCCGCCGCAGGTTCCCTGGGAACCGCTGACAACTAGGTAACCTAGGGCGGCCACCGGTCACAGCGAAACGGCGAGAATACGGCCATTGTAGCTCTTGCTACAAAAAAAAAATTACATTTTTCTCACGCATCAGACTATCCTGTATATCTGCTTCGTTTGTGAATCATGCAGGCTCTCAGGCGTACTTGTGTCCCTGGCAGCAATCAATCCGATGAAAATATTTTCTGTGGTGGAGGCGAAAAGCGAAAACCCCCGTGTGTTCGAGATTTCGGCGCACGTTGAAGATCCCTCTGTGGCAAAATTAATCCGGAGTCCTTCACTACGGCACGCCTTATCACATGTGTAGTGCCGGCGCGTTATATCTCATAATAAATCAATTCGATGAAAATATTTACTGTCGATTGAAAACGGGGTGCCCATGCTTATGCTAACAGTTATAAAAATATCGGATACGGTTTGCTCTAAAACTACAGGGAAGAGCCCCGGGTAGGCGGAATTGTGTATTATCGATAGGTCGGAACTTGACCTGAGTGGAGGATGATTTCTACACAAGCTGGGGAAACGAGTGTACGTATGTGATAACGCTTCCCCATGCTTGATACGCAGACAATCGAGCTTGTTTTTTTTTAGCGTGGCTAAGGCTTGTGGGGGCTCTCAACCGTACAAAAAACTAGCAAAAACTGGCTGATACTTAAGCATTGGTCACTGCCATAACGTAAACGTGAGGTTGGTAAACCGAGGTCATACATGCATTGAATGCATTCTAATAAACCGATTTATGGGCATACCTGACTAGGTTGCCTCGTTGGAGGTAGCCATTCCATATCCGTGGGCCGCGAATAAACGGCCTGAAATGTTGCACCACACTTTTGCCTGGTACCTCTTGGTGTATTGCCGCCTCCTGACGTCATGGAAACCGATTCCATTTTGTCGCTCTAGTGGCTTCTTATCACACAAATAATACTTTCAAGTTCTGATGAGAGAGCCGGTCCATGAAATAGAATACCTCCGCAGCACTTGAAGCATTACCCGGGTAGGTAAGAATCAAGGTTCACCAGAGCATACACAAAGCCAAGCATTCTCAACCAAATAGGCTTGTACTAAACTCTTGTACTAAACATCGACATAATGTATTCAAGTCGTCGATTTAGGCACACAAATAATGAGCACGGTATAGCTACACAAACATAATCTGTAGTGGACGCCACTAAACGCAGGCAACAAATAAACGATACCGATATTAATAATAATTATAAATACTATTAAATTAATAAATATTAATAATATTATTAAAAATATCAATAATTAATAATAAACGACACATAAATTACGCGATTTCTTTCCGTGCAAGACAAAAGTACGCTTTGCTTACTTAGAAAAAAAACAAAGTTAAGAAATGTGAATTTCCAAATATACCTCTAGTGCGCCATTATTGGACCTCAAGAACAGTATGCGTGTTGTGGTTCATATTTTCGTGTCCGCATTCATTTTTCCATGCCTCTACTTAGTACAATACTGAGAATTCTTTAAGACATTAGTCCGCGGAAATATTCTTTTTTTTTAATGTTTGAAAGAGCTGTGCGTTACATCACGTTAAAAGACGCCGCTTTGATAGAACCCCGCAACCGAAAGAGCCTTGTTTCGAATTAAATGTGGAATTCATTACGCAGGCCTCAATACAAGGTTTTAAAAAAATTATCTCCGTAAGCTAGAACGCTTGGGTAAGGTTTTTATACAACACAAAAGAAACTTACATGAATCTGCGGCAAACTATTTTTACTGTTCAAACTGCTATAGGTGCCGAATTTCGAGGGTCGCGCCGCATCAGAATGAACGTAGCGCGCTTGGTAACAGTTCGGAAAGACGTGAGCATAGGACCAAGAAGCTCACTGCTCCGTTAAAAGCCTTCTGTCTACAAGGTAGGAGATTGAACGTGTCATATGACGCGTACACCCCTCATAGATTGGTGTCAGGTACACTTTAGGCTAGCTGATGCGTTCGGCACCACCAAGTCAACACAAGTCGACTTTGGGCACTCAGTATATCCCTCATTACTAAAAAGCTACGCAAGATACAAACTATTGTGAACGTAACACGTATACAAAGCTATAATAAAGCAAGAATAGGCGCCTTTGTACAGCTGTCATTGCAGAAGCAAGCATGGACCGTTCAAACGCGCGCGAACATTGGGAAACTAGCCGACCATTGCATCAAAATGACGTCGACGACGACGAAAAGCAAGCTGTTTAGGGTGCCTTCCCGTCAAATAAAAACAAATATTCTAGCAGCTAGAACACTTACATTTGCGCCACGTTGGAGGGTAGAATACTGGTTCGGAAGACACCGTTGGCTGCATGGCTGATGGTCCCATAAAGACAGAAAAGCTTTCGGGATGAGTGTGGCTGCAGCCGCGTGTTTTACAGTCTTCGCCAAGGGCTCAATTTGTACGGCGCACGCCACCGTTGAGCTGGGAGCAACTTTGACGTCTCGGCCGCGCTCCATTCGGGCTTAACTGGAACACCCTGGGAGTAAGAAGAACCACATGAATTCATTTAGTGACATGGTGTTTCTCGTAAAGTAGCAAGGCATGAAGCAAACAATATTGTTGTTCCTCCTAATCTGCTTGCAAGCAGGCCAGTCCACATAAACACCTGTGGTGTTCCCGATAAAATATGTGGAACGTGTTTTGAACGGGCACCATATGTGTAACCGGATTAAGAGTGCACTAATGCTGCAAGCAACACAATCTGCTGGCTTGCGCAGGATTCCACTGAGCGTGTGCGTCAAATGAAAGAAAGTGGATCGTTTCAGCCGTTTCTTGTTAATACTCGTGGGAAAAGAATGTAGCATGTCAGCAAATTATACGTTCTGTATTTCTTACCGGGGCAGTTTATAACGAAATAGTGTCCACTTCATATTGTTTTGCTTAAGATGGCCGGATAGGGGGCCTTACGAGCCCACGCTGGACAGGTCAAAGAAATAAGTGTCCAGTTGAAATAATATACCATGTATGCAACATCCGCTTGAAGATAAACAATATATAGAAATATATACAAAAGGCAATGAAACGTAAGTACATCTACCGAGAAAAACAAAAATTGTTCTACCAGCTCCTATTTGTTCGCTTGTTTCTGAACCTGCCTCGTTTCTTTTATCCCCCCAATAAAAGGGACACATCTGCCCAAATTACCCATGTGTGTGCGTGTTTTCCTGTATTGTTTCTTCTTTAGGAGAAGATTCTCGGTAAAGGCCTCAGGCTAAATGGCCCTCACATCTTCAGTCATGCGGACTAGAGGGACTCTAGCCTGGAGGTAAATGAAGTGGATCCCAGTCTACGCCTATGGGGGTTAGGCGTATGGCAGTGCTCCGCTAGGGATGGGACCGGGCGCAAAGAGCACTCAAGATATGCCCTCAGAGAGCCTGGTCTCCGCTTCGATAAACCGGAAGACTATGACGGCTATGTTTGCCCACCTTGTTTTGCACTCAAAAATTTCAGTTGGGTGTTTTATTTTCTCGTATTTTTTTCTTGGCCGAGTATAACTCATGAGTGACACTTAAGTGCAAACTGACACAGGAACGAGAAAGGGAAACGACACCAGCGCTTATCATCGGGTGTCGTTTCCCTTTCTCGTCCCTGTGTCAGTTTGCGCTAAAGTTTCACTCATAGATGTTCACCAACTAGCTCCTTTCTCCATTTTGCTCGAGTATAATTCTTCATGCGCTATGTTTTGGAGCAAAAAATTTCAGTCCCTGAAGACCTGCAGGGGGAGACTATTCGACCAGGTACACGGTGCTAAAAGATCACCGCCACTCCTTTATATATGACAAAAACCATTTAACAATTTCTCCGTATTCTAGAAAACTCCCATGTAAATACTTTCAATCCCATATTACAAACATGCTAGCGAACCGCGAGGCGTCTAAATGAGTGCTTGATGAAAGCCACTCTTTGTATGCACCGAAATCATAGTTTTCGTCTTGCACTTCACCAGTTATTTCATGCCACCGAGGATTGCCCTCTGCATCCGTAACGTCATACCGTATTAAATTATTCTTGAGGTTTTAGAGATTACGCATGTAGAGGGCGCGAATCAAGTTAGGCACATAGGGTCACCTAATTTTATTTGTGCCCAGTTTATAGTCGGCAAAGGACGCGATACTTGGATGCTTACGACTTTCCTAGAGGTTTTGGGAAACGACTATCCATTTTACTTTAGTGCATCTGGGTCTTGTCTTGAGGTCGCTGTAATATATTTAAAGACAAAACTTCGGGTTATCTCGTTCTCAACTAACCAAGCGTTACTGGTTAAAACCTGCTCGGGTTCACATCCTTGAAGTTCTAAATTAAATCTTCCAATCTCTTTTGCTCGGTGAAGCATTATGGAGCACGTAACGAGATCATGGTCACTAGTTGCCAAACCAGCTACGACGAGACGAATCTTCGTAGAAGTTTAAACGCAGAGCGCTGTATTTTACAACAGACGAATACGCCAGAAAGGTAACCAAAATGACAATAAAGGAAATAACCCCGACATCAAGCGTTAGTGAACTGTTTTCGTAATTGTACATTTGTAAGGAGTACTAATCCACTTAAGATTCTGTGTTGAACTAAACATAGTATCGTAGCGTTTTGCAATACGGAATGGGCCATTTTGGAGGCCGATTAACTGCATACCTTTTTTGCTGCTTCGCGAAAGGGCTCGCAAAAATAGGTGTGCCCGGCTGCGACTGCGATTTTGCACTGCAGGGATAGTGCTCGCCGTACTTTGGTTTTACGTTTTACGTTAAAAACCTTGGCGATATTGATGTCTTATTACCCAAATTACCCTACGCAACTCTTCTTCTGCACTAAACTGACCTTATATTTCCTACACGTGAGCCGATCGCACACGCATATGTAGTTTGCAGCTCCGCGGTAGCGGCGTCGCCGAAGAGCACGGCCGAAGCGTCGAACGCCAAAATAGGGATCGCATTAGCGCTAGTGTTGAGTTGTGTTGGCTTCATGGAACTTACTGAGTTTATTACACTCCAGAAACTAACAAAATAGAGCTGCATTCATTGCGGCACGAATGTTGTCGGGACGCAGTTTTCGCTTTTCCGTCGATTCCCGACGACGCGTCGGGCGACCGGTCGGTTATCTCGTTCTCTACTAACCAAGCGTAACTGGTTAAAACCTGCTCGGGTTCAGATCCTTGAAGTTCTAAATTAAATTTTCCAATCTCTTTTGCTCGGTGAAGCATTATGGAGCACGTAACAAGACCATGGTCACTAGTTGCCAAACCAGCTACGACGAGATTAATCTTCGTAGAAGCTTAAACGCAGAGCGCTGTATTTATACAACAGACGAATACGCCAGAAAGGTAACCAAAATGACAATTAAGGAAATAACCCCGACATCAAGCGTTAGTGAACTGTTTTCGTAATCACGGAGATATACACCGGCATCTCCGCGTCTTCATTTATAGTCACATATATGCCCCAAGTCCCTATTTCGGTCATCCGCTTTGTGTCACGACGCACTCCGTTCTTTCCAACCACAGGAAATAAAGAGAGCAATGCGCTTTGAAGATGACAAAATTCTGCTCCGGCTTGAACACTGCTGCACAGGGCGCTTGTGGTTGCCTCTATTCGGTTTGCCCCTAGAAGATCCCATGGACTCGCCATATTGTGGTACCGCACGAAGCAAGCATAAATACAACCAGCGCTGAACAGATATTCACGCGTGCACAGTTTTGTAGAAACGAAAATACCGCAAGCGCTGTTTGGAGCGTAGAATCGGTTTCCAGAGCTGTTGCGAGTCTCTTTCGGTAAAAGAGGGACCTGATTTAGAGGCTTAATCTACCCATCTCGGTTTTTTCAGCCACTTCTCAGTTACCTAGGTCATTTTCCCTACTGACCCTGACTAATTTCTTCGAATGTGCGGTATTTGTAAGTCACGTTAGTGGTTTGGTACTGGACTAATTTGCCAAACCTTGGTAAGCGCCATACTTTGGCTAGTTATAACACAATAGGCAACTGCTCCTCCTTCGACTTGTTCAGCTTGAAACGAGCTGCATGAGTGTGGCTTCTGGGGTTTAGACGATATAATACCGACCAACGCCTTTACATGACTAGGATCTGTGACAAGGCTGAATGTGTCCTACTTAAAGTTAGGGCACCCCACTTTGGGTATGTGCTAGCCTCGGGGGTCTGTAAACAGCTTTGTTGGTTTCAGGGTAAGCATAACAGGATTCGGAATAGGGTCACATATTATGTGCGGTGGGTCGTCCTTGTGGTATCGCTGTAAGCAATTCATTCACTTATCCATATTTTGCTGGGTGCGTTTCTCAGCAGCGACTGTAGCGCGCTGCGGGCGCACACATTGCTAAGAGTTCTCCAATATCCATCCACGTTAGTGACAAGGTCAGCAACTGCCGGGTATGTGCCGGAGTGCCGAGTTTAGGCACGGCATATTGTTCTGAGGTACTACAACGTCCACCAGAACTTGCATCTTGAAGTAGAATGAGAACAGTGAGTGCTTTTTCCAATGGGTGCCCGTTACGTTTGTGAGACTTCCAAGCGGGACATTGGGCCTAAAGTTGTTTGTTCAGGGCTACCGTTAGGCAACCTTTGTGTTCTGCTTATGTCATGCCAAGCAAAGTTGTAATCATTGTGCATTGATTAGCGGGTGCCGTTAGACGACATTGGACCTCAGAGCGTTGCATCATGCCTAGCGTCTGAACGTCGGATACTAGCCTCTTCTACTTCTGATAGAGCAGGCCACAGCGCAAGCAAGTGATAAACTGGAAAATGCGGGATGCTTTACAGGCTGCGCCCGATTTTACATCCGCGAGGACGGTTGAAGGAGGCTGTAGCACTACTTTGTTACTGAAAAATCGCGGACAAAATAGAAACTCGAAGCGTAGGAAATTCCCACCCCACAGCCAGTTCATAATAATTTCCTTTTAAAGCTTGCTTGGCAACTTTTCCTCCCAAATTCCTTCGTAGCAAGTAATTCGCAAGAACATTCCAACACGGAGTAATGAAACGAAAACAGTGTAACGACGAAGTCTTGCACCCATAAACAGGGCACCTTGACTGTCGTCGCGCCTCGTACATAGGCCTGTAAAAGCTTTGGTACGCATGATATTGCCTCTACTCAGGACGTCATACTAATGCAGCTCTTTTGAATTTGAAAAAGGGAAAAGAGTGGCAGTCATCTAAAGCGTTGCAGCTCCCGAAAGTGTGCCGCTGCCAAGTTTTCGCAAAGCGGTCGGTGTTTCAAGGACGTTGCAAGTGGGACAAAAATATTACACGGCGGTAAGAAGCTACTCAGAACCATAGCGGAGAACGACCAAGGCACTCAACAGGTGTCTGAAAGCAAGCGGGAAAGGATTACATTAAGGTTGAGAATTTATGTCATTCGTCGATGCAGTGATAGATAGGCCCAGTCCCCCAAATCAATTCTTCACGACGAGTAGTGCCCGTAACTTCTGGTTTCCAGTGTAATCCTGTATTCGTGGATATTTGTTTAGTGCGAGTTTAGGACACCATTCTGTATTCCTTAGGTGCTGCGTCCCATTATGAGTATCCGTAAGCTAAAGCAGGGGCAAGCGATATATGACCGCGCTACGTGCCCCTACGTAATAAGGAGCGAGATTTTGTCGTGTTCCAAGAACATCATTACGGAGATTTACTGCGCTTTCGGGCAATACCAAGAAACAGCACATGGTAACGCAAAGTGGACCCAAAAATAGGAGCGGTGGATAATCTGTGACTAGCCAAGGAGATATTGGAAGAGAAATAAATTCTTTCTATGGAGGATTAGGTGCGGGGTGGTCCCTTATTTGGGTAATCCATGCGCCGTCTCGGCTCAGCTGGCCCTTCTCGACCAGCACAAGTTCATCTTGAGGTAGGGAGCTGGGCAGCAATAAGTCCCACTGCTCACGGGGTGAAGAAAGGGGTGTCAGGTTCGGGTTGTTTTACACTCCCATGTAATGGATTTAGGAGTTCGTGTCTGGTTACAGAATTTACATAGGAAGCCCGGATCCTGGGTGACATCTCCGTGAAAAAACTATTAGAGAAGGGTGCTTAGTAGGCTCTAAAATGCCAGTACCGTACCGCAAAGTGGTTATATGCCACAGGCAATTTAACACCGTCTCATAACTGGATTAATACTTCCTAGAAACATAGAGTTACAAAAGTGCGCCTTCTCGTAATTGGTTTCGCAACCAGTTACGGTGGCTTCATTGTAATCTCGCCGTTGCCCCATGCCGAGAAATATACAGAGGAAATTTAATTTACGAATGCATAGCTGGGAACATGAGAAGGGTTTGTATAGTTTCACTTTGCCGGTTGAGGATGAGGTAACTTTACTGAGTACGCGGCACTCTACAGCTTCTGCGACGTTTGCTCTCTGCAATGTTACAGCGACCCTCAGACAAGATCCATATGCGGCGTCAATGTGCTGGCGACTGCACCTGAGAAGCTGTGTCGGATGGGCCCTGCTGTCAACGAGAAAAAGAGAGCAGAGTGATCAAAAAAGCACGCAACCAGGTTTTCTATCAGTAAAGCAGGCGTCATTTTCAGCATTCTGTTCTCCTGCGGCAAATGCTATCTAGGCTAGACGGGGCAGCGCGTAAGGGAGCACCGAGCAGCAGTGTCGTCGCTTGCTGCGGGGGCCACTTGGCCGGCCATTGCAAGCGGTGCCCTGGATGCGTCCCAGCATTTGATTTCACACGTGTTTTAGGTTTCGGGTGCGACCAAGTGAAACCAGAGATTTCTGAGGCCTTTCATATTCACAGGGAGGCAGATAACTGTGTGAGCATGCCTTCCATCGCTTTTGCTGATAAAGAGCTAGGCTTTCTGTAAGGGCGCATGCACGAGACGCAGCTGGATGAGTGGGATTTGCATGCGACTATCACTGTAGATGGTTTGTTTGTGTATGTTTTTTTAATATTTCAGTTATAGCCTCGACTGTTATTGTTATGTACTACGTGTCCAAAGTAAAGTTTTAAGTTAGTCTAGCCATCGTCCTTCATTCTTGGTCTGGGTCTCTGGTAATATGGTTTCAACTATTTCATTACCTTGTGTTTTTTGAGGTGGAGAAGTAATGCGTAGGTGATATAGAGTTTTGACCCAAAGCAGTTTTCATTTGATGTATATATGAGGTTGCTTTATCAAACAGCCATTAAAACACCGCGCTATCTAGTCACAGTGTTGTCATATAAAGTTGCAAGTGCTTCGTGCATGTTCTTCACAGTTCTTAAAAACTGTTGGGTCAATTATGTGTAGAGAATCAACCGTGATATTTGTGTCAACGTTTGAGGTCGGATGACCTCCCTGTGCAGTGCTATAGTGGTTAAAATCCTTTACCGTGAAGCATACGACACTAAGCTGAATTCCGATACCCACAAATAACTTCTCGTAGCAAATGAGAAATAGTACAAAGCAAATCTTGACAAAAAGTTTTGCGAGCTAAGGAAGCCAGGAAATTATAGTTATCAAGCATAAGTTCATTAGTTTCAGATAGTCGGCTAGCCGCAAATACTTCTTTCTACAAGACATTTTTACACACGAAGTGTACAAAAAAAAAAAAACCAAGAAATTGGGCTTTTTATGAACAAGTTGCACAAAACTTAAAGGAGCCATGAAGAGAAAACACAAGTTTGGTTCATTCAAAAGATTGCCTCGTTAGAATCATACTGACACCACTTTTAACGTAAACTTCGTTCAAATAAGCTACATAATTAGGAAAAAAGGGAATGGCCATGCGACCCACTAGCTCATTTCCCGCAACAGAACCAATGATGTCATACCAGACAGCTCTGCGATTGGCGGAGGGCGGCAAAAGCAAACGCAAATTAGGCAGAGCTTATAAGCTTGCCGAAGGAACTATTTGCTCTTAAATTTAGGGCATATTCTTTTTATATCAGTAAGAATGGTGGGAAAAACAGTGGAAGTTACGAAAGCACACGTAAGCATAGAAGTACCGATGCGTACTGCTGTTGGTACTGCGCGCACTATGCTTGGTTTAGCTGCACAGGACTGCGGGGCTTTGGGGTTGTTTCAGACGACACTGGCCGATTGACGCAAGCGACGATGTCTTACGTGAACCGTATTTGTCGAGAGAGCACCATGTTTTGCGAAACGATTGTCTCCACGAACAAAACAAGCCAGGTACAAATACGTTCACAAACAAACCAAAGGCAGAAAACGGCTTGCCACTGTGTGGTGGTGCCATCTAGTTTCACTAACGGTGAACACGGCCCTGTGATGTCATTTTCAGACAAGCAAAACGCATGATTTAGCGGCAAATCGATATTTTAACTTAAATTAATGCATTATCAGTAAATAAAGCATCGTTTGCATTCGTACAAGTGCTGGCGAACACTATAAAACACGAAATGTTTCGAATAACACAAACTTGTGTTTTGTCTTCATGGCTCCTTTAACCTTGTTTATTGACGGAGCGTATTCCTTTAGTGGAAATTATTCAGTAAAATAAATATATAAGGACACTAAAGGAAAAATACCGTGTCATGGGCTGTTTTCCGCACGATCACTGCGATTTGGTGAAATGAAATGTTTCAAGCATTTTGAAGCATTATAAATATTTTTGCGGCAGTATAATTTACCGTTTAAATAGCGCGTGTCTAACATCATGTGCCACGAAGAGCTCGCTTTTATGGTTAGAGACAACCGATCCAAAGCAGAGCCTAAGCTGCAACGACAAGCAAATTACGAACGGCCGTTTTGCACAGGCAATGAAGTATTGTTTTCGCATTGCGTTCATGCTTCAAGGAAAGAGCAAGCAAACTTACCAGCACTGCTGCTATCCCTTTTAATTATAACTTGGCCAATAGGTTCAGTCATGACCCGTAAAAAGGATGTCGGAAGTAGCTTCAGGTTTGGAACAAGGGAAGTCCTGGTGGTATGAAAGATGCCTTTAGAACCAATGATTCGAAAGTTAAAACCGTTGAAATTTATTTCACACTAGTGCTAAGAGGGCAGAAATGGAGGCTACCAATACGGCAGGGTAGAAGGATTAAACACATTTTGAATTTCGAAGCCGGTGTAGCTGTTCTACAATTTTATATGCTACCTATATCTTTTTCTGCGACAGAGGTTGCTGACTTATGCATCATATCGCCACAATGTGGCCCGGGTGTCGACGAATTCGTTCTTTTAATAACTCATTCTTGTAAGCATGTACAGTTACCAAATTCAAGCAGTTTTTTTTGTAGCGCCATGATGCTTAACAACACTCCACAGACGGCCGTCTCTGTTATGGTGATGTCACCGAAAAATGTTTTTATCAGCGGAGCTGTAGTACCAGCCATAAGTTCGCCGTTGCAGAAAAAAATACCAAAAAAATACGGACCGCTCGTTAGCGCGCGCCTCGCGGCGACCGCCGAGTCCCCTGCTCGCGTAGTAGCTTGAGCGAAAAAAAAAAAAACACTCCAGCGCGATCGTCAAGCGCTACCACGCATGTAATACTTGGCATAAGCAACACGTCGACTTCTATGCATATGACGATGACTGCTAGTAGAGTGCAAAACAATGACGGAACATGTAAAAAACAATTCCAAGCTTGTAAAAATGCGCGGTGATGTGTCCTTCAGTACTCACGGATAAATAAATCCTGCAGCTTCGCTATGGTTCAAGTCGTGCGCGCCTTCCTGCAAGTTCAGCTGGTGGAAGTACTGAGAATGACTTCGCATCCACCACTCGCCGCAAGAAAGACGACCACCTCATCAATGCGTATGACGACGATTGCTAGGACTGCAGCTATGCAAATAAAGGATGATACTGTAACTTCACTATGTGTCCGGCAATCAGCACCTACAACAGCTTAGCCATTCAAGTACGTGCGTTTGAGTGCAAGCTTCGCTGAAATTTTTGGCTTGGTATGAAGGAAGAGGGGCACGAGTGTAACAAAGCAATCCGCTTGACCACAGTTCCAGCCTGTCTTCATCACCGAGCAAGGAGTGGCTAACAGTCCTCGCTCTCTGGTTACCAGTTAATAAATGTTCCTATCGACACATGATTGAAAGGAAGTTCCGACGCGCTTTACAAAAAGGTACCGTTTTGTTCTGTTGAAATAACCTTATTCACGTCAGGCTATCTACATCATCCCATAGCACAGTCCAAAACGAGATCAGAATGAGAGGGCTTTAACATTTCTTCGATTTCCTTGACCTCGAAACGGTGCCTCCCAGTAGCAGTCGTGGCATGGGCAGGCAAGCGAGGAAGTTAGGCTCCCGGTAGGCATACCAAGCGTGAGTCATCTAAAACCGGGTACAGCAGGCCTCGACGTGATTCATGACCGGCAGCGCCACTGGCGACGGAAGGGCAGCTCGCAGTATCAGCGGCGACAGCGAGAGATGGTGCCGAAGACAAATGGCTTCCGCCGACGTTGTTCGAAAACGGGATGAACTGCACGTACGAGCGCGCATTCGTTCCTTCAAGTTTCGCCCTCCTCGAGTAGCCTTTACGCCGGAGAGCTAGGCTACACCTATAGATACATACACGCGCATTGCGATTTCCGTTTTGCGCAGCGTGTTTCTCGTCTGTCCTGTAAGGAAAGGGAGGCGTCAGTGACAGAGAATGAAGCGTCTTCGGCTTGGCTTTGGGCCAGAATGATGCACTTGAAGTCATGTTCTTTGTTTATTTCATCCATGTACCTAACGTCTAAACCCCTACTGCTCCTTGAACTCTCGGAGACATGGCTCGTAATCTTATTTATTGGTGCTTATATACATTTCGGTGTATTAACGGCAACGTTTTGCATAGCTAAACTCGAATTATGTTTTTTTGTTCAAGCTTCCCAACACACAATGTTTGATTTGCAATGTGTTCACTGAATAACTGTGATTCCTCAAGTAACTGATGAAGGGTATTGAAAAAGGTGGTGAAAAAATGAGACACCTCTGAACACAATGGTGTGGCGAGACAGATCCTTTTATTTATTCTTTATTCTTTATTTATGAGAAAACAATCCCGAACAGTCAGTGAGTTTCGACGTATACAACAAGCTAGATAATGTGAGCCAAGGGGTGGTTGTTTATACTCAGAAGCGCCCGCGGGCACGCATACACACACGCGCGCACAATATCCGGGGTGCTGTAAAATCGTTGGCTGGCCTCTGCACTAGGTACGAACCAACAGGTATTTTTTCATCGCAATGAACGGAACCCTGCCTTGAACCCTGTAAGTGGTGGTATACCTGTGCGAGTCTACACAGCTTCGCACGTAACTAGATCAAGATGGCACCGCTGAGCAGAGAATGTCTCTCAAAAGTTTTTCCGCCTTCTCTACGACTCGTTATTATCTGAGGGCCGTTTCTGACTAGACATGTGGTCGGTTCAAAAAGCAGAAATTTGTTAGAAAAAGACGCTTTTTTTCGGGTTTTTTTTTTTACCAGGATAATATCGAAGAAATAAACACAGCTTCTTCGGGCAAGTTTGTTGTGATGCGACCAATCTGCAGTGAAGAAAATGCTTTTTGAAATCAATGTACATGTATGTATGCGTATGTGTTCTCGTACGAGCAGGAACAATATTCCAAATTTTTTGGCTGTATTACTAGTTTATTCGCTTGCCATGTACACGCCTTGCCAAGTTGTCTTAGGCTTGTTATTTTCGTTTGTGTTGTACTGCTCTTGCACCACTCCCCTCAATAATGTCCCGGGGGTCATGAGGATGTCTTGCGTAAATAAATAAATAAATAAATAAATAAATAAATAAATAAATAAATAAATAAATATGGCATAAATAAGTAAGTAAATAAATAAATAAATAAATAAATGCCTCCCACACAGATTTTGAGAGCTGAAGCTCAGCTGGGACGTTGCTGATGCAGCATTTAACAATTATATTGTTTTCAGTGTTAACGAAAAAATTTATCGGGCAATTAATTAGTATCTTAGTGGATTTGAAGGCGAAAGCCAGTGATTATCGAGGACTTCTTCACTGCTGCATTGTGTTTGCGGTGCCGTCCCGTTCACCTGTCATGCGGCACGCATCCGCATAATTTCTGTTCCATCCTGGCACGGTACAGGGTTAGGGCTGTAGATACGACCCTTGGGTGCGGCTCTTGATGACCCCGGTTCATATCCAATCCGAACGCAAATAAGTTTCTACGTATGTTCCGTCACTTATTTTCTTTTTACAGGAGCGGTAATTTGTTTTCGTTCGTGTCGGTGGCTAGCAACTTCGATCACTTTTCCCGTTTAATGAAACATTACGGATATCGCCTTCAGAAGAATGTAGAATTTCTTTATAGATCTCTGCGGAATCGTGTTTTTTTTTCATTTTTGGTGTTTTTCTGAAAAAAAAAACATAAAAGCCTGTCTTTTTCACGCCGCTGCAAATTTCATGAAAACTTACATCTCTACTTCCGGTGCCAGCTGCCTGCCCCTCGGATGCATTACGGCTTCAAGAAAGGCTGCGCATTCATTTGAGGACACAGGCTACACGCAAGAACCACTTACTTGCATCCTGATATCGTACATCGATAGAATTCCAGCTTTTTAGTGAACCATAAAAACCGTTGCGGGTAAAGTTCCAGCTTAATCACCAAAGAGAAGGCACTGGTTTTCCCGCCCGGGACTCGGTCTCACCTTGGCGTAGAATATTTTATACCTTGCACTTGATTAGAAATGCCCATACCACAAATTGTATAAATATTGTCTAATGGTATACTTCTGTTGGATTCATTTTCTGAAGAGAAAGAGAGGAATCAACATTTGCGCTAAATTGACGCTTATAAAACGACAATTCCGCAAATATAACTAAAGCGTACATCTATGCACAAAGTACCACATTCTGATTCTAAGCGGCACCCCGCTCATTGCCCTGCCCGTGGAAGCTTGCGCGCATTAAGTCGCTTCCCAAGCACGTCTGCGTGACCCTACGTACCGTGAGGGGAGCGCGCTGGATGCCGCGATGGATGCTTCCTGAGCGGGGATGACAACCATCGGTCGACGGGGGGCTCCCCGTTTGGGTCAATCCCCTTCGTCGGCGTTCGTCCTTTGTGCGCGCTTCATTTTTTTGATCGGAAGCATATTTCTAGATCTGCCCGTCCCTTAATTCTGGGGTCACTTGAGACCTTGGCTGAACTGTTTTACGATCTCTCTGTCTGCTTTCCTTTTTTGCTTTCAGTGGGTCATCACCGTGGACGCATCGCGGAGGACGGATAGTGGCCGAGGGTGCGGGGAGCACTGTTGACGCGGGTCGCGGAGGCTGTGAATGGGAGCGGAAAGCGTGCGTGCCGAAGGGAAGTTGTTCATCTGCCAAAGTGAGGGGCAGGGGCTCCGTTGCATAGCGAGTCGGATCAACCGCGTCTGAAGCCAGGGATTCTTTTTAAATACCTACGCTCTCTCTCACACACGCACGCTAGCTCACTCTCTCTTTGTGCGTGTATTTGTGTTTGTTGCTTTGTGATCATTGTCATGGTCCCCCAAGCATCGCCTTGACACAATTAATAAAAAAAGAGAGCGCGGCCCCGTGGAACTATCGAACTGTTGGAAACACTGGCGCTCATCTGGCGAAAAACATGCTTGAAGAACCCGTAGAGCAACTGAAACATTTCAGGACCGTACACATAATAGTCACGCATTAGGAACAGTGTTAATGCATTTTTAAGACTGGGGAGAACGTCTTTAGCGTACGAAAACAAATATGACGATGGGGGAACATACATTGGCGAGTTCAATGCTAATAGAACACGTTGCAACTAGGCCCGGGGCTTATCAGAATACCTTCTCCATCATTTAGCGTATAATCAGCTATTCCGCCATCCCCTCCAGCTTCCCCTGTCTAGTTTACTCGAAGTCTCCCTTAACCCTCATGAATACGTATGGTGGAATCCACGCCTATCAAACTAATCATGTCACTTTTGTTCTCTGGCCTGGAATTCGTTACCAAAAAAATCCCATGCACCGCTGATGTGAAACGTCATTTTCCATCTTCCGACCCTAAGTTTTTTAATTTGGTAATCTGTATTAGCTAGCTTCTTGAAGAAAAAAAAGAGAATTATGTTCATGAGCAATAAAAATTGCTAATGAACGTAACCGCCTTTCAAATGCTTCCCATATGTGATGTTAAACGCACAAATGTTCCTAACCTGGCTTCTGTAAATCAATTTCGGAAACTCCGCCTAATGCCTTCACTCTCTCGCACGAAAAAATCATAAGCTTCTGTTCCTGATTGACGACTTTCATTTGTAGTTGTATATCATCAGCTTGTTAGGTGGGTCCTCTTCCGCCAACAGATGCTGCGAAGTTAAGGGCATCGTGAATAGGTTGCCACGTCGTATGACAACGGTATCCTTATCCTCATTTTTACATGTCCCGAATTCCGTTTGATGCCTACGACTAAACCAGTGTACATCACGTCTTTTTGACATTATGTTTGTTTTCGTTCCATTTCCTATTTTTGTGTGCTTTCTTGTCCCAACCTAGCCTCACTCGACATCTTTCGACCAGAGACAAACTACATACGTAAATCTCAGTACCTGGTGCATGTTCTTACCAAACAGAAGAGTCTGTTTCCGGTAAGGTAAACCTTAGAGTCCTTAAAATGGTACATAAAAAGCCGAGAACGACAAATGTAAAGGGTATAAAACATTTTCGGGACACTGAAGCCTGCTTATGTGCTTTGAATGCAAAAACCTGGCAACGTATTATTGTGACAGGCGTGTTTTACATTTGCACACACGTCCATCTATCGACACAGCAGGCAAGCAACTTTGCCGTTCTTAATCCACCTTAATTCGTAGTAATTCCTCTTATTCGACTTATTATATCCCAATATAACCTAATTCTATGTAATTCATCCTACCTCATCTCATTCCACCTTATTCTATCCTAATTTATCGGAACCACCTCTATCCAAATTAGTCCATTTCGATGAACCTCGATTCCCTCTAATATAGCCTTGCTCACCGTAAAAATAAAGATAAAAATATTAATCAATCATTATAAACTGCGGTACTTGTTAATCATCCCTCCTGCTCAACTGGCATGTCTTGGTTCACTTCTAGCCTTACTTGGGTTTTTGTATTGTTCGTTTCGACGCCGGGGCCACTAAAGGTCAACTTCCACTGAACCATGGCTTTCGCCTTAATAAACTAACCTCGTCCAAGCAGATCATACACCGGTGAATACAACGACGAAAAAGCACACCCAGCACGAAAGAGCGCGCACAGGTAAGTAAATACAAAGTGCGTTATCCGAGCAAACACGAAGCGCAGCGAGGCAAAGTCGTCACTGATGTGGCATTAATGCACTTGTCTTGTCGCATTAACAGCGTGCGTCACTATCATACCTGGCACGGATAAGGAGATAAGTGGATAGAAAGTGGCGGAGGAAGTTTGGATAAAAACAGATAGTAGGGGAGAAATGCACATATGGAGCCAGAGAGACCGGGCCGCCACTTGCTGCCACGGCGCAAATGGTCGCGCTGAGACGTCTGTGGGCGAGAAATACGAGAGGTCTTATTGTACCCAGAAAAAGAAAGGGAACAAAACACGCTGAATATGCTCGCCTTCTCTATGTGGAATATATGTTACCTTTCTTTTTAGAAAAAAAAAAAAAACATCGTAAAAAGTTTGATTATAAGCCTGACCATCATGTTTAGAAGGATGTAATGCATCTGTTTTCTTGTGTTTTTTTATTAAACATATTCCACTCAATGCAATGCGTATATTGAGCGTTTTAGCTGAACGGTTTATCACGGTTCGCTCCGCTCCGATAGCAAGCCGGAGTGCCATTGCGCATGCGTGTCGCGTTTGGTCGCGAATAGCATTGGCTCCAATTGCGCTGAGCGCGGCCGCCGGTACCGAAGCGAGCCGTCAAAAACGGCCAGCTAAAACACCTGCTTAACTTCTGAAAGAGACTTTCAAGCTAGATCGGACAGAATAGCATGGGAATGATTGTCACGCAAATATATTGAGTGGGAAACACGTAAGAAGAACAATAAATAGAAACAGAATTCAAAAGAAGAGCAAATCGGTAATTACGGCATTAAAGCCTACTAAGCGTGAAGAGCTGTCGGAGGCAAAACATTACGAGGTTCCCACTTTCCTTCATTCTTCAGAACTCAAACGTGAACGTAAAACAAGCAGAGGAAAAAGTGCAAGGCGGACGCAAACAAGGGATGGGGGAGGCGTAAACGACTTCCGCGCATCACGCGACGTAGCTGTCTGCTCTTTCCGACATCCGCCCAAAAAGCGAGTGGCGATTGGAAGCAGCGGAGACACTCGTCTCAGATACCAGGCTCCACCGTCCATCGCTAGTCCCGTTCTCGCGTGTCTATCGCCAAGAGAACCGATTACAGATAAAGAAGGCCTTAGTACAGCATATAACGTATACTGTTATGGGAGAAGGCGGTTAAAATATATAAAAGCCGTAACAATTCATAAATTATGTGGAGAGTATGGGTTCTGTTAGTTAAACACCTATGAGATGTTAACGCTCCATTTCCTCCCCTATTCCATCGGTGGTGTCTCAACGTTGTTACGCTCCGTTGCACCGCGGAGTGTAACCGCTGACAGCCCTTCTCGAGGCGTGCGCGTCGAGTGTCCGACGCTGTCCAGTCGCCGTCGCTCGTAATTTCTTTTCCCCAGCTGCAGTATATGATACAATCTTTTTTCTCTAGATATTTTATTTTACCCTATTCCTTCTTGGCTGTGCTTACATTTTTTTCTGGCGGCCGACGCGCCACCTTTGAGAAAATCGACCCCAAGTAGACGTCCACAGAAAAGTCAGATCGTCCTTCGGCGACGTCATGGACAGTGTCTATGCCTCGGAAAAAGCGGACGTCGATACCATGACTGACACTTGCGGTTAGCCGACGCTGGTGTCACTGGCAGGCTGCGCGTCACAGCCGTTTACTTCACGCTAAAGGATTCCGGAAAATACGAGAAGGACTTGCGGTAAGCAATAAAGAAGGCAAGGCCTAAATAGAAGCAGTCACACTTTCGCCTTAATTCTCCGTCGCCGGCAGGAGGGGTGGTTTGACTGCAGAAGATCGAGCTCGATTGATGTTCTACTCATGAAGTCGGATGATGGAGTTCAATCATATCCTCAGATGATCAGTGTCTTGATGTAGAAGAGGCGACAACCGATGTATTTTGCCGAAATGAAATGACATGTCAAAACATAAAACAGAAAAAATCAACAGAATAACAGTTTACACCTTTCGCTCACAGAATCGTCGTGTGCATAAAATACAGAAATATGCCGCCTGGGTGTGCTAGCGAGCAGCAAATGATACAGGCAAGCAATAAAACTGGGAGTCCTCTATTAGTAGCAAGAAACCCGAATATTTCACTGATTGTTTTCCAGTTCAATGCATTGGCGCGGGCCGCGGGCAATTAGGGAGCAGTGTTGTCTCTTGCAGTAAAGTCATCTGGCGCTGGTTTGTCTTCGTGACAGTATATTGCACTCAAAATCGCTCCGGAAACTTAGTCGTCTACACGCTCTCGGCAAGCACTAAGCATGGTATGTTGCGAAGAAGAAAATGGTCACTTCGTACTTCGTTGACCCTAGGCGGCACTTTGAATTATAGAAAAGAACTCAAGAGCAGCAACTGAAGAATAAAGGAAAGTGAAAAGCAGCTCTAATGAAGCCTAGAGCCCGGCGGGGGGTACAAATATGAAGTAGTAAGAGGAATTTGGAAAGGAGTATATCACATTTGCGAATGCAGTATTCTGCTTGAAATAGGACGCTCTATTATGCCTTGAAGTGAACTAGAGAACGCTAGTGAAGTGAATCAAAGAAACAAATAACGGAACATTGCAGGGAGATATGAGCTGGGCGTCGTTTGAATTTCGAGAAGCTCAGAGTAAAATGTTTTGAGGGACCGTTGAGAGCAATGGAGAGCAATGGCTCAGTGGTTATGTCCTTGTGCTGCTGAGCCCACGGACACGGGTTCGATTCCCGGCCGCAGTGGCCGCTTTTGTGATGGAGTCGAATAGCGAAAACGCCCGTGTTCTCGACATTTCGACGCACGTTAGCGACCCCAGGCACTTAAAATTAATCCGGAGCCCTCCACTACGGCGCGCCTTATCACCCGTCTAGCGTCGGCCCGTTACACCCCACAATCAGCGAGAGCAATGGATACACGTAGAAACAGATAAAGTTTTTAGGTACCTATACATGAAAAGCGTGGACACGCAGTGGCTAAGGAAGACTAGTAAGGCTAACGGTGAAATACGGAAAGAATAGTGAAGAATAAAAAAAATCCAAGGTAAGCAAAAAAGAAGCAAGGCAGACAGAAGCAAATAAATGGAGAGAAAACATGGAAGCTAAAACGTCGTTAGAGGATGTACAGGGAAGAGAAATAAGATATCAGAAAGGAAAAATTTCTACGATAACATGTGCAGCTTTCCCGCTCATGGCAGTCCTTTCAACTCTATAGTTATTTAGCGAAATGTAAAGTATTTTCGCACAGCTAATATTGGGATTGAAAACTTGCTTTGGCCACAGTTTCAATTCCTGAGCCACGGAAAGTATGCCATAGAAATTCATGCGGAGTAAACTTATACAGCGAATTACACAAAAAATTATTTTAGTTTTTTCATCTTCACGTTGACTTCTTGCTTTATGCCAAATGTCACTTTCCTGAAGTTGTTTCGCTAGGTTCCTGAGAGCTCGGAATTTCGAGCGAGAAAGCTGGGTATGATTTAAATGGCAGCGCTTTGCTTTTTGAGTCTAGAGCAGGCTGCTTAAGAACTAAGACCTTTGTGGGAAACTATACACAAAATAATGAAGTATGCCTTTTTCGAGGAAAAGGAACAGAAACTATGAGGCACATAGTGTTGGAATGTGACCATATCCATTCAAAGCTATATTGGGGAAAGTTTTAGCTTCCCAAGGCCCTGCATTTAAGGGTAGCACAGAGGGTGTAAACTTCAAGGCTCTCGATCTGACTACAAGAAGATTAGAATGCCGGTGGGAGAAAAACAGAGAGATGAAGGTTGCCTAGGACAAGTAACCGAAAAAAATTACTTTCAGCCTGCTTTAAGAGCATCGCTAGAATTAAACGAAGACTACGGTTAGATATGTATATATTAGAGTATTTGTTAAGATGATACGTCTTCATCCCGTTACATGGGGGATACCATTATTAATCATCATCAATCATCAAGAACATGCGTCAATTTAGGTATGCTTTTTATCAGGGCGATCAGGAATTATTCGTTCATTCTTAGACTTCTTAATAATAAAGAAACGTATCTATAAATGTTGAATTTTTTATCAGCCAGTGAGCCGTAGCATATTGGTTATAATTCCAGCTTCTGAACACGTAGGACGTGCGCTCAATCGCACTGGCAGGTGCGTATTGTTTTTAGAATAAGTCCACGAAGCGTCCATTCACGCTCACACGCGCGCACGCAAGAACGAACAAAATTTAAAGGGGCCCTGCAACCTAGGAATTTACGGAAAACATTTTTCTATTTTTCTAGTTCTGGCCGTTGTTCTCCCTTAAAGGCTTTTGTCCGTTATTCGGCAACTTACATTCAGTTAAGCAATGAATGGATCAGAAGAACACAGCGATCGCAAAACAGTAGATCTGAGGCCGGATTTTAGACTTAGTTAATTCTCTTTGAGTTTGTCACCTCGACAGGAAAGTTGTGGTTTTCCTTTTGAATTTCGGTTTTGCCACGTGCATTCCGTACGCTAAGTGGCTGGGCGTTCACTCCTTTTTCTAAGGTTTCGTGACCTTAACGGCGTTTAGTTCCCAGCTCGCCTGTTTTTTTTCTTTTTTTCTCGGGGGGGGGGGGGGAGGGGGGGGGTGTTAGGGGGACCGCGTTACTGAAGGTGCCTAAATCTTGGCAGGAATTGATAAAAGAGATCATACGCAACGCACATAACAACGTAGGGTTGTTGTTGATATTCAAAAAATGTTCAAATCGCCTCCTGCTAACGACGAAGCTTTCTTGAGTGCGAAAATCAAAGAGCCAAAGTCAGACTGCTGCAATCAAAATCAAAGCATCAACTATCAAAGTGCAAACAACCTGAGAGTCAAAGTACAAGCGTCAACGATCAAATTGTGAACTCATACGATAGCCAACGAACCCCCCCCCCCCCCCCCCCCGAGAAAGCTTAGCCCCCCTCATCGGGTTTCACCACCATCGTTGTCGTTAGACGTGGGGGGAGGGGGGAGGGGGGCGGGGTGAACTTTGTTTGAAGAAAGATTGCGCTACAGGTGTAGTGTGTGGTGATGTTTCAGGAAGATGCGGCACGCATAAATGACTTGCATTATATTTTTTAACACAGCCAAAGTCCAACGCCAAAGCCCGCACAACGAGCCCAACGAAAATGCTGAGGGACCTGAGTGTTCTGATGACATAATCTGGTAGACGTCGGCTCCCTAACGCGAGGAACCCAGGCCCAATTCAGACCGCCGGAGGCGTTTTTGTTTCATCATCATGATCATCACCATCATGTGCCATCAGGATGGGTAAACTTGGCTTTCCTGGAGTGCATTGTGGTTACGACACCGCCATGAGTGATATCAAGAAAGCTTCGCTTCACAATACAGTGAAACCTGGATGCAACAATCATCTGTTTAACGAACTCCTGGATTTAACGAAGTTTTCCCATTCCCCATTTCCGCCCCCATTGAAGCCGATGTTCTTGCAACCTCTATGTAACGAAGCCGTGCTATGGTTAACCTTGATGTAACGAAGTCTCTCAGCTGATCAGTCATTGCTTTAATCACTTTTACTAAAAATCAGCCGCAGAAATTGACTAATTTAGTAGACTAGCACGTTTCGCCTTCCTGTAGGCTTTTACGCACTGTATTTGCAATGTGACAACAAACTGGAGCTGAAACAACTTTATGGAGCCAGCTGCTACGAAAACGCCAAGAATCTCCTAAAAACGAAATTTGGCATGATGTCTATGAATGACGTCATGATGGCGATGACATACAATACACAGGGACTCAACAATGTTGTCAAAGGATCCCAAGCGGCTGGTTTTATTGTGTGGCGGACACCACACCAGGTAGAAAGAGTAATACACCCTTAGGGGCAGCCAGGGCGTGGGTCTTCTTGAAGTTTGAGTTCTTGGAATTTGAAGTTTATTTATTTAAACGGTACTTGTATATGATGAAAAAAGTTTATACACATACTTGGAATGTGGCGGGGACATCCGTTCGCTGTTGGCGCGCGCTCAGGGACTGCGAGCCCGCGAGGCAAGCGCTCCGTGAATGCGCGACGCCGCCGCCAAGTTGTCAAGCGGGAGGAGCGTGTCGTCTGGCTGCGCGACGACGCCCCAATCGAGAACGAGAGGCCCAAGCGTCACGGCAACGGCGCGAGGACCCTGCCGTACGCGAAGCGGCACGGCTGCGGCGCGAAGGGTCCAAAACTCAGAGAACGGGAAGCGGCGAGAAAGCGCGGTTCGGCAGGCAGACCCCGATGCAGTGATTGAGGCGTGCAAAACGTAGGCGTGAGGTGCCACCGGTTTAACACCAGGTACGTTCGGACACAAGAGTGGGCGAACTTTCACTGAAGAGTACGGTTTTACGATGATTTCCCCTCACTTCGCCCACTTCATTTCACCCCGTTTCTGTGAATTTTTTTTTCGCCGCACTGCAAACTACTGTGTGTTTCCCCGAGTGAGTGTGGTGTCGGTTCAAGACTTTAGTTTTGAGCTGCTAAGCCGTCCTGTCAGCGAGCAGTCGCACGTCGCCACTGCTATCCGTGGTCAAATCAAGGTTTGTCAGTGCCCTTTCAACAATTTTGAGTTCGCTGGCGCTCAGTACCCCAAAAGTGAAAGCAAAGTGACGTTTTGGCGTTTAGTTTCGTGCGGAAGACAAGCTGGCCCAATTCACGCAGTTTTTTCACTGGGAAATAAATCCTTGAAGGGTGAGTTCCCCTTCAGTTACGTCTAGCATTTTCGTTTTATTTCTGCTTTATTCCCGCGTCCCTTAACTCTGAAGCTGCATGTAACAAAAACCTGCATGTAACAAAAAATTGCGAACTTTTGTCGACTTCCTTGCATCCAGGTTTAACTGTATCGCCTGTATCCCAGACCCTCTTGGCGATAGGCTGAAAATTCTTAAATTAATGCCAACATTCGGTTGGAACCTAAAAGTTACACGCTTACAACTTCAGCTTGCGAGAACTTTCCGTGAATTTACGTATGAACTTGCAAATCGCCGACTGCCATTCTCCCGAAATGCGGGGGACAGTTGCATGCACCTTTAGCGCCGTTGAATTCTTTGTGAATTTGCAGCAGCCGCCGTTTCGCGCAGTGTACTGTTTACAGCTGCTTACTAGCGAAAGAAATGTCAGTTTTGACAACCTCTAAGTCAGAGATATGAGAGCACGAAAATAACGTTCCATGTTTTGTTTTTACGAGTAGCAATAAAATCGTAATTATTTGTTTGTTGCAGCTACGACACAAAGAAACAGCACATTCATGTACAGGTGCGAAGCGAACACGAAAATATGAACCGGAATACGGAAACCCGAAGATCACGATTTACGGAGATCATTTAATGACGTGGTTGTGGCATATTTGGAACGGAACAGTTGAAAACGTTAAAGATGTTATGAAACCACGTGACAATTAAACCTCCAAGGAAAAAAGCTCCCTATTTGTGCGTCCCATTAAACCTGTTTTAACGCTCAATATACTTTGCCTTAATATCGACGATTATCGAATTAGCGCTACACGCATCCCGGAATACTCACACTGCATGGTTTCTTTCTTGTGGGCACCTTCGTTCGGTAATAATACAGGAATCATTGCTGTGGATGACTATGAACTTATACGGAATAATCGTGCCAAGCCAATGATCGATTCGAATTTAAAAGCGACAAGCTTGGGGAGGACGAGTAAACCTTTATTTCTCTAATACAATGGAAAGAGAGGAGCGGAAAATGGTTGTCGGTCATCCATGGTGGCTGGCATCCCTACGACGAGGTGCCATGGCCAGCTGCAGCTCGAGTGGCCCGGGTTACCAGGTCGCACTGGTTTTCCAGGAAATCGCTGGTCAGCTAGACCTACCACTGCCCCGGTACCATTGCGAGGACCTCTGGTAGTTCCGTGACGCCCTCAGACTCCCACAACATGTGGTACAGGGTAAGGGGCGGCCTTCAGCAGAAGTTACGGTTGTAGCTGAAGAGCGCGGGGCGTATCCTGTGCAGCTGTGTGGCGTCTGAGAATGAGTTTGCAGCATAGAAACTGCGTGGCTTCCTGTTTGGTTAGCTACGAGTGGGGCAGCGGGTATCTTTTCCGTGAGAGTCTGAAGTGCTCTAGTATGACCCTGCTGCGTTTGGCGATGGGCGGGTGCTTTTTGGCAGAGTGGTGAGTGCCTATGAGGGTTGAAGCCCGGCGTGAGTGGCTTCGGGTGGTGGTATCTGCCACTTCATTACCCTCTAAGGACTCGTATACCCGGTGTCCATACGATATAGATGTCTAACACATTTCTGTATGCTGTTCAACCCTTCGGTAGTATCGCAAGTGCCAGCGAAAAAGTTACGGCGGACCGCTTGCGAATCACTGGTGACGCTGACCCGTTCTTGGGTATCTGCAAATTGTGGGCTTGGCAAGTGTGACTGCTGTCTCCTCCGTAAGTCAGTGGCATGAGTATTGGCCGATCCGGAGCCCAAGCCCTTGGCTTCATTATTCATCACTTTTATCGCGTCCACCCCCACTCTTCCCTCCCCCTTGACTCTTGTTAGGTATTTTGCCGCATACATATCTTGTTCAGTCCATCCTTGCTGTAGGCTCCGCTCATGGTCTCGACCATCGCTGTCGTTCGCCCTTGTGTGCATGTTGCATGGGATGTTTTCTACTATGCTGTGTTCCCTCAATTCATGCCAGATGCACCGTTTTTGATTTTGTGCTCCCACGCTCAGCCCGCAGCCGGGGAGAGGGGGGGGGGGATGCAGGGTAGCTTTGTCCTTCTCGGTAAGCATGAGTCGCTTGATTTGGCTTGGTATATGCGCCTCGGCGGGCTCCTACCGAGTGCTGTGCACCCACGACTGAAGGCGCTTTTCTGTCAATGTTTTGGCAATAAATTCCTCCCGTTATTCTAACAGCGGAGCTCTTTAGGGGCTCGGAACGTCCGGGGGATGATGCCCGTTCCGTCAGGTCAAGGTACCGGCTGGGAGGAAAGAGGGCGCCACCGCCTCGATGGCGGTGCAGCGCAAGATCTCGGCACTCGGCGCGCGTCCATCTCCAGCTCTATAAATATGCACCGATAAACTACGCGACATCTGCGGGTGAGCTTCGAGTACGTGCATACCGCGGCGAATGGCGCTGTGAGCGGCCCCTGCCACTGCGGGAGGTGGCCGCCAGTGTGCCGAAGTCGCCAAATATTATTACTGTCGTCAAGCGATAGGTTGTCCTACATGATCGTGAGGGGCCATACTCTCTGGGACCGTGTCCGCGGGCCCAGAACTGCTCCCGAGATGATACGACGACCGTCCGATGCGCGACCCTGCACCGCGTTGCATGTGAGACATTAGTCTCATATAATGTGCATATATCATTGGTCGATTTCACTCTCATTTATCATACCTTCTATATTCATTACTTTCTTCCCTTCTCCGCCGTACCGTTACCCAAATGGGAAGCAGCAGGCCCAAGATCAGTTTCTCCTGTCGAACTCTTCTTCTTTCGATAAACTGTTGCTCTCTCTCAGTCTCTCTCTCCGGGCTCCCAAGAGAGCATCTCTCTGCGAGCTTCGCTCTCTCCTCTCTCTCATCTCTCTCAGCTCTCTCTCCTCTCCTCTCTCTCTCATCTCCTGCTCCTCTCTCTCTCTCTCTCTCTCTCTCTCTCTCTCGTCTCTCTTTAACACGCATGTGTGTAACTGGCTTAAACTTTTTCTAGCAACGGACCAGGAAAGAAAAGAATAGGTGCCACTTGGCTTAATCGGAGAACATTCGGGCAACTTAATCGGAGAACACTCCTTCCCGTTCTCTCAGCCACGGCAGGGCTTCGCGACCGCTCCTGCAATGTTTGTCCCCAGTGGTCGTGATGTCTGTGTTGCTGTGGCGATGGAGTGTCCGCTCCGCGTTGGGCTCCATTCAGTGCGGCGAAGTTTTTTATCCGTGCGTGAAGCAATTACCAAAAGAGAGAGATAGAGAATAACTTTATTTTTGATCTACCAGGAAACAGAATTTTCAAAACGCTGAAAGCTGATTCTTTCACGCCCCAACCCATCCGACATGCGCGTTTAAAAAGGAGATCCGACTTCAGGAGACCTGGAGTAAAGTAGCTTAGGTGCCTACCGTTAGTACCTGAGTATGACCGGTGACTTTCGGAGACATAAAAGAACTGCCCAACCGGCACCACATACGTATCACGCGCGAAGCCAATGGTAAAATAAAAGAACAGGACAACAGTCGAAATATGTTTTTACGGAGAAGGAAGAAAAGGCGGATGCTAGTTGGGCAACGCCACAACCAGGAGAGCGGGCCTGGGGGAGACTGCCCCTGTTCTCTCCTGGGAAGTAATTAGAGAGATAATTTAACAAAACTTGTTGGGGGGGGGGGGGGGCTGCCAGGGGCTAGTTGGTGTATGATTCTTGAAATACATTTAGCGCTAAGACCAACGGGGAACTCAAGAAAGGAGACAGGACAAGCGCTAGGATTGCTCGGAAAGGGGTAGTGGAAAAGGGAAGGGGTTTTTAGAGTTTGGGTGGGGCTGGGGACACCGAGATTTTTCATCTTGATCCTTCGATGTGCGGCTCCTTTACAGGCCTAATCTGCCACATCAGGCCGGGCATCCGACAATTCCACATAGAATTATGCGGCCCCCTACAACGGGGTTACCGCGAGCTGCTATCCTCCGACCGTTAGAGCCAAAGAAAATCTACGAAGGGGTGCCGAGTCTAGCTCCCACCGACAACCGCTCTGATGGCCGACGGAAAATTATTTTAAGGCGTCTATACCTTTTTATTCAAAAGTTAAAAGGGGACGGACTTTTAACCATTTGTTTTTTTCTATGCTGCCGCTTTTTGGTACTGATCTGGATCTTAAGAGAAATTGTGAATACTGGATGATTGGCGATATGAGTGAACTGTCTAAACATGTTTCAAACAATTGATTTGGTGTCAAGTCACAGAAACAAAATAAAGGGGTTGGAATAAATAAATGCCCACGACATGACAACAAAGTGTGAAAAAAGAGAATTACCCTGTCCGCCAGTTAGACAACATGCTTTTCTGTGTAGCTCCCACAATAGATGAGATTTTGAACTTTTAAATTCAAAGCTTGAGGCATTTTGTTTCCCCGCGCATGGTTGTTTTTTGTTACTTTGTTTTTCGGCATTCTTTACACAGAACATCCTGCATTTCGGGAATTCTGAATCGCGATGAAGCAATCATTTCGCGTTCGTTTTCTTCGTCGAAATCGGCGCAGTTTTGGGATTGATTGCCTTACAATTAAAAACAAACACTGTGGTCCGACGAAACCCGTCATCAGACATTTTGTTACCTCATAATACTCCCACGTTAGTTACTAGCGGGTGGTTGTTCCAACCTGAAAACGGACGTGTTTACCTCGTAATTATCACGACCGCAAGTCTTTCCTAGCCTTTTGGGTAACATCAAGACCTTTCTGAAACTTCGCGAACCAGTCTGCGTACGTCAAGATTAACTCCGAAGCACATGAGTAGCATCAAGCCTCCGCCATCGGAAACTGTGCACCCGACATCCTAATCTGGTCGAGTTTTTCGAAGTAACTACCGGATGTGCGACGAGCAAGCGCTTCGTGTGCGAGTAACAATATCCAGGAAACGACTGTAAGCCCCACAGTCTCATTACTCGTCTGCAGAGTTAATGCCGACCTGGAATGCTTGCGAAACAACTCGCTGCAATTGGATCGGAAAGAGTGGGAACTTGGGTTGTATAATTTGCTCCCGTGGAATGAGTTCTTCAGACAGCCGGAAAAAAGGCATGCGAGCATTGGTGGCTGTGTCGCGAAGCGTTCAGCCTTCATATGACGGAGTGTTTTTTTTTTTTTTTCAGTTTGTGTTTTGCCAACTACAATTTCAAGACAGGCAGAACAGGGTGGGAGAAAATTTAACACCGAGAAATAAAGCCGTTAAAGGTGCCTTGATGGAGTGCATATTGCCATTTTAGACTCATTTATCACTCTCGTTTTTTTGTGTGTGAGAATAAAAGTTCTGTCACCAACAAAAGAAACAGTGCGCTTACTAAGAACGCGCAAATCCATTTTCGGTGCGCGAAAATGCGGTGGTTTTCTAACCCGAATAGCATTGATGGGGGCCCACATGGTGTGCGCACGGAAAACTACAATGATGGAGTGATGGTGGAGAGGACGGTGGATAAGGGGGCAACAGTGACGAGGCCATCAGCCCTTGTGACGAAACATCATCCGCTCGCGAAAGGTTCTGCGCGCAGGGTGGAATGTTGCAACGGGAGCAATGATTTAAAATGGCTCTGTCACCGTCAGCTCGGATAACAATCGAATCGGTCTTCCCGATCCGCACTGCGTAAGACGCGCTGCCACTATGCGTGCGCCTTTTCCCGCAATTTTCGAATTCCATTTTCGCAACACAAGATGTATATGAATGGCATGATTTTCGCAAGACTTGTGTAAAAATTGCTTTTTGGGAAAATTAAAATACGAAAGGTTCATGAGAAGACCTACGAAATCTCTAAATTCATGAGGACGATTTTTACGAGTGCATCGGCCGCTAGAACGGTGCAAAGGAATGGAATTCGTAAGCGCAAAGGCGTAGGTTGCAACGACGAATCCTTTGGGCATCTTTGCTTATATCCTTTCCTTTTCTATAGACACGTGTCTGAGCGTGAGGGAGTCTGCCCTCCCGCTCTTTTTTAACGACCGGCTGGCGAGAAAGGTTCCTACATACAAGAGAACAAAAAAACACGGCCCCCGAATGCGTGACAAAACGCAAATGTGGTAGCGCTGATGGAAAGCCTCGCCCCGAGCGTGGCTCGGGTTGCAAGCAGTTTCCTTTTACGAGTTCCGCAGCGGTTCGTGGTCTTCCGCTGCGGGGGCACTAGGATTTCTCGCGTTGATGCATCTCGTTTTGTGATGGAGGAGCGCGAGACATGAAAACAGAAATGATGTGTAGGCAGCGATAACGAAGGAGACAAATTGGGACGAGGAATCATGCTAGAGCACCACCGTACAACAAAATATGAATGTTCGAAAGGCGAGACGGAGTTAGAAAGACGCTCCAATGTGCCTGCATACTTGCTTCCATTGCGTGCGTGAAGCAAACAGAAAGAGAAAAGAAAAGATTCGATAGCAAAGCGCTAGAGCAATACACGCAGTCAAATACAAAAAACAACGACCAACAAATCGGATGTATAAATGCAGCATTGAAATTGTGTACATTTGGAGTGTTTTCTGCTATAGCCGCAGCCGTTGTTGTTATACCTCGCTGTATTGAATCGACACCCATCATTGGTTTGTACCGGGGGTGGATAACTTAAGTTTATTGTTTTCAGTTTGGTTGGTTGAAGCGCTTCGCTAACCTACAGGCGCTCATGTTTCTGTACATACATTCTGATGTGGTGTCTGCTTTGGGAGATGGAAGAGCCCGTTTGTCGCGGATGGAGTCCATGTTTCGTAACTCTGTAACGTACGGCTCTCAACTCGCGCGATTGTAGCGCCCGCTTACCACTGGCTAAAAGAACTGTTGTTCGAGCAAGTGGTGCCGCGGCTATAGCTCACGCGACTCTAGTGCACGTGCTTAGTGCCGTGCGACTAAGCATGTTTTTTGCGAACAGAAAGGGTTGCCAACGTTCACGTACAGCTCACCTACACCTGCCTATCATCTAAAATAGACTGCATTGGTTGGGAAATACTGCTTCTTGGCTGGGCGTGAGGCGGTTGCAAAACGAACGAGATTACATTTTCTAGCGCCAAGTCATTCATGTGCTATTGGCGAGTATGATGATGATGATGATGATTACGGCGTCAAAGGGGTTCCCTTTTGAATCTTTATGGTACCTTGTGCCATTCGTCTTTGTAACTTCTTACCTAGAACTGCTTATCTTTGTACTACTTCCACGACTATTTCGATTTCTATTATGCCCGTAAGCTGACTATGGTTGTGGCGGCCCTCGATTGTTCCTTTCCTGCTTTACTAAACCAGTACCTTACTAGCTTCTTGCTAACGGCTACTTAAAACGAGTTAACTATTACCCTGACGGTAAATAAAAGGACTTCAGGAAGGCTGAGTATCCTCCTGTCTGAGCTGGGTGGATATTAGATTCTAAAGTCATCTGGAGGACTCCCTTTGTAGTTGTCTGTTGCACTCCGATTGAGAGTGGCTTCATTTTATGTTTCGGACAGGACCATTCGAACGAAAGCAACGTTGCTTTAGTTCAAATATATGAAAACCTTCTGAATTAGTGAATGCTCAGAGCTGCGTACTAAGTATTTAAACTGTGCAGGCTTTACTAAGACTATTCTTACGAGCCTATCAAGAATTCAAAAGCCGTTATTGATATGCACCAAGTAGTGGCCGCAACTTACGAATCGTACCGCAGGACACAACGGCTCTTTTTCGTTCCATTCGTTGTGTTTGTTGTGGGCTTGCATCAGGTGAATGTTATTTCTGTAAAACCAGCGCTTTTTATTTTTTGTGTATCGTCATTAATGTTCAAGCTGGCCATATTAGCCCGAGCGACATACTTTGCGGACACGTGCATCGCTCTGTCATCTACCCTGTGCCCACCAGAAAACTGAAAATAAAAAAACGATAATCCAACACATGAACACTTCAGAGCCTCGTGGCGAATAAAACAATGCTGATATCAACTGCTCTGTCGAAAAGTTTAAGAGGAACATAAACATTTATAGAGTTCGATTATTGGTGCGTTCGGAGTATCGAACTGGATCTTAATTTGTTGCCTATATATAAGTCAAATGATCACACTGTTAGCAAAATTATAGCGATAGCATTAAGTGGCTCTTTGCACGGAAAAACCACCGTTCCCGAAATGCAGGATATAAATTCTCATTTGCTCGCATAAACGATCATCCTAAATCCATATTGGTGGTCAGTAAATCGGTGTGTATTTCGAATCCAGTCAAGTAGAACAGTGCCGAAGGTTGATACGCAGCAGACGGAGCGAGCAAAACGTGTATGCGACGGCCCAACATTATAGGCTTACCGTCACGCGTTGAGGTCTAAAGTCATGAGCCGCTACCCGCAGCTCGACGTTCAACGAGTCCGACGCTGTTTGGCACGTCTTTAGGCTCAGCGCGAGATTACCTAAAGGGACAGTGAAGGCGGAATCCGGGCCATCGCCACTAACGTTGAACCTGGGGAGGGCCAAAGCCTTAGTAATCTGGTCGAGTGGTTTCGCCGTCACGGAGGATTTGACGTTCGTTTGACATCAGCTGCGCCGTATCCTTGTCAACGCATCACGTGACTCGTCGGGCCGATCTCCGCTGACGGCCGCGTTGTACGCTGCCGCCTCCTCTGCCGGCTTGGCGCATGCGCTCTCCGACACTGGTTCGCGCCCGACCACGTAACTCGCAGCGTGCACAGCAGTTTGGCCGTGGATGACAGCGAGGCCGCGCCGTCTTCACTGAGCGTTGCGGTGGAGCTGGATACTTTGAGCAGTCGTTCGCAAGCGGCGTATGACCACCCCGCCGATATCGCCCAGCGAGCCTTTCGACTCGGAAATCTCTAAAAGCGGGACCATAATCATACACAACAGCGGGCTTTGAATGAATCGTATAATAAGTACAGCTAAATCAAAGGGTAACCAAGTAAAACCCAGACATAACCAGGTTAGTCAACCTTTCGCTTTCCATATCCAGAGTTAGGTGAGCTGAGCCGCAGTCATTTTTTTGTTTATGTCCAAAAACGCCGAGCGGCTGCTGAGCTGGGATGCGTGAGCCTTCATGTGGAAACAGACCGAGGTCAAAGCCTGAGACACCCCGTTGCCAGCATTTGTGAAGATCCGGGAGTAGACACGCGTATTCGATCCCTTGTATGGTAAGGACGCCTTCAGGCGCAGCGATCTGACGATGCGGTAGGAGGGCTGCAAAGCGCTTATCTTGGGAAGAGCGCGAGCCAAAGGTGGCAACACGGCCCAACCCGACCGGTTGGCGGCGATGGCCCGGACTTTGGGCGATCCACAGTGCGTATGGGCCGGGATGAGGAATAAGCAGTAAAGTGCTATCCAATTTGTGGACCAGCAGGCTGCATTGCTGAAAGAAATGATTTACTGACGTTAGTTCCTGTAAAAATGGTCATGCTGGAATTGAGGAAACTATAGGCAACTGTCGCAAAAGGACTCACACCGAAGGGACCCGCAAACGCTGACCATCGGAGCAACAAGAAAACAGCTGGTGCCTGTCGCAAATAACTCGTTTTTTTCCCGGCCGTTGCCCCTATCTCGCTGTTAGTATTCGTTTTTAGTACTATAACATTGAGTGGTTCATTGACCGAAAATGCCATCGTGAAGCGTGGCGCCACACACGAAACACGAGAGATGATTTCCATTGGCTGCTACGCGATGTGCGATTCTACAGCGCATGCCTCAGAAATTTCTGTGCAAACATTTATTAGGAAAGGGGTGGCCAGTTGCCTAAGAAAAAGATCTAGGGTCGTTTTCGCACTTAAAGCATGACGCGATAGAGCGGAGCATCGCCTACAGGAGGCGATGAGCGGAGCCTCCCTCGCTTTATCGATTTTTTGAAGGGGATGGTACTCCTTCGACATCGTGTTTCTTAGTGCTTGACGTTTTCCAATTATTCACTCGTAACAAAAAAAAAAAAAAGAGGAAGATGGCCAAGTTTCGCCTCGTTTGAAACGAGTGGCTGCATTCCAGGCCCGGAAGTCGAGTGGAAGAAGGGCCGACTGCATGGTATTTAAGTATTTAGGTACCTATACTTGTAGCTAAGGTATTTAGGTACCTATACTTGAAAAGCGTGGACACGCAGTGGTTAAGAAAAACCAGAAGGCTAACGATGAAATACGGAAGAACAGTGGGGAATCCAAAACAGCCAAGGTAACCAAAAAAGAGGCAAGGCAGATTGAAACGAATAAATGGAGGGAAAAAATGGAAGCTAAAACGTCGTTAGAGATGTACAGGGCTGAGAAGATGAACATTACAAAGGAAAATTTCTACGATAATTCCCAGGGCAGTGCTTTGCTTTTTGAGGCTAGAGCAGGTTGCCTGCGAACTAAGACTTTTGTGGGGAAGTATTCACAAAATGATGGGGTATGCGTGGTCTGTGAAAAGAAACAGAACCTATGCGGCACATTGTGTTAGAATGCGAGGGTATCCATCCAAATCTACATGAAGGGAATATTGGGCTTTCAGAAGCCCTAGGATTTAAGGGTATCACAGAGGAAGTTAACTTCAAGGCTGTCGAGGGGACGAAAAGAAGATTAGAATGCTGGTGGACGAAAAGCAGAGAGGGGAATATTGCCTAGGACAGTTACCACCTGTAACAGGAAAAAAAAAAAGTATTTTGTGCCTAATAAGCTTTTTGTGCCTGCCCTAAGCAGCGCTAGTATGAACCAAAAGTGTTAAACATAGGTATATTAGTCCTTTTTGGTCAGATGACATGTCATCACCCCGATACAAAGGGGAAACCAATAGAAATCATCATCATCATCATCGGAAGAAAGCCTCGGAAGCGAATTATCGCCTGCAGCCTACTCCCTTAAAGGAGGTGACCAGGTTTAAAAGAAAATCTCATCAGTATTCCTGCGATGAAATAAGGGGTACACGGCCAAGCGTGTCGTAGAATGGGCCGGCAACTTAATTACTGGTTGTCAGTGAATTGCTGGTAAAGGTATAGGTTGAAAGCCCATCCTATTCCCTTTATGTTCCTTTCCATTTTTCAAGCTTCTTCGAGTTACTTTTTCACTTATCAGTGTTTAGTTTTCTTCACAAGCTTGCGACGTCAAGGAGTGCTACGGGGTATTTTAAGAAATCTTGGGCGTGCTAAAAACATTTTCGCGCAAACCGTTTGAACCTAAATATGCAAATTTATTCGAAAAAGAATAAATGACTTCGTTTTAGTTATCCTCCCGGGCGGGCGTAATTCTTAGGCGTCCAGGCTAAGAGACCATACAAACTTCGCTCTGTCGGCGGTTGTCACCCTCTTATTCCATTTGCGACCCCGGGACGAACCGGTAGTTCGTGAAAGAATTGAGAGAATGGCTTCGAGAGAATCTGCAACGCCGTCTACGAAATCGGAGGACTATAAATGAGATTTGGGAAAACAATTTTCTTAAAAGGCTCTTTTGATTAATGCAGGTGAATGGAAAAGAAGCGGTGCACAAGGACGACTTTGGGGCCTTGGGCTCCGGTGACAGGATGTGCGCTACCCAGTTAAATGAGTGTTTCTTTCCTTGTTGTGGGGAAGTTTTTGACTTGTTTTACAGAAATAGCTGTCCATAATTTTTATAGGGTTTTTGTCGGTGTCTGTTGTCCGTTAGCGGCACCGCGGCTGCATGCGTAGCAGGGCCCATATTTGGAACAGAAAATGTTCTCTTTAATGCAGAACTTTTGGTGTTCGAAGCAGACCCTTCTGCTTTTGAAGCGGAAATCATCAGCATACTCATACGAGTCATTCTCTTTGTCCAACTGACACAGCAACGCACCTTTTCGGAAACAATATTACACGCTTGTGAACGAACATATCAGGGGATATCAGCCCCAGCTGCATAAACATCTAAGTACACATGCAACTCACATAACATTTTATATACTGATGCGTCCAATGACGCTTGAAAAACGCAAACGACAAGCAGCCTTATCAGCCCATGTGAGCTTACAAAGAATTTGTATCTTTCGTTGTTTCCTTACAATTTGCAGAAAGTGTTACTGTACTCGCAAGCGCAATTATTGTGCTGTTTTATTTAGATTTTGTTATATCTATTCCAATGTGCCCCTCCTGCCATGGCTGGTTCATATTTGAATAAATTAAAATAGATCAAAAGAAAACATTCAGTTAAACTATAGGCTGAAGCAACCCAGTATACACAGTCTACCGTGGCAGCATATATGCACTTGCATATAATTCATATGCGGACATTACTTTATTCATATCGATATATTCAATATTACTTGAAGGATCCGCATGTCCAGAAATGTATGAACCGCCACAGGTTTCAATCAACCAGTCTCCACTCAGCAAACGACACGAGTGTCTGCTGACTAAGAGTTACAGTTGAGTATTTTGTAATTTTATGGCCTGTTTTCAAAATTTGCAGGCGGAATAAAACTTCACCATGCTTACAGATTTTGCCGTAAATTAAGGGATGTCCTGAAAAGGTTGCAAAAGACATAAGCAGGCGCTGAGTCAGCGAAAAGAAGCCAGTGTGTTTTTTTTCTTTTTTTCTTGCGTTTGACTGTCATTTAGTGACAGCATGAGGAACAGGCGAAGAGGGATTAATTTCGCGATTGATTGTTTGCTCCGCTTCCACGGCAACTGAGCCTCTATTAAACAGACATCCGCGGGGATGGAGCTGGGATGCAGAAAACAGAAATTAACACTCACGTTTTTGAAGTGGTACAAACCACTGGCGGAAAGCCACAAAAGAATGTACTGACTATTACTACACTCCCTAGTGCGAAATTTGTGCGCACAGAGAACTACACTCTTCTCAGTCACGGCCCATATCGGCTGGGGCTCAAGAAATAATCGCCTGACCCATAGCCTCCTGTATAACCGACTGTGCCTGCTCTATCACCCCGAAACCCATTGCAGCAGCCCGTTCACTGTGGGGGCACCAAGTTCCCAGGTTTTTCGATGGCCATGCCGATGAGAACTGCTGTTTCAGGCGGAGGGGAGCTGAAACGCACCTCGGCGTCGTCTGCTAAGCGAAGGCGTCTTCCAGCTACAAAAGTCCGCAAAACGGCGATCTTGAACTTCGTGAGGCAATATTAAAGACCGAAACTTTATGCGTGGCGTCGCAGAACTACTAAACTGCATTCAGTGTACCGTTTCAGCCTGCACGCTCGCCCTTTTGGGTTCGCCACGGGAGTTTCCCAACAAAATGCATACATGTCGTCATGGTTGCCAATTCGATAAGAGACAGTTAACTTTTCTGCCACTCTATAGGAGTTGATAAGTGAAACATAATTAAGTTTTATTCGGTGTTTAATGATAATTGAGTCATAAGAATTAAATTTCGATTAAATAAGTCCTAAACCGTTGAGCTCCCCCTTTTTACTGACGAGTCCATTCAGTCTCGTTCTGCCGCTAATATCAAATAACGGTCCCCGGAAAGGTACGCGCCCACTCTCCTTCACCTTTATTCTCGTTCGCCGCAGCTCCACGAAATGTTGTCATCGCGCATGTAGTAGATATATTGACGACGCGGTAATCGGCAATGCCGGGCTGCTCAAAAAGAATGACGATTTCAAGCTTTAGCTCAAGGCGATACTCAGTGTTAGGTGATACTCAGCTTAGGATAAGCATTCAGCATGCGCTAAGCTCGTTTCTCTCTATACTTCTCCCCGCTACACTCACTCTTCCCTCAACGATCAGATACCGAATAGGCGATCAATTCGCAGTGGGTCACAAACCCACTAGCAAACTCACCCGTAACATTTCTGGCTGAATCGAGTGAAATCCATGAAAAAAATTTTGCGTTAAATTATTTACGACGAACGAACAAGATAGCCCGCAGTCAAGTTTTACCACAGTCAAGTTTTATTTGCCTGCTTCGTAAAAGGCCTCGTGAATTTTTATACATTCTTTGTTCAATAAGGAGCTGCCCGTCAGTGCTAGAGCCAGAGTATCCTTAATACAACACATATATTTTTGTTTGCAAAGGGCCATGACAACTTTTTTTTTAAACAACCACTGTGGCCAGGTGTGAAGACAAACGTTGACCGTGCCCTCGCCAACACAGGAGAACCTGCGATTAGGGCGCCACCACAGAGAACTGCGGAATTTCTGGCACTGAGCAGTCAGAAGGCATTATACAGGAGGGTATGGCCTGATCGTTGTCTCGCAGCGCTTCTGTTCCTGCAAACAGGTTGTTGCAAATCGTGTGTGAACCTTTCCATGCAAATGTCACGTGGTTCGGATTAGCTGCAAACGCAGCAGGAACCTCTAACGAAAGTGTGAGGGGGAAGCAGTGACACATACTGAGCCGTTGCGAGCCGTCGATGACGCGTTACCAGCCCGTGCATGCTCTCCTCACACCTGCGCCATATATACGCTGCTCCTCCGTTTTCTTTCTTCCTGAAGTGCCTCGTTCTCTGTGACCGCCGTCTTCACCTTCGCAGCCGCGAAACGCCTGTAACGGGGCAAACGTGCTGCGTACTAAAACGTCGAATGTAACGGAATCAACGGGCCGGAAAGTTTAGTGTTGGCCCAACGCAAATGTATTCGTATTAGTTTCTCGCCCCGTGCATAAGCGTGACAAACGTGATTGGGAACGCTGCTGGGCACGGCTTTCCTTTTTTTAGATGCGAAGCATCTCATGGTCGGAGCTATGTCCCTCCCTTGTTGTTGTTGTTGCGCCGTCAACACCCCCACTGCGCATGCTCGGCTTGCTGAACGCGAGGCGGTGTATTACACTTTAATAGCTCCTGGAGCGACAGTGTTACCGGTGTCTTCCTTGGCCGGCACGAGACGAGCACGCTTCACGCGCCTTCGACGTTTCATCGTCGTCGGCGGCGGCGTGCGTCGGCGAGTCTCGGCGGGCCGTGATTACAAGCAGCCCACAACCATCCGGAGAACGTGCATCGACCTCATATTCAGCACCTTAGGGTTCATTCACTACAACAGCCCTTGACTTTACATTTCACCGACCATAAGGCGGTCATAATCAAAGCGGAACGCCAACCACAGCTCGACGTCACCAACGTTGAACATGATGATGATAATGCCTAAATAAAGACAAACTCATACCACGTACAACGCATCTTTTCTCTCTCTCTCTCTTTAATGCCTATCCACTCTAACGACCCCCCCCCCTCCAATAAAAATACACCATCTTACCGTAGGATGCTTATGGTCGAGCCTGTTCCCTCCCTTGTTGTTGCGCCGTCCACACCTCCACTGCGCATGCGCGTCTCTCCTCCATTCTCCTCCTGACCCTACCCACGCGTCTCCTTACTCGAACACCACACACTAACTCTACTCACACTACTTCAACTCTACTTACACACCAACCAACCACCACTGCTGCTTCGCATCCTCCTCAGGGTTCCCTCCACGGGAAGATGGTGAAATTTATTTTCTATCTTTCGACACCTGCGGGTGCGAGGGCACGTGTGTGCGGAAAACAGATGTTTAAAACCTTATAAGTTGAGAAGAACACGAGAAACCGCAAAAGGGTACTATTTGCAAATACACAAGAAATGCACGCTGAAATGAAACTTCAAAAAAAAAGGGGGGGGGGGAGGGAGGAACGCACCAATAACAAAAGGCAATTTGCATTTTTAGAGGGAAGAAAGTAAACCTCTCCCTCACCTAAAAGAAACGTGTTTGCCGGCCATTTACTGATACCTTGCTTTTAGAATAGGAGTGAAATGGGCTTGGAAAATTAAAAAAAAAATACAACGGTACCGGAGGCCCTTTTGGACGCCGCTAACCGCGCAATCCTTGTGTTGTTTTAGAAGGCTGCAATTACAAGGCCGCGTTCCGAAATTAAAAGAAAGCAAGAACACGATGTGTCTTAAGCGAGCGCTCGGGGATGCCGCCGATAATAAAGGGCTGAACATATGGGCTACTACGACGTTATAAAGGTATTCAAAAATAAAGGGCAAGTGTCGGAAGTTCGAAATCTGAACAAACGGATATCTTTCCGTGTACGAGGATAAAGCGAAGTTGCAATTCAGCTACATAGGGGAAATGACGGACGGAGATTAATGAAAAATGCGTTTTGCCGTAACAATATATTCAAAAGCGGTAGTAAAAACCTGTTTTAATGAGGCGAGAAAAGGGAGCTCAACACTAAAGAAAGCGCAAACGACAAACCGAGGCTAAAAGGTCAGCGCGGTATTTCAGCCGGAAGTTTCTGCGACGGAGATTCGTTCTATGGAGCCCACTAGGCAAAGTCGCTAGCCTTACTCGGGTAAGGCTTAGTAAAAAAAAAGAAAAAGAAAGCTCGAGATCTTGCTCTCAGCTGGCCTCGAGTGGCTGACCTCTTACAGATGTTGTCTTCCTTTTTGGTGTGCTACGGTTTCGAACGAAATTAGCAACAATGTCAATGCTTGTTTGGTGCTTTTTCGGTTTTCTCTAGCGGCCCGAGGGATCTTCATCTCTCGGACATGCAACGCTGTACGCCCCGCTATTATTTCAATTTCACCAGTCGTACAAGCCGTCCTAATTAACATTGCGTTCGTCGGTGAGCGAACAAAAAAGGAAAAGAAAGTGAACTATGATTCCATCAAGGTTCTTTATCCTGTTTTTTTTTTTGTTGTTGCTTCACACCATCCTGTAGAGGTTCAGGCCATTCTTAAACCGCATTTCTTATTCATGAAAACAAAGTATACGGGACCACGGAAAATAGAAACTCACTTGGATACCTTTCGTTTTCTTTTATCGCCAAAAGGCCCAATTTGAACGCTTGCTGTAATTGGGGCTTTCCGCTAAATGTCCTCCTGAGTATAAAAAGGACACTGGTGGTCATTCTTCAAGGCGCTTTCTTTGTATCATCCTGTTATTTCTCGGTTGGGGATGTCTGGTTTTTGCAATCGATAAAACACGTAATGTGGCCCTGTTTAATTTATGGTCAGCGGCTTCCACAGCGAGAGCTTTCAAGGCTACGTGTCGCATATCTTGTTTCTATGAACGATGGTATTACAATGTACATTTAACGTACATGTTCGCTTGACGTTACTTTATCACTGCGCTTCCTGACTGAATCAGCAATCGTGGCTGCGCTGAAAAGAAATGCGTGCCTGACTTTTGTCGCTTGGTTGTAGGCCTCAGAGTTCTTTTTTTTTTTTTGCCTTTTATCAATTTTGTTATTGTTTTTGCCCGAATCAGTACGCCTGCAAGTTTATTGTTTCCCCTAAATAGCCTAAACGATTGCAGCACCTCTTTTAAATTGGGATGCGGTGAAGGGAACCTGGTAATGTCAGCATCAAATAGGAGGTTGCTGACAAGTGCTGTGTGTTACCTTCTGGTATATCGACCATATCTTTGTGTTGTATTTTTTTCTGTAGCAGTAGCAGTCCCGACAGTTAATGCTAGCTCACAGCAATCAAAGGAATGGCATTTAGTTTGATGAAAAAGGGATACATACTCTTGAAAGGGGGTCTGTCGCTCGTTCGATAACATTACAATTCTTCGAGCCGGGAGAGAATGTGACGAACATCACTTTCTTGATTGGAATGGCGATTGCGGATCTCAAATTACGATGGCCTTAACCTGACTTCACTAGTCAGAACTGTTTGCACTTTGTCCTTCTTTCTTTGTTGGTTTGAATATTTTGCATTACATAGTGAGTCAGTGTCGTTTAGAAAATTGGATGGAAATGGGGCCCTTTTTGATTGAAATTGGAGGTGTTCTGCCAGCGGAGAGAGGAAAAGAGATGGAGAGGAAAAAAAAAGGAAATGTCTTTCCAAACCAATTAGTATAGGTCGATTTGGCGTCTCGCTGACGTCCCCTTCCTTGTTATAATAAAGTATTCAGCAGAGATTTTATAAGAGTGACGAAAGAGAAAGGCAAGGAAATTCAGGGAAGCGGAGCACCCTTGATTTTATATTTCACGGGAGAGCGAAGTTATTTCTTAATTTTCCAGCACACATCACAGCAACTGTAAAAAATATAAGTACAATTGACACTCTCTTACTTCAAAGTGCAAAATCTTTTCTACCAAAAATGAGTTGCCCATGATGACAGCCTTTTCTTCATCAATAACAAATTTCTTACTGGTGCGTAAGAATTCAAATACTCCGACGCCGCACCTCTAGTAATGTGATGTCTAAGCGGGTTCAACAATACTAGATGGTTCAAGGTGTCTTTAGAGAAATATAATATAGTTTACTTTTGCAAAGGTTCCCTCAAGTCCCTGAAAAAATCCATTTAAGTACACCAAGAAAGACTACCGTATTTAAAAAAAAATGCAAGTCGTTGGAAGGGCCTCAGCAAAACTTCCGATAAACGCTTTCATTTTTTCCTTCCCGTCTGGAAGCACTTTCAAAGCCACAGTTATCGCCACCATGGAGCGGCACTGCCTGCTTTGCTCGTCGCAGCAGATGCACCTTCTGTCTCTGCTTTGCTTTTGTGGCTTTTAAGTGCGAATGCACTTCTTAAGCGAGCCTGAATCGTCCGCCGCCGTAGTCCGCATAGCAACAGCTGCGGGTGCGCGCGCTCCTCGTCTTCCCTAGCAACGGGGGGAGATGGGCGCGCGCTGCCTGGCCGCATCCCCATGGCTCATTCTTGTTGTTGTTCCTGCTGACATGGCACATACCCACGTGGGGGATTGGCCAGGAATCGGGCGTGAGAAGGGCTAATGCACCCGCTTAAAGGAGTACTGACACGAAATTTCAAAGCTGAGATCCGCTCTAGCAATCAAGTACAACGACAACAACGACAACGACAACAACAACAACGACCGAATAAAAATGCATCTTTCTTTCTTTGTAGTTGTGTGTGTGTGTGTGATCTCTCTTTCGCGAACATTACCGAACCGCGCAAATTCAACTCGTGCATTTCAAAGCTGAGATCCGCTCTAGCAATCTAGTACAACGACGACAACGACACGACAACGACAACAACGACGAATAAATGCATCTTTCTTTCTTTGTAGTTGTGTGTGTGTGTGTGTATCTCTCTTTCGCGAACATTACCGAACGCGCAAATTCAACTCGTGCATTCGCACTTCACATTCTTCCCCTCGGGGAAATGCGGGGAATTTTTTTAAAACCTGGCTATCGAATGCGTTGACTGCTTTAACTGAATGAAAGCCGGCCAATACCGCTACACCACTGCAATGGCGTAATTCCAGCGGTCGAAGAATGCCAAGACCGGGAAAGAGAGAAAAATATTTTGAACAAGACTCAAATTTATGTGCTGGCTGGCACAGAGCAGTAATTGTTCAATAAGGCACTTCGCCAAAGCACCTAGCCTAAGTACTGGATATGTTTGTTGGGTACGTTGCGCAAGCATTTAGATTTCGAAAAAACTTGAAAAAGTGTGGCAGGGTCCTTTTAGGCTCCGCGTTTCAGCGTGAAACGCGATAGCGCAATGGGCCCCGTTCGCATCGCATTGTAATCCGCTTTACAGGCTCTTGAATCATACAATGACGTCGTTGTCATGCCCCAGAAATCGTTTATTTGTACGGCGCTCCCGATTGATTGATTGATTGATTGATTGATTGATTGATTGATTGATTGATTGATTGATTGATTGATTGATTGATTCACTGATTGTACGGTTTAACGCGCCAACGCAAAGCAGGCGATGAGGCGTGCCGTAGTGGTGGGTTCCGGATTAATTTTGACCACCTGGGGATCATAAAAGGACCCTACAACACTTTGAATAAACGCTTTCACTTTTTCCTTCGCGTCTGGAAGCACTGCGAAAGCTATAGGTATCGCCAGCATGGAGAGGCAGTCCGTGATTTGCTCGTCACACCAGATACGCCTTCCGGTTTTCCTTTGTTATTGTGGCTTTATTTTTAAAGTTGCTATCGAACAGTGTTCATTGCTGCAACTGAAGGAAAACTGGCCAATCGCCGCTACATGGCCTCTCTGACATAATTCTGGCCGTCGAAGAACGTGAAGACCGGGAAAGAGAGAAATATCTTTTGAGCGAGTTTCCAAGTTACCTGATAGGCATAGAGCAGTAATTTTTGGCTCAGGTACTTTGCGACCCGCTAATCTAAGTACTCGGAGTTATGGGTGACCACGTTTTCAAGCATCTAAGATTTCAAAAAAAACTGAAAGAAGTGTTGCAGGGTCCCTTTAACACGCGACGAAATGTCGTACAAACGGGCGTTTTTGCTTTTCGCCTCCATCAGAAAAGCGGGCGGCGCTCACCAGCAGTGAAACTCCAAGCTCCTGCAAGCGCACCTTCTGTTGGGAAGCGTCTTCCGATGCCTGTTATCTGAGTGAACGCCGCCAGGTGTCGCTACGGCATTTTTCGTTCGCGGAGATTTCCCGCTCACGGTCAACACCACTGACGACGCCGGCTTTTTGCGACACAGGGCCTTCGACGATACGCGTTCAAATATCTGAGCATCACGTAGGTTTCACTGCGTTGAAAGCATTGATAGGTATGTGTCGCTTAGCTGGACCTGTAGCATAAAAATACAGTAGACTCTCCATTAACGGAACTTCAAGGGACCGGAAAAATTAGTTCCGTTTAACAGCAGTTCCGTTTACTGAGAGAAATGTTCTGAAGGTGCAAATTTATGTGCGTACACACTTCTAACGGCATTTAATGGAACTCTAACCACTACAAAGTGACTGTAGCTGATAGGTTTCAGAAAGCAAGAAAACTACAAGAAGCGTAGGCACAGCATTCACAAAGTTGGTTTGGCAACAATGAGTCGCTGTGCACTACAGAATGCGTCAATCATTTTTGTTTGAGTCCTTGCAACTGCATCTTCACGGAGGCTAGAGGCCTCAACTTCGCGAGTGCTTACGAGCCTCCGAATTTAGAAGACAGCAACGTGGGAATGAAGGACGAATAGCACAACGATGGCACGAACGAGGCGACAGGAGGTGAGCCCTGTAGCCTGGGCGTCTAGAATCGAGACCGAATGACTGGAACAAGAACTGCGATGTTGCATTCGTTGCGCTAACACGGCTAACCACTTACGAGACGAGGCTTACGAGGCCAACAAGGCTAAAAAGAATGGAGGAAGAAAAAAAAAACAAGAACGAAACAGCCGGAACCGTAAAAAGCTGATTCTCTGCCAGTGGATTTCATATGTTCCATTTCTGGTTCCGTTTACACGGTGATGCGGAAATTATAGTTCCGATTACCGGGAGTTTTGTTACGTTATTTGAATACAAAACTAACCAAATTCCAGGTAACTGTTCTGTTTAAGCGGCAATTCCGTTTAAGCGATTTCCGTTTATCGAGATTCTAGTTTATAGTCATAAGTGACGGATAATCGTGCCGCCGAACTCACAACACCTATTGCGGCTGTTCACAAACCTGCTGATGGCGGGAGTACTTGGCACAACCTGCTTTCAAAGCGTGCGTTATGCCGAAACGCAGCAGAACTTCCTCGTGCGCAAGTGCTGATAAAAATAAACGATTGTTTGATTGATTGATTGATTGATTGATTGATTGATTGATTGTGGGGTTTTAACGCACCGACGCAACGCAGGCGATTAGGCACGCCGTAGTGGTGGGCTCCGGATTAATTTTGACCACCTGGGGATCTTTATCGTGCGCCGAAATCTCGTACACACGGGCGTTTTTGCTTTTCGCCTCCATCAGAAAAGCGGCCGCCGCGGCCGGGAATCGAACCCGCGACCTCGTGCTCAGCAGCGCAACGCCTTAGCCACTGAGCCATTTCGGCGGGTAAAAATAAACGATTCCCCTAAAATCGGCTGCTTGAAAGAGCGGGCTCACCTGCGCATCCAGGTGACGTATCGCTCCGCCGAAAAGGCAAGTAAAAAAAACACATGCAGGTTACCCGTGTTTCTGATATCGTGCGCCTTTGTCGGCCGCCCCGATGTGTAGACGTAGAAAGTGTTCGGCTCTTGCGCTATCCTAGTGCTCGCGAAAAGAAACGGACTGCAATTTCGCAAATCCCGCCATCGGACACTCGCGGAAAATATCAATGGGTATCATTCTTGGTACACTAGCGTGAATTTTTCGTGAGTTTCAGACCTCTGCGCTTTTCCTGATGCACGCGGTTGTTCGTAGTCCCATGAACGACTAGCACCATGGGCTTCATCGAGCCCAAGCCTCGAGACGAAGTAAATACAGGCAAAAGCATCCCGAACTACTACCACTGGCATTGGCCAACGCACTAGTAACCTTGGCCCTATGTTAGGCAAGGTACAAATACATAAATAAAAATTACAGCGTACTTTCCTTAAAAAATTTACGTGCAATTAGTTCTGACAGAAATTTTAAGAAACCCAGGTGAGAAATTTAAAAAAGGCAGTGACGGATGCAGCGATAAAAGCAAATCAGAACCATGCGGTAAAGATAAAACCGAAACTCGTGCTGTGGCTAGCAGCCGTATGCACAATAAAAACCAAATGAAGAAAAAGGACTCTGCGTGGGTCGGAAAACGCCGTCGCAGAGAGGGGACATAAAGAAGAAAAAAAAAATACTCCCACCTCCCCTCGCGGGAACCCCTGTGTAGATGCGACGCATAGGGGGTGCCGTTGTTGTTTCCGTTAGGTTGATTCTCCCATCGCGTGAAACGTGCCGTGAACCCCCTGCTGCGGCTATGACGCAACGTGGCGCGGCTATGACGCAAAACAATCCAACACAATCACTTTAATCCAATCCAATCCAAATCCAATGCTATCCAATCCAAGCCAAGCCAAGCCAATCCAATCGAATCCAATCCAATGCCCCTCGCGAGAGGGTGTTCGCTATCAGAGAGTAGAGGGGGTGAGCGGGGGAGAGCGCAGCTCGCGCGGCGAGGAGAATGGGGGAGGGGTGTGGATGGACAACGACGCCGTATGGAGGGATAAGGCGAGTGAATGAGATGCAGTCGCATCTTAAAACATTCTCGCGCGGACGCGAGCGCAGCCAAACACAGCGAAAAAAATTCCCCGCATTTCCCCGAGGGGAAGAATGTGAAAGTGCGAGTGCACGAGTTGAATTTGCGCGGTTCGGTAATGTTCGCGAAAGAGAGATCACACACACACACACAACTACAAAGAAAGAAAGATGCATTTATTCGTCGTTGTTATCGTTGTCGTTGTCGTGTTGTCGTTGTACTTGATTGCTAGAGCGGATCTCAGCTTTGAAATTTCGTGTCAGTACTCCTTTAAGCGGGTGCATTAGCCCTTCTCACGCCCGATTCCTGGCCAATCCCCCACGTGGGTATGTGCCATGTCAGCAGGAACAACAACAAGAATGAGCCATGGGGACGCGGCCAGGCAGCGCGCGCCCATCTCCCCGCGTTTCTAGGGAAGACGAGGAGCGCGCGCACCCGCAGCTGTTGCTATGCGGACTACGGCGGCGGACGATTCAGGCTCGCTTAAGAAGTGCATTCGCACTTAAAAAAAACTGAGCTCCACCGGCACAAAGAACTAAGTTCGGATGGTTTAAATCGCACACATGTGGTCCACAATGTCCCGTTATTTTAAAAGAAAGCGCTACGAAGGCGATGAAATATTGATGGCGTACCCTGTGTGGCATTTCTGCAACAGGGAGTTTTAGCCGGAAGATTGCTTTATTTGCCCTTTCGTACGCAAATATCTGTCTTTTGAGCAGGCGCGTTTCCACTTACATTTGTTCTTTAAAAGCTCGCGAAAGCAAGGAACAAACGTAAGAAATAAAAATGAAGGAAGCTCACACTAGCGCGTAAAACTTGAAGGTAGCGAAGCCGCACTCAACCTTCACGACCGTCACGCCGATAGCAGCTGATTTGCTTCTTCTAAGCTACCGCAACGACCTCTACTCCATCTTTGTTGCTATAAGCCAGCTTACAGTAACGCGTAAGACACGACTACAGCGAAGCTGTGCGCAACCTTCACAACCATCATGAGGGTTTAAATCCACGATACAAAATTTTAAAAGTTAATTTTAAAAAGTACAATAACGTGCGATTACAAAATATAAGTATACGAGAGGAGGTCCCAAGGTACGAAATGCTTCTACACCATAAATAGCGAGCATGTAAAAAACAGCTGAAAGTTAGCAATCCATTCGCACGTAACTGTAAAAAAAAATTAGTGGCGATACCGAAACACCTTAAAAGCAAACAATTACAAATATACATACACTACGGCTCAAATCTGCATACTGCACGATGGTAGCGATTTGCTCCTTCTTTGCTGCCCCAGCGACTTTTACTACAACCTTTACTACATCTTTGTGGCTGTAAGTGTAAGTTATCATCACTGGACATTAAACGTTGTGTTTGCATACGCTGGAGATTTTTTTTTGCCTAATCTTTGCAAATGTCCCTAAGTGGGTATGTTTTGTTTGAACGTGCGCCAGGGACGCTGGGCGGTCGCCGCGAGGCATGCACACACGAGCGCTCGGCATATTCTTGGTTTTTCTAACTGCCGGCTGGTCTCCGCGAGGCACCCAGTCACGTGCGCTCGGTTTGTTGTTGATTGTACGGTTTAACGCCCCGACCGAACGCAGGAGATGAGGCACGCCGTAGTAGAGGGTTCCGGATTAATTTTTACCACCTGGGGATCTTTAACGTGCGCCGAAATCTCGTACACACGGGCGTTTTTGCTTTTCGCCTCCATCAGAAAAGCGGCCGCCAGGCCGGGGATCGAACCCGCGTCCTCGTGCTCAGCAGCACAACGCCTGAGCCACTGAGACACTGCGGCGGGTCACGTGTGCTCGGTATTGTCTTGGTATTTTTAACTGCGGACACGAAAGTCGAACTATTTACTAAATAGCTGCGCTGTTAAAAACACAGTGCCTTATAGGTTCCGGAGAGTTGGCATCGTGGTATGGCTGAGAAGTGTACTGTAAATTCCCTCAGTTTAGCTTTTCGCCGTTTGTTAGGCTTGTGTGAACGTTTTGCAGAGAACCATCTTTTTTCCGCGTACGTACTTTCCTGTGCGGGCGTTCAGGAGCGACGTATTTATAAGGAATGCTCAGGCCCGTAACCTTCTGCCAATTTTACGTGGTCCTTCTTAAGTCGTTTTGTGTGCTGTTATATAGTGTTATAAGGCCGTACTTTTTATGCCACTGTAACGATCTCCCTCCTTTTGCAAAGAGCTTTGCTTGACCACAGCTGTTGAAACCAGATCTATTTTCTCGCTCATGCTCGACGCGAACCTTGTATTCGGGTACACCAATTTCAATTAAGCGTTGTTTATCATCTTTCTAATGCCTCTAAAGGGTCATGCAAACGTAACTTTTTTTGTGGCAATGCAATGAGAAATTGCGGAGCGTGCACATTTTATTGCACTTCCTAAATGCAATTGTTATCCAAAGAAGGGTTCTTCTCCTTCTTCCTCTTACTAATTAGAATAAAATCTCCAGGAATTCGGAGAATTTTCTGCTAATGCGTAGCATTCTTCTTTCGCTCGAGAATGTGAGCTATTTAAAGCCAAATATGGTTACGAATAGCGAAAAGACGTTGGAATATTTTAGTATTTTTTATTAAGTTTTCTTTTGTTTCTTTTCGCCAATGATGCAAATATATACCAGTATAGCCATCAAGTGCGTTTACCTCGGTAATTATATTTTTGCCGAAGATGCAAGGCACACGAGAGTTGGTCCATATACGCTATTTTCGAACGTATTTTCAAGGTTCTTTTCCGGACCATTAGATTTATTCTTGGGTTTTCGGGAGCTATGTATTAAAAAAAATTTCTAGATTTTTTATTTTTGATTTTTCAGAATTTGTTTGCACCAGTTATCTCCATTTACGCTCTTATAACGATTACAGGTGCTAGTTTCGCAAAACCAGCGTTTTAGTGGAACTGCGGGGTGTTACACGGTCCTGTCTGAGGAGGTACTCGGCAAAGAATGCTACGCATTAAAAAATACGGCCACGCACTCTTAATAAATGGCTATATACGTTTATTTTACGACAAGGCCGTAAGCTGGCGACTGCGAGGGCCGTGGCGCAGAGATTCTTGTGCGCGGTTGCAGCAGGGGGGTGGCGGCCTCCATTTAGAAGACGTCCACAAGGTCCTTCTTTTTGTGTGAAGCGGTTCCACCGGGTGAGCTACAGCCCTCAGGGGTAGCCCTCTGTGCAAAAAATTGAAGAAAAGAACAAATACAACAGAACCCACAAACCGAAAGAACACCAACACGCAAAACACATGCGAACAAACAGCACAGACGGGACATCATCAGTTGGACAGTTGTTAATGGGGGCGACGCTCATCGCTTGTTTCGCCAGCGGCCAGGGCAACAAAAGGTTCATATTGCTTTCCTAATCACTTGGCTTCGCAGAGCCAGAAGACATTGTGGATTTCCCACAAAGCAGAAAGTTCGCTTGGGACGGGAAGCACAAATTAAAGAAATAAAAATAAAATCTGTAACTCTTACGTGGTGTTTACCCTTGTGTTACTCGTTATGGTTAATTAAAGTATTTCCCATTATACGTTGCGTGTTTGTGGTATTTTCTTTTGTTCTCGTTCCTTCGCGGGGCGTCGCTGATTGTAAGCTGCCTGCTCATCTAGAAGTACGTATGACCCGTGGCCTAACGTTTTCATAATAACGTACAGCCGAGCTCGCTACTGAGACGTTGCCTCTGCTTTGCCGGTACTGCCGGCCGCCCCTGCCCGCCGCTGTCGCTTGATCTCTGCTTCACGCAGTAGAGTTTGCTGGGCGCGCGCTTTGATGCGTCATAGATAAACGGAGTAAGACTCTCTCTTCTTACTTCTAGATCCTCTCCGACCAGGGCTTGTCGGGCATGGTTATCGGGTTGCGCAAGAGGAGTTTTCTGCGTAAACAGGACCACCGTATTTTCACTTCGCCGAGCAATATAAAGGTTCGCTTTAAATGGTACTAGCTGTTCGTTTCTCGCAGCGCATGCATCATTCCGGCCAAGAAAAGCGTAAACCTATTGTTCGACGAGCGATTTCTTTAAAAAAAAAAATCAAACCAAATACGTACGAATATTTTATATAAGCTGGCTTCGCATATGAAACATATTTGCAAATGTTTCCGAATCGACACAGGAAATGTAACGCGGAAGAGACCCTCATGCGCGGTAAGTGCGAACACGGGAAATGTGCTTTCCTGCTCGACAATAGAATACACTTCAATGGATCACTCTCGCACTTGACGGGATGATTAGCAGTCGGCGCCATCGTAGTAGGCCACCAGTATTTTCGATCCGCAGTGCTTATTCGTTGGCGTCAAAAATTTTATTCTCCGAGTCGAGTACTAATACGCTACCAAGAGCAATGTAATTCGTACTCAAACATCGTTCTGATTTGCGCATATTTACTTACCCCATATCCCTCGACCCACTTCACGCAAGCGTCCCCTTTTTACAAAGGTAGCTTCACCGCGCAAAAAAATGTGCGCAGTGGAGAGAGCTTGCAGTTTGATGCATTGAATGCATCGTTGAACCAAGCCCTGTGAACGCTACCTCACGTTTTAAAGCGACATTTATGGGAGAAAATATTCGCGCCATCGTGTCACCTGTGCTCGATTTAACAACGTCAATATGTCGTGACCACAGGAGGACAAGCGGCAGGAGGGTGGATGAGAGCAAAACGCCAGAACATGCACCAGCTGCCGAAGATGGTGCGTCGATAGCCGCCGAAGCATTGAGCCAAGCGCAGTTGACAGCTGCGTCCAACTACAACGCCCCTTTAGTGTGGTGCGATCCCACGCACCCGCAAGAAGGAGCAGTTGTTCGGAAATGCCGGTGTGCCCGTTGCGGAAAAATGTGTAGTTGAATACAATACGCACCATTTAAACATACGTTATGTCCACAAATTTACTCGGTAAGACATGCATCAAACGGAATGAAAGTTGTTTCATGAATACCCGGCACTTCATTCGTGGCTGAAGGGTCTGTTACGACAAAGATAGTTTCGCCCATTAGTACCCTCTCTGCCTTATCAATTGTGTTCTTTTACTTAATTTCTCTGCAAACGTACCGGAAAGTTTTTCGGACACACTTTATGAGGAAAAAAAACATTCATCGGGCGTTCCGCTTGGACTTAAAACGTATTGATTAAAGAGCTAGATATTACGTACCGCACGGCAACAACCAAAAGTAAGGAATACCTTGGCAAGAAAAAGAACGGTATTGAGTACAGACAACGACTGGCGTCTTTGCGTAGCGCTGCTTTGTGCCGCGGGTCAGGGTCGCGCGGGTCCTTCGTGTGCTGCGTTGCTCGTCATTAAAACCCCAATTGTTGGAGTAACGAGAAGTGGGGAAAGTGAAGGAGCGACAGTGAGCTTGCGTTCCTCGAGCCAATATCAGGGCGGTCGCGTGGCAGACCTCTCTCCCCCTCCCGAGTCACCGAGAAACGAGATTAACCAGAGCCGATAGTTCCCGCACCGGGGTGAAAGGGGCCAGCCGCCTGCATGGCAGCCGCATGTCGCAGAGGGGAACGCCCGCGGACGGGCCGGAACAGAGGTCAGTGGGGAGGGTGCGGGATGTCGGGAAAGCGGAGCGGGCTGCGTGTGCGTGCTTCTGGAAGGGAGCCCCGCCGGGAATGCCTCGCGGGTTTTGGGGAGCACTCTCGCGGCGAGAACAAGAGGGCAAAGTGCGGAGTTCGCTGGCGGCTGCAAAGGACGTCATAAAAAGGTAGTAAATTCGTCGGACTGGGGAGCAGAATTAGAGGATGCGATGTAATCTTTGCTTGGAAGTTGCCATTGTGCAGTAGTCCAACTATTGAGGTTCCCTTAGACGGACTTTACTGGAAAGCCCCAAATAACCGAGACGTCTCGTCTGCTGGAGCCCCCCATTTGCATCCCGAGCCGTAGCTTACCCCAAATTCGAACACTACAGTGTTAAAAAATGTCGGGCCATCTCCACTAACGTGAAACCTGGGGAGGGGCGAAGCATGCAGTGCATAAGTGTATTCTTGGGGCCTTGGAATTTCTGCCAACGGAGATGAAACCATTAGGGGGTAGAGGTATACAGCTTTGGTGCAGTCTTTTGTCTTGGAGCAGCGGAACAGCTCCGAGCTGTTAGGCCAGCGCCGACTGGTGGAACTGGCCCGGACGACCAGCCAGCAACACATCTTTGACTGAGAATTCCTCTCACTGGGTGGAGGCCCTAAGAACATCCTCTTGCTCACCAGTATAGATTCTCTCTTTCTCTCTCTCTCTCTCTCTCTCTGAAATCAGAGGTAACTTAGATGACCCCGTGTGTGTGCTCAGGTGGGAACAAAATGCCCAGCGGGCCTTTACGTTGATTCCACGTCGTTTCTGGCTTCTTTTTTTGTTTTTCGCCAACAGATTAGGTGACAGTTAACATTGCTGCAGTGAACTCAGCCCGTATTTAAGTCGGCCCTGCTTGCGGCGTAGATTTAAACTGTATAAACCATGCACTCCGACGACGCGTAACGATGACCCCTCCATTGCTTTAAACGAGGCAAGCAACCTTGCATGCCATGAATGTATCTACACGCTCGCATTGTCCCCAGTTAAGGTTTTCAACAAAACAGATGGGCTTACCAATGGATGGAAACGTAGCGCGGAATCAGCAAAGAACATGTCGATGCACCAGCTGACTCATTATAGACATAGCTCTTCAATAAACTGTTAGGAAGGCAGTCACGCTTTAAGGGAGGTAGCTCGATAGCCGCTGATATTAAACCCGGTGAACTACTAAGTAGTGCACTAACCGAAGCCTTAAAAATATTCTTGCTCTTTGTACTTTTTGCTGACAGTTTATGCTTTACTTTCTACCCACAAGTGAAGTGGTACACAACAGAATCATAGTAGGTGTGAAATTTCAAAGTATTTTGTTGCTTCTAAGGTATAATATGCGCTGAAAAATAGTTTGTTTGCTTTAGGAACCACTCAGTCCATCTTTGCAGGCTTCAAATACGCATTAGCGTCAGCTCACGCACTTGTACTTACTATTTCTTTTACTTGTTGGAAACTACGGGAACGCTGAGCAATATTGAGCGTCTTACAAAACGGTCAACACGCATAGCAAAATCAAGAGCCTTCCTTCAGACAAGTATAGAACGGGAGAGGTTCTGAAATGGCAACCGGAGCGAATTCACCTAAGTTTAGATGTCAGGCTGTTTTTCTACAAAAACCACCTGTTACGCGCCACAGGTACACTTGGGCTGAGAGGGGCAAAGCAGGCAGGGGCTGCTATTTGTTTTAGATCACCCGAGGACCTCTACCACAACCATAAATCTTCACACATTGGCGCGTTTCTGTCTTTATCCTGTTTAGGAACAAACTACTAACAAGGGGGGATATTCTAGCTTCGATTAAAACAATTTCAATCCGGCAGTGCTCCCAATAAGTTTGTATGGTACTTCGAATTACCTGTCGCCCACAGTGAGAGCTCCTGACTTGGTGCACACGGCAGAAAAACAAGGAATAAGTACTGAAGGGAAGTAAGTACAAACAGCGATTTTTTAAACCAAGCAGCAGCGTAGGGCGGTTCAGCGAAAGAGGTCGGCTTCTCCTTCACAAAACGCTGCTGGACGGCGATTGACCACAAGAACCGTTGTAGAGCCATCTATTATTCGTACCCCTATTCATTTCCCTTCTCTCTTTGTTGGCGTCATTGTTCGCAGGTTCTTTGCGGTTCCTTCGTTTCCATCGGCTTTGATCTAAATGACGAAGTAAGCGATATAAAAGCTAAGTAATAAGGAAGGAGATTAAGAAGAAAGTAGCTTCGGAAGCGGAGGCGTATCTTGGCACTGCAGAGAGAATCCCGGCAGGCTGGAAGCCTTGGCACAGCTGCACATCGACGGAGCCGTTCACTAATGGCGGAGGCGGAGCATCCCTATTTCAGGCAGTCTTATCTGTGACACAAGACCACGTGACCTGCACCGGCATGGACTTCCAACTACAGCTAGATTACAAACGGCTAGGCGTCCTCCGCAAGATCGCCATACATTTTGGTACAGCTTATCCTCCAGCGAACAGAGTGTGAAAGCCACTCCCACCGTCACAGAAAGCGAGATCATTCTCCGAGCACGGCTGACAGTCGCTTTCCTTTTGCCCTCGTGTTCTTTCTTCTCTTTTTCGCGCACAAAGGGGGCAAAGAGAACGGCCGGACGAAAAAAGGGCACTGAGTCGCGCCTGTTCAATATGGTTGACACGGTCGAAGCGATCAGCCTGCAAACGCAGCCGACGTGCGTAGTTTTGCGTAATGATTATTTCTCTCCCTTCCACTGTTTCTTCGCCCCGCCTGTGAGCGAACTGTTGTCGCTGTGCCAGCTCTCATTTGTATTTCTTTTCTTGTCGTAGAACTGCCACTGGCCGCAACGCACACGTAATGACCAAAGACCGGGGGGTCGACCCCAAGACTGAAAAGAAGAGGGAACCCTTCTTCGCGACATGTTCTCGGCTGTGCCATATGCCGGGCCTTTAGCGTTCAAGCAAATGGAAGCGGGGTCACCCTCACCCTCTCTCCTATTCCCATCTCTCTCCATTTCTTTATGCAAGCAGTCCTCTTTTACTTTGTGGTACTTTCGCAAGCCCTATCGAGAAGCAGCCCGGCCAGATCTTTTGCTTGTGCGGGTGAGCTTGTGCGGGTGAGAGTCACCACGGCGTTTGAGCTCGAACAGCGGAGCGATACGTGCTCAGGCGGCTGTTTCAGGCGGGGCACCGAAGTCAAACAGCGCAGGACGTAAGCGTCCTTCTACTTGCGCGCATAGGGTGGGAATGAGTAAGAAGTAGGGTTGTATGTGGGCAGTATTGCGCGCGAAGGAGAGTAAAGGGCGAGAGCCATTAATGGGCACCGCTTCGTGCACTTGCTGCGAAATCTGCGTGTCGTGGTTAATTGAAAACTGCTAATCACGCGCACGGGTTCTTGCTCCAAAAAGGTGGGGGTTGGTGACCGTGGACTGAACTTATCACGAACGAAGTTCAATCCATTGGGTTGCGTTTTTAATTTATGTTGACGTCGTAGGAGAAATACATAGAGAGATAGAATTATGAAAAGACAGGGATACAGAGACCTATGGATAGATAAAGCGATGTTCTGAGTGACAAAGATAGCACAATAGATAGATGGGTAGCCAGATATATATATATATATATATATATTATATATATCTATATATATATATATATATATATATATATATATATATCTATATATATCAACGATGCAGAATTTCTTGCCAGTGCTATTCGGCTAATTTAAAGGTGCTTTATCGCGCCGAAATGAAGTGATCGTCGTTTGTAGGATACAGGAATAAAGAAACCAAAGTTGAGAAAGAACCCGCCGTGATCGGAAGCGGGAATCGAACCCACGACATCCGCATAACGCGTGTGGTGCGCTACAAACTGCGCTATCCCGGCGGCGGATTTGTTTTCGACTTCAGCGGGGCTTATAGTTACGGAGGTTCAGAGACCGGTGAACTAGCGCCACCCCTCGACAACCGCGGGAGACGCAGAGCGTCTTTCGTTATCCCAGTGGCTCGCCACGTTAAACGGGGTCAAATGTCGGGGTAAGCCAATGGCATTTCCGGTCTGCTGGAGCCGGACCATATAGCGAATCAGAATAGGAAATGAGGGGCTCCTTGAAAATAACACAGAAATAAGAGTTGGCGGTGAAGAAAACCTCGGAAAGCAAAGCGGAGGATGTGGTAGGTCATTGAAACAGATAAAGAATTGGGAAAAAAAGAAAGGAAAGTGGGAGAAAAATGCCCGCCAGGTGGAATACGAACCCACGACCTCCAGAATACCGGTCTGGTGCGATAACGACTACGCTACTGGCGGGGCGATTTTCCCCTCCACTTTCTGGGGTATTTATGTTTAGGTATTTTTGTTTCCTGTGCTTGGGGGGTGGTAGCCAGCGCCACTCGGACTACTCGGAGTGAAGGGGACCTTCTTTTAACCCCTGGCCGTGACACGCGTGTCTACTACATGTCGAGAGTGGTCGACCAGCATTGAACCCTCTTAAGCTTCCTATAGTACCAAGACTGCCAGAACAGAGGCCCCTCGTTATGCAAGTAGCGAATCAGAATAAGAAATGAGGGGCTCGTTGGAAATAGCACAGAAAGAAGAGTTGGCAGTCAAGAAAACCTCGGAAAGCAAAGGGGAGGATGTGGTACGTCATTGGACAGATAAAGAATTTGGAAAGAAAGAAAGAAAGTGTCTATATATATATATATATATCTATATATATATATATATATATATATATATATCTATATATATATATATATATAATATATATATATATCTATAATAAGGAAATGAGGGGCTCGTTGAGGGAAATACAGAAAGATAGGGCAGGCAGTCTACAACGCCAAAGGAGGCATAGGGGTGTGGTTAGGCTCTTTTCTTTTTCACACTACGGTTAATGAAGGAAACATTTTTTTAAAATTTTAATATAGAGAAGAAAGAAACCAAGAAAACACGCGCCCAGAGTGGGGACCGAACCCACGCCTTTCGGCGTGGGTTCGGTCCCCACTCTGGGCGCGTGTTTTCTTTCTTTCTTTCTTCTCTATATTAAACAAAAATGTTTACTTCATTAACCGTAGTGAAAAAGAAAAGAGCCTAACCACACCCCTATGCCTCCTTTGGCGTTGTAGACTGCTTGCCCTATCTTTCTGTAATATAGATATATATATATATATATATATATATATATATATATATATATATAGGTAGACAGAATCACGGTTGGCAGTCAAAAAACCTCGGAAAGCAAAGGGGGGAATGCGCTAGGTCATAGAAAGTTATGAAGAATTGTTTGAGTCAGAAAGAAAGTGGTGAAAAAATGCCCGCCGGGTGGGATCCGAATTCACGACCTCCAGAATACCGGTCTGGTGCGATAACCACTACGCTACCGCGGGGCTATTTCCCCACCACTTTCGTGGGTATTTATGTTAAGGTATTTTTATTTCCTGCACTTGGGGGTGGTAGCCAGCGCTACTGAGACTCCTCGGGGTGAAGGGGACCTTCTTTTTTAACCCCCGGGTCGTGACGCGAGTGTCTACGACATGTCGAGAGTGGTCAACCAGCGTTGAACCGTCTTAAGTTACCTTTGGCACCAAGACTGCTAGAACAGAGGCCCTCGCTGTGCATGTAACCAATCAGAAATGGGAAATGAGCGGCTCGGTAAATTAAGACAGAATAAGGGTTGGCAGTCAAGAAAACCTCGGAAAGCGAAGGGGGGAATGCGGTAGGTCATAGAAAGATATGAAGAAATTTTTGAGTCAGAAAGAAAGTGGTGAAAAAATGCCCGCCGGGTGGAGATCCGAATTCACGACCTCCAGAATACCGGTCAGGTGCGATAACCACTACGCTACCGGCAGGGCTGGGTCCCCACCACCTTCTCGGGTATTTATGCTTAAGTATTATATATAGTAATATATATTATATATATATATAGAGATATATATATATATTATATATAGATATATATATTATCGTATATATATATATATATATATATATATATATTATATATGTATCTATACTATGTATATATATATATATATAATGCACACAAAGACTTTATTTGTTCAGAGTACATGGCAAACTGAGTTCAGGTTTATATATGCCAAATGCAGTAAGGAGAGGGCAGGGCAAGGTAAGGGATCATGTTTATACAATCGGGTCATTGTTGGAGGGCAGCGAATGCATGAGAGAAATGGAAAGAAAAAGTGATGAGAAAAACGATAGCGAGACAGAAAAAACATTTTCAAAATCACGTTGTTCAGACATGAGAGAGGAAGAGGATATAATAAGAAAGCCATAAACTAAAAAAGTTATTGCTGGTTTCGTCGTCCGATGACAATAGGGTTCAAGAAAGTTGTCAAAAGAAGACATGTCAATGCACGCGTATGGCGCACATCTGGCCATACGCATCCGTTCTCGCTGATTCAGAGTCATGGGTTGTGGTGGTGGGAGGAAATGGAAGTGCACACGAATGCAGCCATACAAGGAGTTTATGGATGAAATGAGCGTACATTCATATAGAAGGGGCAGCATTAAGAAAAAAAGCAACTCTAAAAAGTTTTTTGGTGGTACTGTCAAGCGCCCGGGGGCAAGCAGGTCAGATAACCACCTGTTTGTCCCCGGGGGCAACTCTGCATCATTTTCACCGGGCCTATTGCAACGCACCCAGCTTACGCAGGTTGCAGTTATAATGTATTTATTCCACAATATTTTATTTATAGCACACATCGAAGATAAATAGTAATCATGTAGGTTCAATCAGTTATGAGGTATGCGTGAAAGCTATTCTGAAATGTTTTGGTACAACCAGCAGCGAATTCTTTAATAATAAAATGAGAAGTAGAGGTAAATGAAAAAAAGGAAATTAGCCAACCCCGTGTTTGCCTTACGCCTGTGAGGCAGGTGCCCGTTGAAGGCAATGTTAGATTAACTGCGTCGTCCCGCGTTTGACCTCTTTCTGTTAGGCGTAGGATGGAGGGGCCCAAGGAACTGTGAGGCGCACATGCGAGTGTACTCCGGAAAACATGCGGGTGTACGAAAGAGTTTTTCTATGGCCTACTACTCCACTCTTCGAGAGACGTGCCTGCTGCCAGACTGGAAAATCTGAGATATGTTGGATGTATTGACATTGAGCTCAAGCACTTTCCGCACTATGGAACGTTCCGTATTGCAGTAATACAGACCAGCTGAATAGTGACTGAAGGAGGAGGAAATTGTTTAATTATAGCTTTTATCTTTAATCTTTGAGCGTTGTTTTTTTTTCTGCCTGTACGAGCGTTTTGAAAGGTCGGGAATGAGTCAGGCAAGTCCTACTGTATACTATACATTGCGCCAAAATGGTACATCCTACCACGTGTGTTTATGCAACAAAAAACGAAATTGACTTCATTGTAAGTGATAACCCAGGTTCGCGGAAGAGGTAGAATTGCTCAGTAAGATTCGAAGCAGCGATCATAGGATGGTTAGATGCAAGCTAAGGCTGAATCTCAAATGAGGAAGAAGGAAGCTCGCGAAAACTAAGAAACCCTGCATGAAGTCACTCAGAGATAGATCGCAGGAGTTTAAAATAACTATTCAACTCGAATTCGCGATTCGAACGAGCAGATTGAGGTCAGTGTAGACAGACTTATTGACAACCTAACATCGACACTCAGTGAATAAGCAGCAACTGTGAGAGAAGCAACATGTAGGTTACAAGTTGTAAAACTAAATAAGAAAAAGAAGGAACTAATTGCCAAACGTAAGAACGTGATAGTGCAAGTACAGCTGATCGGATTGAATTAGCCGAGCTGTTGCAATTGACCCACGTGTGGTTTCGAGCTAGTTGGTAATCCATTACAAGATTTTCAACAGCCAAACATTAGACACAGGACGGAAAGGACAGAGACATGCGCTACTTCCAAATACAATTTTATTTTCAAAACGACATACACATGTATGCAACAGTGCTAACAAAAAGAACTTAAAACTAAGTATGTGCGCAGTGTACAGGCGCGCACACGTACCCCACCCCCTATGTTATGCGCGCATAACGGGAATGCAGCGCATGTCTCGTTCCATACCGTCCCATGTTTACATATTTTGTGATTGAAAATCTTATAATGTCGTAAATGATTAACACAAGTAAAACACACGACATTCGTGCGTATATAACATGGCAGGGATTTGGTAAACGCTACAAGTAGGGGGAACTTGAAAGCAATAAAGAGAGCCCTAGTCATCGGCAAAGACTGGATGTACGCACTCAGAGAAAAGCAGGGCAACATTACGCAACACTTAGGCGATATAAGAAAGGTAGCAGAACAGTTCTAAACCGGGCTGTATGCCAGCTACGTTATATGAGGGGAAACTACTAAGAGTAGAAGCGCAACTGGCGATGTCCCACTTGTAACTAAAGAGGAAGTCGGAAAGGCTCTCAAAGGCAGGAAAATAGGAAAAGGCTGCATGTGACGACGGGATAACGTGGATCTTTCGAAGGAGGGAGGAGATAGTATACTGGAAAAGCTTGCTGTACTATTTTCGGAATGCTTGAAGTCTCAAAAAGTGCCCATAGACTGGAGAAACGCAAATAGTATTCTGACTCATAAGCAAAGCGATAACAAGCGCCTAAGAAACTACAGACCCATCAGCCTACTCTCGTTTTTTACAAGTTGTTTACCGAATTTATAGCTAGCCGCATACGCTATAGCCTAGATTCCCAACAACCCATTGAGCAGACAGGGTTTAGGCAAGGGTACTCTGCCATGGATCACATTCATGTCGTCAATTAAGGGACAGAAAAAACCGCAGAGTACACTAAACCCCTTTACATGACACTTATAGATTATGAGAAAGAGTTTGATTCCGCGCTCACCGCATCCGTGCTAAAAGCACTTAAAGACCCAGGGAATAGAGGAAGCCGACATAACACTTCTAGAAGACATGTACAAGGAATTCACGAGCAGGATAACCCTCCACATGCAAAGCGATCAATTCGCGATCCGAAAGGGAGTGAGACAGGGAGATACCACCTCGCCAAAACTATTCACAGCATGTGTGGAGGGAAGTATAGAAAGCTTGACGGGGAAAACGTAGGATTAAGGATAAATGGGTCATAGTTGAGCCATCTGAGGTTTGTAGACGACATAGTATTGCTGAGTGAGACTGCTGAACACCTCCAAACAACGCTTGAGAAACTACAATAAAAAAGCATGGCCGTGTGGGCAAAAATAAGTATGAACAAATTTAAAATAATGGGATGAAAACCTGCCCACAACGTCGTCGAAAGATTGCGAAATGAAACGCTGTAAGAAGTAAAATAACATAACTACCTGGGACAGATGATGAGGGCTGACAACAACCACGAGCGAGCAATCCTGCGCAGAATATGCATATGGTAAAAAGCACTCGGCAAGCCCTCCCAAATAATGAGAAGTAAGCTACCTCTGTGACTCAAACGAAAAAATGTACAACCATTGCATACTGCCAATGATGACATACGAATCTGAAACTTGGCGCCTTACAAACAACTAGAAAGCCAACTTAGGTCGGCTCAGCGGGTCATGGAAGAAATAATTTTAGGAGGGACACTCAGGGACAGGAAACGGGCTATCTAAATCAGAGAAGAAACTAGAGTAGAAGATATAATAGTTAAATAGAGAAAAAGAAATATACTTGGGCTGGCCATGTTGTGCGACGAACCGACTACCGGTGGACAATTAAGCTAACACAATGGATACGAGAGGTGGGTACCGAAAGAGGGAAAGGATATCAACCCGATGGAGGCATAAAATAAATACATTCGGGAGTAAACTGTCGACCCGAGCAGTGCAGGAGAGGAATAGTTAGAGGTCAATTGGAGAGGCCTTCATCCCGCAGTGGGCCTGAGTAGGCTGATACTGATGATGATGGTGGCGTAAGTTGTTACATTCCAGATTCGCATAAATGATTGGAGCGGCACCGCATATTTGACTCTGTATAAATGCAGGAACAATCGCTTGCCCAACGCGCCTTGCAGCCAATAATAATGTTATACTAATGGACAAAACCAACAAATCCAGTCGGTTAGCGCCTCAAATGAAGACGTGTCGGCTTCAGCAAATACGTTAGTTGAGCGAGTGTTGCACTCAGACATACGGTGATGCGAAGCACGGGAAGTGCATTGTACCATCACGTACTCGCGTCCCGCTGATTCCAACGGAGCTAGCTCATCTCCTCTGCGCGCATGTCTTCTCGATACGGGTGGGAATTGTACTTAGCCACCTGTCCCTAAAGCGCGAGCCTTGCATACGTTCCCCCCTCCAACACTAGCCCGTCGTACTTTAACTCAAACTTGGGAACCGATGCGAAAGAGGTTCTGTCATCCACGTTTATTACCTGCCCCTTAATCCAGACTCTGCGAAATTGCAGGTTGCACTGATTCGGGGACTCAATATTGAGCCGTAAGTTCCTTCCCGCCGCCTGTATATGAATAGAGCGCACAGATTATATTGTGGCGGGGCGGAGTTTCGCGCTAAGAGGGTCCGAGCACCCTGTGGCTTAGTCGCATTCTCAGAACGCTGATTCCGTGCTTCGTTGTTGGCGGCCTCGCTCGATTGCAGCATGCCAAAGTAGCAGCCTTGGGGGCCTTTGGTACCACAGTTACCGCTAAGCAGCTGTCACGGTCGACCGAAAGTTCCGCAGCTCTAGGAAATTGCAATTTCGGACATCGACAGACGGTAGCGGGATATTCTTGGAGGGGAGGGTTGAAACGGAGCGGCTGCAGAGATTTGATGCGGGTTGCTTCCGGCGGCCTACTGATACGTTTCGTCGTGTGGCAGCTCATCGTTAATTAATCCGCAATCAGCTAGACCCTTTGCTGCGCACAGCGGGTCTGAACACAAAGGGGAGAAGATAGATTCAGACTGGAAATTAGATGTGAGAACAAAGTCTTACAGCGTACGAACGTAGTGAGTCGCTACAAGCGTAAAGGAATTTTTTTTAATAGAGAAAGAACGCCTTACGAGCGCTGCAGCATTGTTTCTAACAAGCTTGCTGTGTGAATGTTCAACAAAGACAAGTCGCATGCCATTTTGCAGCTCACCTGGAGCACGCCTCGCCTACTGGGTTCTTTTCATTGCCTATCAAGATGTTGTCGTACGTCCTGCAAAGTGCCAGTATTCGCAAAGTGTGAGGAGGCAAGTTGTGGTTGGCAGTTTTGGTACAACAGTACTATTGGTAAATTTGGTAAATTATCCACTCGGTATAGCCGCTCGTATTTGCGAGTTTATAATCACTTGCACAGGAGAGCGAGGAGGCGTGGAACGTATGCGACATCCCGAATTTAAGTCAGATAACGCGTTTCGGCACTTGATGCGGTTGAGTTGTACACGCAGCTTAGAGCCCAGTGAGTATAACGTTGCTGGGCGCATCTTAATCGCAACTTGAACGTAACATAACGTTAAGCCAGCACGGGATATTAGACCTAACGTTACGCTTCGATGTTTAACATCGTCATAGGGTACCCATTCGGAAAATAACCCATTGCACTTACTGTACATCAAGCTGCTGGTACCAGATGACTTTGTAAAAACTCAAACGAAACGTTAGGCCTAATCCCGGAAGCATACCCCACAGTATCTGCTCTTTAACCAACTGATACCAACAGAGGTGCACATACCTTGAGAGAGAGCCATAAACAATGCAGATACGTGAGATTTCTTAGTTTTGGGCTACGGTATAACACTGCATCCAACCTTCATCGTCTTCGCCTCAAAGTAGCGTACACCCGAAGTTCAAATTCAAAATTGTTTGATTAATTGTAGGGTTTAACGAGTCGAAGCTACACAGGGAATGAGGCGGGCCGTCGTGGAGGGCCCTGGATCAATTTTGACCACCTGGAGATATTTAACGTGCGTGGAAATCTCGAAAACTGAATTCAGATTAGGCGGGTGAGATTGAAGAACCACTACTCTGCCCTACGTGTGCTGTGCGCTATAATGCAGAGTAGTTCCTGTGCTCGAGCGCTCAATTTGCCGTTGCACGAGCAACAGCAGCTCTTGGCGACGTGGAGGTAGGCTTCAACTGTGTCGCTTTCTTGTATTCTGGACCAACAGTGCGGCCAAATAATTAAGTGCGAAACTTTTCTGCGTTTTCTTCGGCACCCCGTACTAGAAAACGTTCTTTAGTTCTTAAACTATGCCCGCAACTATATATACATCCGTTTGCGTTGTCCACTAGGTCTCTTTTTGTTGGTTTGGCATTCTCTGTTTCTTTTGTACAGTTTCTTTTATTTTCTGGCTGAGTTTTGTTCTTTAGAGATTTCTCTTCAAGACTTGTTTCTAGCGTTTTATCGCACCTAATGTTAAATATTTTTTTTCTTATTATCTTACTGTTGTCTTCGCATGTTCCTTTATATCGACTCAACCATAGTTATTCTTCCCATATGGCGTAGCCAGCCAGTCCGCTAGCAGGGGTGATTCTTAAAGATCGCATTAAAGAGCTCTCTCTCTTTCACGTCACCGGTTTTACTTTCCAGACAGGATACTCACCAGCCGTCTGGTCGTTTTCGCACCATCTTTATTATGCATAATTCGTTTCATTTCTGGACTGCTGTATCTTTTTGCATCTTGAAATGAGAGCACGTGTTACCGCTTTCTTTTAGCCTTTACCACTAGAAACATCACAAGCGTTACTCAACACATTGCAGCTATAGGATTTAACGGGTTAATTGCATGATGTATTTGGTAAGGAGCCAGGGCATTCCTTTTGCTTACGCGTTGTACAGTGGTCGTCATTTCTGTTTGTAAGTATCATGTGGGCTGTCTCAATGACGCAATTAACTGCAATTGCAACGTTTTTTATAAGCACCAAAAAGAGCTAGTTAACGCATTTTTTTTCAGTTTGAAAGACATTGCTTGCAGTTTGCAAGCTTTATTTCGAAATTTCGGCAATATTAGGGTGAAAAAATGCGGCGCGAAAAAAATTTGCCATGCTTGTGATAAACTATTTCAGATTTTTTTTATTCAAAGGTGTTTATTTATTCAAATACCTACATCGCCTTTACAGGCATTAGTGTAGGGGGGAGGGGGAATAAGAAAAAAGGGACACAAAGTACAATACAATTGTCGCATAAACAAACAAACAAACAGGTTGCGTTTCTTTAAATAATGAGTATACATCAAAGCGGTGAATTGGCGTTGGAAAAGGAGCACTTCAAGAAAGGAAGATGTACAGAAAGGATGTACAGACAACAAGCACTTCGTAACACAGATAACCCGTAAGCCCGGCAAACAAGGCGGCGGGATATTACTGACGCATATAATCCTGCAAACGCTTTCCAAAACAAGATGGGGGGAGAGCAGACAATTTCCTCCGGTAGAGCATTCCAGTCATGTATTGTTTTGGGAAAGAAACTGTACTAAATGTGTTAATCCTGGAGTTAAGCTCGCGAATCTTTAAACAGTGATCGGTGCGAGGGGATACGTATGTTGGTTGTTTTTAAATAAGTTTCTTTCTTAATGCCAGTTCTGGAGTTGAATATATTATAGAACAACGCGAGTCTCAGGTTATTTGCGTCTTTTCAGCGAGTAGAGGCCATCCAAGTCTTCTGCAAATGTCAGCTGATCTTTTAAAAAAATCGTAATCGCCCGTTACGAAGCGAGCGGCGCGAGCCTGTATTCTTTCTAGTGCATCAACGTTTGTCTTTGTGTAGGGGTCCCAGACACTGCAACCATATTCCAAAATGGGGCGCACATTCGTCAGATACAAAGTCTCCCCTGACCTTAGTCGGAGCTTGCCTGAAATTGCGTCTTAAGAAATTTAGCACACGGCTCGCTTTTACTATCATATAATATACGTGATGGTTCCAGGACAGGTTAGAAGAGAAAAAGATTCCGAGGTATTTTAAACTCTGTGGCTACCGGTAAACATGCCCCCGCCCATGTAGTAGTCAAAAGTAGAGGGTGCTTTTTGTTGGTGAACCTTACCAGATACACTTTGTTAGATTGAGCGTCATCCCCCACGACTGGCACCAAGAAAAAACAGAGTTAAGATCGCGTTGCAAAAGGTCCGCATCTGCTACGCTGGTTATATCACGATAGATGCAGCAGTCATCAGCGTACAATCTAGTACGACTGGAAGTGCAGTTCAGGAGATCATTAATAAATATTTAAAAAAAGAAGTGGGCCTAAAACTGAGCCCTGCGGGACACCGGATAACACAGAAATACTTGAAGAACTCAGGCCTTCAAGCACCACACACTGTTTTCTCTCGAAAAGATAAGCATCCAGCCACTTCAGCAGTTCAGTAGGTATGTTAAGAACAGATAGCTTGCGCAGTAGTACAAGGGATGCGGAACGGAATCAAAAGCCTTGCGAAAATCTAAAAATATACAATCAACCTGAGTGCCTGCGTTAATGGAAGTTGCAATATCGTGCCCAAATTCAATAAGCTGCGTGTCGCACGAGAAGCCCGCCCTAAAACCGTGTTGCATTGGGGAGAAGAAGTTATTGTTTTGTAAATGAGTCATTAGGTTTGTGTAAATGATGTGTTCTAGTATTTTAGAGCAAACGCTTGTCAGCGATATAGGCCTGTAGTTCGAAAAAATTGGTTTTTGTCACCACTTTTAAATATCGGATTTACATTGGCATTCTTCCAGTCAGCCGGTAATATAAACACCCAGCCGAAGTGATGCTTGGAACAAAAGGGTCAAAAAGGGGGGCTATGGACGCAGCGCAGTGCTTTAGGATAAAGTTTGATATCCCGTCTGGGCCGGAAGCTGAGGTGCACATCCAATTTTTCCAAGAGAGACACGATGCCGGCTTCGGATATTACTATTCTTGCATAGGCGCAGCGGGTTCAAAATTTGCGGCATAGTATTGGGGTACGTTTGCCGATTAAACACTGATTGGAAGTACACGTTAAAGCTTTCGGCTTTGCCCCTTGTATTTCCTGTGTAGTCTATGCCGTCCATGACGTCAGGAATACTAGCCTTACAATTATTTTTGTTCTTGAATTATTTCCACATCAATTTAGGGTTGGTTTTCAGTTTTTCGCCCAGGGAGTTTAGGGTAAGTTTCATGCGCTTTGGTCATTTCTTTCGTCACTGCTTTGGGTAATCTTTTTTATTTGGACCGTAGCTCAGGCTGGGGCAATTTACAATACTTTCGAAACAGCCGATTTTTTCTGTTATCAAAGACCCGAAGTTCCTTATTGAGCCAAGGCTTATCAGTGCGGCGCTTAGCTGAAATAATGCGTGAAGGAATGAAAGTTTGTGTTAGGGACAAGATCTTTGTTTAAAAAGATTCCATTGTTCGTTCATTGCCAAGAGATAAGCATTGCTGCTGGAATTCAGGCAAAATGCATCTAGCGCACGCGAGAGCGAGCTGTAGTTGCCTTTATCATAGGAGAACACTTTTCTTGGTTCTGTAGGCCGGTGGCTCTTGACCGTGCAGGTTACGTTAGCGATAACAATATCATGATCGCTAATACCGGGAATTGTGAGTACAGACGATACAAGGGAAGGGTCATTGCAAAAGAATAAATCGAGCAAAGTCGCGCTGCTAGCACTGATTCGAGTGGGTGTTCTACGAGTTGGGATAATGAATGCGCATTGATCATTTCGTAGAAGGCTGAGTACAAGAGAGATGTATTCCGCAGTATCGGCTTGCTGGACTGCCATTCAACGTCAGGCAAGTTAAAGTCTCCACCAAGAACTACATAACTTGTTTGCAAGCTTAACAACATGTTACTCAGCTTGAACAGAGGCTCAGGAGTTCGTAACCCAGGCGGTCTGTAGAAGGAACCAACGGCCACGGAAACACCATTTTTCAGTAGAACCTTGCACCAGACAGCTTCGCAAGACTCTGTCCCGAAGTGCATAGGTTGGCTTACTATGCTATCATGAACAAGGATGAATACGCCACCACCACGGGAATTGCGATCCTTCCTGTACACGGAATAATAAGAAGGGAACATTTCGCCGTCATTTATGGTGCCGTCAAGCCAGGATTCCGTACCAATAACTATATGCGGCTTCGAAATTTCTATTAGCGAGTTGAATTCGGCCGTTTTATTCTTCAGGCTGCGGCAGTTAACTAAAATGCATTACAAGGTCATGGCTACCTGAAGACCCTCTACCCAAAGAATGAATTGCCTGTCGTGGCTACGAACTACATGGGACCACAGCATCCGTTACGTTGTTATAAACAAAGTTTCTTTACCCATTTCAGTTATTAAACCGTAGTCTGTATTCCCCACCCTGTTCTCGTGCAAAGTGAAGCAGCTTCTGCCTTTCCTGCCTAACCTTAGCCGAAAAGTCTTCACCTATCGCATAATCAGTTCCTTTTAGTTAGCGGCCTCCGTAAGCACTTTTTGTTTGCCCTTGAAGGAGAGGAAACTTCACAATTAGGGGCCCTCTGTTTTGTAGGGGTGAAACGGCCAAGTCGGTGGGCCCTTTCTATAGAGGCAGGATCAACCTGAAACTTTTAGTTGTTCTGAGCAGAACGCAATAACAGTGGCCTCTGCATCGGACCAAGTTTCGTTTTGCGTCATCTCGAAGGCCATAAAAAATCAAGTTGTTCCGTCTTAACCTGTTTTCTTTGATCATCTTGGCAGTTGTCGAGCCTTGCGCACGCAGAAGAAAGAGCAGCAGTTTCAGAAACAAGCCCGCGCCACATCGTCCTTCATCGGTAATACCGACGAAACGTCCTTTTCAACAGCCTTGACCTTCTCAGTTAGGTCGGATAACTTGCTATCAAGTACTTGTTGTTCCTGCCGAATAGAACGAATTTCCTCAAGTATTTCCAACTGTTTTTGATTGCATTGAAGGGATCGTCATGACCACGTTGAACATTTGGCTTAGTTGATCCTCTGTCAGGGGTCCCGGGTTTTGTTCTATGTCACCGGACAGCAGCAATTGTTTTCGCAAAGCAGTGACACAAGACAGACAATTCGCGACGAGCTCAAGAACACTCCAAACGACAATAGCCCGGCGAGAGTTGGGATCTGGCACCAGACTTTTTGAAAGGTCTGCCGCTTACAGAAAGGTAAGTATAACCAACCTGAACAAAAAGCAGGAATGAGCGACTGGCGTCCATGTCGGCGCCAGATCCCAAAGTGAGGGGCGGGAGCAACAGCTTATGTAGATGTATGCCGTCTTGCCGCGTCCCGGGTTGCCAGCCATAGTGAAGATATCGGAGTGTCTCGGCAGCGGCGACTCTGGTTGCGTTGTTGTAGCAGTTGCAGATCCCACGATAAACAAAACAGGCGTCATCCAGGGCTGAATTTTCTTGAAGAAGCGGGCATGTTGTCGGTCCGGATTTCACCGACATTTGCCTGCGCAACCTGCGCAATCTTGAACAAAAAGCAGGAATGAGCGACTGGCGTCCATGTCGGCGCCAGATCCCAAAGTGAGGGCGGGAGCAAACAGCTTATGTAGATGTATGCCGTCTTGCCGCGTCCCGGGTTGCCAGCCATAGTGAAGATAATCGGAGTTGCCTCGCGCAGCGGCGACTCTGGTTTGCGTTGTGTAGCAGTTGCAGATCCCACGATAAACAAAACAGGCGTCATCCAGGGCTGAATTTTCTTGAAGAAGCGGGGCATGTTGTCGGTCCGGATTCACCGACATTTGCCTGCGCAACCTGCGCAATCTGAACAAAAAAGCAGGAAATGAGCGACTGCGGTCCATGTCGGCGCCAGATCCATGTCGGCGCCAGATAATTTAAAGGCACATTTTCCTTCTACATAAATGTCTCTTGCGGGGCCCGTTTGAGTGTCTGGGATGTAATGCTGGCAAAGACGCTCAGCGGAAGTGTGCGCGTCGAGGCAAAATAAAAACACTGGGGCGCCAAAGCACTTTGTACAAGTTCTGTTTGCGAGAGTATGAATGTGCTGAAGAACGCCTGATAGACTTGCTTTCGCATCGCGTTGTCCAAGGGATATGTAACCCTGCCACTTGAGATGCTTTGCTTTGTGATCGACCTGAACGCTCTCAAATGGCTTAGATCTGCCTCCTACACCTTGCGTCGCTGCGTGTTCGTGCTGCCGTGTATTAAGAGAGTTCAGGATGATAGGGAATGTCGCTACTTCTTTCGTTGCTTTCATCTTGGGTGTACCGGTGTGGTCTACCACCATTCGCTACTAAGGAGTTCAAGGTCACCAGGTTTCACGACTTGTGGTACGGAAGGCCGCCGAGCATAGCTATGCTCCGAGGCTCCTAATTCCATCGCGGTTCCATTCCTTCCAGCATTATCGGCATTCCATTCACATTCCAATCCGGGGTCGCGAAAAGGTGAAATGATTCCGGAGTCATTACAATTCCTGAATGCTCACTCCGCAACTCTGGTTCATGAGGACATTGAATGCATTTGCTGGGTGTTTTCTTTTTTTTTTTGGCTTCTTCGGCTTTTTTTGCGCTGCTAGCACCCTCAAATTCGTGCCATCAGATAATGGCATTTAGCGACGGGTGCGGAAAGGGATTGAAGAATTTGGTGCATTCCTCCCGTGGCTGTGGGTTCAACTGCAACCTTCCAACGTTCAACCTACTTACATTCCGGTGCATATCTACGTGTACGTGTGTCCAAGTGTCTATGTGTATATTTTCGTGTGTGTCTATGTGTTTGCGTATAGGCATATTTGTATGTGACCGGTCCGCCACACTCTCTGTTCGACCAGCCTCTCAACTTAAAGCTTTTTTTCTTGCTTTATACCACCCGGCTTTTCCTTACCAACCTGCTATCAGGTTCCCTCGTTTTACAGCGAATACTGTTTAAGCAATAAACATGTCGTGCAGCCTCCTTTTACTTCTGTTTGCGCGTCTTCTCATAGACGTTTTTTAGCACGGCTCACTGTTCCTTTCAGCATCCTGGGAGCTCTGAATCTTTCCTCACGGCAATCCCGTTTCAGAGCTCGAACCACATATATTCTCTTCTCTTTTCAAGGTCCGCGTTCATTCATTGCTCGATATTTTTAGGTTGCATCATAAAAAGCGAAGTGAGTGGGGCTGAAGAAGACTCAAGGGAGAAGTGTTCGTTAATACAGCGAAGACAAACGGTCGAAACAACAGAAACGTCGGAGAAGAAGAGGCGTGCTGCGTCTTTTTTCATTTCTCAAGATAACCTCTGGGGGCTTTGGTCAGGCGTATGTTACCACGCCAGGAAAGTTACGGGCGTCTCGATTCTGCATATTGGCGCTCGCCAGCTTGGGCCCCGGAGAGTTTCGTAACACCTTGAGAACAAATGCCACCCTCTTGCGGTCCTTTCACAAAAAAAAACCTTCCATTACAGTCGAGTGCTCCAATAAGATGTCCCCGAGGGTCCTTTGTGCCAAAGATTTCTATGACCACGGCACAAAGGACTCAAGAAAAGTGTCTATCAGTGGAATCCGTTGCTGTGCAGAGCGAAAATACAGAACACGGCGCCAGCTAAGAGTGCGGAATGTCACGGGCCTTTGTGTCCCGACAGGGTGCCGCACATTTCGTGGGGGACCCAAAACAGGCCTCAGAATACCCTGCGCATAAATTTTGTGGACTTACCCATCGGTAGTCTCTTCCAGTGCAGGCGGGAGCGAAGAGAAATATTTGCGATCCGTTGGCGGAGCTCAGAAGGGCGGCAGCTCAGCCCAGCAACACTAACACCTAAGCCTTATTTGTAATCTCGATTCACCCGTGAAGCCTGTTCCGAGTTTGTATGTCAGGCAGCTGGAAATCGCCGAGAGTATGTGCACAGCCCCCTTCTTCATCATTTATTTGCGAGCTGTGCTTGCAAAGGCAGTATGCTTTTTTTTAAGGACTCCGGGTTCGGAGGAGATTGAGTAACTACATATAGCGATTCGAGTATAACTCAAGCACAAGAAAATAATTTTGAAAAACCAAAACAAAGCGAGAACAAATAGAAATGTCCGTTCTAAAAAAACACGAATGACAGTTTCAGTCGCCTCGACGCACTCTTCGTGTTAGATAAGGTACGGCCAGGCGACGCAAGCAGAGAACTTGGGAATGCTTATTCAGACAGCTTTTGCAGTAAATTAGAAGAAAAATGGGAACACACTTGCCAAACAAAGCTGATAAAAATTGGGCAATGGCGAAAAAAGCAAAATTATTGTGCCGTCCGCAGCCAAAATTTTATTCAGCCACGAGGTCCCCCTAGCGGCGGCCCTCTAAAACTGCACCCCATTGTTGCTCCATTGCGCCGGAGACATTGGCCAAATTCTCTCGCCTCTTTGATTTATGCATTTCCTTGCTCTATATCCAGATTACTCTACAGGCTCTGTGTAGCCAGCATGGAGGCCCACTTCATGCCGAGGGCACGGCTGAAACTCCTCACCGGCTTTATTCTTCAAGGCACCACCAATCTTTCTGGACGGGGAGTTCTCTCCACTTTAGACAGCCTACCCAAAAGCGAGGAATTGTTCTTTTACCCTTGGAGTAAGAAAAAAACAAGAGAAAATGAAGGAGAAATAGTAATACAAAATAGGCCGTATAAACAGGGCTTTCATGAGTAAGGGAACGGATCCTATTGCAAGCGCCTAGATTGGAAGAGATTGGAATCGCTTCCCTTTGCTCAGAATAAACTTTGTGACCAGCGCCTGTATTTCTGCGTTTCCAATAGGTTGTTTCAATTTCTGTCTTCGTGTCTGCTCCAAACGCCTTGCCCTTTGTGTTCTGAATTGTCTTCGGTGTACATTCTTGCTGGTCCAGCTCCGCGTCTCTTTTCCGGACCGGCTCATAAAGCACCGATATTTTGTTCTTAGCGCTCGTTTGCGATTGTACTGCCATCTTCTCCCCTCTATGGGTCAAACTGCGGCACATTCACTGTTTGAAAGAGGTAAAAGGGGTGATTCTGAAGGACCTATTCCGGCGGCTTAACCACAAGCCATTAGAGCCCGTGTGCGTCTACTATTTTCTCTTTTCCTATGGCAGGGGGGACACTTGCTCATTTTCGCTTGTTCTTTCTAAGCAAAAACTATTCGACTGGACTTTTTGCTTGTAAGTCTCCGCTCTGCGTATTGTTTCGTGGCGGAATAACGGTGAGGCTAGCCATGACTGATGAGCGATGATGTTAATGGGTGTCAGCCATCTTGGCGCGAGCACGGCTATGTCTCGCGATGTGCTTCGTCTTCTTCGAAGGTGGGCAAACATGGCGGCATGTGTAATTGTCCACTTCTTCGTCTCTTCGCCGTGACAATATTAATAACGATGGGGCCATTTCCAACGCAGAGACAAAGAGAGAGAGAGAGACAGCAGAGAGAGAGGGAGAGAGAGAGAAAGAGAGAGAGAGAGAGAGAGAGGGAATTTTATTGGAATGAAAAAACACAGAAAGGTCTGCCTGGTGGTAGTAAAGACTTTACCAAATAAGTGCCCTGGCACTCGGTGAAGAAGGATGACCAGTCAAGCTGAGCGCTGTGCAATTATTGCACGCAACAAATCACGTTTTTTAAATGCAGAGCATTTCTTTAACTCACGATGTTATGCGTCCGTAAGTCGGCGTCCGCAGCCAGCCAGCACGTCCGCCCCTCCCCCGCTCCTCCTCGCTCTCAGCAACAGGTGCGGGCGCGCATGTGCGTGCTCCGGCGCTGAAAGAGGCGTTGCAGCAGGAGGTGCTACCTCCTCTCCCTCTACTGCGCAAGCTACGAATATACTCGTTGCCCGAGCGAAGGATCCGCGGCCCGACGTTGACGTTTGGCCGCGGCTTCTCGTGCACGAAGGTCGGCGTCGGCAGCGCGCCGTCTTCGTCCAACCGATTGCCCCGCAGAGAGGGTGGAGTGCAAACGATGGCAATAAATAACACGTTACGTACTTACGTCTCTCGTCTCTCTCTCTCTCTCTCCTCTCGTCTCGCATCCCAACTACCCAACCCCTACGACAACAACAACTACAACTTCCACCGCCCACTACCACAACCTACGCCACGTGACCACCCCCAATGCTCTGCATTTACTCGTGTCCCTCGCGCGGGGGCATGCGACGGAGGATTTTTTTGTAACTTGCGATTGAGCATACTTCCTAGCTAATTAGATGAATGGAAAATGGAAGGACCACAGTTTTCCCCTATAGGGGCAAATATGGATCTATCCGCTTCTCTACCGCAGTCGTGGGTATCTTACTGACCCTGTAACACACCAACCCAAACAACTCCGCCACAGAGAACAGCACTCAGGTGGCATCGGGCCGTGAAAAGTTCACGTAGAAATCTCTTCCCCCCCCTCCCCCCAATTGGTATGGCAGCGGTGAGTCACTGCACAACACACACCGTGGCAAAGCCAGCTTACGAAGACCAAGCTTACTCCTTTTTCCGTACAGTCGGCGTTACCTCTTGACATCAGTGTTCTGCTGGGGAGGATTTTTTCCAGCGGCACTACTATAAAGCATATCAAAATATAGAAGCCCAAACACCTTATTTAACCTTGTCTAACTCCCCCCCACCCCCCTTTGCAGTTCCCATTCTGGTGAAGCCCCTTCAGTCGGCTCAGCTTATACACCCCTCCCCGCCACCGCCGACGCCTCCCCAAAAGTTTCGACCCTCTTGGAGTAGCTGCGAAGTTCGCCTCCATGAAGAGCAACCAGCCCGTTTGGGCTTGCCGTTTTGAACGCCGACGTGAGCCAACAATCCTTGTTCAGCTTGAGAGGCTTTCGGGACGATATTTTAGCCGGGGCCTTTGACGTGTAAGTACACGCCAGGTTGCCGGTTTGCGCGTGCGCGGGAGGGGTGGAGGGGAGAAGGTGCACACGAAGCTAGGGTTCATGCCCTCCCCCATGACATTCCCTTTGTTCTGAGGGGGGGGGGGGGATTTCAACGTGGACACGTCTCACTGCGCAATGCTGCATGCCTGCTGTCCTCGGTGATCAAGTGGTGTCAGTTGGTGTGTTACACCACGCCCACTAGATCAAAGGGCCGTGGTTACACATGCAGTAAGATTCCTACTACGCGGGAGGGAACCAAACAGCCGCATGTTTGTCTGCTAGAATAAAACTCTACTGCTTCTAAGTTTCATTCCGCTGATTGGCTAGAAAGGATGCTCAATGGGAAAATACCAAGAAACACGTTTTGTTTCGTGCACTCCTTGGACTGCGCCCAGCGTACCTGGCTATCCTTCTTTACGAAGTAGAAAGGCCACTTAACTTCTTTTCTTTTCTTTTTTTTTGGTGAATGTTCATATATGTTGAACAAGTCCCGGAGTTTTTGTTCCGCACGCCGAGTTGTCCTTGTACACGGGGGAAAGAACTGGAGGATTAGACATGTCAGCTTAGCTGTAAAAAGACACCTGGGCACTTCTTAAGAGTTCTGAATGCGAAAATATGGCGTCCACTTTACAGCTCACGAGGATTACGGGGCGGCGAACTGAAAGGTGAGAACTATGGGCGTCGCCTTCGAGCAGAAGCAGTTCCAGTGCGCCGAGAACGCGCCACCTACCGAAGACCTCACTTGGTTCGCGTGCTCCCTCAAATGTCAATTCAGGCAGCGGCCTGTTTGTGCTATGCAGGAGCGCTTGCACGGTCTTCGACAGGCTGCACATTGTCAGCGCATTGCGCCTCCTGCGGCTGCACTCTGCGGTTCACAGAATGCGCCACACTCACCACTTACCGTAGGCGAGAAGAGGGAGATCTTCGAAGCCTACCAACTCAACAGGAAAGGGAGCGATCGCATCAGTGAATTATCCGTGTCACGGCTGGGCTTGGAAATTGCTCACCTAACGTGAATAGTCGTCAACAAGTCGTCACGCATTCGATATAAATGTTGTTTCCATTCTACCTAATCTGTTCTTATCACTTTTTACTCCAAAAGTTTATTTCATTTTTTTTTTCTTCTCTTGCTTTCGCTTTTCATGTACATTTTCTGCGAATTCAAAAGAACACAGTTGTTCGTCAGTGCTTCTGTCTTTTGCTTCTTCCTTACACCCGTCTTCCTCACTGTTTTTAAACGATATAATGTACCAACAAGCCCTTTGGTGTCCCTTTTTGAAGTGAAGTTGTTCAGCATGTTGCCCGAAGCACTAAATGACTTCATGGAACTCAGGATGCCATATCGCCAGCCCGTGTCGTAGGCCTTTTTCATATCGAAGAAGAGTGTAATGCAGAACTGATTATGGATGAAGGCATCTTTTGCATATGATCAAAAACACAACAAGTTGATCGTTGGTGGATCACCATGCCCTGAAGCCTGCATGGCAGCTCTCGAAAAGACCATTGTACTTGCAAAGAAGCTTGCAAAGGCAGCTTGTCAGGGCGACATGTACTTACATAACTTGCGGGAGAGGAAGTGCCCTTTACCTCCTACTATAAAGAAAGGCCACTACTAGGGCCTCCCTCCAAGACCTTAAAAGGTGCCTCAAAAACGATATGTTATTTTATAAGTATAAGTGTGTTTCAAGAGTGTCTGCGTGTGGGTGTTGTATCATGGTGTACGTCAGGTTGTCAGGGGCTGGACCTGAAAACTTACTTGTTTTGGGGGCAGACCTTAGCTCATAAAGTGAAAATAGAGTTGTAAAAGTCTGTAGAGTTGTAAAAGTCTGTAGAGTTGTAAAAGTCGCGTAGGGACTTCTTTTCAAGAGAGGTTTTATGTTTCATGAAAGTGTGTGTTTAGTGGGCAGAACTGGAGACGTGTTGGACGTGTTGTTCAAGTGTGGCTAGCCTGGCCTTCTAGTGCATCCCCTCTTGTGCTAGGGGTACGGACGATTCGTCGAAAGACAATTGGTAATAGGGCAATTCGTAATAGGGCAATTCGTAGCAGGGCAATCGGTCGCGTAGGGCAATTCGTCATAGGGCTACTCGTCGCTTGGGCATCTAGTCGCTCAAAAAAAACTTTTTTGTTACATTTCCAGGCTTACAGCATAAAGGAATTCGGGAAAGAGGGTTATGGTACGTGCTTTCATAAAAGATAAAGCTCAGAAGGCTTCCCAGAAAAGTCCAATTCACCCTGAAGCTGACAGTGCACCGGAGGCTGCGCGTTCGCCGGACCAATCTTATCATTCAAGGCCGAAAGTCGAATGGAGCTTCCAGAACAAACTATCAAGACTTAGCGATAAAGTTTACCAGCGAAATACTATAAAATAACTGGTCTAAGCACTCGTTTTCGCAGTCGCTATGGAAGTCATCAGGACAGAAAGAGGCGGGGAAATGCTGGTTTGCAAAGGATTTTTATGTACGGTTAACCTAATTTTTTACAGTTTTAGTACACGTACCTTGAATTCAGGCGGGAGATGTATGTCTTCTCTGCGGGGAGGAATATCGTAGACAAATGTTGCACGCTGTCTTTGCCTAACTGTTCGTCGAAGCGTTGACTTAGAGGGACATCACTGTGTGACAATCTTCTCGATAACAGCGAGATAGCTCTTCTTGATTCGGGATATAGGAATAAGGGTACCTCGTGATGTATTTGCGTCGCAGCATGATGTTTGAATATTTGTTCACGTTTTTAATGTACGACGCGGTCATTTTGCGCACGCGCGGAGGATTTGATTTTCTTAAATTGTTTTTCCTGAATAAAAATCCCTTGTTAGCCTGCACTGTGTCCTGTGTTGTGTATGCCTAGGTCTTTGTTGTTTCGCGTAGTCTTAGAATGAATCACTACCAACTAGTCCAGTTCACAGCACTCCCAAACACACAAGAAACTTCTAATAGGGTGACGAATTGTCATCTTGACGAATTGCGCTATTACGAATTGCCCTATGCGATGAATTGCCCTACTACGAGTTGACCTGCTACGAATTGCCTTTCGACGTAATGTCCTACAGCCCTTGTGCTAGCCAGGGGAAGGATGTGTGTCTGTTATTCTCTGAGTTCTTGCATTCATGTCTATACGCTGTGTGTGTGTCTGTGTATGAATTTATTGATGTTATGAAGGAGCGCCAATTTCGTTATTTCGCGTCACGGCGCACACGCATTCTAAAGGCCCTTGTCTTTTTGAAAGACATTAAGTTACCCAACGTGGGGTATCGACGGAAAATACCCCGCGCCTTGTTCTGGGCCTCTCGTGCTCCCCTACAGACCCCATTCCACCAGGGCCTCCGCGGGTTTTACAGTGCACCAGAGGCCTGGCGAAGAGACTTTTCGGCGGCGTCGAGAATGTGCGCCCTGATGAGTTGGGCTGCTTGATCCACGTTCAGGTGTGTTCTGGATGTGTTGTGTAGTTAAGATATTTCTTGAAATGTAGTCCAGTTCGCGCGAGTTTCATAGAACCTCTTATGGGAAGCTGAACTGCTTGGGCTTATATATGTTAGTTAGGTAGGGAAGTGCTCACTACCACGTGGGTTCGTGCCGACAACCACTCGACAGATGGAACTGCATATCGGATGGTCAAGTCAAGGTGGGGGTAAGTGTTGTATCCTAGGTTATGGAGTGTAGGTTTGTTTTTTTGGATAGGCATGCTCCCGAAAATGTTAGGAGTTTTTGAATAAGGCGACCTCAGACATCCGTGCGGGAAAAGCAACAAAGAAAGTTTTGCGAATTCAGATCACCTATAAGAATGAAGGGTTACAGTAGCTCATCTACGAGGCCCTCGAAATCGGAGCTCGAGAAGTGGACGTCGGGTGGAATCACGGTGTAAGAATACGTTCTAACACCGTGGGTGGGATGTAAAGGGAGCATGTCGTTATTAACCTAAAACATATGATTGTCCACATTCCTACAGCCTCGAGGACTGTGCTTATGATGTTGCTGATACAAACTATAGATTTTCAAGCGACAATGGCCACTCCGTCTGAAGAGTGTGGCCAACCATCCCTGTCCTTTCTGAATATCGTGTAACGTTTACGAAGCTTGTCTGTTTGCTATTAAGATGAGTTTCTTGCACGCACATGATGTTGACTGATTTGAATGCAGTATATCGTAGACGCCATCGAGATTTTTATAAAGGCCTCTACAGTTGCCTTGAACAATATGTTCTCTTCCCATTATTAAGTGTTCAGAGCTACAGTGATTTTTTGTAAGGTATTTTGGGGCAGTGATTAAAGGTTGAGAGTCATTTGGTTTCTCTGGAGGTTTGGATGAAGAAACCCGTTCCTTTCACTGTGACGCAGACAGGAAAAGTCCGATGTCCGATGTCGTCGTCTGATGTCCTGGAAGTTCCCGACGGATCGGGCTCCCTGGACCTAGCACCCTTGTGGGTGCCGTTTGACTGAGCAGCCAACGCCGAGAGCATCAGTAGCGGTACAAGTGGTACGGGTGGTGTGGCAGTGGGTTGGAGCCATTGCGGAGCCCCCCATCCACCTCCTGCATGCCCTCAGAGATATCGGGGTGCCCGTGGAGTGGGAACGGTGAGAGGAGCATTGCTTCCGACTGAGGTGGTTGCAAACCACAACCGCTGCAGTCTCTTAGCGTCACGGCGCACACGCATTCTAATAGCCTTTGTCCTTTTGAAAGAAATTAAGTTACCTGAAGTTTTTTTACCCGGCCACGCTCCCCGCTGGGCTCCTGGAGACTGCCCAGCGGGGGCTGGAGGCGGGACAAGATCAGGCTGACTGACCTTAGTCGCCGCCGAAACCAGACGGCCGTCCGCCCCCCGTCGAGCTGCGTTCGCGTACCTCTTTAGCAAGAAAGAGGCGAACCTTCTCCGCGCCTCTGGGAAGGTGATGCTCTCACTGACTTTTACAGTAATAATCTGTTTTTCTTGCTTGAACTTCTCTTTGGGTGCTGTCCCTGGCAGTTCCCGCAGGTGAAGCTCTGTGGTTCGCCGTCATCAGTTGGGTGGTCTTGTGCTGCACATTCCGGGAACGTCAGTCTGCCGCTGCAGCAGTTTGTGCCGTGCACGAACCGCTGGCACTGTAGCCTGCATTGAGTGTCTCAAGAAGTGGTGAGCGGTGAAACGTCATCATCAGGCGTTTTGAGGGTATTTGTAGTTACCACGTCTGGTTACTTGCCTCATTGCCTTCACGTCTGGATCCCCAAGGGCCTCAAGCAGACCGGCTTCAGTCTCATTTATTCGATGCGGATGAGAGATCCCGGGATGGGAGCTCCCTAGCTGTGATGCGGTGTAAACTTGATGTCCACATCGACCACGCGTGGTTTGTGCGAGGTTAGTGGATTTATGTTTGTTGTTGACCTGAATTAGGACTTCCCCGTGTTGAGTTTCTTAGTTTTTAGGACTTGCCGATAAGGCTTTCGAGTAATTTGGAGATCCGCCAACACTGACTGGGTAGTGATGTGCTTTGATTTATCAAGTATGTAATTCCATAATCAAAAATCATGCGAAATTATCGGTCTTTGGAACAACAATAAAGGAAAGGGAGGACAAGGAACTTTGGTGAAGCCCCTTTTGAGGGACCGGGGTTAGAGGGTGGCGCGGGGGGTAGAAGTACCATAAGGCATGAAATAAACGCAACAGACGGGGTTCTTCATTGACCTTACCCTTTTAGCCAATTAGGTCCCAGAGCTCCCTGCTTAGAGACATACAGGTTGCCCATCGGCTGGAGCTTGACCAGGGCTCCGACGGCCACGTTCAAGGCTTCTACCCTTCACCTTAAAACTCCTTGCCACGGTTGGTTACAACGCGAGCGTTGCAGCTCAAGGTCCGCGGTAAGGCCAATGCCGTCCCTTTGAATACACAAGGTGGCCCGTGCGGGTAATACCGGTTGAGTTAGTTTTTACGTTGGGAAATAAAAAAACGAAGAAAGTTTAGACTAACTCGTAAGACATGAATTTAGCGAAGCGGTACGCAACTTTCAAGACCATTACGGATATTTAAGTCCACGAATGCAGACGATTTGCTTCTTCTTCGCTTCCGCAACGACCATTACTCCATCATTGTTGCTATACGCCTGTTTCTTTCATTTTTTTGGAAGCGATAATGATTGGACCTCACCTTCGAGGGGCGTACGCTATGACGTGTCTTTGTCGTTCCGCGCAAGTGTTGTCATGATTCCGGTGGGCGCTGCAGCTTTTTTTGTGTGGTCAATCTTGGCGAGTCTCGTTAAGTGGGTATGCTTGGCTTGACAAACGTGCCCCGGGGACTCTAGGCGGTCGCCTCGAGTTCCGCGCTCATGGGCGAGCGCTCACGTGCGGGCGCCGGGCTATTTCTTGGTATTTTTAACTCGGAGACGAAAAATCAGGATTTTCCAAACAGCTTCTCTGATAAAAGAAAGCGTTAAAAATGGTATCATAGAGGGGGTGAACGAAAGCAATGAAACAAAATAGCTAGCGCTGGAATTTGAGCTACCGCAAGCACGAAAGGAAGAAAACGTCCAAGCAGATATCGCGTGAATAGTGGGAACGCGGGAAAAATTACCTGAATTCACCCAAACTTTGTTAACATTTATCATGGAAGAATGGGAAGGGAGGGGAGGATGAGGAATTGCGGGCAGAGAGAGAAGTCTCTACGGGGCACGGACGGCAGAAGTCTATCGTCGTCTTTTGACGACATTTGGAGCGAAGCATGCAAATGCGCGCCTAATTTATCTTAAAACTCTGCAAACATTCTTTGGTATCTGAAAACACAGCAAAGCAGCAGTGCGATTCTGTATGATTTTCATTTAAAAAGCATCGTGATGTCAGCTTGAATTTAAATACTGGCACTGTAGTCGTTTCAGGCTTCTAAGCTACAAATGAGCTGTTACGTGTATGCAAACTACTTGAGTTTGAGTGCATTCATACTGATCACCGTTTGCAAACTGAACCTCAGAAAAAGTAAAAGTGTCAGTATGTTTGCAATTCGTGTCTCCGACCTGGTAAGCGTTGATCCCTTTGAATACAAATGTGTTTACTAACGCTATTTTGCAAAAATTTGAAGATTAGTCACATATAAAAAATTTAGTGAAGAAAAACAAAAGCTCGCACAACGTGAGGAAAAAGGAGACATGGAACACCTAAGCTTTGAGCAACAGTGAAGTTCAGGCCATGAAAGCTAGACATACGAGAATTCCTTTCTGCGCCGCAAGTTTTACTCGGAGAGTCGTCCGTATTTCTTGCCGACGTAGCCGATACCCACATTCCGTGCTTTAATGTACGCTGATGCGTAACGTGACTAAGTTAACCCATGTGCACCCCGAGCCAAAGCTACCATCTTCCCGACGATTACGAACGAGTTGTTGCTTTACACCCCTTGCCTCCCAATACCGTGTGCACGTCGTGTACCTCATGCTCTACGCCGCCTCAAGGAAACACTGTCCCTCTCCCAGCATGTCACACCGTTTAGTACGGGACTTTCAAATAACCCAATCCGTTAATCATATTGTCTAACCCACATACGAGCAGTAGGCGGCACATCCGAACAACTCCAACCTCTCCATTTAGCCTAGCCTTATGGGGAAGGCGTAGGTAGCTAGCGCAGCGAGATATACATTCAAATCTCGTTACTATGAACCCCCCATTAACAAATTTCTAAAATTTACGAACATGTTTATAATCGCCGCCAGATGTTCTATATTTTCACTGTACAAATATTTCAGAACAGCGCATACTTTATAATAACGCACGTAATTTATGTCCTCCTTAATAGTAGAGGAACATCACTATTACGAATTCGGGTAAAATAACAGCGTCGCAACTGTCGCGTGAAACAGAAACCGCCGCTTCTGTCTGTTCACCCAAGTGCAGAAGCCTTCATCATCACCATGTTGAGTGCCAATTGCTAGCTACACCACAAACCTGTTTAATGTGGAGTAGCCTAGCCAGCCTAGCCACCTTCGCTCCTTTTCTCTCTCGTTGCTTTGGGTGCCAATCGGTGGCCGGTCAGTGGGTCGGCCGTTTTTCACGCTATTCACGTACACGGGCAGGTATTTCTTTCTTGGGAGGGATATTGCCGTGAAGTTTATGCGATATCCAGTGATGAATGCCGCAAGCTACAGAACCAAGATGAAAGGAAAGCAGTCATCATCTTGACTCCAACGAAGACGAGTGTAGGTGTCGAACACAGGAAAAGATAAGTGTCAAAAATTGATGTTTTACTGCAGATGACCAAGCTCCACACTTTCATTGCTCGGTGCAATGATGTACCCGATGAAGTACTGGGCAGAGTGGAATCCGTCGTGCATGCGGCACTCGCCCGAAGAAAATAACTCATTTCTTCAAATAAAGCTGCTTTGAATTGAATTGAGTGCAACTTTTTTTATTTGAGAGTTTACTTGTCTGCACACGCGTATGGTTCCAAAGTATGCCATTTTCACTCCTGGGTCTGAGCACGGCTTATGGACCGCAACTCTTTTACTACAAAGATATTTAAAAATAACGAAGGATTCTGGGTGGTCCCTCGTGATTCGTTTATCGAGATTTGACTGTTCTGCCATTAGAAAACCCTCAACTAGGCATGTGCCCACATATCGGCACCTAGGGCTTGCCCAAATAAAGTTTACGGTATCTCCTCGAGAGCGGGAAAGAGCTGTCCAGGAAACCGGCTGCATAGGGTTCACAAAGAGGATGCAAACGGGGTACCTACAAAGATGACTAGAATAAGATTTCTGTGTTTCTGCCCTCAGTTGAAAAAACCTTCCTTTTCCCTCCGAGCACGCTCTTTGTTCGAAGAGTAATTCGGTTGGGTCTTTTCTTTTCGTTTCCTTTCGATACCGTAGAGCATCTTGCCGGGAGCCTGGGACAAGCTATTGCGCTTTCGCAAGACGACGGTGTTCGGGACAGGCTGCGGAGTATGCTTTCATCTGACCCTTCGAGGCGCACAGCTCACGTTGCGAAACGACTGCCATGAACAGGGGACTTGTACCGTAGATTCTGTAAGTCCTAAGACGGAAATGGAATCCCGGTGGGGCTACCCTTCGATGTTCGTGCCCGGAACGGTTAGCGCGGTGAAAAAGAAAATGTCGAAAGGAAACTTGAGAAAACGTCGGGGAGAAACGAAAAAAAAAACTATGGGCTTAAAAAAGAGCAGAATTAATGTTCTTTTTGTCGGACTAACGGATAACGCCGCTTCCCAGGTTCGAGAAAAATGATGACGGCAGAAGTCAAATTAATTACTTTTCGGAAACAGAAAAAGAGCCGCTTTATCAGATGGCGAAAAAGTATATATGAATACGAGAACGATTTCAAGTGGCGTGCGCACTTCTGCTCGAAGTAATGCACAAAAAAAATGTGGAAGGTTTGAAGGAAAGATCAGCGTGCATGGTGACGGGCGCTTTCTTACCTTAATATTGCGACACAGACTGATCCGAAAGGGAAGGTTTTTTTTGTAACATGATTTATTATGCTCAGAAAGAAAGGAAGTTGTCAGCGGAAATGCTTGCGACGGTGAGCAGTTTTTGAGCAAGCACAAAAGAAGGAGTGCTATTTCGAAATGGGTTGGAGAGGCTTGACAAAACCCTCTAACCTCTTTTTTTGTTTCTTTGTTTTTAATGACCTATCATCCGCCTTAGATTCACGCTTAGGTTTCCAACTCTTCTTTTACTACTGTGGTTGGCAGCAAAACAAAAGCAGAAAGAAATAGTCCTCAGGGTAAACTTGTTCTTGATTATTAGCCAACCAACACGCGTACAAAAAAGGGTTATGCAAATTGAAAATGTTAGAAGGAACCCTTTTGCAACACTCGGACCATTGAATAAAACAGAGAAAAATCACAGGCTGCCGGACACGATGAACCACAGTGCTTTTACATGGAAGCGGCAAGCGCACCCCCACCAGTATTATAATAAGTTAGGATTTCTGAAACATTTCAAGTAATAGTTAAATTTTATAGGCAAATAATACTCAAACTTTTCCCTTGTAATGCTTTCCCGTATTGCTGCATTTAAATTTAAGTATATCGTTCGTGGCTTCTCAACAACTTCAATAGCTTGAAATTTATATCTGGAAGCTAGGGAAATAGCGAAAATTCGTCATTTAGCCTCATATGACGTGGCTCAAATTTCAATAATTGATGCTTAAGAACGTACACATTTTCGGTATGAATTATATCACGGTCGTCTTCATTGTGCGGTCAAGAAATGTATTACTATTTATTTTCAATACGAAGGTTAAGCCTCAAGAAAAGATTACACTCCCCGTGGCCTTTTATACTACTTCTGACTGTCTCCCTCTCTGTCGAGTACACCTGTAAGTCCATATCTTTTCTTTGAACATCCTTGTTCTCAGAATGTGCAACAACTTTCTTTTGGCTGGTCTTCGTATATTCCGTATTCGTAATGAATTTAAACGCACTAGCTTTTTATACTAAAACATTGTGGCTTAAGAAATGCATCACTTATGTCTCGTACACGGAAAACCACATTATCGATTCGGTCAGCACTTGACCCTAAGTTTTTAAAGTAAATATGATCTTTTTATTGCCCGTATTGCCTTAAAAACTGAGCTGAGGACAGGAAAAACAGCTGCTCAACTTACACGAATCATCCGTACGTCCTGCCAGACCACAAACATCAACACGCATATCTCAAACGATCATCGTGCACTTATTTCTGAGTGCCCACTCGGAAAGCGTATTTGCGTTACCTGTTTGCACACATTTTAGAATTTCAGCAATACAGTGCGCAATGGCCCCCTCGCATATATTCTTGCACATCAAAGAAAAGGGATGTTTTTTCGCAAAATCAATAAAGAGACACAAAGCAATTAAAAGGTAATTACATTATTCAGTCATTTCTTTTCTGTCGAACGTGGTGCCCCACGGGCTTGTAATAAATGGTGCTTCTTAGGCCGCACTTGGCAAAAAAAAGTTCAAGTAAAAACGAAAAAAAAATTAGCAGTGCCTTAGCTCGGCTACGCCAAGATATACGTAGCGTGAGCTATGGTTCAGCTGGTTATTCTTAGGTTTCCTGGTTGTCTAGAATTAGCTGATTGTCATGCTTACTGTTGCTAAAACGATTTCCAAACCAAACCAAACCAATCCAATTCAGTCCAGTCCAGTCCAGTCCGCACCAGTTCAGTCCAGTCACTGCTCCTCGGGCGTAGCTCCTCCCGCAACACGGCTCTCCAGGAGCCACGAGAAACAGCTATCAAGCGGCTCCGGCGCAGCGTCATACTTGGCTTCTGCGCAACGGAGGCGCACAGCTAGGCACGGGCCGGCGCCAGTGCGGCTGCGGCGGCTATGACGTCACTCCTCTGGAATGCGCAGACCGGAAAATGTGCAGGCTCAATTCTCTACACACCCGCACTCGAATAGGATTTTGTTGCAATCCAACACAATCCAATTTATTCCAATCCGATCCAATCCAAATCCAAGCCAATGCATGCCAAGCCAATCCAAGCCAATCCAAGCCAAGCCAATGTGATCCGATCCAAACCAATCCGATTCTCCTCGCGCTTGCGCAGCACGGCCTTTTACGGCCCACGCGAAACTGCTCAACCTCAGCCAGTGTAGCTTACGCTACAAACATTCTTGCTTTTGCGCAATCGCTATACACGTCAATGTTGTCTACAAAGGAGTTTTTGAGAGTTAAGAAAGCCTGATACCTTTGAACAGAGCCCAAAGCAATAGATGGAACGAAAACACGCTCAATCCATGGCGGTAACTGTTTCCACTACCTGTTCACACGATCGTAGACGGCCACAAATTCTTGTTTGCCAAAGATCGATCATAGGTACTTGTATATGAACTATTTATTTTGGTTCTCAGGGTTTTCTCGGGCTGCGGCTTATTGTCCCGGTCACAGTTTATGCCATTTCTCCGACTCCCAATACCAAAACTCTCCGTCTCCACTCAAGTAACCGTTCGCGTCATATAGTCTCTCAAATATGCATGTATAAAATGGCGGCGCAGAGCTCGCGAACGCATTTCCAGAACGAAAACAACCAACTTTCCGTTCTTGGTCGCTTCTTTCCCAGGCAGTGGTTTCCCCATTTCGGGGCATCCACTTCTTTTCCGCGCCGTCTTCTCCAGCGCTGCAACGAGTTCGTTTCCCCAGAAGCCACGGAATGTATCTCTGGTCACGGGCGAGCAGTTGCGCGTCCAAAGCCGCGCACCCCGCTCGCGGATTCTTTTGAGAATGCGGAGCGCGTTCCTGGGCGGGTGACGCCCAAGCACCCGCCATTGCTTGGACCAAAACGACAACAAGAGCGAAGAGGGCGTGAAAACAAGAGGACGGCGATCACATTCTCGCAGCCGCCTGCCTCGTTGCCCATCGCGCGCATTCCGTGCCAGCCGTTTCCACTTGCCGGCTGCGTTATGCGCATAGCTGAAGCTGGTGCACCGTGATACTGGGCACATTTTTCATTCATCCCTTTTATTCCCTCCGTGCGCTATTACAGTCGCCCGATTTGTTTGCGCCGACGCACTTGCTCTGTTTCCCCGGCAGAATGTAAGGCGGGGAGCAATCCTTGGAATTGTTTATCTTCTGCCCAATATGAATGTCGCACGGCAGAATGGGAGCGATTTTTGTGAGCCCCGGCTGCAGTGGAGTGCCCAGTGGCTGTATAGGGACGACCGACGAATTTAAATGCGAGCGCAGTGACCTGCTTCATTTACCCTAGCGCTTATCTTTTTCATTTTGTTCGTATTTCACAGTAACAATTTGATTCTTTTTTTCTCTGCGTCCGAAATGTTTTGTTTGGCGGATTGAAAAATGTGGGGAAAGCATTGTGTTGGCAAGACAAAATGCTTATAGTGCAAAAAACGGACAACGGGCAGAAACAAGGACAACAGACTAGCCGGTTTATAAACTGGCCGGCACCTTCACGGTTTTGTGTTGTTGATATAGCTGATTGGTTTAGAAGGGACAGGCATAATTACATCAAACACGGCAGAAAATGCGGTTATTTTTAAGATTGATTCTAATTGATTGATTAGGAGGTTTACCGCGCCGACGCTACACAGGCGACAAGGTGCGCTGAAGTGCAGGGCTTTGGATTAATTTTGACCCCCTGGGGATATTTAACGTACGCCTAAGTCTCGACACACGGCAGTTTTCGCTTTTCGTCTCCATCAGAAAAACGGCCGCCGTGGTCAGAAAACCAACCTGCGCCCTTGTGCTCAGTAGCACAACGCCTTCGCCAATGAGCCATCGTGGCGGGTGAATATTATGAAGGAAAATTTTAGTGTTGGTACAGTGTTTTACAAGTTTTAGATGTAGGAGCGCAACACGAGCCGGAAAAAAACGCCGATGGAATATGCACAAAGCGTACTATCGCGCTCACTATGACCTTCACCACTTATAAGTATTCACCGCTTTATACAACCTTTGTCTGGTACCCGGGGTTAAAGACGAATTATGCGTTACGGACACAATGATCTAATGAATCAAGCCTTATACTAATGTACATGCCCATAGTCATTGTTTTGACGCTATCAACATCTGAATATTAATGAGAAGTGTGGGTCATAGTGAGCGCGATAGTACGTCAGAAGAAATGGTCACAAATACTCAAGTAAATATAACTACATCACACCAATCACGTGAATTCACTTGACTCGAAATATTTTTGTCATATTTCTAGGTATGGGCCTCCTTTGCGTCTATGAACGACGTCACTCAAGCCATATCGTGGCTATTAGGCCGGTTTCTTTGCAATTGCAGCAACGAACGCAATCGACATTTTTTAAAGAAGAAAATGACTACTGATGTACGGCAGGGAACATAGGAGGTATATGCTGTTACCGAGAAAATCACGCAGGGGAGCTCCGTGCTGCCAATAAACATTGCTATAGAAGTGCTTCCATTCACAGAGAAAAGAGTGGAAGCTTTATTGCCACTGTTACAGGTAAACGTCGCTGCACAGGCTCTCGCCTAGACCTCTCAGTCGCGTAGTCTTTGTAGCCAATCAATTCCCGCATATTCGAATCGAAAGCCATTATCCGTCCGTGGGGGGGGAACCAAGCTCATAAATTGTTCAACTAATGCAAGTTACAGCTACGATGAGTTATGGGACAGGCAACGTTTAGCTGAAATACGACACCTATCCGCTAGCACATCAGCTGACTTCTCGGCGAACCCCATTGCTATTATCTTGTATCTTAAATTAAACGCGCACCAAGTTTTCCTGTTGCGCGAATGCGGAGATTTTTTTCAAGATTGAATTTACGATGTGGCAGTTTGAATGATGACACTAAGTAAGAGGTGTTGAATACTACGAGATGGGTATTAAAATATTTAGTGGCGGCGAACACAGCAGTCGGCTTATGACTGGTGTTTCTTACTTGAGGAAGTAGGAAGTTTTACGGCAATCAAAATGGCTTCACATTATTATTTTTGCTAAGGTTTTTTATGCTTATTACAAAGAGAAGGCTTGTGTGAGATTCACGTCGACAAGTGGTAATTCCTGAAATTAGAAATACAAGTTAACCGTGTCGGAGAAGAATGAGGAATTGATGCATTGTAGCGAAATAATCATCGTATGGCGTGAATGTCATGACACGGGTGGCTCTGTTTTAAATTTATTGCAAAGAGAATTAAAATATTGCTATAACTTCAGTCCCCGGATAACATCGAATACGTGATAAGTTTTGGAAAAATCAATTGTTTGATTGATTGTGGGGGTTTAACGCGCCGACGCAACGCAGGCGATGAGGCGCGCCCTAGTGGAGGGCTCCGGATTAATTTTGACCACCTGGGGATCTTTAACGTGCGCCGAAATCTCGTGCACACGGGCGTTTTTGCTTTTCGCCTCCATCAGAAAAGCGGCCGCCGCGGCCGGGAATCGAACCCGCGACCTCGTGCTCAGCAGCGCAACGCCTTAGCCACTGAGCCACCGCGGCGGGTGAAAAATCAATTGTAAGGAATACTTTGTGTAGGAAACATAATACTATGTTAACGTTGTTGATAAATTCAGGCCAAGTTGTTGAGTCAAGCCCCACCAACCTGCATGTCAAAGACAAGGATATGGTGAGGTAGTTCATGTAAATCCAAGCGGCTTGAAGAGAGAACAATAGCAACTTTACCTAATTTTGTTGAAGTGCTCAGTCAACCGACATACGAGGCGAATAGATGGTGTTTTGATCGGCGCAGAATAGGCAGGAAGGTGAAAGGAATGACACGAGAGTGTCGTTCAAAAATTATGAATATAAAAGCTGCTTCAGAAAATGATTATAGTGGTTGGCCTAAGTAAAATATTTTTCGCACCAATAAGTGCTTGACAAAAGTATAATCTTTTCTTAATCTAATAAAAATACTGCGGGATAATTGCAGAGATGGCCCCATGATGAGAGTTTCCAAGATTCTATAAGCAATTATGTCGAAAGCTCGACGCAAATAGATGCAGGCATATTTCCTTGTAGGGAGCAGACTCGGTTGGTGTGGCTGATGCGGCTTCCTACATTTATTTGGACAGCGTAGGCCCCCGGCCAGAAGTGGAAGCGGCGAAGATGAGCTACCGCGCAGCAGCGCAGTCGTGTTCGATCTCTTTTCGCGTGGCACTCCTGACGCTAGCCAGGCACCGTTGATGATGATTGCGACGCTGATGATCCCTTCGGTCTATTCACACTTTCATATTGTAACTGTACAACACCTGAGAGGTTTGGTTATTGCACTGTCTGCAGCTCGCACTTGGGTAAAACTATATTTCCTGAAGCGCAAACAAACATGCGGGAGTCGAATGCGTGACAGGGCGTAGTAAATTGGACGGTGGAGGAAGCAAAAATGGGAAAGTCTGTGAACGAACAGGAAACGAACCGGTGGAAGCTGGCGTTCTCAATTTTGAAGCCCGCAGCTACAAATACTCATTTTAAAGGCTTCCCATCGCAGCGGCGTGGGGGCGTGGGCAATAAAATCAAAGCCCCTTAGAAGGAATATGGTTAAAACGCGAAGGTTTCTCCTTCAAAAGCTGAGTCAAAGCTAAAGTCCATGCACCGAAATATCCCTGCACCTAAATGTCCGCGCACCGAAACGTCCTGCACCAGAATGCTGTACACCGAAATGTTCTACACGAAAATACTCGGATCCCGATAGGGCTATACGAATAGCAAGCGCGGGCTATTGCAACCTTGTGTTGGACTTGTCGCTGCTGCAAATCGATGGAAATGCGTGTAATATCTGTTGTCCACAGAACCGCGCCCAATATTCATTCACTTAATATTTTTTTTTTCTGCTAAGATAAGTGCTTAAACTTACTTTCACTCTGGTGATGGGTTGCAGCCGACGCGCTCACGAGCGTCGGTCAACAGGGAAACCTCTTCGGAAACATGAAGGTCTGTACTGGTTAAAAGGACCATCTTCTAGCCTTCCCTTTTTGTAGCGCCTCCTGGGCAGCACAGGAAACTCATATCAATTCGGGACGTTTAGACAGGCTGGAGGCGAGAAGCTTAGTTTTTTGCTCGCGTGTCGTAACAAACAGGAACATACCTACAGAATTTGTTTTGTTAACATTTCACAAGAGAACACAAGTTAGCCAACACCGACACGACTAGCAATTAGTCAGAAAAGATAAATAAAAGGAAGGACAAACAAAAGAATAGGCCAAAGCTCTAAAAAAAAGATTCACGTGATTGTTGACCAAGAGATGCAAAGGTTGCGCGGCTTTCATTACGCAAAGATTACCTATATTGAAAGAATTTCAGGTTGCTTCGTTTGAAATAAAGATAGGCTATATGCGAGAAATTAGGAGAATTGGTTTTAACGCACGAATTTTGAGTCGGAGATGACGTCTAACGAATCAGGTGTTCATTAAAGGAAGATGTCGTTTTCAGGCAGCGGCGAACGACATTTCAAAAGTTACGGGCTCGAGAGAATTCGCAGCTATTTCGAAATTTTCCAGGGAGCAGCCGTGACGCATGCATTGTAAGCTTTTAGTTTAGAGGTATTGAGACGACTGGTCTTATACTATCGCTGCAATTTTTACGCCCACAAGTCCGTTAAATATTCATTCGCGAGTAGGCGGATTTCTGAAAGGACACTGCTCGCGCGAAAAGTGCGCGGCTTTCAGGAGCTTACATGTCTGGGCCTTCCTTTCGAGTGTTCGATTTTAGAAAATATCTCAGCCGCGGTAATGTATTTGATGAAGTTTCGAAAGCGCCGTCTGCGGTCTGTCTCCAGCGCCAGATGCTGGGTGCATTAGTAGATTAATTGGCATTTTGCATGCTCCACTCTACGTACAGTACTCAGTCTGAAGAAGCAGCGGGTGCGAAGTGTATTGCTATATTATTGCATTAAGCCGGGTCAACTTGTGTGAACAGTAACCTGCGATCTTTCATTCTCCGCTAATTTGTTAACTAAAATATGCGTCATATAAATTTGGGTAGACTTCATACGCGTGCGTGGGTACGGTTTTGCGTGAATGTGCGTATATGGGCTTGTGTTTGTGCGTGTGCGTGTGTGTGCGCGCGCACTCAGCCACGGAGGACGCTGTGGAACTGTATGTAATTGAATGTGTAATGAATAGGAGGGAAGCCATGAGGCACTTCCTCATAGCACATAATCAGATTTAAGTGTCCCGAGGAATTTTTCGAGCGCACCGCTCAGCCAAACTTCCTGGAACGTTCATTGGAAGCGAAAAGGAAAAATCTGCGCAACACACATGAGCTAGAGTAACGGCTGCTAATGTGGCTCTCACGACCAGCCACCACAGTAGCTTACGGCAAAGTTGAGTTTCAGCAGCGCATCACTGCCGATAACCCAGATTTGACAGGATATTTGCGGCATGATCATATAACCACAGAGCTTTCCTGATGTCTGTACGGAGCTCAACAACAGGAGGTGTTTACTGCACATGTTTAAATCACATTGGGCTGGACCCTTGTGCAAGAATCGCGTTCCCAGTCAGTCTCCGGCGCTTATCACTCCTCTTGGTGACATGAAAATCTACCGCCTCAGTGATACCAAAATTTGAAGTCGGTGCGGGTTTTTGCACCTTTGATTAATCTCAACTCTAGTTACCTGCGTGATAGTTGGTCGTAATGCAAACCACAGCTCCTCGCGTGTTCGTCCTAGATTAATTTAAGATTTAGGTCCCTGTGATATCAAATTGTCGTAAAAACTCACGAAATCCAGCCCTTTAACAGTATTTAAAGTATAAACAGCAGGTTGGTCGATCCCCGATCTGGGTGGTCGGTGAGCACTAATTGGGAGAGACCTGAGCCATCACAGTATCTTTTGGCGCATTCAGAAAAGTATCTGAGACGCTTTCTGGGATACGCTGACGTTGTGCGGCATAAACTACCCAGTTTCATACATCAAGTGCAACGCTGTCAAGGCTAGACAAGATGTCCGCAAAAAAAGAAGGTATATCGCTCCGCGCGGCTTTGTAGCCGTGTGGTCTAAGGCGTCGCTGTGGAGAGAAGACACCGAATTTTGAAGTGCACAAGTTTGAAACCGCGTGCCAACATGTTTTTTTTTCACATTTTCTGCAAGTTCAACTCTAAATCTTATTTTGTTCCCAGTAACTTAAACACTACACGCTTGCGGATATGAACTGCACGTATCTGTTTATTTAATACATACCGTGTTCATTTGTCTGGGCAGAAACAAGCTCGCACCGATGTTTGACCAGCAATGGCGATTTTGCGGCGATTCTGCAGCATTGTCGGTAGATCTCGTTGATTCTAGCGGGAACTTTGTGTAACAAGATGATGTTAATTAATTGATTAGTTAGCGCAGCTGCTCCGACCAGGCTGGGTTAACAGCAGGCGTTCTCTTTGAACTTTCGTCTTCGCCGTTGCCCTGATGATCCACTTCTGTCTTGGCCTCTCTTAAAACACTGAGCATGTTATTTATCATGCATGGCCGCCATCAAAGCAACGGATTCAGTTTTTGCCGAAACAGTTTGGAACCTACTTTGGCACTGCCCTGTGGAGTAGTCGGGAGCGCCTTGCGCGAATAACGTATCCTTTGTTATTCATGGGAAAGGCCAGAAAGCGGATTTTTTTACCTTGGAATACTGATTTCTGGCACAGAAACGCATAATACATATTTTAAATTGGTTATTCGCCCCTTTCCAGTCCGAATATATGCAACATTTTTGTGAATTCTTGTGTGTGATTTACTTCTTCCCTACAATGTTTCCCCCCTTAAGCAAGAGTTACATTCTTTTTATCATAGAAAAGAGAGCTCTTTAGGTTAGGTTCGTATTCGCCAGAAAATCAGTATTTTATTAGATGAGCCCATTATTTTCTGATACGGAACCTTGACATGGTTTGTTTTTTCTGTGTTACGAAACGTCTATGGTATACGTTGACGCAGTGACAAAAAAGAGTACCACCTCATGAGTTGGAGATTTGTTGCCATACATAAATGGCAACAAATTTGTTGCCATACATAAATCAGTATTGCCACACAGGGGCAATACGGATTGCGTGCAATAAACAAATATTGCAACAGGAGGCCGACTTTCGCGGTTTAAGAAGAATTTTTTTTTATAGGAGAGCACCTCTGGTAGATTTTCAGCTGGGTTCCGACGTCTTCCTTTTGTTCCGTTCGTGGACCCAGTTTTTGCAGAAGTCATACGACCGTCGGGCTGTGTACACTTCACACCAGAACAGGACAGCACTACAATGCAGTGTCCTTCATACCCCGGGTCACTTGGTGACGTTAAACCCCCCAAACAAACCACACGACGACCAAACACAATATGCCTGATCATGGTAACAAATCCTCGGGGAATAGGCTCAGCATGAAGCAGCGCGAGCAGGCTCGATAGAAAGATGTCCACGCTCCGACTCTGCTAGTTGGCCCTCTTGAACAAAGCCGCACTGACAGGTCACACATTATTCGAAAGTCAAACAAGTTCATCAACGATTCCCACCTGCCCTGTCTTCGGAATTGCTTGATCGCCCGCAGGTTCCTGCGGCGCCAGGCAATGATGTCGCTGCGCTCGATCTGCGCAAGGTTCGGTTTTCTCTTATAAAAGGTGACGCCTATGTCCTTCATCAACCTCTACAAGGTGGTTTTCGTGAAGTTCGGCAAGTCGTCGTCTTCGTTACAGCCTTTCGCACACTGTCCAGTGTTGAGGCCTCCCTCTTGGCGTACATGCTCCACACTTTACGACGGATGGCATGGACTGTGAAACTGACATGTTTGACGGTTCGCGAGCTTGAAATATTCACGTCGTGAGGTCTTTTGTTTGCAGACACCAAAGGCCCACGTAGACGCTGCGCCTTCAATTTCGCCACGGTACGGGGAGATACTCTGGTGTTCTTGCTCACAATACCCAGCCTTTTCCGCACAGATTTCTCCGGCCAACGCATGTTGACACGGGCGTACACATTTGCAATTACTTGCTTGGCGTTATTTGAACATTTGGTGTGCGAACCCTCGAAAAAGTGCGTAAAGGAGAGGTGGTCGAAGCCGTAGAGCTGGACGCCGTTTTTTCAACGCTGCCTCAAAGAGTAAGGCAGCGCAGCATCGAGCCGCCACGCCGGATAGTGATAATAAAGTCTTGTTCTCTCTCTCTCAAAGAGTAAGCAAACCACGGCGGCCAAGGTCGCGCGGAGAGCGAAGACCTGATTCAAACGCGACAAACATAAAATACAAACTCGCATATTTCGATTGTTTTTCCGAGAAGGCGAACGTTTTTTGTGAAGCTCATGATAAATATTTATGCTTTAAAGTGGCCAACGCAGCATTTGTTGTTTCGGACTGACCGCAAGTAACGCACTATTTTTGGTCACGAAAGTACACAGCGCAAACAAGAACACTGGCTTTGACAGCGTTGCACTTGATGTATGAAACGAAGATAAGTACTTGCTTTGAGCTTAACCTTCTTAACATTTGTCGCGTCATTTCATTTTGCTGACGTGGTTTCATGGCGAAATCATATACGGCGTGTCCAAACGATATTTATAAAATACATTTTTGCTACTACATCGTGTCTGCACCCCTTCGCTTTCGATTCTTCGTCTGCGGCAGCGTTGTGCTTCAAGGGGCATACTGGCTACGTTTCGCAGCTTCCAGAGATTCAGAGCTGTCTGTGACTAGTGTGCACCTGCTCTAGTTGACGTGCCGTCCTGTTTACTTTTCATGCAATATGAGGGCAGCGTCGCGCACATTAGTCTAACTCTTGTGGTCCGCCGCTGGACACATGCTGATGTATCGTAATACTTACGCACTCGGTTCTTGCTCTGGAAAAACAAGTTCAGTTCCAGTAGGAACTCCATGTAATAGGGTTATTTCCTTGCCATTTTCTCCGCAGTCATTTTCTCTATCGACCAACAACAGCAGCTTTTGGTCAACAGCGTTTTCTCGCACAACGGGGCACTTCAATCTTCGTCGCCTTAGCACTAAACACTTCTGGTGCATGATGTCTTTCCTCTCTCCGTTGCATAGGCGCCTACCAACGCACGTGGACGTATACCGACTCTGACGCATCTACGTAAAGCCTTGGCGAAACCAGATAAATCAAATGGCGGGAAAACAGCTCGCAGTACTGTCGGGATGTATGCATGATGTATGACGTACCCAAAGGCTGTCCGTTCAAGAACTTTGTTTTCTTGTGTGCCGGAAACGCTACTCATACTACGGGCGCGTTCGCCCTCGTTCACATGCCTGGTGAATGCAGTTGGCCCATGTGCCACCGCGGGAAACTCTACTCACTGCGACGTCGTATTGTGCCTCCATTATGGAGACAAATTAAACGGAGAGTGCGTGGCCAAAGATTGATTTGTTCAATAAATTCTGTCAGAGGAGAATAGAAAAGAGAGCAAGATGGAAGAAGAGCAGCAACATGAGTGATGCCAGGCGTCTGCTGTGTCCCTCTGTGCAGCTTCTGTTCTTTGCGTCCTTTTCTACGCCTGCGTGCGTATGTGAGCAAACGTTGAGACTCCTGCATGCGCCCCTATTCTACAGAGAGGAATGGGGAGTTAGGGGGGAGAGCAGAAAGTGAAATTTGAGCCCGATCATTAATCGTTACCGCCGGTGTGGGCGGCCCTCTTCCGGGCTTTCGAAGTGAAGCCCCGACAGAAAACGGAATAAAGTAACGTAAAAGGAAAGACGAAACAAATGAGGGGAAAAATGTGAAATAGATGAGCGCTTCGTCCTTGGCCCGAGAAATATTGCTGGACGCTTTGCGCGGTGTCTTGCTATTGATGTGTACACACAGATAGAGAGAGAGAGAAAACTTTATTCTTTAAACAGCCCTAGTCCGGGCCGTCGTGCCACAGTCTCTTCATTAGGAGACGGCTGGTCGGTACACCCTCCTCGGCGAGTTGGGCAATGTATAAATGCTTCTAAAAGCGAATTCATTCGCACGTATTATCTTTCAGTAATGCTCGAGACTTCGTTTTCCTTACCCTACTTTGGTTTTGGTTTTTCCTCAAAGAGATTTAAAAAAAAAGAAAACCTTATGATGAAGAAGATACAGTGAAAGAATTGTACCGACATTGTTTGTACAACATCAGGTAGAATTAGGGAGCGCAGCCATTTCTGTTGCGTTTTTCGAGTGTTCTTGTTCCCTCTAGGGAACAGCCGTCTAGGCCTAGCGTGGCTTAATTAATTATTATTGGCTCTCGCTTAACTCTTCATGTTGAATTTTTAATAGCGTGAGGCACAGTCGAGATTGCTAACGATGATTGGACATGTTCGGTAAGCCACTGGAATTAAATAGTGAGGCTACCGTCCTTCCCCAGCAATTTCTGAACCGCGTAGTGGCTGCAAAACCAGCCTCCGAAGAGGCACCGTTTTTTGCTTGCCACATCTTGTTTCCCTGCCCAAAAAACACGCATACGTAGCGCAAGAAATTAACCAAACCGCAAAGAAATCAATGCGTTGTATCAGCAGCTTCTTGACGTAGTTTGAATGAGTCAAGGAAATTCCGTCATTCTTGCGGTTTCGCTTTGTTTACAAAGCAAGAAACGCAAAATGCTTGCGGAGTTGTAACTAACTAACTAACTGATTGACTGACTGACTGACTGACTGACTGACTGACTGACTGACTGACTGACTGACTGACTGACTGACTGACTGACTGACTGCAACGGCTTACTTGCACGAATGCTTTGCTCTGTGGACAGCCAATGCACTCGCCATTTGTACAAGTGCGGCACGCACACACACAGATGGCTGGCGCCGCATCTTTTCAAAGTGCTACGAGTTGTGCCGCGCCTCCGCCAGGTGGCGCCACGGGTCCCCGCACCGAGAGAAGATGCAGTGAAACATCCCCCTCGCGAGGGGCATGATCAATGCAGAGCATTTCTGGGGGCGCACGACGTTAAGTAGTTTGCGTTACGTTAATGTTGTTGCACTTGTGGCAACTGCTGACGAGAGAGCGCTCGTCAGCAGTAAATTTAATGAGTCAACGATATAAGGCGCGTTCGTAGCGTCCCACCCGCCGCGGTGGCTCAGTGGCTAAGGCGTTGCGCTGCTGAGCACGAGGTCGCGGGTTCGATTCCCGGCCGCGGCGGCCGCTTTTCTGATGGAGGCGAAAAGCAAAAACGCCCGTGTGTACGAGATTTCGGCGCACGTTAAAGATCCCCAGGTGGTCAAAATTAATCCGGAGCCCTCCACTACGGCGCGCCTCATCGCCTGCGTTGCGTCGGCGCGTTAAACCCTACAATCAATCAAAATCAATTCGTAGCGTCCCAGTCTGTGTTGGCTTTGTGGCGCAGTGGGTAGAGCACCATGTACATTGCGTTCCGCCCGCAGGGTCGAGGGATCGAAACCGGGCGCCGGATAGTATTTTTTTTATATAGTAGGGACAACGACGGTGCGGACTACGGACGACAACGCGGGTGACGTCGTGAGTTACTGAAATGCTCTGCATTTAAAAAACAATTCTAGACACAATTTTGATTCGAAAAGGCGAGGTACAGCACTGCATCACGGTCCTTCGATGACTTTACGACGGCATATGGATAGAGTATGAAGAAATTTTGAACACATTTTGTCAGTATATCCTCGATATTATATTATTATCGCAAATAATAACACTCTTGAGTGGGATTATTCTGACATTGTTCTATCCCGCAGGGACTGAAGAAATATTAGGAGGTTATTGGGATGATAGTGTGATATAACTTCTTTCCATACCCCCCACTTTTTTTTTCTGCGTAGGCTGCTTTGGTATTTTGTTTCTCTGCGTAGTATGTCAGTATTCTTGGGAAGAACTCTTCGGGCTCCTCATTTCCTTGTGATTATTTAGGCGTCTTTTCTATCTCTTAGTAGCGTATCTTCTCTGACGTGTACTGGCGCTGGTAAATCACTTAAAAGTAACAAATGCAGTTGATACAATTGCAATCCCACGTTGCCCTTCTAACAACGCCTCCCTTGCGGCACGCGTACGTGTGACTTTTCAAGCGACGCCGTGTATTTTTACCTTCTGTGTGCGCTTCCCGCACGTGTCCTCAGGACGAGTACCCGACTCGGCACATGTCCGCAAACAAAGCGAGTCCGCGAGCAGAAATACCATTAGGGAGAGAAGGCATGGCGTGGCAGCAAGCAAACTGCCGGAAATGGAGGAGAGAGCGCGGCATCGGCATTCGGACCTGCATTGCAGCCGCCTAGTATAGGAGAGAGAAGTATTGCGTCGAGCGCGACACCGCCGCTGCGTCCGCCAATCATGCCATCTCCTCTGGCCGTCAAGAAGCAGCACTTTCGTGGAGTGGACTGTTTTGGATGAGCCTCGGTCAATCGTTTTTAGAGGCGAAAAACATTAGGGCCGAGGCTTGTCCGGCGTCCGTGCTCATAAAACAGCACCGTGTAAATCGGAACAACTGCGAACAAAAGGTTCATGAAAGGTTCACAAGAACAAAATAAAAGGTTCCCAAAAGGTTAGAGAGGGAGAGGGAGACAGAGACGCACAGCACCGTGTACATCGAAACATCTGTAAACAAAAGGTTTGCAAAAGGTTAACAAGAACAAATAAATTGTTCGGAAAAGGTTAGAGGGAGGGGAGAGAGTGTTCCTAGAGAGCCGTGCTGTGCATGCGCGAGGAGCATTGGGCTGGATTGTATTGATTTGGATTTGGATTTGATTAGATTGAAGTGGATTCAGTTGGATTGGGTTGGATTGGATCGGAAATCGTTTTAGCAGCAGTAAACAGTCTCACGGGTCATTTACGGTAAGAACGATCCGCAGTGCTTCGCCCACTCGTCATGATTCACTTCGTGGAGATGTGTGAAGTGAATTCTTTTTTTACTTTGTAAATGTGTGTACCCCAACAAAACCAAAGCAGCCTTGTTGGTTATTACTCCCTCATATGAACGGTTCAACGCGCGTAACGTTTCACAAATTACTCGCTACATACAGTAATAGGCCCGCAACTGTCCTCTCTGGCTCCACCAACGCCCCCTATCCCTTTTGCCACAGCGACGCGGTTGGTCCTTAGGTCACCTTCGGGATAATCTGCTCTATAAAACGTTCCTAGTAATATCCATCTCAAGCGGCCAGAGTGGTCTCAGCGGCATATCATGACAACTTCGTTGGTCTCACCATTTTCTTCTGTTATGGAACACCGACCAACTGCCATGGAATAATGGACCGAGGAGTGAAGGAAACTTTGGGCATGTTCGGCATTTCCTACGGATAATGATAGCTACATGAATAAGAACAAAATAAGAGAAAGCGTGAGCTGCGCTTCCATGCTGTGCACTCGTTCAAGACAATCACGTTGTCTATGAAGTTAAAAGAAAGCATGAGGTGTTGTAGCGCCCTTTCTAAACTGATAAATTCCAGCTAGTAAATGACCTCTGTGAAAAGAACAAAATACTGTGCACTCTCTTCATGGACAGCTATGGTGTTGCCGTAATATCTAAAATGTTGACCATCTTTAACCCAATAATACTTGGCCTAGAAGCTTCAAACCGGTTAAAGTTTTTCTCGTTTAGGCGGAGCTCCACCGTCATACAACAGTACTACCGAAAATTATCATGGCAGTAGTTTGCCCCAGATTACGAAGCAATCACCGAGCTACTCACAAAAGCTATTTCGTCGATGGGCGGACACAAGAAAAATACGCGCGGCTCGTGTCTAGCCGTAGCTGATCACGTAGAAACCTAAAACTGCCTAGATACCTGTGATGCATTTCTGGAGCACTCACGCATCACTGAGGCATAACGTAAACACTGAAGCACTGATTACATGTTAAAGTAGAACTGTCTCGATAATTTGATGCTTGTCTGGAGCACTGAAAAATCACTGAGGCATAACGTAATCACTGAAGCACTGATTACATAGAAACGTAGAACTTTCCGGATACCTTTAATGCACTCCTGTAGCATTGAAGCATCACATGAGGCATAACGTAATCACTGAAGCATTGATTACATTTTAAAGTAGAACTGTCCCGATACTTTGATGGATCTCTGAGGCACTGAAGCATCACTGAGACATAACGTAATCACTGAAGCACTGATTACATAGAAACGTAGAACTGTCCAGATACCTTTCACGCATCCCTGGACCATTGAAGCATCACTGAGGCATAACGTAACCACTGAAGCATTCATAACATGTTAAAGTACAACTGTCGCGATATTTTGATGCATCTATTGGGCACTGAAGCATCACTGAGGCATAACGTAATCACTGAAGCACTAATTACATAAAAACGTAGAAATGTCCCGATACCTTTGATGCCTATCTGGAGCAGTGCAGCATCACTGTGGCATAACGTAATCCTTGAAGCACTGATTACGTAGAAACTTGGAACTGTCCCGATAACTTCGATGAATCTCTGGAGCACTGAGGCATCACCGACGCTGGAGTGAGGCATAACATCATCACTGAACCACTGATTACGTAGAAGCGTAGAACTGTACCGATACCTTTGCTGGATCTCTGGAGCACTGAAGCACAACTGAGACATAATGTAATCAGTGAAGCACTGATTACATAGAAACGTAGAACTGTCCCAACACCTTTGATGCATCTCTAGAGCACTGAAGCATCACTTAAGCATTACGTAATCACTGAAGTCCTGATTACGTAGATACGTAGAACATTTCCGCTACCTCTGATGAATCTCAGGAGCACTGAAGCATCACTTAAGCATAACGTGATCATGGAAGTACGAATTACGTAGAACAATTCCGATGCGTCGGATGAATATCTGGAGCCCGGAAGCATTACTGAAACAACCCGTATTCACTGAAACACTGATTACGTAGAAACGTAGAAACGTAGAGCTGTCCCGCAACCTCTGATAAATATCTCGAGCACTGAAACAGAACTGAACCATCACGTAATAACTGAAACACTGATTACGTAAAATTACCCGTTACCTAAGGTAAATATCGGGAGCACGGAAGCATCACTGAAGTCACACGTAAGCACTGAAGCCTTGATTACGTAGAAACGTAGAACTATAAGATATGTTATGGATCTCTGGAGCAATTAGGTACCGTCTAACCATCACGTAATAACTGAAGCGCTGCTTACGTAGACCTATTCCGATATCTCTGGTGAATATATCGAGCACGGAAGCATCACTGAAGTATCACGTAATCACTGAAGCACTTATTACATGGAAATGTAGAAGCATCCCGACACCTCTGATGGATCTCTGAAATACTGAAGCATAACGTAAGCATTACGTAATTTCTGAAGCACTTATAACGTACAAACGTAGTACGTTTCCGATACTGTGAGGAATCCCTGGAGCACTGAAGCACCACTGAGCTATCACGCAATAAATGAAGCACTGATTACGTGGAACTATTCCGGTACATCCGCAACTATTCCAGATTCTGATGGATATCTGGAGCGCGGAAGCTTCACTGAAGGAACAGGTTATCACTGAAGCAGTGATTACATATACTCGGTGACAACTTCAGAACGGCATCGGAAGTTGCCGCTGTGCCTTGTCACCATAGCCGGATGTTTCTCCGCGCGGCGCAAGTAGGGCATTACTGGGAATATTTTGAACATGGCGTGAGCCGTTCCCGTGATTTTTTGGACTTAATATGCTTATAAACGACTCCAGTGACGACAAACAAACTGCGTGAGACAAGGCAGACGATATCACGCATTCATAGCAAACCCCTTTCAAAACGCGCGCGAACTGACGTCACGGGTCCGGCGCTTTGGCGGAGGGATACACTACATGAGGTGGTGCCGTTCTTGAGTTTTAACCGAGTATAGGAACGTGGAACTGTCTCGATACAACTCATGAATCTCTGGAGCAGTGAAGTTCGAAGTAGGTTTGTTAGAGCACACAACACTAAGCTGTGGTATATAGCTGATAGGTTTAGTGTCCTGGCGCGGGCCATGGTATTATTACTCGATAAAATTACCGTCACCAAAAAATCGCGAAAGTAATGATGAAGAAAAAACGGGCAGCTTCTTCAATGCCACGGCAGATGTGTGCGATCCCGAGCACCGAATCTTCACTTTCACAAAGACTCGAGGAGGGCTGGGTGAGTGCCAAGTATCCTGTTCATTGGGGCCTTATGTCGAGAATTTTGAGTACGGGGCACGCCATACGCATGTTGTGGATTGGCGGAATGATTACAAAACAAATGGCAGTGTGCCAAACTTTCAACACATGGTAAATTCACTCGGCGTTCACAGGGGCGCAGATTGCCCGGTTTTGTTTCTCGGCCCGACATTGCAGACAACGCTTAAGACGGCGATAGCAAGTCCCCAACCGAAGGCAAAGGTCAGACGGTACAAAGAGGCGACCATCTTGTGGCCTGGGTTGCGCATGCTCACGCTCCAGTACTCTCAAACCAGGCGCTATCACAAGATGTCATCCATGCCATCCGGAGCGCACAACTGTAGTTTCAAGGAACCCTGCAATACACGGTTAAAATTTTTCTATCATGCCTGGAAACACTGCAAAAGCTGCAATTATCGCCCATGCAAAGCGTAACTGTGGGGTATGCTCGGCGCAGTAGCTAGCCTTTCAGTTTCTTCTTTGTTTTTGTCGTGATTTTCATTGAAGTGGCTACCCACTGAGTTTATTGCTGCAAGTGAAAAAAAAAAGCCGGCCAGTATTTGCTACATCGTTCGAATGACGTCATCCGAGCTCGCAAGGAACGCCCAGACAGCGATACAGCGAAAAATCTTTCGTGAAAAGTTCAGCGTAATGGGGTGGACGTGGAGCAGACATTTTTGGCCAAAGCACTTCATGAAACCTAAACCTTAAAAAAACTGGATGCGCTTGTTGACTACATTTTGAAGACTTTCAGATCTGATAAGTTTGAAAGAATTATTGCAAACTTCTCTTATAAAACTAGAGGGGGAGGGCGTTGTTAGCTTTTTGTGTTTGTGGGATCACTTGCAATAGAAATGCACAGCTAATTTCCGGCAGACGACCTGCACTGCCAGTATCATATTGCTGCGGTTCTTAAACTGATTGTCGGTATGAACACCACTGCGAAATAAAATGATGGTAGCTCCAAGAACAACGGCAAAGCATCTACTCACATAAAGGAGAACATCGGAGAGAAAGACAGAGGGAGAAAGTGGAAAATTCACTTTAGTCGGCGCCAGAAAATTAATAGGAGCGGATAGTGGTGGGAGACGCCAAAAGCATTCGGAAATGAGTCTGTCGAAGCGCATCTCTGTTATCGACGCACCCCACCATTTCAACCTTGCTTTCGCAGCAGCTGACCGAATCATTTTGTTAGCGGGCGCATGAGGCCGTTGAAATTTCTGCGAAACAGGACCCCACCTTGGATGACACGGGGCCAGCATAGACGCTTTATTAAACTCCCACCATTTGCTTTAGCTCCAAAAGAGGTTAACCGGGCGGGCGTCCTCTCCGAATAAAATTACGACCCTGCAGCAGTTGTACACCGTGCGGAGCACCCCCTATTAAGTGCGCAGCAGGCACGCATCCTAATGGGAGTTCTAACAGGGTGCGGGAAAGTGGGAACAAGCCTGAAGAATAAAGTCTAGAGTCATTTTGTCTCGGCTATTTTTTTTTTCTTGTGGAATGTCTGACGTAATTTTTCGCGGCATCTTCCTTTCATCTGTACCGCTCTCAAGGGTCAACGGGAATTCTAACATAATTTCTGGAGTCTGTTTGCGTAAGTGGACTTTTCTTATAAGCGTCGTTATACTACGCAGCTGTGTAGCGCCCCACCCTTGGAATTGTAAGTCAGGCGTTCTGTGTAAAGTTCGGAGTGGGCGAACTAACAGTTCCGAATGAAATTTTGGCACAAAAAAAAATAATGGCGCTTTAGTAGTGTTTCCCACATTTTACCTCACTCAAGAAGGCTTGGGACAAGTACGGAGCAGTGGGCAAGGGAAATGCGGACGATAATAGCTGGATATCATTATCCATCATCCCTTTCACGCAGATTTCTGAATGAAATCCTCCTCCAGAAAAAACTTCTAATAGCTTCCATCCTGCTTCAACCAAACTGATTCTTTACCTACGAATTTTCTTTTTCTTATCCTTGGACCGATTCGTCTCTCTTCCCCACTCACAGCGTCCGTCGGCACCCACTCGGTTGAGCCCGCCTCATTGCCTGGCCTGTCCAACTCCACCTTTCGCTGTCATTTCAAGCAAAAATGTCTCCTAGAGGAGTTTTTCATAAGCTGTTTATGATACGTCCCGATTCTTTCGATTGACAAAGTGGTTCGTAATAGGCCAGCGGTTCCTAGCGCATTCATGATTACAGAAGAGTTACCTCAAACGGGAATATAGATGAAGAGATTGTGGATTCATGCAGAAACTCCGCTCAGTGTGAGCATTCTCATGCACTAAAGATTGTTCTTTGGCATCTTCTCTTTGCCACTCCAATGAATCTAGCCAGATGAATTCATCGGGGTGGTAACAAAGCTCAGGACGCTATCTTTTTTTCTCGAAGAATTTATTGGTTCAAAACGCGTGTACTTCTGCCGTTAATTTATTAGTTTTACCTCGTCAGTCCCCAACAAGGCGAAGCTACCTGTAAAAGATATTTCATTTGGTTAATAACGAAACAACTTGGGCTTCTTGTTGAGCAAATTATTCAGCTGTACAAGCTTTTCCAAGATGACAGGTTTTCCGCATTACTAGATGCCAGAGAAAAACACGTCTGAAGAGAGACAAAACCGGAGTGGAACAACGAAACTGTCCACACCGCCATCACAATAGGATGTTTCGTGCGATTCGATGCAAGGTTTGTTCAGTGTTCCCGTCACAAAATGAAGGAACCAGAAATAACTGCTTGTGGAGGTTTGGAGAAAACAAAAGAACGAGAAGACAGGGATTCTAAAGGGATGAAGACCTGTAAGTCACTAACTTCCCGTGCGGCACTCCTTTAAAGGAGTACTGACACGAAATTTCAAAGCTCAGATAACTATGTAAAAACGTTCATTTGTATCTGGAGATACCCCCTCGGAAGTTTAAAGCGTAACCGTTTAGTAGAACATATTTTAAATCAATTTTAACTTTTGCGCGCACGAGAAAGCTTATCCGTGCCATTGAGCAAGCTCATGACGCCATGTGCACTTCGACCCAAACTGCTGACATTAGGGCTCCCGTGACGTATCGAGGTGGCTACGATGCTGTTGGCGCGCGCTTTTCCGCCTTGTGCAGCACGTCACAGTTTTTGGGACTGACGTCACAGAGCGACTACGACCGGCATTGGTTATGGAGCCACGAGAACACTGACGTCAAATGCCCCTTTCTGCAATGGCAGCCGCCTCGGTGTTAGCTTCACCGAAACCCGAACAGACACGAATAAACGGAGCCATAAGTAATTATTTATGCTGTGTTTGACAATCTAATGTGCCATTCTATGATTGGAGGTCTCGTAGGCCCCTACAGCCGCGAAAAACATGGAACACAAAAATTTCGTGTTGGTACTGCTTCAAAACAAAGACGACTAGGAACATTTGGGATGTCAGAGAACCCACGTTTAATCGGAGAGCGGGAGTGGGGTCCTGACGCGACGCAATTAGGGACGAAAGGATGTACTGAAGCATAAGCACTAGGGGTGGCAGGACGGTGCGATTGCAAGAAAAGAAGAAATCAGGGCCACAAGGAGATTGCTGGGAAGAAAAGGGAAGGCAGCAGTTTCTAGACGCGTTGCGCGCGGGTCTCGTAGCGCGGTATTTTGCTGCCTTACGGTACATTCCTTTCCACTCTTCTTTCGTCACACTTTATGCCTTCTTCTCTCAGTAATTAAAGACGACGCCCTGTTTTTTCGCAATAGTAATGAGAAAAAAATTGTTGTGTAAAAGGCTATTTTGGCATTTTTGGACATTTTCCCATGCTGCGTACTGCAATTCGTAAAAAAAATACGAATGAGGGTAGGGCGGAAGAAAAGTGTTGGAGAAGCGCTTGGAGAGAGGTGGCGGGGTTCGGGTCGTCAGTGGAGGTGGCTTTGTGTGTGAAGGTATGCTTTCCGCCTGACGCCGTCACCGAGCCTCTCTTCTTTAATTTCCCGCGCTATTCGTTGCCCCGTGAAGCCCAGTGCTGGCGCTATCAGCGGAGTCATTAGCAGAACGCACCCACCACCCTCCCCTTTTTCTTCGTTGTTCTGCGTGGCTACTCTTCGCGGGGTCCGAATCGGAAGCGCGGGTTCAAGTCGAGAGCCTCTCAGCCCGTCGACAGCCATCTGGGGAGCTTGGTCACCCACGCGGATTAGGGGCCGTAATCCCTTTCGTCTTCTTTGCTTTCCCATTTCTGTATACGCGTGTTTCTTCTCTGTGTAGTACCGTGCAGTACAGCGCTGCCTGACACTAATGTGAACCGAGGAGGCGCCGATTCAAGGGGGATAGCGACCGGTAGTAGTCTCGTTAACTCACGCGATATTTAAGACGCACGCATCAATGGGTTTCAATCTCCCAGGGCAGCAATGTTGCTTAGAAGTAGGTGCAGTAGAAGTCGGCTCGATGCGCATGCATATAAACACCGATTCTTTGCCCGTGAAAGCGGAAACTTGAGATAATAGGTATGCATGGAATCAGAAAGAGTACGTCCAGTCTCGCTCACTATGACCTACACCACTAATTAATATTGAGACCATTATATCGTTAAAACAATGGCAGTGGCCATACACGTTGGGATAAGGATTGATTCCTTGCGACGTTGTGCTCCAAATGCGTACTTGGTCTTCAACACCGGGCGCCAGACAAAGGCTGTACAAAGCGGTGAATACTAATGAGCGGTGTAGGTTAGAGGGAGCGCGACTGTACGTACAGTATACTTACCACGATGGAATTCAAATGGGACCTACGGCCATTGACCGGAAAGTTCGCCGAGGCCGGTTAGAGAAGCATAAGCCTTCTAAGGCACAAGCCCACGTCCTTCCATGTTGCTGGAAAAGTGTGCTACATTCCGTGGGGCGGTGATTTGACGTGCATTGACTTGTGTACCTCTGTCAATGGCCCATAAAAGCCGGTTCAAGCGGCAACTTTTATGACGTACTCGGGTGTAGACAGATGCTGTATTATTGAACGAACGTTGCCGTGTGCGTTCTCTCTCCACACCCGGCCACAACAAGTTCCAGAATAAGATCAAAAAAGGGGAAAGCATACAGGCTTTATTTATGTGGTTTAACGGAGCATGTGACTGGGAGCGTTGTGCAAATTGCGGAAATAAGCGAACCGCGATAGGCGGGGTTACGACGAGGGAGCCGCTTCTTTGCTGTTCGATATATCGAGCGTATTTGAGCGCGGTGAATGTTGTCGGTGAAGCGAGCAGTCTGCGTCGGTTTTATGCAAAGGATTACGCGGCACTTTGTAAAGCAAACTCAGCTGCTATTTTTATGGCGCGTCGTTCTGTACTTCATAAAGCGTGGGGGCCACATCGTAAGGAATAAAAAGTGTCGGGGGAGGGGGTCGTTGTGATATTCAGAGCTTGCTAATTTAGCAGGCGTTTTAAAATAGCATGGTTCAAGCCTTTCTCCAGCAGTTTGGTCACAACGTTGAGTCTAACTTTGCTACTTTCCAAGTATTCCATATTTTTACTGCGGCTGTTACCCTCGAAAGTTCAATGAAAAAATACGCGCCAATAGACCTTGTGAAGCTGGTTGGAAAGGGAAGCTGTAAACGACACCCTCTGCAATAACGCATGCGACGTCATGAATTCACACACGTGGCTCTAGAAAGAGTGAAACCATAGACGCGAGAAATGCGCTTAACCACTCCGTTCATTACTTCGAAGAGATATTCTTTGCTAAGGTTGAATCAATGCATGACTTATCAACGGTGTTTGGTTGAGTTGTATTGGTAAAGCAGATCAGTGGAAACTACCCGAGTTGGTTGTTTCCTGTTGTGTTTATGGTGGCGGAATCCATGGCTACCTACGCGAAGTTGTCGATGCCACAAGGTTTCTCTGTGCCCGCTTCACCTTGGAATATTTATCTCATGTGCCGAGCAAGAAATTGTAATAGGATCTCGTGGATACGGTTTTGCCAATCCCACTGTGCAAGTCCCTATACCGTATGGGGCCGGGACAAGATGTTCTTCGGCGTGTGATAAGAATGCCAGCTCCTGGCTACCTTAAATCGTTTTTCTTCAAATTGCATGTGGTTGTAGTACCTGTAAAAACATGGATGATTGAAATAGGTTTATTTGTGCCTTGAGACCAGAGAAACCAGAGACTATCGAACACGTGTTCATAGATTGTTGGGACAAGGTATTCCTATGGGACGTGTTACAGCGTACCTTAAAGAAAGATTTTCCTGTTGATAGTCATGGAATTAGGTTTTTAGCCATAGAAAATGAAGGGGATGTTCCATACGACTTCATAATGTTACTGGCCCTACACGGTATATGGAAGGCTAGCGTGGCATGTCGGTACCATGATGTCGATGCGAGGCCAGGGAGGGAATATTTTTGTGAAAATGTTCGCTACATAGAAGAGGTGTTAAAAGCCGAGCCAAGTCAACCCGAGTGGGTGACTGTGCTGGAGAGTGGCGAGACTACCACCTTTTTAAACCTGACACACTAGCAAGGTATGTCCTAGTGCCTATTCACGTTGTGTAATTTGTTGGATTGACCCAAAACAGGCAATAAAAAAATTGTCGTAGAGCAGAGGATGCGTCTTAGCTTACTCACCCGAAGGTCGGTGGTTCGAGGCCATTCTATGGTTGATTTGTTTTTTTTTTTTTCACCCTAATATTTATTATAACTTTTATGGCTGAGGTTAGTTTTGGAGTTTTCAATGATTTGTTTGTGTGCGTTAGGTCACGTTATGTTGTGTTTAGGTTTAGGTTGTCTAGCTCTACGTTATCTAGAGCGATCTAGTGCCAGACGCGGCCATTTTGTTACAAAACGCCGGTGGACGTCGATATAGTGCATTGTTTATAATACCGTCGGGCGGCACTCTAGCCGCGGCCAATGTAAAAAAGCGCGACACGGCCCCCGACTGAAGATATTTCTTGGTATTGAAGCTCTACTTTCGAGATTGATGCGCAGTTAGGACGGTATGCAAGCAAAAATTATCGGGTGATAATTCAGGATCGGCACTGTGGCGTTGGTTCTGCTCAATGACCTGTTTTCTTGATTGATTGTAGGGTTTAACGCGCCGAGGCAACGCAGGCGATAAGGCGCGCCGTAGTAGAGGGCTCCGGATTAATCTTGACCACCTGGGGATCTTTAACGTGCGCCGAAATCTCGTACACACGGGAGTTTTTGCTCTTCGCCTCCATCAGAAAAGCGGCCGCCGCGGCCGGGAATCGAACCCGCGACCTCGTGCTCTGCAGCAGAGCGCTATGCCTCTGAGCCACTGCGGTGCGTAATTGCCTTACTGCCATGCTGTTCTGGCGCAGAGCCATTTTGTCGCGTGCTTTTGAAAGTTTCGCTCTTTTTCCGCTGCGTTGTTTTCGCCAGTGATGTTTTGTTCTCGGGTTGCTTTCCCCCGATATTACTTCACCGCGTGCTGGTGTGTCACAGCGCACTTGCTCCCTGTATGGCCGTGTAGTATATGATGATACCAAAACGAAGCTTTTCACATTGCTTCTGAAGAATATCGCGGTTTATAACGGTGCTCACGCCGAGATGGAAAGCTCAGGTGAAACAGATAGATACTATCGCACAAAAACATTGTGTTACCATTGTTCAGAAAGGAAAAAAAACTGATTGATTGATTGTAGGGTTTAACGCACCGACGCAACGCAGGCGATGAGGCGCGCCGTAGTGGAGGGCTCCAGATTAATCTTGACCACCTGGGGATCTTTATCGTGCGCCGAAATCTCGTACACACGGGCGTTTTTGCTTTTTCGCGGCCGGGAATCGAACCCGCGACCTCGTGCTCAGCAGCGCAACGCCTTAGCCACTGAGCCACCGCGGACGGGTAAAAAAAAAAAAAACTAAATGACGGTAAGAAACACTTCGACCTTGTACTCTGAACAAAAACAAAAGGACGAGAACAAATAAAAGAGAATGAGAAAAGCAATGGCCGTATTTTTGTCACTTCGGGGTGCGAAAAAATAAGGAACACAAAATTGGACAATAAGACGACGAAGAAAAGATGGAGTGACATTTTGTTTATAGGGGTGAGAGGTCGAGCGAAATGAAAGTGGAGCTGGAGAGAAATGGCCGTCCGGATTGCACTCATCATTTAGTGCTCCGCAATAGCACCAGGCCATCGCAGAAGTTGCTGCTGCTGCTTCGGACCTTACTAAACTTCTGTTGTCCCATCCTTGCCTCTTTAGGTCTCTCGCCATTCGCTTTGTAGTAGGGAAGCAGATGCGACGAGTGCCGGTCCTGAAAGCGAATGATTCCGAGATCTGTTTTTCCAGACGCGCGTAAGCCGCTGAAAATGACCGTGAACAAGGGCAAGACAGAGGAAGTGGCTGGTCCCGTCCTCCGTTTAGAGAAAAGCCGTAAACGAGTTTCGTTTAGTGACATCCCATTCATCTTTACTTCGCTCTATTTCTGAGCTGCTGCTGGGCGTTTTCAGGAGATTTTATCGGACCTTTTGGGGCTGAAACAACAATTCAGTCAGTACTCGTAGCGAAGTTTTAATGCGAAAGCACTGGTGTACTCGGCACATCGAAAACAGCCGTCGTCAGAAGAAAGAAGTGGCGCACAAAGTAGACGACAGCGCTAAGAAAAAACGAAGGAAGCTCACACTAACCGCGTAAGACTTGAGCGTAGCGAAGCTGCACGCAATCTTCGCGACTATCACGGCGGCTTAAGTCCACGATTGCAGCCCATTTCATTCTTCTTCGCTGCCGCAACGGCCTTTACGCCATCTTTGTTGCTATAAGGAAGCTCACAGGAAAAGACGCTGCTGACGAGCAGTATCGGCTCGACGTAGCCGGGACCGATCACACTCCTTGGCCCGTTTGCGTTGAATGGATTCGTTGTTCTATGTCCACAGACGTCCGTGGGCAGCATTCTCTGTGGCCACGTGGTCTGTGTTGGCTTTATGTACTCGTTTCTGTTTTCGACCCCTAGCGCGACGAGCCTCCAGGCGAGCGGCTTCCTTATCAGCCGTGCGGACGACCCGTGGGTGACCCATCCCTGCGACTTAGCCAGCGCACTCTATGACGGACTATTATACTAACTCTTAGCGCACGCGAATGACGAACGCACAGCCCTATAACGTGCACGTAACCATAACTAGCGAGTGACGTGAGCAGCGTGATTGCGATTGCGAAAGTGCTGTCACGATTACGGCAAGCGTTGGAGTTTTGTTTCTGGCCAGTCTTGGCCAGTGTCCATAACAGGGTATGCGGGTACGCCTGGCTTGAAAAACGTGCGCCCGGGACGCTCGGTGGTCGCTACGCGGCACGCACACACGAGTGGTCGGCATTTTTAAGTGCTAATGCACTTCTTAAGCGACCCTGAACCTGCGTCCACCGGCGATGTCCGCGTTCGTGCGAACGCGCAGCCTGGCCGCTGACATGGCACAGACCCACGTGGGGGATTGGCCAAGAATCGGGCGTGAGAAGGGCTAATGCACCCGCTTAAAGGAGTACTGACAGGAAATTTCAAAGCTGAGATCCGCTCTAGCAATCAAGTGCAACGACAACACAAATAGATGTCTGTGAATAAATGCATCTTTCTTTCTTTGTAGTTGTGTGTGTGTGTGTGATCTCTCTTTCGCGAACATTACCGAACCGCGCAAATTCAACTCGTGCATTCGCACTTTCACATTCTTCCCCTCGGGGAAATGCGGGGAATTTTCTTGTTTTTTAACAGCCGGGTGGTCGCCGCCATCTTGGCCAATGAACCTTAATTGGGTATGCCTGGCTTTGCAAACGGCTGCCACGGACGCTGGGCGGTCGCCGCGAGGCACGCCACACACGGCTGCTCAGCATTTGTTTGTTTTTTAATGTTTTTAAAACTGCAGGGCTGTCGGCGCTATCATGGCCAATCTCCATAAATGGGTATTCTTGGCTTGAAAAAAATTCACAGAATATCCACGGGGTGGATGATGAGTGGGCGAAGTTCCTGAGGGGAAATCATCGGTAAAAACCGTGACTCTTCAGTGAAAGTTCGCCACTACATCTGTGTCCGAACGTAACGTCTAGAAAGTCTCGCTTAAACCGCGCGTCGGCACCTTGGGGCTGAGCTCGCCTGATGCGTTTGCAGAACGCCTCACGAGCTCTCACTGCATCGGGGTCTGCCTGCCGATACGCGCGCTTTCTCGCCGCTTCCGTTCTCTGACGTTTTGGAGATCCTCTTCGCGCCGCAGCCGTGCCGCTTCGCGTACGGCAGGGTCCTTCGCGCCGTTGCCGTGACGGCTTGGGCCTCTCGTTCTCGAACGCTGGGATCTTGGCGGCGTCGTCGCGCAGCCAGACGACACGGCTTCGGCCTCCCGCTCTCGTACGGCAGGATCTTGGCGGCGGCGTCGCGCACTTCACGGAGCGCTTCTGCCTCGCGGGCTCGCACATCTGCAGCCCTTATCCATCGGGCGACTCCGAGCGCGCGCCAACAGCGAACGGATTTTATTACAACGCTCCCCGCCATCTAGTAACAATCCAAGAATCTAAACTAGAGGTAGCCACGCATCTAGTAAACAATCCAATGCGCATCTTTTCATCATATACAAGTACCGCCATCTAGTAAACAATCCAAGAACTTAAACTAGAGGTAGCCACGCCATCTAGTAAACCAATTCCAAGAACTAAACTAGAGGTGGCTACATACATACGTCGATGATGGACAGACCCACGCCTTATGGAGCTTTCGCCCCTAAAACGTGCTCCGGGGACGCTGAACGGTCGCCGCGCTCCACGCATACACGAGCGCTCGGCATTTTTGCCAGGCTGTCTCCCCGAGACACCCGCTCCCGTGCGCTCGGTATTTTCCTGGTATTTTTACCTGTGTACACGAAACTGAAACGATTGCTAAGCAGCTCCCGTTGTCAAAAAACGTAAAACTCATTGATTCAATTTAGCTCCGTAACTTTCTCTATCTTTTGAACTTGTATGTCTTGCCCAAGCCCTGATATACTCGCTGATGATTTATTGATTGATGGTTGTAACGCAACGACGCTACACAGGCGACGAGGCGCGCCGTGGTGGAGGGTTGCGGATTAATTTTGACCCCCTGGGGATCTTTAACATCCGCCGAAATCTCGAACACACGTGCGTCTGCGCTTTTCGCCTCCATCAAGAAAGCATCCCCCGATTCTCCGCATCCTCCGCATCCGATCCTCCGCAACCCGCATCCTTCGGCATTTTTGTGTTCACCCCGATTTTTATGCATTCTTTGTTTCTTTGACTATACAATGTCCTCTTGCTGTCGCTAGGCCTGTGCGGGTTTTCTATGCAGTAAAGGCAAAAATAGCACGTTCCCGCCAAAGAACCGTTCGTGCTTTGCGATGCGAACACGGGTACCTGCCGGTTGGACGCAAGTAGCACCATCATGCGGCAACCATTAAAACCTGCTTTAGTAATGCGCTGCAGCAAAAGATCGCGCGCGAGCACTGCAAATCCGGATATTAACCAGGTTCACGCTAGGCCTAACAAAGTGAACCGGTACTGGTAACTTGATGCAAAACGAGTTTGACATTGTCCGGCGTGTCGTTATGCTCAAGGTTAAGGTCACCTGGTATTAGGGGTGTGAGGTGACATCAGGATACCTCCAATCAGGTGATACCACCAATAAGGGCGGTTAGCGAAGACTCATGTCGGAACGACAAGAAAAACGTCGCTGCGAGAATAGGAGGGCAATGATAATGAGAAGACAATTTAGGCAATTAGGATTCGTTCCCATCGACTACATCTTAAGCAGTGCTAGTGTGTCCACGTAATTTTTGGAAATGCGAGAAGGGAGAGGAAAAGATACCAAATAAATTGAAGAAGAAGTTTCTCGGGTGGAGTTTTGGACTAGTTTGTGTATTATGACTGAAAAACGAAACAGTTTTATGTCAATAAAATACGAGGAGGGCAGCTACAATGGGGACTTAGTACTCATTTATTATGAGTAAGAGTAAGCAGATATGGCTGGAACTGGCCGAATCCGCGGCTTGATGAAGCCTCCCGTCAGATGATGCCATCAGAGAATGCCGAATTACTGGTGGGAGCGCAACGTCACTGGCGGATCACCGGTGCACAAATTCGAGCGTTCGGACAGGCGCTCCGTTTGCAGAGGAAAATTTAGAGTGACGCGCAGTGTTTTTGCTGTCGGTGCCTGGAATAAAAACCAGTTCCACGCCAAGCAAAGTTCCACACCACGCCAATTCTAAGCGAGTTCCCCGCTGGCGCGCCTGCGCACATCCAGTAGCGCTCGGGAGAGGCGGAGAGAGAGAAAAATAAGAGGAGGATGAGGGGAGGAGTGTTTCCCCAGGGCCGCTACCTTTACAAGCGATAACTGAGTCACCACTAACAAAACGTAACATTGGCCTAGCGACATCTCTTGCATATTCTTTCCTCAATTTTTCCCTCCCCCCACCTCCTGTGCGTGAGCGGACATCGTTTACCTAACGGCCGTCGAGGCGGTTGGCGCCATCTGTCAGCCAAGTGGGGTACTTTCCTCTGCCCGCAATCAACTGCCGTTGGGTTGGTGGCACCATCTGTCGGTCCAGCGATGTTCTTTCACCTGCCCCGCTAACCAGCTGCCCCGGCCCAGCGATGTTCTTTCAATAACTAGCCCCGCTGTTAAAAGCGTGCCGTGAAGAAAACCGTGGCGGGTGCGTTAGACGAACGGGAAGAGCTCATTAGGTAAGGAGGTAAAAGAGGAAGTGTCGGCAACTAGAGTGGCGTGCACCGGCATGAGCGAACCGGGACCGTCATTATACACTGAGGCCCAACATCGATTGCTCTGTTCGGAGCAACAATATTTAAGGGGCGTCAACCAAAACGCGACGGTCCGTAATTGCGTACATATGTAGTTCCAAGTTTACAGGCACCAGCGTGAGTTCCCCTTCTTTGAAATCAGGGGGATTAGACGGAGGCTGCCGGGCTGGTGAAGGGAAGGAGCGTTGGTAGAAGACGAACGCGCTCCGGGAAGGTATGGAGGATCAAGAGACAGTTCGGGGAATGAGAAAGGAGCTTACACGTCGTTCTGAAGGTCAAAGTGAACCGGCCTTAGAAATTAAACATGGAAAGCATGACAATGCTCCTCCCTGTGCGCTCCTTATGTGCGGACGCGATTGATTGAATACTGCAGACATGAGGCGACTCCGTGTACACGTGAACAGCTAGCTCCCGATCATGTCCACGTTGAAAGCATTCCAGCTCCGCCTCGAGTTACTGCAGTATGAGCGAACTGTTCTGACACAACGCCGTTTGACAGTGGTAGTCACTGCTGCGTGCAGGATTTATGCTAGGCTGCGAGGACCTGTGTGGATTATCTTCGAACATTTCCGCAGGAAGGCCAGAGGCCAACCGGATATTGTGGGAGGGGTTCGATCACGTTATCTTACCCGTTAGAGCGCGGAGCCTATTCCATACGTTGCGATAGCCAGACTTCTCGCTGAAAGGGGCGCTGTGATCGAATGTGAGTAGTATGACGAAACGCCGAGTTTTGGTTGCTGACTTGTAGACCTTGAGAAGCTTCTTCAAATTGCTGCCCTTCGTCCCATTTCAGCCGCACAGTTGTTCCCTCGCTTCGAAGTGTTAAAAAAGTGTTTTTTGAGGGTAGGGGCCCATTTGCTCACATACATCGGACGCGTATGTCTCCTACAGAACGTTCACCTTCACAGTGACGTTGAATGACTACTCCCACTGGAAGTTAGTAGCCCGAATGGCGTCACAGTCAGCAAGTTGTGTTCGACGTTGCTGTTTCCAGGAGCGTCTTGCGGGTTATTGCAACGATGCGCGGTGAAGAGTGGAGCTAATGCCGCATCGTGAAACTTTTGCAAGGTCGTGCCTGCCCACGTGAGAGCCAAATGACACCCCCTTCTGCGCATGCAATCCGTGCCTTGAGGTAAACTAAAAATTATTTATTAGGATGAGGTGAGCCACTCCGAAAGACTCTTGTAGTTTCATGCCTCGTTTATTCGTGGGGCTGTAGCACCTGTGCGGGTGAACGCCAGCAAGTTGAAATTTCCAGCCACCCATACACTTGGAGATTTAAAAAAATATGCGGCATTAGCGAATTATTCAATCGTCTTAAATACTTGTTTACCTAGCCGCTGTGCGTTGACTTCATTTCTGTGAGAAAAAATGACAAACGACTACCATCAAGCTCATTATGAGATGCTTGTACCACCCGATTATCCAGTTTACTTGAGGAAAAGGAATAACCTGGGTAAAAAGAGATTCCAATAGAGAGAATATTTGCAATATTTTCGCTTTGGAAGGAATTGGTGTGGATTATTGACAAAACGAATTGGTGGGGATTACTGACGACAGAAAGTGGGATTACTGACAAAATCCTCCTTAAGAACATTCACACTTGTGGCATGAGCGGATTCACCACACACTTGTCCAGAAGCAGAGCAAGTCAACAGACTATGTTTTTGGCCATAACACCCCCTCCATCTGGGGTGTTCTACCGTGCGGGAGAAAGATGAGTTGGAGAGACGGTGTAACGTATGCACGCACAAACATATATTTAGAAAAGGCCAGGCAAAAATCAGATTTTATGATAAAATAGGAAATCCTTTCGTGATGTGCCCGTATACTAGCCGCATGAGCGGAAGACTAACAAGTTTCTTCGGCAGAGAAATACGTTAAAGCACTGGTACGCCTTTTGTCTTTAGTAAAACGAATACAAGGAGGGGATATCGAGCGAAAAAAGTGGGAATGTGGGGACGCGCAAAAGGAAACATTTTTATGTAAAGGCAGACTACGCAGAATACGCAGAATACAGAAGAACACTGACTCTGACCTTGTACTTATTAGTGAACCTCAACGCCAGATCACAAAGGAACCAGGCAGCAAGCTAGCATCAACAACACCAAGGGAAAGAAACTCAACGGGTGGAAGGTAGCCTAAATAGGAGGAAGAAATATTTCATACATGTTTCACAATGCGAACGTATCGGTTGGACGATCGGACTTTTCTAAATGAAATGATCTCCACAGTGTGGCTGAGTGATAGAATCTTGGTAAAGGCCTGCATATTACTTCGTACACGGAATGCTTTCTTTTTAAATTAGACGGAGTCTGTAGGGTTGCCACCCTGTTAGAAAATAATTGTAGAAACTTCCAGTAGACAAAAGCAATGTCAAATGGAGGCCTACATCTTACTAAACTCTGGGACGTCACACGTGGTAAGAACGACAATATCAATGTCAAATGGAGGCCTACATCTTACTAAACTCTGGGACGTCACACGTGGTAAGAACGACAATATATTTTGTAGCTCTGATAAAGCATGGAGGTCGGGCGTCATTTTTTCGGCAAGTATACCCTCTTTTTATTCATGGGAAAAACAGAATGTCTTGTGGAATGTTTACTTAAGGCAGCGTAAATTATTTTGATTGCAATTTGAAACAAACAATGCTTTCACTGCTTGGGGTTCTGCCGAGAAACATCCCCAAATAAAGCTTGTGTAATCGCTGTAAGAATTTCTCTCCACCAAAGGCGTGGTGTTCTAAAGACGCCTCTCACGGGATGGAGGCCCTAACAACAAGCTCCTGATCACGAGCCAATTAAACGTCTCTCTCTCTCTCTCTCTCTCTCTATCTCTCTCTCTCTCTCTCTCTCTCTCTCTCTCTCTCTCCTCTCTCTCTCTCTTCTCTCTCTCTCTCTCTCTCTCTGCGCTCACTGCACTTTTAAAAAGCACACAAGTGAACTGAAGTATAACATATAATAGCAAATCCATGCTCGTCAGCAGACGGCAGTATCCGAGGGGCTACGGTGAACGATTTTAAAACCACAATCAACGCTCCTAATAATAGCTACCATGGCCTTTCGAATGTAAAATCGTTCTCATTGTGGGTTCAATGATGTCTTCACTGTCTGAAGTGCAATAAGGATGCACTTTAAAGAATATTTCGCGCTTCGCTAGCTGAGAAGCAGCGGGAAACAGTGCTCAAGAATTGTAGCAATAGTAAAATAATTCTTTCAGGCACGACTAAAAGTGACGGGTAAAGTTTAGTTCATACTTTTTGTGCACATTGCAGCCACTCCTAAGCATTGCCGAAGTTTTGTCCGACGAACCCGCAGACACAAGTGCTGTATTTGCGGTCTCTTGGGGACAAACATCGCGCACGACCTCATAAATCCCGACCTCCCTACAGGGCGACTGCTGATGAAGACAGACCCTAGAGCAACGCCCTCCTCTCTGTCTAGTTGGGATTTATGTCCCACCTACGTGCACGCACGGCTTCCAGAAAGATTAATAGCTACGGGAACAAAGGGAAACGCGACGCTGTAGAAAAATACTCAGAACGAAAGCGATTGCCTCAGATAAGAGGCGAGCCACCATTTGTCCTGTGGAAGCGTGCAGCGGTTCGCTTTCTTTCAATAACCCTGGGTTCTCCCATCGAAAGGGTTTGCCTTTATCTTCTGGGCGTGGTACAGTACAGCGAGTTTCTAGCACTCGCGCCTATTTCAGGATACTTCCGCAATGCCACTTCCTGTTTGCGGGAACCGCTATTCGCTTTCGTTCTTCCATCTGTCCATAGACTTCACATTCAGAGCCAAATTAGTTATGCATAACCTTACGCGTACTTTTTGGCTAATATGCCGGAGATTTCGGGATCTCTGACCACATTTCCATTGGAACCTTTTTGGAAACGTGATGTTTTGTCGTTCAAAAAATCACGCCCTCCTACACTACCTGCCATGTATGCGCATTTCATAATGCGCATAGATGGCGCATAGTAAGACCGAGATACAGGACTGAGTATATATAAGCAACACCTTTCTAAACTGTCGCCAGTAATGGCACTGCTCACACATGTCAACATTCCTCAGCGCGAGAAGAGCCTTGCGAAGATTCATGCGAAAAACGTATTTTTCGGGGTAATCTTTGTACCCACGTACGTAAAAGAAGATTACGTTGAATATATTAAAAACCAGGGTGCCGAACCGGAACCGAACCGAAAACCGGAACTGAACTGGTATTTTTGCCGGAACTGAACCCGAACCCGAACCGTTATTTTTTGATCACGCTGAACCCGAACCGGAACTGAACCGAAAAAAGAAATAACGGTTACCGGTTCATGCCGAAACGGTTCGACCCCCCGTTGTTGATATTGCACAGTTAATGCAATTCAGGCCTTTTTTTTTCTTTCACGTACCATCAACTTGGTACCCGCTCGCGCACTTTCCCCTCCAGTCAATTGAACACTATCACGCTCTATGTAACAACAGGGGAAATGAATGAGCACCAATGTAGCAATGGTCTGTTGCTGCTGTAAGCGCGAGCGTAGTGCAAGCTGACCAAACGAAATGTCATTCTCGGCAGCTTGCAGGGGATATAAAACTACTTTCTACTTCTTCATTGCGACTGTATTGGAGCAATCAGGCTGCAGGAGTGCTCCCCTGCGCAACACCAAAAGCACATACCCTATGTGTGCAAACTTTTTGCATTTCATAATTTGTTTAAAAGGTCCGACACCTGCAACCTGTTAATACTTGACAAGTGTGATCGCAGGAGCTGCTCAGTGAATAAGCCGTTTGCTGCTGATGCAGTTGTGTCTCTTTCAGATCTGCTTTTTTTTTTTTCGAAGGTGCACTTGTACTGACTGCCCAACTCGCTACATTACTTCTACTGCTACTCCTTCCGGAGGGGAGTACTGCTGTGGACGAATTAAATAACGTCTACCCAAAAAAGTCCCATCTCATGCTCCGCGCGTGAAATTTCTGTTTCAGTTTGTACAGCACAATTTTTTATAAGAATCCGCAATGTAGCACACGGAACGATGGCCGGGGGTCAGGCGGTGTGATGACATACTGATTGTAATGCACACATCCGGTATAGCTATCCCAAAAGGAATTGCAGTGGTCAGAGCAATAATGCAGTGACTGAGCGTTAACTAAAGCTTACTTTTAACGAAAGTGTGGCTAACACATTCGATAAGGTGTCAGCTAACAAATTATTCAGGGTGACCAAATAATCTAATTCATTGGTAGTATTTAAATGCCTGTTTTAGGATATTTTTGTTTGGTTACAAATATAAAAATATGTGCGCCATTGGTATTAAGCGTTGGTATTTGAACGCGCCAGTACGCAGACCTAAAGTAGGCTTCAAGGTTAGCGCGATGGGCGATTTCATAGCGACGATTGGGATTTTAACAAGAAAGGAAAGGACATAAAATATATCCCACCGTCATATCTCTTGGCGGTGGCTTTATGAATAGTCGCTAGGACAACATAAAGTCTGGGCAAGAAAGTAGGTGGTAAATCGTCGCCACTTCATCTGTTTTTCTAATATCTGGTAATTGTTCAAAGTTTGCTTTGCAATTGCGCTACTACCCTTGAGGAAGAGCAGCATTTTGAATTTTTGTTTGTAGTTTGATTTGACTGTCGTTTTAACTACTAAATGTTGTTTTTTAATTTCAGTGATAATTCAACTCATCGAACTGGTTCACAAACCGGTTCAAGCTCCCTAACCGGTTCGCGAACCGGTTCGGTGCGTGGTTTTGTGGAACCGGAACTGAACCGGAACGAAATGATTTCGCCTGAACCAGAACCGTAGCCGAACCGGTATTTTTTTCGGTTCGACACACTGTTAAAAACATTTATGGGATTCGTTATATTCTTGTTAAATGAATGAAAATACGTTATAGAAAATAGCACCGAAGAGAGGTAAAGATGAAAAAAAAAAACGAACGAGATATAAAGTAAGAAATTCCTCGTGCTGTTGTTAGTGGCGCCAAACACCTAGAAGGGTAAGACAATGAAAATGGGACCTACCGACGCCAACGACTGCGTTCGGCTGGTTTAAGCCACACACATTGACAACACAGCGCGCTGAAGACGATTCAATAATGATTGCTACGTACTGTATGATAATTTCTAAATACGGAGCTGTAGTCCCCATTCCTTGATTTCAGAGAGATAGGTGTCCCAAAGACAGCCATTTATTTATTTATTTATTTATTTATTTATTTATTTATTTATTTATTTATTTATTTATTTATTTATTCTCAATAACCCTGAAATCCAGAGGTAAATGAAGAGAAGAGTGGGTACATAATACTTACCAGTAATACAAATACTAAAATAGAGAGAGCGCCATCAAGTAGCCTTTCGATTAAGTAACCATTTTACCCCATTTTCTAAAGCATAGGTCGGCAACATTTGCAGGTGGATGGCCGAATTGCATAAATCCGATACGGCAAGGTCTGGACGGCAAATCGGGGCGGGAAGAGGGCGGGGAGCTTTTTTTTAAACCGTTGCAAAGAAAGGACGTTAAGGCGTATGCGTACGTGTGAAGATAGGGGGTTGCCGACCTGAGGTTTACGCCGTCACGGGCCCCGCGGGCCGCACGTTGCCGACCTATCTTCTAAAGGTTCCAAATCCCTCGTGTCGCTCGTCGTCGTCTTCCTCGTAACCGGCAGAAGAAAATTTCAGAGCATCCTTTGTCACTCGGTTCCTCCTCGTCCCATTAAACACTCATTGTCTCTTCTACGGGAAACTTTCTCTTTTGAAGAGGTTCGGTGGAATGACGTCTGCGAAGAGAGGGATAAACACCAAGAATTTTATGCTCTGCTACTGCAGGCGTCTGGAATCCATGGTTTTTTCCTCGCTTTAGCGAGAAACGGGTGTCACGGCATTGCGTCTCTAGAGTGGGAAGGCCACGGGTTCTCACCTCAAGCTGGAAGGAAGAGTAATGACGCTAGTGCAAGCGAGGGGCCGTGTGACGCTCGCTATGATTTATACCGATCGAATAGCCGCGATTCTGCAATCACGAGGATGCTAGTTTTGCTACTTTATCATTTGGTCAGAGGTCAGTGTGCAACATTTTTCGAAAGCGAAGATGTCTTGTAAGCTCCGGCAAGTCTTTTAATTGATTTTCGGGACGTTCCCTTTTTTGGCGCAGAATGTTTCGGCTTCATCCTTTCGCCTTCGGCCTTTCGGCGTGTACCCTGCGGCGCTGCCTTATTTTTGAAGCCACTTTATACCTTCGTTCAAAGAAGCACTTCTCCCATAACGAAGAGCGTTAACACGGAGGATGTGTGGCATCACCTTTCCCAACTACTGAAACTCTTTCGCAAGTCTCATGCATACAACATCCTTCAGCGCAAAGAAATCTTTGGGCATATTTGGAACAAAACCTGAGCGGGAGTGCCAGCGTTCTTTTAAGAAATAAAAGCACGTTTGAAAGTAATAAAAGAGAGGTGCCTAAATCACAACCAAGGGAAAAGTTGTCATGCTAGAGCCGCGGGAAGCGGAACAAAACCAAATGGGTAAAGTACGAGATGTAGGCTAAAATATAACATAAGGTACAGAGTAATGTGCAAGACGTAGGGGCGGAAGAACTTCATTCGGGTGGTTTAAGCTTCATATATCTGGTTACTTCCCAAGAAATTCTCGCGTTCTGCCGAGAAATATTGCCCCTGTTGCCACTACGCGCCTCAGCCACGTTCGTAACGTAGCCCAGGCAACGTGGCTCTTGCCGCTGTTATGTAGTCGGCTATACTACTGCCTGTTCGCTGGTTTGGGCTGCTGGAGACTCTGCCTCCCCATTACACTTCATTGTACTTCCTCATGTGTCCTCGTTGGCTTGGGCCAATGATGCCTCGACGGGAATTGAAGTTCGTGAAGTTTAACTTATGGCCATACCTTACACCCGTTTGGTTAAACGAGACGAACGATCGTTCACGCCAAGTTTCTTTACGTTACTGATTAAATATATGTGTCGTGTTCCCTAAGTAACCATCGGAAGCGTATTCTGTAGTTCAATTATTGTACTGGTTGCTTTGTAAGCTTGTTTTTATTTGATGCTTGTACTTTTTTGTAGTCAAGGCCCATACGATTCAACACTAGAAACGTCAATTTCGCAAGGCGTCTTTTTGTTTTGTAGCTTTTGCTAGTGGTATTACAACGCGAGAGATTGTTATGGTCACGTTTTCAGAAGGTATGGTTTATCTTGCCTCAGCACACATAGTTGAGAGGACAGTGAAATGTAGAGTTTGTTATGTTTTTGCGTGCAGTTTGAGTCATCTTTTAACAAGTATATTCGTTTCTTTTTCGGAAAACGTAGCTGAAAGGATCATACACACAAATGTAAAATTCCAGCGCGTGCTTACTACTTTGCGGACATATGATGTATAACTATTTGCATAGAACGAAACAGGAGTTAGACGTTATTTTACTCGGCTTTACAGTGAAAACAAATTTCATCTTCGTGACGTAATAGAGTGCACAAAAAATCGCGTATAGAATACAATTGTCTAGAATGGGCCATCAAAAGGAATTCTTCCTCACTTTTGAACTGTTTGATTCGCTGTACACTGCAGAACACTCTTTAGATAAGCGATTTCAAGTTATCATGAAAATAGTTGCACGCGTTTTAGGCTGTGCCTTATCATTAAATCTGGCAGAACCAATTAAAACTCTAAAAACTGTACGTGCTAAATGCGTGCAAAGAAAGACATATTGATGGTATTTTAGGAAGCACCATCGAATACTTTCAAAAAGGTCAAACTGCTGACCTCACCAAAATTTGCTTACCCAATCACCCGAAACAAAGCTGCTATGTGATTTCTTGTGGTTTACCAACGCGGATTCCCAGGCTAGGTATGGTTCAGGGAGGCTAAAACTTTAAAGCGCGGAAATGCATGTAGTAAGATTTGTAGAGTTTACCAATAACCAGATGCAAAAAAAGAGGCGTCCCGAAACTACCCCGTGTTCTTCATGAATGTGTGTCGGCCGCGGACGCGGTACTACTAAAAAATTGGTTCCGCTTGCACTAGTGGCGCAAGGCTGGAAAAACAGCTGAGCGGGCGGCCCCTCTCCCTTCGTCGGAGAGCCGGCGGTTGTACCTCACAGGGACTCCACAACTTGCCGCTGAATGTTCTCCATGACTGGCAGGTACGGATCGTTTTGTCCGCAGGATTTCACTTCTCGCACAAAGAAAGCCGTGTTTGCACGCGCTAGAACCTGCGGCAACCACCTTCGCGAACTCGGCGTCCGTAGCGCCAACTTGGGGTCTCTGCTCCCCACTTGCGAGAACGTCCGTGAACTGGCAAGGAGAACATCACGCGTGAGATCATGCAACGAAAGCTGGACAGAGTGTTTTTGAAGGTCGAGCCAGCGGACGCTGGGTGCTCCTCACGAGGCGCACACTCACGAGCACTTGGGGTAAGTTTTCTGGTAACGCTCGACGGAGGAACTAAAAACTGAAACAGCTTTGCTGTCAAAAAGGAAGCAAAAGGGGGAATTTGGAGTTTCATTTGAATAACGCGATAAAAGAACCATGACTGCAAAAAGCAACAACAACAAAAAAAAAAACACGAGCTGCTGCGCTAATTTTCTGCAGGTTCAGCGACTTTACGTTTACTGTGTTGCTTGCAGTGTGACCTATGATGACAGCTACGAACAATAACTTCAACGACAACAAATGCTTTCCCAACTTGAAGAGAAATGCAGAATAAGCAAACGCTTTGTCGGCCTTTCAGTTTTGCCTTCTGGGCTCTAGTTTGTCGCTGTTCGACTCCATCGCGTCGCCTCCATTTCCGCTTTAATCATGCATTGCCCACGGTTCTCCCTTCTTGGCCGACCCTGAACGGTCGCGGAGACAACCGTGTCTTATCCTGCCCTGCCGTAAGCTTACAAGCTTTTTCTTGCGCGGATGCCGCAGGCGTTTTGTGGTTAAGTATCCTGCATTCAAATGCATGATAAAGCAAGCAAACACGAGTGGGAGTGAGCCGGAAAGGGAGAAAAACGAACGAATAAAGGAAGCGTGCCACGCCTTGAGGACCTTTGAGAACGCGAGAAAACGTTAACGGGATGGCGTTGAAAAGAGTCTCGGTTAGGCTGGGGGGAAACTGTGTTTTTGTTTTCTTGGTTAAACGGCTCTTTGAGCACCTGCGGTGTCACATAAGACCCGAGCAGCTTAAAGAGAAAGACGTTGACTGAAACTCCTTGTTGGGAATGTTCGTATAGTGCGTAGGATTCAGAGTTAGGTTGTCTGGTCACACTTTCTTCTCAAGCGACCGAACGGAATCCACCGGATCTATGCGGTTTACCGTTTGAAAGAAGCTGTAGTTGTGCCTTTCTTGGTATCTTTTTGTTCTCTTTGGCACCACTCTCAGCAACACGCGTTAATTTCTATTATCATTTTTTTTTGTTCTTCGTTTACCTCGCCAGCCCTCAGCACCGCTTCTTCCTTCCAGTCCTTCCTTCTCCTTTTTTGAAGAAATCCCGTGATGGCATTTTTTGGGGTATATGTCGCTTTCAATTTCGTTAGGCCGTTGTCAAGTTTGTAATAGGGTAATAAACGTTTATTTAGATTCTTTGGTTTGAAGTATCTGATTGTAATTGTTACTTTTTCGCTTTTATTTTTCTTTATTTCTGTTATTTTTACGAATCTGTGGTGTATGTGTGCATGTGCGTGTGCGTGTGCGTTCGCGTGCACGCGCGCCCTATGGAAACCTGTGGAAGCTCGTAACCTATGGTAACCTGTATAGGGCCCCTTTAAATCAAGGCAGAACTCGGTCTGATACGATACGCGCACATTAGAAGCTAGATGAACAACATAAATCTGCAAGAAGCAGCTAAATAATGGTAGGAACTAAAGAAAAGCCCGGAAGTGCACAGGAGATGGTAAGGCCAACAAAATAAAGGACGAAGGGTATACTTGCTACTCACATAGAAATCAGTTACTTCCAAGAATGTTCATAGCAGTGCGTGCCCGAGAAAGCTCTCTACGCAAAAACTCGCTTTGTGGTAGGGATAGCGACCTCGTCGTACATTCTTGCAAGTAAAGTGATCAGCACGAAAATTGCACACACCTACACCAGCACGAAAACACGCACGCACAGATAAGTGCACGTATAACATGCATCCAAACGCGCGCGAAACATTCCACACACACTCCACACGCACATTCCATACAGGGACACACACTAACACACACAAAGAAGCGCAAGGCAAAATGCACTCACAAAGAAGGGCTTGCTCGCACTGATCCGTACACGCACAAACAACATCCTTGCTACCACGAGCTAGAAACAACCGCGCTGGCTTCTTGACAGGGACCTTCCAGTGCGCCATGCGCCGAACACGCAAAATGAAATTTATGGCGGAGAGCTAGCTGGGCTTTGTTCATGGGCGTGCACTGCGCTCAACAAAGAACCGCGACGTACAGGCAAAAGCTTTTAAAAAAATCCCGTAAGCTCCGTACTGGGCATATTCCTTTCCGGAAATACACTGCCAAACACACAGCTCCTCCCAATTTAAACTGCGCAAAAGCTACACCAAGCTCATAAGATATAATCATAAGCGCAAGGCATAGTAATTAGTGTGGGGGGCATGCCGTGTTTTGTCTACATCGAGAACTTTCGGTGCAACTTACTTTGGCTAAGGCGGAGCTTAGTACGTCGTTTCTTTTTTTTACTTTCCACCTCTAACTAACGGGCTAGGTCTCGTCTTTGCAAATTTATTCACACTTCTTAAATCTAGTTATCTGATGCTTTCACTTGCCCAAGTATACGAATAATTCTGAACCAAACCGGCGCTCTTGTCTTACAATGGCATTCTGAATCCTTTTTCCCCTCGAGCTTCCAGTCGAGGAGATCCTCGCAAGCAATTTTCTCTTGTAAAGGCATTGCGGTATCCTCGACTCAGCCGAGTCGAGGAAAGGCACGGAGTGGAGGGCAGTCACAGGATACGGCCATTAGTCTAGCGTACGGAGCTTTTTTTATGAAAACTGGTTTAATACATTGTCATGGAAGCATCAGACGAGCTCGCTGCACACCTGTTTCTTTATAGCGCTCTATCTCCAAGTCGACTCCCTTTAAGTGCAAAGAAAAATGTATAAAGATCTTGTTTCATTTTTGTCGACAACAGAATTTTTCTCTGTTCTGTGCCAAAAGCACAAACAACCGATAGGTAAAATCAATTCATTGCGCTGCGCGTGCAGTTGTGTGCAGGTACACTTTACGCATTTACTTGGGATGCTGACCTACATGGCGGAACATCCCATTCTTCCGAATTGCCTTAAAAAACACAGAAAAGTATAAAGTAGGAATCGCGCCTAGAGGTACGAAATGGACGTAGTCAATTAAACATTCTGCTCTCGTAGAGTACATACGTGCTAAAAATCAAACAAAAACTAAATTTTAAACGGCGTTTGTGAGGCGACGGAGAACATGACATGCGGACTACATGGCTGACTGTAAATTTCGAAATACTGGATGGAATACCTTTAGGCAGCAATAAGAATTAGAATGGTAATCTCCTTCATGGCGACCTTTGGGGATGGTCATTTCTTATCAAAGGTTGGAAGCAACCAAATATCGCTCGTTTTTCAATTTTTCTGCAATGGGCATAACATTCTAAAACACAGTAGCGAAGAATTTGCTGTTTGTTTAATTTCCGATTCCTGGAAGGCCACCGAGTAGCCTGTTTACCGAAGCATCGAATATATTGGGGGTTAAATCGCCCCCGTAGAATGTCTGTTTAAATTCTGGCTCCTAATGTCCGCACTCTTTCAAGAACTTTGCCGTTCCCAGTGAGGGGCAGGTATGCAGTAAAGCATAGTTACCCGGAATTGTTGTGACCGGTCAGCCGGCACAGCGATTTATTGCTGTCACATACACACAACGCACAGTAAGACACTACTTACGTGTGCCGTCGCAATTCTTTGCTAAGACATAAGGAGCTTCTAAACGCAGGGTCGTTACGAGCATGTCAAGCGAAATAAGCAGTCTGCAACACCCCATGAGAGGCAGCACTGCTCAGAACGCGCCAAGAAATAATGTCACAATTACAAAAAGTGTATCCCTTTCCTGCACTTGGTGCTGGTGGATCACAGGGGTTATAAATTGTCGGGGACAATTTTTCCAACGTGTTGAAGGCAGATAGGTCAAATTTTTTACCCGGCCTTTCCTCCGTATCGCTTCTTATTTGACGTTGATTTGTCTGGGGCGCAGTGGGCTTGTAGGACCATGGGTATCTGGTGACAACTAGTAACAAAGGTGTCGAGAATTGCAGTACGAGTAAAAAATGTGGTCGTTCTTGCCCAGAAGCACTTGACAAGAAATTCCCCTCCGTTCAACAAAACGCCGGTCTGACAAATACTCCCTGCAGTATTTAAAGATTCTCTGTAATGCATCTTCCTTTCTGCGTTCTTAGTCGCTTTAACTAGCCCAGAAATGCAAAAATACTGGTTAAAATTACGAGATTTCTTACGGTAAAACTTTGTTTTCGCCATGATAGTCAGCCTGGTAAACCTGCGTTTGGTTCCCGAAACGCAGCATTCTTCGCGAATGACACTGAAGCATTATGACACGCATTTTTTACGAATCTGTTAAATTTATCGTGCGGAGCAACAGTGCGCTTCGTAAGCTAAAGAAAAGTGGAAGAAAATCCGCCCGATCCCAATCTTTTAGTGACTGCAACGCTTTCGTGGAGTCTACTTTGCGCAAGACATTCTACCATGAACGGAGCTGGGTAAAACGCTACCAAAGCTGGCGTGCGACTGAAAGTGCCGAGGATGCGTGATATGTCTTCCGGAGGACTAGTCCTGTAGGCGCAGAGGAGTCAGCACGCTGCGTCGGCAGCCGTTATGTTGACTGCAGCATAACGCGCGCCTTGATAGGCAGTGGGGTTCGCATCCGGCAGTGCTTAGGCGATTGCATTGCGAGAGGCAGGAAGGAGCGGAGAACTCGCCATGGGGGCCTTTATATCCCTCGGTATTTCCCTTGACGAGCACTCCTCGGGCTGGCGGAAAGAAAATGATTTCCGCACGAAGGCAGTGCGGGGGATAAAAGGCGTGCAAGCCCTACTTTCTTCCTCCTTACTATTACTCCATCGCACCTCGTAAATATGCTGCCAGCTGCATCCGCACGCGGCTGCAAATGCCGAACATTGCGCCTTTTTTTCTCCAGAAACAGACAAAGGCGAAGTTGTTCCGGGCACGTGATTTCCCTGGCGTTTCGAAAGGGTTGTTAATATCCGGCAGGGGCGAATCGCCTGTGGCATGATTACACGCATTGGTCAGGATTCTCGGTGAGGCATTTACGGGCGTGGTTAAATCGCAGTGAGGGAGGTGCAATGAAGCGTGCGAGCTAATAATATTTTCAGAGAGAATTTTGCTGGCGGCCTGCTTTCAGAGTGAGGATGATTAATTTTCTGATGATGGTGCATAATGGTGTCACAATAATTCTATGCTACGCTTTATTATTTATTTTCCAACATGCTTGACGCACAGGTTTCTGCTCTTGTGACGCGGCGTTCTCAATTTGATGTTACATACAGCTAAGCTTGGTTAGCCGAAGTTTAGTGAACTTCTCGTGTATTGGTGAATAAACATGGGCTTTGCGTGATAAAGACAACACATACATGAAGGGCGGAACGACCGCAAACTCTGAACTAAAGTTATTGGAGGTACCACACAAATATAAGTACACCTATTGTCTGGTCGCTCATGTGCATTGCCGCAATTATAGCAATCTTTAATTAACAGCAGCTCTATCACAACTCTACAGACCCGTGTCAAGATATACTATCTCTTGTTTGAACGAACACCGATGTGTCACTCACGCATCCTTCTACCTCCTTTTTTAATGGTAGGCCTCTGAAATTTCCGGTGCCTTCGTGTCGCTGCACCTGCGCAGAACCTTAATTGCGTGACTTTTTGAAATGATCTGGTCGCACACTGACATACATGCGTTCTCTGTCAAACTTCGCAAATACGAACAAGTGCTTGCAATAGAAATATATTGCGCTTTACTCTGCCTTCTTCATGGAAGCGAGCCGACCGACTTGCAGCCTGAGCGGTGAGCGACTTCTGCGGCGCTGTTTGGATTCGGAGGGAAGGTTGCTCGCAATAAAAGATGCTACGACAGTCTTGACAGCAAGCCCCATTGTTAGGACATGCATAATCATCCTACTAAGCTGCTTGCAGCTTAGCAGGGGCGCTTGCATACGTCCACTGCGCATAGCCAGTTCTCTTCAGGCACTGGAACTTCCTCAGCGAAGATTATATTGGATTCGGTGAGCACTGAATGTGTGGGTAAAAATCCGAAGCGGGGCAGCATTCCTGTTGTTTAATACGTGTAGATGAACGCCTGCTAGAAGATAAATGGGTGTTTTTGAAATATTTGCTAATCTTCACCCCCACCAACGCCGCCTGGTTGGCGGCAGGCTGGTAAGGTAAGACGGGCATACTGAGGCGTTGTGGAAGAAAGGGACTGGGCCATTGCTGCGTCGGCATGGAAGATGAATGCAATGAGGTGCATCTAATGCTGAATTTCGTATTCCTCCCCCTACCTGCAGGGACGCCTAGATGCCCCGTATATAAGGCAGATACAGTTGGCCACCTCATCAGAACCTTGTCTAAAGGAGATACACTGGGTTTGCCTTCGCGTTCTGGTGAAGGGGGCCGTGTTGTCTTGACCCCTGCGCGTACTACGGAGCCCGTGAGTTCTTTTAGAGCGTCCTGTCTGTCGTCGGGATTTTTTAAAAGACCGTTCGGTTGCCCTGCCGTGTTTTGTCGGTAATTGCTCCTGGCTTAGCAGGGCTTTTACGAATGTCAGACAACCGTGCAAGCCCCACAAACCGGGAAAGCGGGCACGCTGCTAGCATGGGGGCTGTTAAATGGCCATCTTCTTGCACGTACGGGGCCGCCTCTCGCAGAATTCTCGTACGGGAAGGCTTGAGAACACAGAATTCCTCTTATACACGGCTGTCTACCTACAATGCGGATGCTATGAGCACTGCTTTTGGTGTCAATTTTACTATAAAAACGCCAGTTATTCTTCATTGCTTGGCACCAAGGCTGCGATAGTAACCCTTAACGACAAACGCCTTAACCAACGAGCTACACCACAGTTCCTACACGAGCTACAGTGGCCAGAAGATGGCGACGAACGCGAGCTTCTCTCTGCGTTGAGATCTCGATTCCACGGTTGCTACTGCACCACGACATGTGTGCACAGGATCCCACAAAAGAAAGAAATATTCCAGCATAGGTCAAGTTAAAATTGTGCGCACGTTCATATCTCGTTTTGAAAAGGAACAAGTGAAAAAAAGTGGTTGAGGCACGCTGTTCCATACGCCAGCACGCTATGGTAGGCACGCAATACCCACGCTTTTCTACCCCGCTTCCGTACTCTCGTGGAGGGAAGTCGGCCCGTATGCCAGCCTTCGTATTTGCATACCCTTTATGTATAGAGTCGAGGAAAGGGCGATCCACTCACAGATGAAAGCCCTGCATCGGGAGGCGCACTGGAATCGCGGCGTATCACTGTGTGGTCTCCTTCCATTGCGGTCTGCCCGCATATCCTGTCTCTTCGGTCGCCATGGAAATTGACGTGGTTGAAAAAAGCGATGGGCTGGCAAGAAGACCCCGGATGGTATACCTGCTCAGCAGTCGCACTCAAGACAGTCCTGCCACTCAGTGCCATGCGACGCACTCGAATAACCAATACATGCATCCAACCAAAAAATCTTGCTAATTGCTAACTCGAGCGTAGAATTTCCCTAAAACGTTCGCTGTGAGGTGTGGCATCACGCAGGGCAAGCACAACGTTCTACACTGCGCAGGGCCACGGCGCATGCTATTTTGCTGTTCAATGGTTTCGCGTTGCTGTCATTTGTTGAATTTGCTTTGTTGGTGGAATGCATTGGTAACTGAGTGCAGTGTGGGGAAGCTGAACAACGGGAGTCTCCTACAGTGCCGCAGCAAAAATATGCCGTATCTCACAACCACTATGTAGGATGGCCGCATACGTTGCGCCAATCGATTTCCCGTTTCATGCCATACCCCTTCTTGCGTCCTCCCAATGGCGACATTTTCTGAAGATTTGCAGCGACAGATAGTTAATATCCACGAAGCAGAACAGATAGATTAAAGGGAGTTATGCTACAGAGAATAATGAGAATCGCATGATTTGTATGTGTTGAATGGAGTTCGTGTGAGCTTGGCGGGTGTCCCGCGATGCCTGATTTTTGCAATGGAATTGACTGTACGTATAATGTCGACGCAAAATTGAGTTATGCCTTTATCAGCACGCAAAATGGTAGGCACATGCGTTGACGGAAACATTTATTGGACCAGAAGTATAGAAATAAAATATCAAATGTGGGCGGCCTCCTCAATTCAGAAGTAACCAATGCAGATTTTTTCTTTGTGTAATCGATGTGAAAAATCAGCTCAAGGTCAGAATCCAGTTGTAGTTGCAAGAATAACACGCAGTCTCACTCAGGCATTAAATGAGCTCCGAATATTACGGTTGCCGGTGTTGGCACGTGCTTAGGACTTGGAGGAAAAGCCACACATTAGTTTTTAGAATGTGTACAAGTTATACCAACATTTCAACTTTGTCGTAGCAGAACTTGGTGAGTCATCGGAACACGATGTGATATCTACGACACACAAACAACGCTGAGTGGCGGGAAGTATGCCGAGAATGTCGCAAGTCTGCCAACAAAAAAGCAGCCTTATTGCATGCCTTGGTTAATTTTTTGAATTCCAAAAGAAGTGCTGTTCGTACCGACAAAACAGATTCCACTCCTGGGATATGAAATGGCGTTCCAGTGATTTCAGGCGCAAATCTACTGATGGATTGCGTTATGCCGTCTTCCTCATGGCAGCAATGTTTGCGTTCTCCATTACCTTGAACTATTTATGCAACTTTCCACCTTTCTGTTTTGGTGAGAGTAGTGTTTCCGATAAAAACGACATTAAAGTACATCTCTGTGCAAAAATCGAGGCCAAACCGGGAGGGAAGTTTTCGAGGGAAGTCTTGCGGGAAGCTTTCGAAGTTTTTTTTTTTTTACAGGTATACCACGCTATGAATTTTTCGATAGAGTACAAGGACACAGGGAACAAATAACGCGCTTACCTCTATTGCTGGCATTATGCTTGCGAGTGATACCGGATTCATGGCACCGTTCCGGTCAAAGAAAGGGTGCAAACTCCGAGAAACCTTTATCCACTCTGCGTGCTCACCGTCACCTCGGGGGAGTTTCCTATACTTTTGTCGCCATATATTGTGTCGACATTGCCCGTTCATACTCTCAACCAGCCGCCAACCCTCCTCCCCCACCCCCCTCTCGTGGTGCAGGCGTCTGATGCGTGACCATCTGGCAGCTGTGGGTTCCCCGTTGGGTGCAGAACAGAGGAGCCCGTCGTGTGAACTGCGAGTACGTGTGCAACGAGCACGACGCCCGCCTCGTAGTCAAGTGGAAATTCAAAGACCTCTTCCAGCCGGTGTAGTAGATCATCATCATAATAATAATGATAATCATCATCATCATCATCATCATCATCACCACCATCATCACCATCACAACCACCACCACCACCACCAGCCTATCTACGCCCACTGCAGGGCAAATGCGTCTCCCATTATTCTCCAATTACCCCGGTCCTGTGCCAACTGTGACCAATTTATCCCCGCGAACTTCGTGATCACATCTGCCCATTTAAGTTTCTTCCGCCCCCTGCAACGCTTGCCTTCTCTAGAGATCCACTCTGTTACCCTTAATGATCAACGGTTATTATGGCTTCGCATTACATGCCGTGCCCACGTCCATTTCTTCTGCTTAATTTCTACTAATATGTCCTTTTTGTTCCCTGAACCACTCCGCTCTCTTCTTGTCCCTTAACGTTACACATATCATTATCCGCTCCATTGCCCTCCGAGCCGTTCTCAATTTAGGTTGAATCCTCTTAGTGAGCCTCCAAGTTTCTGCCCCGTAGGTGAATACCGGTAAGATGCAGCTGTCATACACTTTCTTCTTCGGGGACAATGGTAGGCTGCTATTCATAGTTGATACCGAACCTCAACACCTGGTAGACTAGCGGCATCCTTACGAGCCATATCGATGACTTTTTCACCGTGGCGCGCCCGAGAACTCGCACTACAGGGCGCTGCGCATCATCAGGCCCACCACCGAGCTGAGAGGCCGATAGACGTTTCTCAGATCCTCCATGGGCCGGCCTGACTCCCTCATCAGTACATGATGGTGTACGGTGAGGGCACTCAATGCGTCTACCTTAAACAAGGGGGCCCAAAGTTTACGCTCATCCTGCCTCTGTAAAGTTGTGCGACAAATCATGCACTCCTCCATCTAACGAGGACAATGATTGAACGTGAAGCTTTCTCGTGATGAATTCTTTGTTTGGCCAACCCCACAGTGCGAGTGTGTGTGCTACGCTGGAGGTATGCACTGCTTTTCCAGTATACCCGCAGCACCTCTCGGGTATGCATTCCTTAGAACTAACGTTTGGGTTGGGGTCTACGGCGTGAAGCGGTTACCTTCTGCTTGGCATACATGAGTGTTATTAGAATGAGTACGTGTTCAACGGGTTTTAAGCCATCAATTGCGACGCTAGGCCCAATTTCCTAAACCTTAAAATAGCACGTTAGGCCTAAACTCCTGTGGCTAACAGGCTACGGCATGCAGAGCAAGCAACGTGACAAACTTGAGGAGCTCGATGATCGTGATACATGTTGAACCACAGTGCAACGACAAGACCACAGGACGATAGCAAGATTACTGACTAGACGCTAACTTACAACTGGATTTTATTTTCTCCAATGACGCCAACTATAAACGAAACTGACACTTGCCAATAATGTTTAGTTCTGGGGTTGGCTCTGTGTTTATTCATGCTGGTTTTTTATGTGTTTTTTTTTCATGTTTTTTTTTTCACTTTCGTTTATATTTGGCGTCGTTGGAGAAAATAAAATCCACTTGTAAGTCAGCGCCTCGTGAGTCCTCTTGCTATCGTCCTGTGTCTTGTCGTTTGCGGCTTGCGCTGTGGTTTAACATTCAGAGCAAGGTCTTTCTCATCGTACGTCAAGCTGGGGGTAACGACTGTCGACGTTCACACGAGGACATGACGTTAGAAGCATATACGTCGCGCTGTCGCACGCCTTCGTCACCTACTTCCGCTGCTGCACATCAAACTTTAGTGGAGTGACCTAGCGGGGCTTTTGCAAATCTTCGCAGGGAAGCGTTTTTTCTCGACGCTTCACCCCTGATGATCATCATCGTCGGAGAAAGTTGGCTTTTCTGTACTGAATTTTGCCGTACGGACAACGGCAGTGAGAGGCTGAATGCTTCGCTTCAACACAAGGTGACGTAAGGGCCCCACTGCCAGTTCACTAGTGCTCTACGTACTACTGACATGGAAAAGTACAAATGGAGCACGCGTAACCACAAATGCCGCCCGGCGGCCTTACGTACACCAACGAAAATCCGGTCAGACAATACGTGGTGCGCAGGGTTTAAAGGTTTGTGATTTTTCGCCAAACAGGCGACTTTTCGAGGCTCATGTCGACGGAAGTTTCGATGTGACGACTTGGCTACTTTCTGGCTCGCTCGAGCATTGGTGATTTATCTATTTCTTGAACCTGCCAAAGTCCCTCTTTCCACAAAAAAGGGCTTCATAAGACTTCGGGGAATTTCTGCTGTCGAGACAAAATTAACAAACAGAACGGAACAAACTTTAAGGCAGATGACCTTGATTTTGAAAAGTCTAGAATAGGGCCGAACGCATCAGAGTCACTTAGACGCTACCGTAGAGCGCTATGTACCAGCACAAATCAAAAGTTGTCCTGCTCTTTTTAATACACGGCAGTTTATGTTGTATGAATGCCGTCAAAGCATTCAAGCACAGCCGCCATTTTATTGTAATGCTTTGTTTTGGGGGGCTTGATATTTCAAGCAATATTGTAGGAAGTGTGTATGACAATATAAAATAGGCCCGGAATCGTGAAGACGCAGCAGAAGTGGTAAAACACGGTGTGCAGTTAAAGCCCGTTCAAAGTCATTTTTATTGTTTGAATGTTTTACCTAAAGCAATCTAGTTTACCTTTTTTGGAGACTGGTCAACCCCTGTTCCTTTCCCGCCCCTGAGAAAACAAATGAAATTTGTGATGCTGTTTTCTACTACTCAGAATTTTTGCCTTTCTTTTCATGTAGATAATCCAAAGTACTTACTAGCATCGTCTTGCTAAAAATGGCGACTTTTTCACTTGTGTTCGATCATTCAATTTAAGGTGGCAACAGTTTTGGCTAGTTTCGGCTATTTTCCGGCGACTTTTCATTCTGAAGACCTGGCGAACGTGGCGCCGCGCCACAAGATTGGCTGAACCTCACAGGGATCGTCGGACCATCTTGGCCTGTAAGAACTGTATCATGCTGCAAATAACCACGTGATAACGTGAAATTCACTGTAACCAAAACGAATGTACGCTTTGGTTTTGCGAAGACACAACCGTCTTTTTTTAAATATATCAAGTTTTTCAATACGCTAATGTCACAAGTCGTACTTCTAATAAACGTTCAGGTGATTTTAGTGTCAATACGTAGAAAGTCTCATCAGTGCATCTAACCCCGGCATTGATGGAAATTTTCTTGTAAGCTTGCATAAAGGCCATTTTCGCTTGAATTTGATGTATATTTATTTTACCAAAGTAGGGATGGTGAGGTAAACAATTGATCTTCTGAAAGTACACGTAACCGTAAAAGCCAAAGTGCGTACTGCTGTTCGTACTGCGCGCAGTGTGTTTGTTATAGCTGCTCAACAGTCCGGCGCTTTGAGGTTGTCTCACATGAAACTGGCCTACTGGCGTAAGCGACTTTGTTTTACGTGACCCTGTTTGTCGAGCTTACCCAAAGTTTCACGGAACGATTACTTCCAAGCGCTACGAAACAAGCCCTGTGCAAATACGATCAAAAGAAAGCGGGGGCAAACAGCGGTCCTGCGCAGTAAGGTGGCTCCATCTAGGAGGACTGATGGTAAATAGGATGTTCGGGAGTCCGCTGCAGACGAACGGCGTACTAATGTTCACTTGAAGGTCTGTCCTTGTGCTTCATCGCAGACGTCAAGAAACACAGCATTCGTCACGACAATCAAAATTTAACTTAAATTGATTTACTTCTTTGAATAAAGCATCGCTTGCTGCCGGAACGAACGCTGGAAACACTATACGTAAGCAGGGTATTCCTGCTTCTTTCTCGGTGTTCCCGTTAACTCTTTCAAATAAAACCAACTTGTATTCTGCCTGCATGTCCCCTGTAAGGGGCCCACAGAATACAAGCTTGGCTCATTCGAAAGATTGCCTTGTTAGAATCATACTGACACTACTTTTAACATAATCTTCGGTGAAATAAGCTATATAATTGGGAAAAAAGAAATGGTCATATGACCCACTAGCTCATTTTCCGCAACAGAACCTAGGATGTCGTATAGCCATCTCTGCAAATGGCTGAGGCCGGCAAAAGCAAACGCGAATTCGGCATGGCTTATGAGCTGGCCGAACGAGCTATTCGCGCTTACATTTATTGCACGTTCTTTTTATACCAGTAAGAATGGTGGTGTGCACAGAGGAACTTAAGAAGTGCACGCAACCATGCAAGAACCGATGCGTAATGATGTCGGAACTGCGCACACTATGCCCGTGCTAGCGACACAGTAGTGCGGCGCTTTAGGGTTGTCTCAGACGACAGTGGCCGATTGACGTAAACGACGCTGTCTTACGTGACAATATTTGTCGAGAGAATACTATGTTTTACAAAAATATTATTGTCTACCTTAACAAGAACAAGCCAGTAGCAAATACGGTCGAAAACAAAAGCAAAGGCAGAAAACGGCCCGGCGCAGGTTAACAAGGCTCCGCAGTCGATTGCAGAGCCTAATGGGGAACTAGAATTTCCTTCAAGACCTGTTCTTGTGACGTCATTGCAGACGCCACGAAAACACAAGCTCTGGCGGGAAAATCAAAATTTTAAGCTATAATAATTATTTCTTAGTTAATAAAGCATCGTTTCCTTCAGGACAACTATAAAACACGAAGTCTTTCAAAAAAAAGAAAACCTAAGTTTTGCCTACATCGCCTCTTTAAGCGTTGGCCTTTTTTAAGAATGGAGGGACATCGACTTGCCAACGGAATACTAAGACTAAGAACACCATCGAAAAGACGACAGAAAGGAACGCTCGGGCAGCGATAGACGAATCCTTTAGTAGAAAGGCTGAGTGCTTCCCTTGGTGCATCTAACTTTTCCTTTGCGTGCTATAAAATGTTGTTACCCACCCCCTCTGTAACGCCCTACGAGCCTTGAGGGTATTCCAATAAATAAATAAACTGATGCGGAAATTTTCTACACAACGTGCTTTGGGTTGAGGACTGTTTTGAGTACTTGGTCGGGTCCTAGTCAGTCTACACATTGAATAAAAGCTCTCATGGTGTTTTGGCTGAGGGAAAAATTGGGCAGAATTCTGTGTAAAACTTTTTACCGGTGAATAAAAATTTGGGGTGAATAATTTTATAGTTTTCTTTCGTTTTTTTTTCTTTCACTATCTAGCGTAGCAAGCCAGCGCGAAGGCTTGGCTAACATCGCTTGTTTCCATTAAAGTTATTCTCTCTCTCTCTCTCTCTCTCTCTCTCTCTCTCTCTCTCTCTTTCTCTCTCTCTCTCTCTCTCTCCACCTGCCTCATGGTGCAGTTGAGTGAGAATCAACATTAAGTAGGAACGTAGGGCCTAATAGCGACCGAAAACAGGCTGGCATTTTGCAGTCAATCCGCGCAGACGTATTACAAAAAAAAGGCGTACACAAAACTGGCTTCGTGTGGCCGGAAAAGCAATAACAAAAAAGATACGTGTACCGAAATTTCAAAGCGAAATTTCAAATATAAGCAAAGTTTAAAGCGATATATGACACATCGGAGATGTGCAAACCGTTACCTGCAGGTAGGAGAGCGAGAAACGGCAGAAAGAGTGAAGATTGTATGTATGTATGTTTGTGTTTATTGGCGCAAGGGTAACTAGGACCAAAGAGCGCCAAAACTATGTTAAGTGGTCCGTCAATAGTCAGGTTTGAGCTTAAAATATGTATGAAATGAGTATGATATATCCTAAAATACTGTATATATGGGTGTAGAGGGCCCGTAGACTAAAAAATGGAGATGTTCATAATGGCGGATGAAAGGGATTGTGAATGGAACGCGACTGTAGCTCGAGCCGAAGAGCACGCTACGGCAGCGGGCCCCTCGTGCGAACAATGAAAACATGAAGGCTTTGCTCAATGCTTGTAGGCTCTGAGGTCACGCACTGTACGAAATGAGCTTTAAAAACTTGACATCTGCAAGATAACTTAAAAGGGACTTGTTTGTGAACATAGGTTCATCTCCTAAGAACAGTGACGGGTGTAGCGGAATGTTGAAAGTATAGATTTTAGGGAAATGCCGTTTTCTGGCCTCATTGCAGGATGCGCACTCAATTAACACATGGAGGACGGAGAGCCGGTCCCCACACTTATCACAAACCGGTGGGGGTGTGCCATTTAAAAGATATGCGTGCGTAGCGTAAGTGTGGCCGATGCGTAGTCTGCAAATCGATACTTCAATGAATCTGTTTTGTTTTTCTGTTGTGTATCTTCCTAGGTGGGGTTTTATTGAGTGGAGCTTGTTTTCTGTGTGTGTGTCCCACGTGTCCTGCCAGCGTTTACGGATTCCCCTTCGGATCACTGGCTTCAGATCGAGGTAAGGGATTTCCGCGACGTCAACACCACTATGGAGGGCCGCCAAAGTGGCGTTCTGGTCGGCAATTTCATTGCCTAGAATGCCACTGTGTCCAGGGATCCAGCAAACAAGTATTTTTAGTTGTAATTTATGAGCAGTCACGAGAGCTTTAAAAAGGTGATTGAGGACAACATTTTTTGTAGGTTTAAAGGAACCTAGTGCCGTAACGACACTTAAGGAGTCTGTGTAGATAACTGATTCTTGTATTTTGTTCTGTGTAATGTGCTCCACTGTGATTAAAATACCATAAGCTTCTGCTGTAAAGATACTGGTATTTTTGTTCAAGGTCCTCGTGCTGGCGAAATCCGGGCCATGTGCAGCACACGACACAGCGGAAGCACACTTCGAGGCATCCGTGTAAAATGAGGTGTATGGATATGTGTGTTGTAGTTGTAAAAAATGCTGGGAGATCAGCTCACGAGGTGCACGGCGCTTATCAATGCGTTTAAAGGATGTGTCACAACGAATCGTTGACATTTCCCAAGGCGGGACTTCGTCGGCGATGGAAGTCTTCATGCCCTCATCGAAAGACACCCCTATTTCCTCTGCAAGGCCTTTGACACGTAAGGATAAAGGGGCAAGGATCGAAGGGCGCGCTAAATACAAATGGGCAGATGAGACGTCATTCAGAAATGAACTGCACGGGTGATTCTTCACAGACATTGTCCTAGTAGCATAGAGCAGTGCTGTATAAGCACGCTGGTGCTCTAGGCACCAGTGGTCACATTCTACATAGAGACTTTGAATTGGACTTGTCCTGAAGGCTCCCGAGGCAAGGCGAAGGCCCAAATGTAGCACTGGGTCCAACATTTTTAGGGCAGTTTTAGATGCAGACCCGTATGTTACGCTTCCGTAGTCTATACGGGACCTAACTAAACTGATAAAGAGGCGTAAAAGGCAATCTTTATCAGCACCGTAAGACTGATGCGACAAAACTTTTAAAATGTTTATGGTGTTTAGGCATTTCTGTTTGAGTGTTTTTATGTGCCGTATGAATGTTAGCTTTTCGTCAAGTATAACACCTAAAAACTTGTGTTCTTTTTTGACGGGAATCCGTTCTCCGTTCAGCGTAATGTCAGGTTCCGGATGGATTCCACGCTGTCTTGTGAATAAAACACATGTACTTTTCTGAGGATTCAGTTTAAAACCATTTTCCTCTGTCCATTTCCGGAGCCTGTTTACACCTAACTGTATTTGCCTTTCACAGATGGACAGGTTGGAAGACCTAAAGCTAATATGAACATCATCAACATACAGTGAGTAGGAGATTGTGGGTGGCAAGGATTTTCCAAGCGAATTCATTTTAACTACAAATAGAGTACAGCTTAATACTCCACCTTGGGGAACACCATTTTCTTGTATGTACGTTCTGGATACAACTGTCCCTATTCTTACCCTAAACATTCGCTGTGACAAATAACTTTCAATAGTGTTTAACATACGCCCAGACACACCGAAAGCCTTGAGATCAAGCAGTATGCCGTGGCGCCAAGTTGTGTCATATGCTTTTTCTATGTCAAAGAAAACAGAAAGACAGTGCTGTTTGTGGATGAAAGCATCTTTGACATATGACTCGAAGGCTACCAGCTGGTCAGTTGTGCTTCGACCTGATCGAAAACCCGCCTGACAACTGTCCAGGATGCCGTTATATTCAAGAAAATACATTAGCCTCTTATTTACCATTTTTTCAAAAAGCTTTCCCAAGCAACTTGTTAAAGCTATTGGTCGGTAACTGGCAGGTAGTGAGGCATCTTTCCCTTCTTTCAGTACGGCAACTACAACAGCTTCTCTCCAAGCTCTCGGAAAGTATCCTGCCGCCCAAATTTTATTGAAAAAGTGCAAAAGTGTTTGGAGAGTTTCTGTGTGCAGATGTTGTATCATTGCATAGGATATCCTATCTGCCCCCGGTGCTGAAGCCTTACATGTTCCTAGGGCAACCAAAAGCTCTGTTGAAGAAAAATCCGAGTTGTATGGTTCATCGGATGTTCTGTTATCTCTAATCGGTTTTTTCTCCATGGATGATTTGTGTCGTAAAAAAGTATTCGTGTAGTGAGTAGAACTCGAAATATATTGAAAGTGTTTTGCAAGTGCGTTGGCCTGGTCCTCCAGGGTGTCGCCCGCACTGCTAACCAAGGGTAGGCTGTGTGTTTTATGTCCATTAAGCTTTTTAATTCTATTCCATACCTTGCCTGTATCTGTGTATGAATTGATAGAAGTCACAAAAGAGCGCCAGCTCTCCCTTTTGGCTTGCTGGCGAATGCGCCTTCCTTGTGCTTTCGCGCGTTTGAAGGAAATTAGGTTTTCAGAAGTGGGATACCTGCGGAGGACACCCCATGCCTTATTTTGCGCCTTCCGTGCATGCCGACACTCGTCATTCCACCACGGCCTCCTAGCGTTAGGTGTGGCACCAGATGTTTGTGGAATTGAGCACTCAGCGGCATGAAGTATATGGGCCGTAATCAGTTCACAGGCTTCATCAATGCCCAAATGGCTTAAAGATGTGTATGAAAGCTGAGATAGTTGTTTAAATTTCAGCCAATCTGCAGCAGATTCCCTAAACCTTTTATAGGAGTTGAAGCTGTTAGGGATTTTGTCAATGCTTTTCAGGATGACTGGGAAGTGGTCGCTCCCATAAGGATTATTGTCAACTCCCCATTCAACAGATGGAAAGAGGACAGAAGAGCCGATTGCCAGGTCTATGTGTGAGTATGTGTTGTGTGTAGTGTTGTAGTATGTCGGCTGTTTTTTATTGAGTAGACAAGCTCCGGAAGAAAATAAAAACTTTTCTAGCAAGCGGCCCCGGGCATCTGTCCGTTGAGACCCCCAGAGTTCACTGTGAGCATTAAAGTCGCCTACCAATAAGAAGGGTTCCGGGAGCTCATCTATGAGGGACTCGAATTCTGAGCTCGATAGACGGTAATCCGGGGGAACGTATAAAGAGCAAACTGTTATTAACCTATTAAAGAGGATTGCTCGGACTGCCACAGCTTCGAGGGCAGTGAGCAACTGAAGAGGTGAGCAGGGGACAGACTTTTGCAAGACAATCGCTACACCACCAGAGGAGTGAGTGTAGCAGTCCCTGTCTCTCCTGAATACCGAGTATTGTTTGAGAAAGTTGGTTTGTGTAGGTTTTAAGTGTGTTTCTTGTAGGCATAGGATATTTGGATGGTACTTATTAAGGATTTCGTAGACATCATCGAGGTTTCTAATTAATCCCCTACAGTTCCATTGGATAATGCTTTGAACTGCCATAAAAGGTTAGAAGAAAGGTGCTGAGCATAGGTTTTGTTTAGATGGAGATCCCTATGTCACTGAGCCCGAATCAGGGCCAATGACTCGGGGAGCTTGTGATTTTTTGCCGCGGCCAAAACTACCGCGCTGGTCTTTAGATGACTGCGATGCAGGCCGGGATGGCGTGACATCCATGTCCTCGTCCGGGTTTTGGGGCATTGACGGGAGGGAGGTTTTACGGCGCCCATCCCGCAACGCGTTTGATGGGATGGCAGAAGATTCAGCCACCACCTTTTTTGATGTGTTGGACATGGCTGCAGAAGAGGCGCCTCCTGTACCCACATCCATTGCCACCGCAGTTTCGGCGGTCGGGGTCTGTCGAGGAGCGACAGCAACGCCACTCCCAGAGCAATTCTGGTCAGGTGCAACGCCTGCGGGCACTGCTGGCGATGCACGAGTTGTTTGGCCTGCCAGGGGCAGCACCTCGAGGGGTGTGTGCGCCACTAAGTCAGTTTCACTATACTGAGTGGCCGCAGAAACCAGACGCCGCCCCACCCCCCGGCGGGCAGCGCTGGCGTAGCTCCCTGAAGGAAGCAGAGCATAACGCTTACGGGCTTCTGGAAATGAAAGATTTTGCGTCACTTTTAGGTTGATGATTTCTTTTTCTTTCTTAAACTCCTGGCAAGAGCGAGAGTATGCTCCATGGGGTCCTCCACAGTTGCTGCACTTTAGTTGTGTGCTTTTGCAGTCGTCAGCATAATGGTCCTGCTCAGAGCACTTTGCACACGTTTGTTTTCCTCGGCACGAATTGCTGCCGTGCCCATACCTCTGGCAGATGAAACAACGTCGCGGGTTTGGTATGTATACTCTGGTCTTACAGCGCAGAAACCCTGCGTTTACGTACTCTGGCAAAGTGCATCGATCAAAGGTCAGTATTATGTGCTTCGTCTTAATTTCGTTTCCGTCCCGTCTAATGGTGATGCGTCGCACAGCGGTTACCCCCTGCTCGCGCAAACCTTCGAGCAGGTCAAAGTCTGTTTCGTTGATCAGTTCTGATTCGGAGATGACACCCTGGCAGCTGTTAAGGGTACGGTGGGGAGTTACTGTGATCTCAAGGTCGGCTAGCTTGGTTTGCTTCAAAAGAGTGTTGGACTGCTCTCTACTCTTGACTTCGATCATCAGGTCTCCAGAACTGAGCTTTTTCGCTTCATAGTTTTTTCCTATCAAACCTTCAATAAATTTTGCAACCAAAAATACAGATTTGCTGGTAACGGGAGTTTCTTTATCAGCTGACTGCATCACTAGGAAGCGTGGGAAGTTGTCAGGGTTGTTGAAGGCGAGGTTAGAAATCGGTTTGAAAATTTCTTCGGTGCGGCCTCGTTTCGGAGGCCGATCAGTTCGTTTGGATGGAATGGAGAAGGAAGCCATAAACTATGGAATGAATTCGGTGGCAAGGCCAGTCACCCACCACGGAGCCCAACAAGGGAACGTGGCTTTGCA